>CM060252.1:20913099-21541244 GCA_030684275.1 Acipenser oxyrinchus oxyrinchus | reverse complement strand
CAGTGTGCCACCATTTTTAATAATGTAAATGCATGACCTTACGTGTCAGATCGGTTCTGTTATTGTACATTGATGCTGTAAATACTAATTTCATTACCCATTAAATGACTAATCTGGTGACTGGGCTTATATGAATTAAATCCATGATTCAAAACATACAGAGTACCTTGCTGGTTTCTAATTCTTTTTTTTTTCAATACACCCCTATAGCTGCATTTTATTCAGCAATATATCATGTTGTGAAGTACCGATTGTAGGAGAAATGGAGACTCAAAGGGTTGGGGGTCTGTTATCCCTAATCTTTTGTTTCAGTTTAGTCACTTATTACCCATTAAAGAAGAAATGATATGTTAATGTAAAGGGGATCAATGCTACTCAGATCAGTAGCTGTGGGGAAACAGTGCAGCAGCTGGTTTGCAAACAGCAAGCCCACACAGATCAATGAAATTACAAGCTAAATCTGCTGATGCTCACAAACTGCTCATGCTTCTGTGATGTCTAACCTTTCTCAAGTTCAAGATCTCTGGCAAGCCAACAATGGAATACAGGAATAAAATATGTGCCATGGGCATGAACATTTTGCTTGTAATCTGCTTACATTTTGTTGTGTGCTTAGCAATGGAAGCAGATTATGAACAACATGTTTTTTTTTCTGCTTCTATGCATTATTGTTTTTACAGCGTTGTCATACCATACTTAACATATCCAACTAATTTTTTTTTTTTTTTTATGTGAATGTCATGGCTTAGATGTACTAGCACTGAGATCAATTTAGTTTGGAAAGACATACAGCCCTGCCTGTCCTTGCTGCGCTAGTTTTAGTGTTTATATTAACAATTGGAATATATCATTTCTCTTAACTGTGCCTTTGGGAACTATGAGCAGTCCTGCTCAATTCATATTGTATGTAATACTAATATCCTATTCACATTGAAAGCCAGCAACATGATAATGATTTCCCAATAGCAAATTCCTCCTGAATCGGGTATGTACTTACATTAGGAAATCCATAGAAAGAGATTTTGAGTTATACTTGTGGTAAGTCAGTATTGCCATGGTGCGATTTTGTTTTGACGCTTTGCCACTTCATACAGTATGCCCACTGACCAACTGTATGGCCCAAGTTGAATGCAAGAATATGTTATGAATATCAGGATGCGAGACAGTGGCTTGAAATCTGGACTGCCATTTTCATGAGATCATGAGATTTTGTATGCCAGTGGTTCTCACTAGTAATTGTGGCCAGCTACATTAAGCACACATAGCAACAACCCCCTTTTTCTCCACTCACTTACATTTTTATGATTTTTAGTTTTGCTGTTGCAGTTTTTCTGAAGAGTTGTGGTTTTTATCTGGCTGCGATTTTGCTTGCAAAATGCCTTCGTAACTTCACCATATGACTTACTAAATCAGGTGCTGGGGCTTCTGGATGGATATGCACATTAAACATAACAGCAAGTGGGCCAACAGGGCTGAATGTATTTTGAGGACCACTGTTGTATTTCGCTTTGACTGCCTGTCATATGTTACTGTCAAACTCACTCTTCAGAGTGAGTCTCAAACTGGTCTCAAACTATAAGCAGACAAATTCATAAAAGTTGAGTACTTAAAATCCCACTCCTAATTTTTTTTCATATCTCACTCTCTTTGATGCTCTGTGTCTTCAACCATCTCTGTAGCACTGGTATGGTACATCTATATGTGTGGGTTTGGTAACTAAGTAACAGAAATATGAAATGACGCTATTCCGGAAAAAAATATATATTTTGCATGGTTTCTGTGTGTGATAAGAACTACAGTTCCTACAGAGAGACTACATTTCTTCATACAGATTTTTGGAGAGCAGGGAAAAAATATCAGAAAAGCCACAACTTTAACAAAAAAAAAAAAAAAAAACTAGCAAAATAGGATTTTGTTTTAACAAATTATGTTTCCTCTCAAATGCCTGTATGGCCATCCTTGAAGATACGTTTTCTTGGTATCAATTCATACACTAGATACAGGAAATGTATTTTAAAAACAGATACTAGGTTGTTTTTTTTAAACACTTAAGTACACGCTATTAGAGTGTGCATGTTGTGTACAATTTTAAATACGTATCAGTATCTGAAATATACATTTTTAAAAACTAACATATTTCCTATCGAATTCGTTAAGCATCAGTTTATTCAATACTTATATTGGTGGTATTTTAAAAAGCGTGCTTATTCATGCTTAAATAATGTACATGTAAAGGTTAAGTATGGATTATTATTTAATTTAATGGTAAATCATTATGTTCATGTGTAATTATATTTGACATACGGACACTCATGCAGTTTCCACATATCATATAACAGAACTTTGCTCCTTTAATGGTGAATTTTATTAAATGTGTTTAACTTTAGTGTTGAAACATGCTTCTTTTGAGTTTTTTTTTGTATTCAAAGTCAGTCTGTAGGGGTAATAACCTGTGGAGCCATGAAGCCTACCATCCATTCTAATGTCATTATAAAGAGATTTTCAAGGCTTGTGTGCCAATCTCCAACTGGCTAACCAGTGACACAATGTTTAACCTCTCAAAGATCCCCAGAGAGGTGCAGGATATACAGGGAGAAAGAGCATATGTATCTTATCATTGGGACAAGGAATGTGCTGGACAGACTGCAAAATCTCTTGTTCTATACTGGTGCAAAATCTGTTCGTTATACTTTTAGATACACTGTTAAGTACAGCGTTTTTACATTCTAATTGTACCTCTTGTATGATCATTCCAACTCATTGCAATTACCCAAATATTATTTTTTTTAGCAATCTCTAACTTATACACATTATCTAGTTTTAGAACTACTATTGCTAAAAACAAAATGTTCCCTATTGCTGTATCTTTTACCATGCTTAGTCAATATAGCCATCAAGAAACAGAGTTCTGGAAAAAAAAAAAAAAAAGACTGAGTACAATGTACAATCAATACGGCAGTCTATTTTGACAGAAAGCTGAATTTTGTATCCACTAAATGGGGTAGGTCGGGGCAGTAACTTGTCTTCAGCAGTTTAATGTGAAATAAGACGTGCAGCAGAAAAAGTTGATTGATGCATTTGTTTTAGGGATAAACAACAGAACGAGAGTGAGAGGACTCTCTAGCAGAGTGCGGATGAGGTGGTTTTTCTTTGTATTATGTCAGTCTCCTTTTCGGCGTGTGCTTGCCTGATACAATGAGGCGAACGCATGAAGAACAAACAAGGGATGTGCATAACAAGGAGCAGGGTGACATTGGCCCCTGCAGAGAATCTCGGCTGTGATTTAAAGCTAAATTTGAAGCTACATTTGAAAGCTTGCTATCAGCAGGTTTGCGCACAAAGCAGAATACACATTCAGCTGCAATATATTCTGTCAGCTTAATTCACTATGTTGAATTCGTCGGGGATGGCTTGTGTGCAAATTAGCTCAGTAACTTAAAGCTAAAATCTTTTGAAATAAACGATGAAGTCTACCCGGTAATTTCTTACTATCAGACTTCTCATTCTGAAAAGCCTTTTGGATAATAAAGTAAAAGACATATTTGTGAGGGAGTAAGGCATGTGACAGATCAGGTTATGATAAAGACAAGGTAACTTGTGTTTGTTCTCTTTTTATCAAAACTCTGGAGAACAAGCTGAATGTGTAAGAGCTTCAGTTGTTCCTAAATTAACTAAAGTGGGGCAGACAGTTTCACTTTTACATTCAGTTCTTTACAAAACTGTAAATGTGTATAATGGTCCCAGCTGACACACAACACAACTGATGCAGTGTTGCATATCAACATCCTAGTCCTTGTATACTGTATAACATTAATGTTACACTGTACTTCATATACTACAGAGTACATAGCTTCAAATGTATTTATTTTTTACTACCTTTTTTTAAATCTGCAATAATTTTGGGTGGTTCTTATTGCAATTACTAAAATTGGTAAGTCTTTAATAAGATGCTGTCACATTAGTTCAGAATCTGCTCCTAATATTTACAGTAAACAAAAAAGAAATGTGGAGCTACTCACTCTTTAAACATATATTAACATATTCCTCTTATATACAGTACTGCTAATATATAAAGTAAGTAATAGCACACGGTGGGTTGTACAGACACAAGCATGCATCGTGGTTTGTTGTGAGGCACGAGGCACAGCCAGGTTTCTAGTTATCCTTGTAAAATTACCAATAAGTTACTGTATATAAAATAATAAATTAGGCTGATGAGCTCAGCAGTTGTGCGGATTTAAAGACAATCATGGAATCAGAGTGCTGACCAGTGCTTTAACATGTATTTAGCTTTATTAACAGTATTACTAATCCCCTGTAATGCAGAAAATATTTTTGCTTTTTTATTGTAGTATTTAAAATACAAGGATCAGTGGTTCTCAAAGTATGGGTTTGGAAATTCTGGAATCTGTAAATCAACACATATGATCAAAAGCAGTCACTGTTGTGATGTCATGATACATTCAATATACAGTACTGTATATTAAACATTTACATTCACTGCTGTACAGTTTTCCCCCCCCCCTGTTTGTGGTTTTTCCTCAGTGTTTCGTTGGGGGTCCTTATTAAAAGCACTTAAATCATTTTTCAAAACAGACGGAGAATATCTTTAATAGCGAGCTTGTAAATGGAAAATGACTACCATACATTAAAGCTACCTTTCATTGGAAAATCCAAGAGAGCACAAGAGATGAAAAATGAGCCATGTCCAGAACTCTTATCTCGGTATCCAGTGGCTGAAATAAAATGAAAACCAGGGGCCGAGTCTCCTTGAAGCAGTTTTTTTTAACTCTTCAACAGGCCTCCAGTGGATACAAATATTGATTAGCCACAAGTAATCTGTTCAGGTTTGGGGGCATGCCAGGGACAAATGGTGAAGTAAAATCTTCCCTCTCCAACGACATGTTTAGCTGTTTATATTGTCCTTACTGACTCAGCTGTCATCAGCCACCCTAATTCTAATGACTAATGCCGCTACCATTCTGAGGCTGTGTGAATCATACACATATACATCAGTCTTCAACAAGTATTGAGACACCCTTTATACATTTTGAAGTCTCCCGTTCATCTAGAGACTGTCCTAAATTTGATATTATGCTAATGTTATTGCAAAGCGGAGTAAGACTGCATTTAAGTTGGAAAATGTTGTCTGTGTGATATTAAGTAGCTGATATTTTTTAAATTGAGGGTAATATTTACTGGTATATATAGCTCCTCTGCCCCCACAAACACACACACACACACAGAAAGACTTGAATCTTTGCTAGATCCTCTTGGGTTGTCCAGTATGTGCAGTCAGGCTATTCATTTAGACATGTCTTTTCTTCTGCTACAAAGCATTGCTGCTCTCCCTCTCATCCCTGTTGTGCCTATTTACATTTTTTGTTTAGTTCGATTCAGCTGTGCTCTTTCTTTCTTTTCAGTTTGCAGCAGGTAGCAGATTGTCTCTAGGTAGGGGAGAGGGTAGCTTCTTCTTTTTATCGTCCGGCAGGGAATATCGAATACAAATGTTATACTTTATATTGTTTCATATGTCTGGAAAAGCGTTTGCCCACTTGGTATTATTAGTTATTGGGGGTATCAGATTGTGGGATATATGGAGGTATCTTTCTGTCTGTACACTGCTCTGTCTGTATGTCACACTTACATTTTTACATGTATCTTGAGAGCACACTAATTTATTCCACATACTGTAAGCACCCCATTAAACAATGAATTTTCATTTCTTATTCTATATTATTCTGTACATATTGTTTGTATACGTCATAGTCATTCAGTTTTTTTGTTTTTGACATGGCAGCGTATGTATGTCACTGACATACTTGTCTGAAATTGAGTTGCAAATGGCAAGGCATAGATTCCACAAGGTTCCTTCAGACCAGCGCGGGATTGAGATTTTGTTGTGCCAAGGATGGCTTTCATGCAAATTGGTGTGCTGACTCATCCCTCAGATGCCCAGCAGTTGCTTGTCACTCCTTGAAGACACTGGATACTGCTGCATAAAATAATACACCAACCAGTCACTACCGCTCCTGTGTGCTCTCATAACTTCAAAAATCACTTAGTCAGAAATTAACAAGTAAAATATATATTGGTCCAGAGATGGAAAATAAGAAGCAATGTTCAAATTGATACCTTTCATTGGACTAACACTGAAGATGAAAATAGACAAGCGTTCTAAATCACATACTGTAAATCATATGATCCTACCCCTAAAGCAGTTTAATACATTTGATCATACATTTAAAAATACATTAAATATGTGACCAGGTACATTTCTTAGCTGCACCAACTTCCTTCCTATATGTTTCCCCCAATTACTTGTATGATACACTCTAGGTACTTTGTTTAAATTCCCAATAAAGGTTTCTGCTTCCATATGGCTATGATAAGCTTCTCTCCCAGAGGGTGCAAACAGAAAATCACACTGAGTCAATTCCCTAACCGTTCACTGCTGTAGATCATGCTCACAAGCATCTTACATGTTAACTCCCAATAGGGAGTCTATAATGTGTCCAAGACACCCACGTCATTCAACACAAGTAACGGAAGTGAATTGCTAACTACCCTCCTCAATGCAACTTCCAGGATTTACCTGCACGCCCCCTATCAAACTGACATACAATCAGACTTACATCTATTGTGACAGGAATTAAACCTGTGATCTTCCACATGAAAGACATCTGTGCTATCCACTGGGCTAACTTGTTGGTATTCCACATGCTCTGTAAATGTATGGAGTGGAGATGCCAATTACAGAAGCCTTCACAAAAGCACATACCTTCTATAAATCTAACAGCACTGTATTTAGCATGCAGTCGATAACATTTTTGCTGAAAAGTCTTTTTTTATAACATTGTAATATTACAGAAATGTTTTAGTTTAGGTATTTTGAATTAAACAGTCGTTCACTTGTCTGCAAGTTCTATGCAGGTAAAATAGACCACAGTCCATTCCTTTACAAATAACAGTCTTAAATAGTACCAAGGGGGATATTCAATCCCTGTATAATATTAGGTCATATGTTATTAGAAAAGCTGTTCTTAAAGTTTTAAGGTTTGAAATATAGCAATTACATAATCTCTTTAAAAACATACTTGTGTTTCAGTACCATCAAGGACAATTTGGAAACCCTAAAAGGTTTGACCACAATATCATGCCTGTCTGGAAGAGAAATATCACAGGTAAAGGAGTCTTGGTCACCATTATCGATGACGGTAAGCCCTTTGTGCTTGTATTGATATTTATACTGAAAATGAACACTTGCGACTAATGGCTTTGGAGATTGGGTTTCTGTTTTAGCAACGTGAATTTGAAAGCTTTCCTTGTAGTTGGAATAACACACATCTGCTCAACAAATATCAGGGATATATTTATATGCGGCACACATTACAGCCTTACAACCACTCTTTAGTGGAACATGATCTTACCTGTGTCGTACAAAAAAATAGCCACTGACAAGAAGAGTCGTAATGCAAAATGTATCATAATCAATAAATATGACCAGTTTTTCTATCTCAGTCACAAGACACTGTTTTAAAAAAGGGGTTTGTGCATAATCTTTGGCAGGGAAGGGGAGACAGTCCAATTTAGTGACCTTTTTGCTGTCAAGTGCATGTTTGATTAGTCCTGAGTTTTTCCCCTGTGGGGATTGCTACTGGCTGTAGTCAGGATTACAAAATAGGGAGAGTGTCTGCCAAAATAAATGTCCAGTACAAATTGTAAAAAGTCAGTTTCAGCATTAAAAACAAGGAATGAAAAAACACTATCAAATACTTATTTACATGTAATTTACATAGATAAATAAAATTATAAAACCAACAAGACAGTATTATGTTACTGTTCCTTTCTGTAACCTGGCTGTTTCTCCTCAGATTTATTATATTAAAATGGTTTTACTCCTCTCAGAACATGTGTATTCACTTCAAAAATAGAGCTCATAGCTTGCAATGGTACGCCTAGTAATGCGTAACTATAAGTGTTCGTTCAGGCCTGGAATAAAAGCTCTTTTTTTTTGTATATAATTCATACGATTGCCAAGTGTGTTAATTTCTCTTCTCAGTGAAACAACTGGATATGCTCACGCTTTGCAGTGGTGTGATACTGATGTTTTTGTATTACGGTTTACATCTGTGCATAGCTTAAAGGCCTTTTAACAGGTTCTCACAGCATGAATTTGCACCATGTGTTTCCTTTTTAATTAGTTGAAGATCCACACATTTTCTACCTGTTTTCTATACCTTGGTGGAACAGGAGAAAATTCATGGTGGGATAATTGTGGATGTTCAGTGAGAAGAAAGCCGGGAAGCACGTGTGGATGCTCCTTGAGAGTGTTGATACACAGATCTGGTCATACAGCTTATTATGTTGTTAATTTCTATATTTCCATACAACAGAGTCTGGAAGCTTCATAACACTGGGTATCACAACCTGTGCCAAAAACTCACTTTAAAACAAGTTCATTTCCCAATATGGTAAGATCTCTGTTGTCCAAACCAACACCTTTACCTTTTTATGGTGTTTGTGATCATTCCTAAAGTAACAATGTGTTCAGGAGCTACTCTTTACTGTAACTGTAGTTCACATTATTACTGTGAGAACAATGCAGAAGAGCAGTCCAGACAATGGGTCAGATTATCAAACTAAATTCTAAAATGAATAAAACAAGTCCACAATACTGACAAGTCCCTCATCTAAGCATCTAAAGTCTTTGTTTCTGGTTTGGCAACTTTATTGGGTGTGTTTTGCTTCATTATTATTATTATTATTATTATTATTATTATTATTATTATTATTAGGCTTCCAGGCCCATAGGGCTGAGAAGCCTATTGTTATTGCTGGGATTATTCTTTTTCTTTCTGCCAAAAGTTGCTCCAAAACTGATGAAGTTCGGTAGGATGGTAGATGCTTATGGGAAGTTGGTAGATGTTAATTGAACATATGTCGTAGGTCACATGGTTTGGCCGCCATATTGGATTAAAAACAAACATTTAGTCCAAGATTAACTGGTGTTCGTAAGAAGCTGATACAAAGATATTCTTCTCCCAAACCGCTAGTCCGATTGAACCAAAAATTGGCACACATGATCCTAGTGTGGTTGTCTTTAAACGTTGTTCAAGGGAAGTTGCTACAATAAAAAACATGGTGGCCACGTTGGTTGACATCATCAACTTACAAAACTGGCTAATAACTCCTTGTAGAGTGCAGATAGGGCCATGGCTACTATGGAACACATATAGTAACCCATGTATGCTCTATAAAAATAAAAAAGTCATTGCCCGTGACCTTTGATCTCTCTTAAAGGTCAAATGTAAAACTGGTTTATAATAATTACTATTATTAGTTTATTTAGCAGATGCCTTTATCCAAGGTGACTTACAGAGACTAGGGTGTGTGAACTATGCATCAGCTGCAGAGTCACTTACAACAACGTCTCACCCAAAAGATGGAGCACAAGGAGGTTTGAGAATGTAGTTCCATTTGACAAGTGTTAATGACAAAGGTTTGTATTATCAAAAATTGGTCAAGGTTTTACTGTAGTAAATAAAGCACAAAATATCAGTTTCAATAGTGATATTTCATTTATTTATGTATTTATTTATTTAGTTTAACCAAGGTGGTTATCTATGAAGACAAGTGTCTGGTTTACAAGGTGCAAGCTTTCCAAAAACTCAGAACAGCACACCTCAGTCCCATCCCCTCAGTCAAACCACAATTAAATTACATTTCTCTGATGTTTGCTGAAAATATCTGGTAGCTGGGGAAATGAAAGTACAACATCTTATGGGATCATTCATCAAGAACTAATTGAAGCCTTCATGCAGTTGAGTGCTGATAAAATGTGTAGCAATAAACAGTAACAAAATCCACAAGAGAAGGATATGTTTGCCAGGAGATGTTTTTGTTTTCATCATGGTGATCTTGTGTGGAAGGAGAGGAGAATTTTTTTTTTTTTAAGAGATAAGCATGAGCTTCTCTGCATAACAGCAGGGCAGGGGCTGTGTCAAATGTATTAGTAATGCTCCAGCAGAGCCATTTTATTTTAAGCTTTTGCTATTGTGTACAACTCTGGTATTTTGTACAGCTGCCATGACGTTCTCTGTTCTTTTCTGTGCAGTTTCCATGACACAGTGCTGCTGGAAAGCGACTGTGTGTACTGCCTTTAGCAACACTTGAATCAATACATATGGATTTTAATACTGAGCTTTAATAAAATAAATGATTGTACTGCGACTCACCTTAACCCCCACCCCCCATAATCTAATTTAGGCTTGGAAACATTAAAGTTGCCGTATATACTGTACTTCCTTCTCCATCAAGTAATTCAACGAAATCAACATGTAACCTTCACACTGCAAAGCGCAGATCTTTATCCAAACTAACTGAAATGAAGGAAATCGATTGGATTTAAATAATATCAGCTTTTTCTGTGCTTAAAGTGGAAAAATGCCTACTAGGCTCAGAGCCAATTTAATTTTAGTCGCAAATACTGCATTGTTTGTTTTGGGCTTTTTTTCAGTAATATGTCACTTACTGAGGCCTTCAAAAAAGAAGTCTGTGGTATACTATATACAGTAGATGAGTTTTGTGGGATACCTTGTGTTGCAAAACACCTCTTGCACACTACTCTGTTCAAGTAATGAGACCATGTTTTAGACATTTGTTGCAACATATTTCTTATATTCCTATCGAAGTGCCATCTTGGGCTGGATTTTTAAGCTTTTTATTCCAAAATTTATTCTACATTTTTACTGAAAAGAATCAGACACGCTAAGTTATCAAACCAAAACTGACAATTCAGACATTTAATTCACTGTGGCAAATATTTTTAAGTAGTTTATTATTAGTTTTTAAATTTTAATTTGTGTTTTATTTTATTTTATTTCAGAGCAAATTGGTTTAAAAATGTACAGTAGGCCCTTGTGCCAGTTTAATTTTAATATTATTAATTTTTAATAGTTACTGGTTGGCAAATTGCAAAATAGAGACAATATAACATTTGGGCTAGAACTGGTAACTTAAAACTAACATTGTACACACAGGATGCCACATACAGTAGCAGAGCTCAACTAGTCAGCAGTTTCTATAACAGTTATAACATCATTTTAGTGACAGAGAAATATTCCTCATGCATATTTCTATCAAGCTAAGTCCCTGTACATCCCCCGTCTCTGATATAAGTCTAAACTATTAAACTGTGAACCGTACTGATCAGAATCCAGTTTATGGTGAGGTGAGTTCTCTTTGTTTATATGCTGAACAACATGTTCTTCAACTGTGACAACTGTGAGTTAGTATTGAGAACAATTTAAAATTGATCTTTATTCTCACTTCATATAGTGTAGCTTTGGGCAGAGCTCTACAAAAGTAGGCAATTATAAATGATGACAAATAATAACATTGTATAAATGCCAAATGCCAAAAATTACAACGCATACAACAAATGAATATTCAGTGTTCAACAAAAAGAATATTACGTTCTGTGTTAAATGTGTGCACTGACTAGCAGTTAAAACATAACATGATTAAAGATGACATGCACTTAGAAGACAGGATGCACCATGTCTTTGTACACAATGAATTGCTAGTGAGTTTTAACTTGTTTTTCTCTGTAGTGAAGCATCAAACAACACATAACTTATGTTCTGGTATTTTTTCACACATTTGTACAGTTGCTGTGTGACAGTATTACAGTGAATAGATTTATTCCAAGAAAATCAATTAAGTACTTTGGGTTATGTTTTTAATTTACTTAGCTCTCAGTATTCTGAAAGGAGAACATTCAATTTTAACTTTACAAAATGAGAAACAACAACTTGTGAGTGGTTAAAGGTTAATGATATTACCTAATGGTTTGTTTTGCTTTAAAATAGGGAGGTAAAACCACATTTGTATTACAATACACATTTGTATTACACAAAAATAGTAATTAACAGATTATTATAGTTAATGTGTATTCATCTCAAATGTAATTACACACACTATTATTATATTTTATAAATTTTACTATTAGGCAATTAATACATAATTACATATTAATTATCAAAACATGAACACCTTGTAATCAGCCATATTCATGAAAGCAGAAGCTGAAAGGACAAATATTGCTAATTAAAAAATAAATGAAGCTTTTGAAAACACTGATTATGTATTGAGTTACAGTAAGCACCTACAGTCGAAGGGTAATGGGACAATTTTGTGTGGGTTTACTTGGAAAAAAAAAATGTCAGCCAATGTTTAGTCCCCCAAGTAATGACTTTAGACGACAATACTTCTCCCTTTCCATATTCATGAGTTTATTTGTTATGTATTAACATATTTTCTTTACACATCACAAGACATACCACGCATTTAGAGACTTGTGGAACCCAACACTATCCAACAGTTGACACAATGTTAGTAAAACAAACATAGAAACAAGAGCATTTGCCAGCTATATATCTATTAATACCAGAGGTGAAAGTAAGCCGGTAAAAGTAAAACATTTTGTCAAGGTCATTTTATAGTTCGACTTTTTTCTTTAGTTCGACTCATTTTTTCTTTGTATTTAAGCAAAATAACTCTCAGTACCTCAGGTCCCGTTCACGTGACTTAGGATGAAAGAGCGTGTGATCGCCATGGTAACCGTCACAGGGTAGATCGGTAACATTAGCTATTCGGTGCAGGAAGAAGCATTCCTGAAAAATGAAAAAAAAACTATTCCTCGCAGTGGAAACTCTTGCAACGTTTGTAAAATGAAATCTTAGTGGCCTGAATTGAAGCGAATATCTTCATAAGACAAAGGCATACAAGTATTCCACTCTATGAATTGGTAGAATGATAGACTGTGATATGCTGCTCCTTCTAATTGCTTTTGAAAATGAAACATATAAACAGAAAACAAAAATGAACTATACAATGTAACACCACTCGGAAGAAAACATTTCGCCCGTAGTTCGGTTAATATTCTGAGGAAACAAATAGAGCAAAAACAACCTTCATTTTTTGTCCCGTTCAGATACAGTAACATTGTTAAATCATCCCTGTTTTGTGATTATTCACAAGTACAAAACTGCATTGGTTTGCTCAGCAAGATAATAGCAGAGTAATTGTTTAGGTTGTGTTAGCACCATTCAAAAAAAAAAAAAAAATCTTATGGGTTATTTGTTTGATCATTCTGATTGAGTTTATCACGTTAAAAAGGTAATGCTAATAGCTGATCTATATTTAAATCAGGATTTTTCTACATTTAACTTGTTTTGAGAAAATAAATACACCTGATGTTTAATTTTTAAACTATTATTGTGTTATTATATGATTATTTTAACGGCTTTGGAGCTGGTACGGCGTCAGTGAATTAAAGAAAAAAAAAAAGTACCAGTTTTTCACTCTCGAATCTGGTAAATCTAATTACACGGACAGTGTGAGAAACTAAAGCTCTGATATAAATTTCGTCAGACAACAAACTCCAAGCCGAACAACTGGACAAAACCCACAAAAACAGTAAAATATATTCAGTCTTTTCTCGAATCCAATTCAGAGAGAGACGACCAGGGAGCTGGTTGTAGAGTGAGACAGATGGTGTGAGTATTCAAGAAGAAAGGTTACTGTTTGGGATAGAACGAGGGGATTGGTGGGAAATGGGAGATACATTAGGGCAGTCTTGATGGCAAATTCTTGCTTCAGTCATACCGGAAGCAAGATGGCCGCCAAACAGGAAGTGACGATTGGCTTCCGTCAAACCGGAAACAAGATGGCCGCCAAACCGGAAGTGATTGTTTTAATGCCACATCATCAACAAGGGCGTTCCCAGGGGGTTAAAAGGGCAGGTCCAGGCAAGTACCAGTGGTAGGAGTGGGGAGAGCGGTATGCTACAGAAAGTGAGTACTGGGATTGTTGGATTACTTGTTATTGACCTTGGATTGTTTGACTGCCTTCTTTGTGCTTTATACCTGGACTTTTTTGAAAACCCTGGATTGTGTATGAACCTTTGCCTGTTTCACCGACTATTCTATGCTGTATGGACATGTAAATAAACTTCACAGTATTTTGTCTCTGTTTAAATACTGTCCCGCTACAAAGTACTGTATGCATATTCTACACAGCCTATGAAGTTGCTACAATATATATATATATATATATATATATATATATATATATATATATATATATATATATACGGTACTGTGCAAAAGTTTTAGGCAGGTGTGAACAAATGCTGTAAAGTAAGAATGCTTTCAAAAATAGACATGTTAATAGATTATATTTATCAATTAACTAAATGCAAAGTGAGTGAACAGAAGAAAAATCTAAATCAAATCCATATTTGGTGTGACCACCCTTTGCCTTCAAAACAGCATCAAGCATCAATTCTTCTAGGTACACTTGCACACAGTTTTTGAAGGAACTTCGGCAGGTAGGTTGGCCCAGACATCTTGGAGAACTAACCACAGTTCTTCTGTGGATTTAGGCAGCCTCAGTTGCTTCTCTCTCTTCATGTAATCCCAGACAGACTCGATGATGTTGAGATCAGGGCTCTGTGGGGCCATACCATCACTTCCAGGACTCCTTGTTCTTCTTTACGCTGAAGATAGTTCTTAATGACTTTCGCTGTATGTTTGGGGTCGTTGTCATGCTGCAGAATAAATTTAGGGCCAATCAGATGCCTCCCTGATGGTATTGCATGATGGATAAGTATCTGCCTGTACTTCTCAGCATTGAGGAGACCATTAATTCTGACCAAATCCCCAACTCCATTTGCAGAAATGCAGCCCCAAACTTGCAAGGAACCTCCACCATGCTTCACTGTTGCCTGCAGACACTCATTAGTGTATGCGCTCTCCAGCCCTTCGGCGAACAAACTGCCTTCTGCTACAGCCAAATATTTCAAATTTTGACTCATCAGTCCAGAGCACCTGCTGCCATTTTTCTGCACCCCAGTTCCTGTGTTTTCGTGCATAGTTGAGTCGCTTGGCCTTGTTTCCACGTCGAGTTATGGCTTTTGGCGCAAGTCTTCCATGAAGGCCACTTCTGACCAGACTTCTCTGGACAGTAGATGGGTGTACCAGGGTCCCACTGTTTTCTGCCAGTTCTGAGCTGATGGCACTGCTGGACATCTTCCGATTGCGAAGGGAAGTAAGCATGATGTGTCTTTCATCTGCTGCAGTAAGTTTCCTTGGCCGACCACTGCGTCTACGGTCCTCAACGTTGCCCGTTTCTTTGTGCTTCTTCAAAAGAGCTTGGACAGCACATCTGGAAACCCCTGTCTGCCTTGAAATTTCTGCCTGGGAGAGACCTTGCTGATGCAGTATAACTACCTTGTGTCTTGTTGCTGTGCTCAGTCTTGCCATGGTGTATGACTTTTGACAGTAAACTGTCTTCAGCAACCTCACCTTGTTAGCTGAGTTTGGCTGTTCCTCACCCAGTTTTATTCCTCCTACACAGCTTTTTCTGTTTCAGTTAATGATTGTGTTTCAACCTACATATTGAATTGATGATCATTAGCACCTGTTTGGTATAATTGTTTAATCATACACCTGACTATATGCCTACAAAATCCCTGACTTTGTGCAAGTGTACCTAGAAGAATTGATGCTGTTTTGAAGGCAAAGGGTTGTCACACCAAATATGGATTTGATTTAGATTTTTCTTCTGTTCACTCACTTTGCATTTAGTTAATTGATAAATATAATCTATTAACATGTCTATTTTTGAAAGCTTTCTTACTTTACAGCATTTGTTCACACCTGCCTAAAACTTTTGCACAGTACTGTATATATATATATATATATATATATATATATATATATATATATATATATATATATATATCCCAAAGTAACTGACTTCTCCTTAAAGGAGTGTTAAAGTAGTGGTAATTGTTGGCAATATTGAGATGCATCATTGGATTTATTTTTATTTTGTATATTAGCATTAGATTTTATGGTATTCTTGAATCTCTTCAATATATTTGTTGAGATTCAGTTACCTCGGCAGTTCATTTTCTGCAAGGTTGGATTGTACAAGTTCTCACATTACTGACAAGTTTAGCTTCAGAGTGTTTCTACACCATGTGATGAAACAACTGTTCATTAGAAAGCCTAAAACCCAAGTTGATAACCGACACACTAAAAACAGACCTTTGCTATCTTCACTCTGCATTAAACCTGACACACAGCAGCCCCCTATGAGACGAGGAGTCCATTGGCTCTGTGCTTGTTTGTTTATCTGTTTTGATCAAAGGCTGACAGCTGACAGGAGGCTGTATGGGCCAGTGGTTAAAGAAAAGGGCTTGTAATCAGGAGGTCCCCGGTTCAAATCCCACCTCAGCCACTGACTCATTGTGTGACCCTGAATAAGTCACTTAACCTCCTTGTGCTCCGTCTTTCGGGTGAGACGTAGTTGTAAGTGACTCTACAGCTGCTGCGTAGTTCACACACCCTAGTCTCTGTAAGTTGCCTTGGATAAAGGCATCTGCTAAATAATAATAAAGTACTAAATTCACTAGGCCTCTGAGATACAGTATGGGCCATATTCCAACATGCTGTATTGTCAGCTTTCAATCCAGTCACTTGTTTATATTATTATTATTATTCAATAATGTCTGCATATTAAAACATTGGCTGGAATTGTATAGAATGGGCCTTTTACATTTTCATGAATTTACCTATTTTCAGACTTTTTTATGGTTTAGATATTCTTGCATTAATGTCCCTGTATTCCTCATCTGCCATGTTTAATATTATGAAGAACTGTTATGCAAATTCAAACAAATATAATAGCTTTTCATAGTATTACAGGTTATAACAAGTGTGTTTATTTAATTTCCGTAATAATTGCATGCAATATTACACATTCAAAAAATTCTTAAGAGCTTATTTTCTTTGCATAAAGGAGGACAGTCAAGTGCTATACATTTGTCTTCCATTCAAAAGTAAAATTAACACTTTGATCCACCTGTGTGTGTGAAGCTAGATGCACTTGCATAAAATCAGATAAGAGTCAAATGCAACATGGCTATAGAAAGCTAGGACTGCATAATACAAGTTTGGTGAAGATTGGGCAAAATCAATGCAGTTACCATGTTCACTCTGTAAAGTGTGACAGACAGACAGACAAGGCTGTTGGATGTACGCAATCGGTACAAAAAAGTTCCCAATAAGGTCACTAAAAAGATCAAACTTCAAAAAATATATATACAGTTGTAGTCAAAAGGTTACATAGCCCAATGGAAATTTGTAATTTCAAGAAATTTCTCGAAAACAATGAATTTTAGGAAAAATCTTTTGTAGCAAAAGTTTTGCTTTTTTGGATTGAAAAAAGGTTATAGAAATAGATGTCTGCAATTAATTATTTCAACAATTTTTTTTGCAAAACTCCAAAAATGCTAATTCAAAAGTATTCATACTCTGACAAGGAAAATTAAATTAATATCTAGGTATGTAAACTTTTGACTACAACTCTATATACATTTTAATGGTTGAATATAATAAACGTGTCTATTACATGGACATGTAATATAAATACGTACAATGACAACAACAACAACACAAATACGCTGTGCAGACTGCCAACTGTTTGGTATCAGAAGGCACTATCTATGGGTATAAAGGTTAACAGATACAATACTTCAATTAGTTACTTGTTTACCAGCCAGATGTGCTATTGCAGGTATTTTTTTCACTGTTGAATAACAGAAAGGGTAACAATTTATTACATTGTTCAAATAGTTCATTAAAGTGTCAACTAAAAAGATTTGCAATGAGAACAATGAGGGGGAGGGGGGGAGGCGTGAATGTTCCTGTGTTTGTGTGTACTGTTTAACAGCATGTCATAGCCAGGGAGTATTCTTTCAGAGGGATATTGTTTTCGTAAATTGCATTTTAAGGGAATTGGAAGGCGAGACACAGAGAGGTTAGATGTGAGACAATGAAAGAATTCACCAAATTACCAAGCAGAGCCATGACTGTTATTAAATATGACAGCTATAATACTGATTACTCTGCTGAGCCCTGGCATAAGAATGCTGCACTATGTTTCACTCTTTTAATTATGTTTCTGCACATTCACTTACAAGTTTGCTTCAGACGGTTTCTTCTTCCTCTTTATGGGTGTTTCTCAGATTTCTACCTAAACAAAGGGATTCTAGAACATAACAATAAGCCATTCAATTTTAATTCCACATTACATGTTCATGTTCTGTGCAGCTCAAGCCATTGTAATTGCGTTATGAGCAAGTTGGGGGGGTGGGGGGTGGGGTAGGACTTTTAGGTCTAATACATTATATTGAGGTGAAGTTTGTTTAGCTGAAATGACATGGTAGCCCATGTAAAGATATATCTGACAGCAGAGCTTTCGAGTCAGCGTTTTTTTTTTTTCATTTTCCCTGCTGCTCAATCCATCCAGCGGCTGTCACAGCGGGGAAGCGGACAATCTATCAAGGTATCGAGATGTATTCCTCTCACCTGCATGAGTTCTTTAATGAACAGCCAACATGATCTCAGCTGACAAGCAGGAAATGGATGTAATAAAGATTGTTTCTGCATGCTTTTTGCATCTTTGATAAATCACCGTGCTATGCAACAGATACCAGTGCCACATGGAAATGTTATTTCATATGGTGAGAAAGCCTGTAGAAGTAGGGTCACTTCATTTTTTTTGTTTTTTTTTCCCCCTCAATGCTTTTGAAAATTGCTGGCCTACGTAGGATCCTTATTACTTTCAAAGGCTAGCAGTGCATGACTGGCATACAAGTTAAAATTAGATGTTACAGTTTTCTGGAAAACTTGCCTTTGGAGATAGTAATGAGTAATTCTAAGGCGGTTCAGAGGTGACAGCAACTGAGGGCAAAGTAAGGCGAGCCTCTCCATTTTCACCTTCCGTTTCACTGGTTTGCTGTGAAGCCTTGTTTTTGTCGCCTCCACTTAAATTGCTCAGAAACTATAGCAGACGACATGAAGATAGCAGGCAGATCACTTATGATTTAATTAAATGCAGGCCTTGCTTGCTGTAATTGGATGTAAACTCAAGGGAGGGTGGTGTTAACCCATTCTGTAGTAGTGGGTATTCTTCAATTTTTTTGAAAGGTTGTTTGCCTACTATTAGAACATGGGTTTGTATATTTGATTTTATTTTACATTGACTGATTAATTGATCCTTGCCACACACAATAAAGCTGATTAGGTTGACAGTTTGTTTATATTTGTGAAAGATAAACTAGGTAAGCTACAGTATTGCAAGATAACAGACAGACCTGGTTTGAGTGAGACACGCAGTGCTGTCCACACATAACGACCTAGCGAACAAGTGGAAAAAGTGTGTCTTGGAAAGTAAATCCTTTTGAGATTTCAAGTTAGAAGGGTTTGGATTTATATGTACTATGTTTTCAGTAAAGTCAGGCATGGAATCTTGCACTTGAATTAACTTGTATTATTGTAAAGTCCAACAGGAAAGGAGGCATGCCAATTATTTTAAAAACACATTCTGTCTTTCTATGAAAGCGGGATCTTCAGAGTCTCAGCATGAATAGTAAAGAAGTCCACATGCACGCACACACACACACACACACCATGTTCAATATTAAGGCCACCCGTGTATTCAGTATTAAAGCCATAATCTTCATTCCCATATACAACAAACCCCTGTTAATCCAACACTCAAATAAGACTGACATGCTGTAAAAAAACAAAAGAAATCTGGCATCTCATTTGCACATTTAATAACAAATTAAAAATAAAATAAATAATAAAAATAAACTGGAATAAATAACATCAAGAAAAATGGTTCAGTAAAGTATTAACTAGTGTTGGCTAAACCAGGGCTGGCATAATCATATTGGCAGGACAGGCGGCCACCTAGGCAAAATTTCGTGTGGTGCCTCGGGTGGCAAAAATCCTTGCGCCGGTCCTGGGCTAAACTACTAACTAGTATTTTTTATAAAAAATTCTATGTATCTTCAATATTAAGGCAACCCCCTATTAAGGCCCCTTTTTTGTCGGTCTCTGGACTGGCCTTATTAGACGGTTTCACTGTATATACTTTTCCTGATTGCTAATATTCTTTCTATAACAAAAACCTCTACAGCTGACAGCCTGATCCCAGCTTTGGATGCAGACATGGAAATGTAGGAAGCAATTTCATTTTTGGATTCAGTTTTGCTGTCTGCGAGGACAGCCTCCCACAGAGTGCAGAATCTCACTCCTGGGGGAATGAAACAATATAAGGTATTTGTCTGTGCTAAGGACGCTCTTATTTATCCAGTGGAACACAGGCAAGATTTCGTGTTTTGGGTGGGCGCTAAAACTACTCGCGAACAAGGGTCAGGAAACTACCAGAGTAGTATATAGAATGAAGAAAACACTGAAAATGAATCTTTTTTATTCAGAATCAGAAGTCATTTGTGTACTATAAAACACACACACACACACACACACACACACACACACACACATATTTTTTTACGTATTCTCAGTTTGCTGATCGTTAATGAACATTTCTGTACTGTGGGTGTTGTCGAGTGATTGAAAACGAGACATTTTGTGTTTGAATTGAAAGTGATGGTCTCGAGGAGTCGAGTTCAAGTATATTTTCCTCTAGAGGAATTATCATTATTTCGATGTCACTACTGTGCTATTATGCCTTTTTTTTTCGAATGGCTCAGTATTCAAATATAGCCTTGATCCATGTATTATATATATATATATATATATATATATATATATATATATATATATATATATATATATATATATATATATATATATATATATGTGTGTGTGTGTGTGTGTGTGTTACGGTTCATGTGTAAAATCAATAAATCTATTGATTAACCGGTCAATGTGTAGATTTAACAACCCATCAATCAATCTATAAAATAACCAGCACTGTGTAGATTTACCAGCTCACCGGTCCAGTCAATGTATAAAATAACTAAGGAGATGGTATTTAATGCTACAGCATTTGAGGTGAATTCGTAAATAAAGTAACGTCAGGGAGCTTAATGGCAAAAAAAAAAAATCTGTAAAATCTGTTACGTACTTGGGTAAATTAACTAATTTATTCTTAAACTCTTTATTGTTTGATTAATCTTTCTAAACTTCACTGCATCCCTACTTGCATTATTATTATTATTATTATTATTATTATTATTATTATTATTATTATTATTATTAATAATAATAATTTTTGTATTTAGCAGAGACCATATATTAATGTGTTCAGTGGGACAGTTTAGGCTTCAACTCACAAACCAATGCATTCTGGTTAGTGTAGTCCTGCTTCTCTTAAAGGAAAGAATGTTACCTGAGACAGGTAAAACATACCAGAATGCATTGGGTTGTGAGTTTAAAAGCCTGAATTGTCCCGAACTGTCCTGCTAAACATGGAGCCATATGATCACCTTATATAAGCTCTATGTATGAGCTTAAAATGAATGAGTTGGTGTGCTAAATTTATAAAATGTATTTTCCCACCCTATGTCCCAGTCAGGACTAACATCCCCCCCCCCCAGTCATTATCAAGCGGTTATTCCAAATTAAAGAGCAGCTGCTAAATTTGAAAGGAACCCTGAGACTTTTTTCAACCAACTTCCAGATCTTCAAATAATTAACTATAATAGAACCTGCTCTAAGATTAAAGGCCCTAGACTTATGTTCCAGAAAGGGAATATCTTTAAGCTGTAGTGGTGATACAAGTGAGGCCTCAATTTTTTGCCAAGGCACCAAAAACTTTGGATTCATCCAGGTCTGGAAGGCTTTTAACTGAAAGGCCCAATAATAGTTTAAAATTAGGAACAGCCAGACCTCCAAGTCCTTTAGGATGCTGTAAAACTGCAAGCCAAATTCTTGGTCGTTTGCCTCTCCAGATAAATTTTGAAATTACAGAGTCAACCTGCTACAAATAATTAATTGGTGGTGAAAGAGGTAACATGAAAAACAAGAAGTTAACGCAGGGAAGGATATTCATCTTAATAATTGAAATTCTATTATGTAAAGATAGAAGTAAGGGTGTCCCTCTCTCTAAATCATTTTCAATTTTCTTTAAAACATCTACAAAATTATCTTTACTTACCTGATTAAGCGTGGGTCGGATTTTAATACCTAAATAAGTGAAGCCGTTAAGATTACATTGAATTGGTAGATTTTGGGGTGAAGTGAAGACCATAGCTTTTGTATTTAGATGCATAAGAATAGACTTATTTCAGTTTATCTTGTACCCTAATAAATTCCCATATTCTGTAAACAAATCTAGAGTTTTTGGAATAGACCTAGAAATATCAGAAATAAATAGCAGGGTGTCGTCTGTGTATAGTGAGATATGATGTTTAGAGTCATTGATATTAATGGGGACAATATCTGAGCTTTGTCTTATAGCTTGGGCCAATGGTTCTAAAGATAAAGCAAATAATAAAGATAATGGCAACCTTGTTGGGTGTCTCGTTCTAAAATAAAAGGTGAGGATCTAAATGAACCAGTTTGTACAGATGCTGTGGGAGTATTGTACAAAGTACAAATCATTTTAATAAATAAAGAGCCAAAGCCAAACAGGTCTAAAACTAACCATGGAACGTTCCATTCAAGGCGGCCAAAAGCCTTTTTAGCATCAAGCGAAAAGATTGCACAAGAGTCTGGCAGACTCCCAACATTGTCTAATATATGAAGTAAACACTGTAAGTTGTCTGCAGCAAGTCTGCCTTTTATGAAGCCCGTCTGATCATGACAAATTAAAGAGCCTATGTGGGGTTCAAGCCTTGAGACTTGAGCTTTTGCATATCATTTAAGGTCGGAGTTAATTAACGAGACTGGTCTATAGCTTGAGCAATCAATGGGGTCTTTTTCTTTTTTCAGTAATAAAGAAATTAAGGATGTCTTTTGGTCTCTATGAAAAGAGCCAATTTCTATAGCATAATTAACCCTTTGCGGTCCTTTGTTGGACCTGGTCCAACATTACAATTTTCCCTTTCCGGTCCAATGTCGGACCCTGTCCGACATCATCAAAGGCATAAAACACAGGTCTCTAGTCGTTTTGAGCCATTGAGCCACACTTGGATGGGGCGCATGTGCAGTAACCCCAATTGGATGGCTGATGAAGCTGCAGCCATCAGACCCAATAGTTTTTGACACAACACGTTGTACTGTGGACCCCTGATGAAACAGGGCCAGACAGTTTTGAATAGCCGCCACTCTCTCGTCCAACAGGTATGCTTGCATGGTGAGGGAATCCAGCTGGAGACCCAAGAAGACCATATTCTGCACCGGTATAAATTGACTCTTGGCCTCGTTGAGAGTGAGACCTAGTCTCGCTAGATGGTTTGTCACTGTCACTATGTGGGTCATTGCCCCCTTCCTGCGACTGGGAACAGATCAACCAGTCGTCCAGGTGGTTCAGCACTCTGATCCCTTGCAGCTGCAAGGGAACTAAGATTGCATCCACACACTTTGAAAAAGGTGCGTGTGCTAAGGAGAGGCTGAATGGGAGCATTGAAAACTTCGAATCACGCTCCCCTGAAAGGCGAAGCGGAGATATTTCATGTGCGCTGGACGGATAGAAGCATGAAATATAGGATAGGCTCATGCGCAAATGCGCCTGAGCTGCAAACCTTCAGGGACCCTTCTGGGGCTGCTGAGGTTCAGGCGGGGCTCCCAACACTGTGCACATAGACCTGTGTATTGATGCACTCAGGCACCAAGGGTGCAGAAGCACCGAGGACACTGAATGAGGTAGAATACAGTACTGGTGCACCGAAGAATTGGACCACAGAGTGCAGGTGTTATTGACATGCTGTAGCACTGAAGCACCGGCCTTGCGGAGTGTCTAAGCACTGAGGGCGCCAAAGCATAGAGGCACCGAGAGGAGCCTGATACTAGTTAAAAATGTGTATCTGAAACAAGCGGCAAGGACGTTAATAGTGGAATCCCTGATGAACAGCCAGTGACCAGCGCAAACAGCTTTCAGGACGCTGCAACTCACAACTCCACCGGATGATTCCCCGGCAAGTGGAAAGTAGTAATGAACAAGTTTAATGTAAGGAAAGTGAAGGTTGCAGCTTTACTAAGGACAGTTACTTCATGACATTGGTAGGTTGTTGTTTTCATTTAATTAATGTGCCTTTGTCTTTATATTTTCTTGATCTGTCGATAGTTGTTAGTTGCTTATTTTTGACACCTGCTCTTTTATACATATATACAATATGTGTGCTACACACACACACACACACACACACATATAGAGAATAATCTATGGGCAGCATTTCATCGAGGGGTTCTGTGACATCATAAACAAGCTCCACCCACAGAAAACATGGTGCCCCCCCCCCCCCATGGTGCAGTTCCTGGCGCTGGGTCTGGCTAGTACGACTACAACAACTACTAACGTGTTGCATTCTAGTTCATATTATAGTCTAGTAGTATTACTGCACTTACTATAAACTATACTGTATTAGGCTTACATTAGAACCCTGTACTGCCCTGTAACACCTGTAAGTTGCCTTGTAATTAAATACTACTACTACAACGACTACTACGACAACTGCGACGAATAGTAATAATAATAATAAGATGAAAAACTTGTCTCTTGGTCGTTAAACATGTAAAATTGAATAAGAAACACACTTTCATGTGGTTGAAAACAAGTTGCATCATATATCAAAATGGATACAGATAATATGTTTTGCGTGCAATTAGATATAATTAGATATAACAGTGCTTCGTGTGATTGTATGCCCTTCACTGACAACAGGGTTACAGTTTTGCCCAGAATTGTCATGGAGGTCTCCCAAGGAAGAGCTTCAGTAATTTTTGCCATCTTCTGCAGTGTTTATTTTAAAAGTAAAAAATGGTTGTAATACCTTGTTTGTGTAGGAAATGATGTATGTTGTGTGTTGCGCTCCATAAATTGGTTACATTGAGAAATCTCTTTCCTCTGCAACTTGGTGCTGTAAGGAATGTAATGACAGATAGTTCCTAGGCTGTGTTTGCCTATAAGATGATTTCTTTGAAGCCTGGTAATGAGTAGTATTTGCAGGATTAATGAGTATTATAATTGTAAATGGATGTTTGCAGCTTAGTTGTATTCCATCACACAGCGGCATGGGGTTTCTGGTACCTCTGCGGACTGTAATTGGTGGGACTAATGCAGTTTTTAATTACACATTCTCTGCAAATAAATTAAAAAAAACAAAACAAATAACTGTAGCAGAAACAAAGGTAAATTGCTGATATCAGTTCATTATTTTTCTAAGATCTTTTTTTTTTTTTTTAACACACATTAGTGTCAGATTCTTTCTGGTTGTAGAATGCATTTCAAGGATTTTGTGAGGAACATGACATAGCTCTTTGATATGACGATTAAAAGGTAGACCTGGTATTATTTGCTTCACTGCTTGGCTTCACGCAGTCTTTTATCATGTAAAGCAAGGCTTAAAATTTCCCACCGATTACAGCCATGGTGGAAAAGGTGCCACCGCTGTTGAGAATTATTCTAAATAAAAGTGGTTCTACTGTACATTGTTAAATCTAATAAGAAACTCAGTGTACCCTAAAGAAGGTACAAGCTGAAACTTTTGAAACCTAACTTATGCTGCCTGGGCACATTATTAGGTCATGTGCCTAGTATCAGCCTTGATCACAGCCTTGACACAGCGTGGCATAAACTCTGCAAGGTGCTGGATGGTGTCTTGAGGTATTTTTATCTGTTCAGTCATTTACTTTTTACGCAACTGGTGCAGAAGATCGTGATGACATATGCATTGTTCAAGTTCATTCCAAACATGCTCAATTGGATTGAGGTCCGAAAATTGTGGTGTCCAAGCAACACGCCTGAAGTCTGTGATGCTGCTCAAACCATTCACACACGCTGACACGGTGATTGGGAGCATTATCATCTTGAAACTAACCATCAGCATCAGGGTACAAGTGGGTGAACCTGATACGCAACAATGCTAAAGTAAACTACAGCATTCGTGCGGCCCTCCATTATCAGGGGCGATGACAAACTTTACTGGGTAGACAATTCCAAATAAATAGTTTTACCTAAGAATTTTGATTGAGCAAGTCACTTTAAAAATGCAATATTATGACTCATTACAGTGTATAGTTAGTCAAAATGTCACTTGTGTTGTCCTTGGCGGCACCTTGTACCTCATTGTACCTGAGGTTTGTGGGCTTTCACAATACAAACACACCTGCTATTGTGTCTCTTACATATATGAAGAGATCACACATGGTCTGGGTTATTTATTTCAGTGGCAGTTAAAGAAAGTAAACAGCAGTTTTGTATTTCCCCCAGAGGGTCCCAATAGAATAGTATAATTTATGGATATAAAACCATTTATGCTGAATTTGATTGCCATAGCTTGTGACAGTTTGCCACACACTAGGGTAACAAAAACTTACTGTAAAAAATCTGACCTTTTGGAACCTTTGGGAAACATAAAAATTTTTTTTTTTAAAAACTGTTGCCTTTGTGAAGATAAAGTGAAGAAAATGTAAAATTGTTTATCTGGAATTTATTTTGTATTTGTTGTTCGGAAAGTGAATTGACCGGTTTTTTCTACTGTTGACCAAAATTAGTGTCTTGGAGTTCTGATGTTTTTTAATAATCACAATAATGTAATAATGTGCTGTACTTTGATTGCAGCAAAACACTGTAAACTACACCAAGGACAAGGGATGCAAACATTGTTTATTGGATAAACACCTGATCATTTTAAAAAATATATATTTTGCTACAAAGCACCTTGTATAAAAGCATACTGGGTATAGTAGTTATGCAATATGTTTTCAATGTTCTGCATTTTGTATCAGCAGTAATACTAGAAGTTATTGTGGGTTTGCAGTTATAGGTCAGTTTAGAAAGTTCATTATTGAATCAAGTACAGGTTTGTGTTGTATTTGTCCTCCTTATAGAACTGTTCCTGCCTCTGTCAGAGATCACAAGGAATCATTTTTCCCATCAATCTTTGCAAGGCAGCTATGCATGAATGCATGTGTGTATGTGTGTACGTGTGTGTGCACAAGAGAGAGTGTGTGTGGGAAGAAGGGGAGGGGGGGTAGAGCAGAAATCAAATCACTTAATTGCAGCATTTTTCATCTAGATCTTTTGTTTTATGGTGGTAAAGGCCCTGAAGTAGCCTACCATGATTCATGACTGTCACCACTGCTGCTAGCAGTTCAATCCTTCATTCGAGGCAGTTCAGTACTGAAAGTACCCACACAATTACTTTGATGAATATGACTTGTTTGTTTTTACCATTTTTAGCAGAAGACGGTTGTGCTTAATGCAAACACTGAGTTAAAAAAACAACAAAAACAAAAAATTAAGCATTGCCGCTTTTGCAATGTGTTTCGCTCAGGGAAACAAATTTGCTCCACAATGCAGAGCAAAGGGACAATGATGCAAATTTGTTAGCACTGGTTATCTGTAAATACTGAAAACTGAAGGGAATGGTTTTGAGGCAGTAGATCCTAATCTATAAACTGAAAATATTTGCTGTAAATGTACTCATGCGTGATATAAACAAATCATTCCTTGTACGATGCTGTCACTGCAAAGAAAAAAAATACCCTTTGTCAGGCTTTTTTTTTTTAAGCTAGAAAGAAAAGATTTGAATATCGTTTATTTTTCTTTGGGAATTTCCTTAAATCAGACTTAGGCACAGTGTATGCAGTCAGAGTGTACGTGACTTATTTTGCCATCTCATCATCTCATGTTTGCCAATTCTATTCTATCATCTGTGCAATGGCATGTTGGGTGGGCCTGAGGTGTCCATAAATAAGTGAAACCAGAATATATAGGAGTCCAGCCAAAATGGAAAGCACGCAGTCAGCTAGTTTCACTGACCCCAGTTATCACTAATCTTACCTTATCTTCGGTAAGGTAGTCCAAGATTAGTGTCGATCAGGGCCTGATCTGGGTGTGTAACACTGTAATAATAAACAATACTAAATTAACAGAAGTCATTTCTATCTTAACTATGGTTGTTCATTACTGTTAACATTTTATATCCAAAGCAAAACATTTGAATTAATCTCACAAATCCTGACTAATTTAACTACTGTACTAAATTCAGATTTTTTTAATATAATATTGCCATATAATCCAAACACAACATGTTTTGAAACAAAAGAAGGTAAATCGGTAGATTTAATATTGGCATTCTTTTGAAATGATTACACATAACATAAAAGGTATATGCTGTGTTCTTGTAACTTTTTAGCAATGCGCAGATGTTGTTTATGTACCCTAATAGCACTAAAAGAAGCACACTCAAGGTTTTTTAATGCAAACCGACAATAGGAGACTTAAAACTGGGTTCTAATTTGATGCATCAATTCACCAATATGTAATCGAAGCTATGGAAATTTAAGGATAGATGATCAATAATCGATCATCGATTAATTGTTGCACCACTAATGACATGTTATTCATCAAAACATACTTTACAAAATTGTTTCTGAAAAATAGAATAGTGTGAGAATGGCCCAAAGAGCTAGCTTTCCCATATTCTGTAAAAACAGCTTACACAACTGGATCTATGAAATCTTTTGGCTGAAATGTATCTGTGATTAAAATATAATTCATTAAATTGTCATAAGCAAGTGTGCTATATGTGCTTTTCAAGTACACAAACATGTTGTCTTCATCAGCGCATAAAACACAATAACCGCAACTTTATTATCCAAAATGTTTGCATGCTTGACGAAAACGTTAAGTGTCATCTCAGATGTTATGTTTTGAGTGTTTGCAATTACAGATGAATGAATGAAATTACTAAAACTAGAAAATATAAGATTGGATGCTTTTTCTGGTACAGTGTTTAGTGCACTGAGCTAGTGGAATTGAATAAAAAGGGATTATTTTGATCAGAAATGCTTTCTCAGCAGAAATGTAGCCTCTTTAAACAGAGGCTGAAAGAAAGGACAATGATTTAATTTCTTCATTAACACACTCAGTGCCGAAATACTGTTTTGCCTCCCAGCAAAGCATTATATCTCCTGAATAATAGAATATGCACAGACGTGTACATGTGCTGTATCAAAATGCAGGCCATGACTTTCACCTGACCTTCAATGGCCGCAGAGTGTCTCGTTCCTGAAAGGAAAAAAGCAATCTTCTCCAATGCGGTCTTCACCATAATGCAGGCACTTTAATTTGTCCACGAAAGTCCAATACTTTGCATCCAGATCCCACGCCCTCCTCCAGGGGGTTCTTCCTCCCTCCCTCTGTGACATCAATCTCTAGTAGGTGAAAGGCTCACATACCGGGGTGTCTGCAGGTAATACAGCAGTCAGTTTTCTCTGCAGTCCTCCTTCTGGAACGGAGGGAGAGAGAAGGCAAGCCCCAGAGACAGACAAAACTACAATGCGTCAGCACTCATAAAACAATAAAGATATCTTCCAGACCACCAGTATACTTATTCCATTCACGGTCCATCAAACGGGACGCCTATATAAACAACATGAGTTATACTCACAGTCCGTTGTGAAACTGTATTCTCTTAATCTCAACAATGCAAAGAGTACTTAACTTTCCTTTTCTGTGATGTAGCGTCTTCACTCCATTTAGTTCTGCCATTTTGTTTCCTTCTGCTTCTCTTCAATGTATTTATTGCTAAGGCTCCAGTGCTGCTTCTCTTCCTTCCATGTCCAAAATGGCTGTGGTCCTGTCCTGGTCCGGTTCCGGTCCGGTCCCAGTGTGTTCCCAGTGTGTTCCCCCTGTGTTCTCCCTTCCTGTTCTTTTGGTTCCAGTTATATAGGGGAACTAGTCAAGGGGTGTTGATGACTTGCACCTGACTACAATTATAGTCCCAATTATGACCATGACCGTGCCCGTGATAAAATAATTAAAAGAGTAAAACACATACATAAAACTCCTTATTGGGGTCTCCCTTTGGGTACATAAAACACATAAATGTACCCCCTTATTGGGGTCTAACTTTGGGTATAAAATAAATAAAACACACAGTGTAAAAATACAATAGATAGTGCAACTAAAACAGTATACAATAAAACCACCAGTGAACGTTGGTCATTTGTGACATTTACATAAGGGCTATGCCTGGTGAAGTATCCTAAAAGACAATTTTGAACTCATTTTAGAAGAAGGAACAGAAGAATAATAATACAAGAGTAACTGATCATTTGCTATTATTTGCAGAGCATTTAAATACATGTTTTATACAGATAAAGTGAATGTATTTAAAATAAACCCTATATGTACAACTGTTTATCTTACAGCAGCATTAGGGCCTTCATACTTCTGACCCACAGCTACACACTGACTGCTCAAATACTATAGTTAACCCTATATTTACCCGCAAGAGCAATTTGGTGCCATGCTTTTTTGTAGTGACTGATTTCCTTTGGCCCATTGTTAGTGCAATATTATTGGGTTTACATTTGTCACACCTGTTTATCCTGCTTTTGCTAATGAAAATAGGCACGGGTCTATAACCATTCTGGGACTACTGAATGATTTTGTGGGCAACTTATGTCGTTTGTTTCATTATATGTTGTTAGGTTAGCTGTCAGCAGCTGTTCTCAGATGGTTTATTTCTGTTTTTAATTAAATACGGTATATAGTGACACGCTACTCGATATCTTTACAGTTTTTTTTTCAGGACATTTATATAACTGCAAATTGACTAACAGCTACTGGTAACTGTCATTCTTGCGATACATCATAACAACAATAGAATAAAAGAAGGAGTCTGCCCCTAACTATCTACTGTCCTCTTCAAATAATACAAAGAAGTCTTGGCAGTGATAAAATGAAGAACAAATGTCCCAGCCAATTGTTCTGCATTGGTAATAAAGGAATTGTGTTTGAAGAATAGAACTACTGCTCTTTTATGGGACGGATTGCTCATTAAAATCTTTGGCATGTATTTGAAATTAGGATTATAATCTATTTAGGGATATTTAGTAAGCAAGGTGTCTGGAAAATACCCCACCCCAGACGATCATTTACCCAATTACTGGCTGGAGGGTAGTTTATTTAGAATAGTATTTCAGTAAAACGGTTTTCATTTCAGTGGGAACTTACAGTTTTAATTATATGCACCTCCAGAGTCACTAAAATGCATTTATTGAGTCTCTTGAGGATGACACTGTACAGCAGTGGGTTCTCGCAGTGCTGACATGGCGCTATTGCAGTAGATGTGTTTTCAGTCAGGCATAGCTGGGCAGACGTGTGAACAGGCTGGAGCTGGCACTGACAGGGTGACATCTTAACAGTTACTGGAAATACAGCTAATATTGACAGGAGGGACAGTACCCCTAGATCATTGATGCCTTTAGCTAGTCATTTCCATCTCCTTGCACAATTATATTTATATGGGTTTCTGAGTGACGCATAATGGAACATATTAATATAACTGAATGTAATAAATTGACAATGGGTATGTATTGTACAGTAAATTATATTGTCTGTGGAGGATTTAGTACAGTTCCATACATATGTTTGTCCAAGGGCACTAGGAGAAAAGATGTCAAAAACCTTGTATAATTGCTATTTAACTGAAATTTGAAGACTTTAAGACAGGGCTTATGGGATGCACAGCGATTGCAACAGAATGGTTAAACTAAATCATGTACAATTAAAGCTTCTTCAGAGCAATATACTGCAATGCTATTGGCTAATTGAGAAATAAATGCTATTCTGTCTTCAAATTCTCCCATGCTACAATAAGACGTATTAGACCATCCCATACTGTGCCCAATATTTATTTCAGTAATGTAGGAAAATCTATTTATGTAATAGTTCTTTAGGTACATAGCACAGGCCTGATTCATGCTTTCATTTGATAGTCTATTTATGTCACAAAATAAAAATAATAATAATCAAATAATAAACAAAAAATATCAAAATAGATTTAATTCCATATTCCATTCTATGGTGACCTTAACACAAGTATGGGCTCCAAAATCGTGTTGTTTATGCTGATGTCTGAGATTAATCAGCCAGTAAGAATCGGACAAACACTGACTGGCCGAATGACCTTCTCTTGTTAGTACATTTTCTTACTGTATGTTCTGCTACAGGAAGTTTTGATAAACTAATGTAGTAATGTTGTACATTACATCAAGAAACAAAGCTAGCTATCTTATTTAAGACTGGAGGAAATGGGAAATATAAGCAATAAACTTGGTTTCCTTCACTCTATTAGTTCATTTTTTGGTCTTTTTAATTACAGTGTCCTGCTGGATCGCTCTTATTTCCTTCAGTTGAAGCCACAGTAAACCAGCTGGTGTCAAACAGCGAAGTTAGTCTCGAAACGCTGGTGTGTGATATTCAGTCAATAACGTTTATACATGTTATGGGTGCTGATGTGCTTTCTTGAAGTAACTTACCTGTACACTATAACTAATTATGTCATATCTTCATACATTGCCATCATCTCAGCCAATCATCCATGTAGATCAGGAATCAGGCAGGCTATCTGGGGCCTGTACCTGAAACTTGGGGGTAATCAATACCACTGCTGTTTGTATTATTAAAATACATTCAACTGTTTTCAGGTTCTTGGCTATCACCCATTTATAAGGGACTGAAATTTGTATTCACTGGATTTTTATATTTTTCAATCCATGAAACAAAAAAACAACACTTTTTCTGTTTTTAAATAAAGTGAACTTTACATTGCATAATACAAAATAAAGGTTCTCTAGAATGCAGCTAAAACCGCCCACTGCTGTGTGATTCACACAGTATCAGATATCTGTTTGGAGTGCTGACAGATAGTTAAATGGATGACACCAGGGATTCGTTGCATAACTCATTTATCAAAACAATAACAAGTGGCACAAAGCCTTCCACAACACCTACAATACAGCGATATTACAGAGAGAACTGGTGGAAGCCAGAGTAAATATTTTGGCAAACAATTATTCCATGCTTACATATGCAGAAGTCATATAGTATTAACATGGATGCAAAAAAAACAAATCTGAGGTAGCTCAAATTGAATCTTTTTTAAAAATGTTTTTACCTGACCTATTTCTGTGGTGCTCTTAGCATCCTACATCAGTTATGAGTGTTCTCTGAGGCAACATCAAGTGGTTCATGTAGAATTACAATCAATACCATTTTATGGAAAAGAAAAAAGACTTTTTACTTGTAAGTTTGTTTTTATACAGACTGTACATATAGAACAGTAATCCCATGTAACAGGACGGACTGGCTGTATGGCATGGGAATTTTGCATTCCCAAACAGTTTTCCTAAATGGTGTTAATGAAGAAGATTGCATATGTACATTTTAAGGAAAGCAAGGAGATGTCATTTAAATAATTTACCAGGAGTCGATTCAGAGCAATGCAGGGGATGATGGGCATGCTGAGTTTGCCATAAGCAATTTATAAATAAACTATATTCTGCTGAAGCTTTTCAGGCATGAATTACAATTCTCAGCTTTTGGTCAGATGTCAACAGATAATGAAAAAGCAGGGTCATAACCAATACTGTGAAGAGCTTGGAAAAAAATACCTGCACAGTTGGGTGTTTACAGCATTCTAATGTGCTTCCCAACAAAACTTTTAAAAACAGTGTTACTGAAAATGCTGTTTCAAAATCTTGTCATTGTGATTGTGGAGTTTATAATTGCTAAGGGATCTACTTTAAGGATCTAAACAGAAGTGAATCTGATAAATTGCTGGACTTTTTCAACCATATACAGTATATATATATATATATATATATATATATATATATATATATATATATATATATATATATATATATATATTGTATTTAGTCATATTAATAAGGGGGTCAATAAATAAGTTCTGGTAGAAAACACAAGCAGCCAGCAAAAACAAAACAAAACAAAAGAAAACATGTTAACTGTGTACAACTGTGAGTTATCTTTATAACAGTTGTTGTTACTGGTTTTGTTACTTGGTACTTTTTAAATGCTGCTGAAAGGTACTATACGTACAATTGTATCCAAAGTAAAGTTAAAGGAGAAATCACAGAAGATGGATACGGTTTTGTATTGCGTAGTGTGTACTGTACTGTTATCTAGAGTATGGTACAGTAGGTCATCTGGATTACAAGAGGATCACAGTGGAGTTACTGTATATAGATCCCAAGGCTTTTACACACAAAGAAATGCATTGACCATGGTTTCCAGGTCTCATTGTATTACAGAAATATTTAATAGATAAAATATACATCAAATGAATTCAGGCAACTTGCTTTGCTATTTATACTGGGTTGATTTTTATAGTAGCGCAGGGTTATAACCCCCAAACCAATTTCAGTTAGCCATTATAAAATTAACTGATTAGGCATAGAAAATGCGTGAGTGGAGGAAACAGAAAAATATTCAATGAGTGGTGGAAGACATAACCACAGAGGGACGAAGCTCAGAACAAATTATTTTTTCATAACCCACACAGAGCCATCAAGTTTTCTGTTTATCCTGTTCGTTTTTTGCTGCAGTTTAACAAATATTTGTTTTGTTTAATACAGAGTCATCTTCTGCTCAAAGTAATTGCAGCTAACAAAATAGTTCCATAAAATGTCTGTGCCATGAACATCCATTTGTTATATAGATCTCAAATGTGCAGTTTTGAAAGAAACGTGCTATTGCACACATGCATTTTCATAATGCACAACAGGATATCTGCACCTAGGCCAAGTTTCACAGGCTATGCTTTTAGACTGTTTTGCACTTCCTAGGTCATTTCACCAGGAGAGTGAAATTTTCCCCACTTTACTGGCTTATTTCCTGTCAATAACAAATCAGCTGCTTCTACATGCTTTTACCCAGAATGCAATGCTATGGTTACACCAAAGATATTAACAGACTAAAAGAGCAGATGAATCTCTTCTCCTAGCTTTCTTCTCAGTATCTGGTCATCCATATTAAGGAACATAATTTAGCTTTGAAAGACCAACACACATGGTTAATACTTCAAAATCTAATTATTTAGACTAGTGTTCCATACTGTTAGTTTTTAAACAAACAACTGTCTCAGAAAATGTGTAATAGTGGAAATAAAAATCTAATTATGTTATAGAGATTGAGAAAAAAAAAATTATATATATATATATATATATATATATATATATATATATATATATATATATATATATATATATATATATTACATTTGACCTAGTCTTGCATTTCATTTTCTTTCTTTCTTTAATTGCATTATAAAGGCCCTGTGAAGTTGGGCTGCACAGAGCTGAAAATATTTTTTGAACAGATGGCAGATACCAAAGGTGAGATTCTCCCAAAGGTGCAAGAAAACAAGTCAGTTATTATAAATGAATATCATATGTATTTAGCCAAAGGTTATTTGCTGTATCAAAATGAGTTAATTGTAGCCAGACATGTAGTTCACACAAGACAATAATATTTTGTCTATTTTTTTTACAAATGGCAGTTCTTCCCAGTATAAAAAGAATGCTGTATGACTAAAGATGGACCAAACTTGATACACCATATGTTCAGTTTTCCTATTGCCTATTTTAACTATGCATCCAGCTATTTGAATTGATCATTTACTTGAAGAATGCAAAGCTACAGTGGTGCAGATAAATGTTCAAGACAATGCGTTCTCAGAGACATGTACGTTTCCATCATCAAAAAAAAAAAAAATTTAGGTATACAGTAACTCTACATCGGTGAGACACATGGACATTTATCAGCCCTATAGGATGCAATTATATATATATATATATATATATATATATATATATATATATATATATATATATATATATATATATATACGTGTGTGTGTCCCTGAAATGTTGAGAATGATTCTGGGAAAAATATATATTTATATCTAAAATTTCTCATTTGTTGTATACAGACAACAAATTACATATATCAATATGACATTTTTCAGCATTAATTACCTTATAGACCCCCATTTTTTGCGTCTATGAAAGTACAAGGGGTTAAGGGTGAGATCCAATCTAGAACGGAAATGTACATCATGTAATTTTGGTCTGAATAAAACTCTGGTAGGCTGTGTGTTTTTAAAATGCAATTCATGGGGGGCATTGTGATTCTTTATTGTTTCATCCACACCTTCCCCGTTGAACAGTGCATGAAGGGCTACAATACAAACAACACCTGGGGACCTCAGCAGCAGTAACATCATTCAGAACACTTGCTGGCTCATCCATTGGTCTCTTTATGATAGTCTTTCAATAGCCCACACCAATGTCCATCTGTACCTCATTGTCACTTTCAAAGCCGTATTTGTATTGTGTTAATTTTTATAATAATTTGTATCATGTTTTTCACTGTGCCAATACTTTACTAGGTGTTTATTAGAATATCAGTGAGCTTGAATTCATCTTTTTAAGTTTTCTAAGTCTTTCTGAAGTGCAGTACTTGAGAAAACATCAACCACAGAAAGGAAAGACTGCTATTTAAATATTTTTGTTTTGCATTTAGAAAATTATGACATTTGCAAATAAGTGTCTGCATTCTGACAGTATAAATTCAAGTGCAAGAAATGTTGACTTTTACATTTGAATATGGCTGGAAAAACAGTGTCTTGCATGTGATCTGTCTTCACAGTTTAAATTTGTCACTGTAGTATCAGCAATTAAGTAGTGAAAGACTTAACAAAAATATTCTTTGGATGCCAGAACGTCATTATCACACTAAATTGATTGTTTTGTATATTGGTGTGAAGACACGCATGTTGTCAGCTATGATTGCCATGCAGTCTTTAATGATGCCACTGCTTTGCCAATGATAGTGTAGGTCACCACTGTGAAGTCTATTGACAAACTGTTGTTTATGTGTTGTCAGCAGGTTGCCAAGTGGATTGGTTCTCTGCATGGAGCCTGGCTCAGCCTCAGCGGTCTTTGATGCACTTGGCTTCTGAGGGCAGCTATTTGAGATAGGCTCTGCACAAAAAGAAAAAAAAAGAAGCAGGTTTTTGATAAAGTGTAATGAAAAGAAAAGGTTACCTCTGAATTCATAGACCTTCAGCTTAGAAGCAAAGGAGGCTTTGAAGTGAGCTGAGACTGAAGGAGTGAATTGATTGCAAAAAAAAAGGAATAGGATAACATAAAGCTTGTTTGTTGCAGACCACGTTTAAATTTACACCATAAAAAACAAAAACTGCCAATGTTACAGGACTAGAAAGAAACAGCTAAGGTCCATGTACTGTAAAAGCTCCTAATAAACCCTCAGAGTTAGTTATTAGAAGCTTTAAAAACATCAACATTTTGTTTTCTCATTATAAAAACACAATAAGGCCACTTTTTATTTAGCTTTTTTTTGGTGTATTACCTGTTAACGCTTATCTTATAAGCACCTTAAGAAATGTTGCTCATTTTGCTTTAATAGGAAGTTAATATATAAAAAGTAATTTACTAGCTAATACAAACTGTATAGTAATATAAAACCTGGTCTCATTTGCTAAACATCTTTAAAATCCTGAAAATGTGTCTTTTTATTTTATTAGCTTATAAATAGGTTACTATGTATTAATTAACCATTAACATCTGGTAATGTGTTAGTTACTGTAGCTTTTTTTTTTTTTTAAAGTGCCCCTTATAATAAAGCATGACCAACAATAATAAAACAAAATGAATAATAGCATCAATGCAAGAATCTGCTGTCTAACTTTCAAAACTATCATGAAACTGTTTGATAAACCACAAAGCATCTTGCAGAGACTTTATTCAAAAAAAAAAAGGATGTGAAAATGTGTCCTGAGGGATTCAAGACATCATCATTTCATATTTTGGCCTCAAAATATTGAATGTTTTGCATTATATCTCTCTTATACTGACATATTAAGGCTTTAAGAACTAGCACAGCAGAAGACTCCAGCAGAGAGGATTCCCCATCATGACTAAAAGGGGACTGCAAACCAGCCCACGCTTCCTATCCAGCTGGGGCTGTGGTTGACACAGATTTATTCTGCCTCCTTTACTCCTTGTTCCATAGCCTAGACCAGTGGAACCAAAAATTGGGACCAGCAGTTGGCTTTAGGGGGCCACAACTCATAAAGATTATCTTGATCCCGAACAAAGCAATGTCCCCAAGGCTAAGGATCAGTTAATTTACTCCAAAGTTAAAATTAGGTATTTGGGTAATTTCAAAAGTAGTGCTACTTACTAGCTTGAAGGTACACTCATTGATCTACTTGTTGTACATGTCTCACAGAAGTTCAGATTTTGAATTAGTGCCATTTTGGGCTACTGTCTTCTGCTTGTGCTTGACTTGTTTCCAAACCTCATTAATTTCAAACAAAACATTGAATGTTAAAATACATTTGATCCACTTGAATGCAACAGGCCCTATTTGGAAAATGAAATGATAAAGGCAGCTTTTCTAACAGGAAGAAAGCTACGTACGGAAAAACTGATTTTGAAAAAACAAAACAAAAAAAGTAAAACTTGCTTAATAATAAGACACAGCGGGTCAGATTCGCAAAGCTTTTTGCTTCAAAATATTATTAGCAACACAATTCACCAATTGCAATTTGTATACTAAGAAGAACAAGACTGCTTGCATGCCCCTGAACAAAAAGGTGTTTATTTTTGGTTTGGTAACTTTATTGGGTGTGTTTTACCTTCCTGAAAAAAAAAAGTGCTTACAGACACTTTGGTGTAAAGATCTTTGAGAATCTGGCCCAGAGTCTCTGTTGTTCCAATATCTAGTGGTTCAAAATCCTGGGTGAAGAAAGAAAATGAACAGAAATCTAGTTGCAGCCAAATTAGGTAGCCATAAATCTGATAAAAGCATCCATTCGGAACTCTACTACTTTCTAGCAATTGCAAAGCAGCAATCACAACAGTCACAGTTACGTGATTCATGTGGGTGTCTCAACCCAAACCTCATTAAAGAGCAGTTCTCGTTAGAAACCGTGTTAATCCCTACAGTTAAACAGCTTCTCAACTTCTCCATTTCTTTGTGGGAGATTCCAACACAGTATTTACAAGGTAACAGAGGGTTCCAAATCACTCGTCATGCACAGCGCGCATGCTACAGTTATGGTTGTAAACTGGCCTCCTTTATCACAACAGCCCATAGTCCGATTGCCACCAATACAGCATATTTAAATTCATACAGTGATTAGTGTAGATGCAGGCCCACGTGCATGCTTGTTGTCCTGGTAACCTGTTTTGTGGGCCTGTAAAATGGATTGCTTGAGATTGCATTTTTATCTGCACAGATGGTAAGTATACTGTTCATTATTATTATTATTATTATTATTATTATTATTATTATTATTATTATTATTATTATTCAAAATATCGATTTTCTTGAGGATAGCTTTTTTTATTATTATTACAATTACTGTTATTATTATTTTTTTATTTGGCAGACACCTTTATCCAAGGTACTAATATGACTCTGCATGTATCCATTTTTGCAACTTAGGAAGTACCATAATATTTCACAAATATTGTCTATGTATTTCATAAAAATTATACCTTATAAAGTTACAGTGGGATTAATATTTTTCTATAAAACAGTGTAAAACAAAACCAATATTGAAATAACATGATAAACAAGGTCTGGCTTCTCATGGAGTATAGTCAACAAAAGGCTATTTTCGGGATGTACGGTAATCCCTTTTGTTGCTTGCATACAAAAAATATATTTTAAAAAATGACACAAATTTGCAATCTTTGAAAATGTAAATTTCAACTGTAATAAGGAATCCTGTAAAAACTACTAATGATAAAAATATATCTGTGAAAAAGCTAGACGTGAACCAACAACCTCCTGGGTCAAAATATATTTTCCAAACGTTCACAGTGGCTGAGGGTGAGAAAGCAGTGGGCCAAAATATTATTATACCGAAGTACAGAATCATACTAGTTCTACTAGCTGCACTAAACATGTATAACTTCAGGCCAGTTAAAATGTACTAGCAATTTACATGCATTGGCAATGTTGCAATACTTACAATGAACAGCCTGCCTCATTTCATTAAAGCATGTGACAATGTAACTTTTCATCAACTTTGCCATCTCTACCTCTGTAGAGATATAGAAAGTAGGTAGGTTTAAAGGTCACTCCATCACATGATTTGAATGGAATGAGGAAAGCTGTTCAGTACCCAGCAGCTAGGATCCGTCAGACATGCCCAAAGACACATTTTGAGAAACATGACGATAACTCAATATGAACCCAAAACCAGGATGATTGCAAATACAGCGAAATAGTAAGGGAATTGGCATTAAATGAGTAAATCAGTATAAAACATCTTAAACGGTTAATTGGTTTTGTTAAATGAAGTACTGTTGTGAGAAAATGTTCCAGGGTTAAATTTGTTGTGTCCTTTTTTGGGGAAAAAGGAAAGCTCATTTAGATTTGGAGGCGGTGTACGTTTCTAATTAACTTGTGCCTCCAACAGCAGGTGGTAGAATGCACCAACTGCTTCTCTTTCGTTGTACACACAAGACTTTCATGTGTTGCTAGGAATTTCTGTGGAAACTGATTACATCCCTTTGGTCACTATTGTTAGCACACTGATTAAGCCATTATGTTTTTTTTTGTTTGCTGGTTTTAAATGGTAAACGTGCACAGTGAAAAGGCGATGTTTAGAGATCAGGAAGATTGTGTGTATCACTGTATTGTAGCTTATCTTCACACGTACAGCTCCCTGGTGGATCCCCCATGATAAACCGTAATGGAACAATTAGCTGTGACTGACACAGAGTCTGGGCACAATGGTGACAGTGTTGCAGTGCAGCCAAAAAAGATGGTGTCTGAGCTATAAACAGCTTTACCAAGCCACAGACTCCATTCACATGCTGTTGTCAAATCCCCATGTGCTGTATTTGTCTTGCTGGCTTCACAGATACGGCCCCAACAGCACAAAGAAAGGGCTGTAGTTCTCTTCTTTGTTTAGCTGAAATTACAAGTCATTTAATTAGTATGTCATCTTTATTGGGCTGTCACACAGCAGAGGGAAAGGGTGTCTCTTGGAAATGGAAGGCAGTTTGATGGCTTGGGTGCTTCTGGCACAGGTGGCCCTGTGAAAAAACAGCCTGGGTATAATGTTGATACTCAAAGAAAATACATTTATATCAAGGTGTGTGTGTGTGTGTGTGTTTTTTGTTATCTCTGTGTAGATAGCAAGATCCGAAAACCTGTTTTTCAGTGACCTCATAGCAGGCTGCAATCCCATTGGCTGAGCTAGGCACAACATCAGCTGCTCAAACCAGCATGATGCGAGGAACTTACCAAGCTGGTATCCGTTTATGTTAAAACACTACCCCTACCACTACCCTTCCCCTTTCTCTAGAGTTAAAGTGGTTGGAGCCAACACAATAATTGTATTAATCTTACCTGTTGTGAACTTCTATTTAGGTCTCAAATGTGCAGTTTTGAAAAAAAAAATAGATCTCATCTATAATATTTAAGTTTTACAGACTAGGTATTAATTATCAGTAATGGGTCCTATTCACACAACATGTGTTAGTTAAAGGCTGTTTTTAAAGCCTGTTTCATCAATTTAACAGGGATGTGTTTATTAACCCACTGTAGTTGTTAAAGGAGCGATAACCAAGGCTAAACAACATTATTTCTCCTCCCCTGATACTTATTCTGAATATCTTTTTTACCTTGTCTTTAAAAGTTGGACTCTATAGAATTAGAAAGCTTAAAATAGTCTTTCTAGTACTATATTTCAGACTCGCTCTCATGGCCTACCAGAATGAGGCTGAGACCATGGGTTGAGGCTCTCTAGCCTGACGATGGAAATTGACCTTTACCACTGGAAATGATATGGGACTAAGAAGAGAGGGGTGTTGGTAGCACTTTAGATTTCAGGACATGAATAACCACATAATTATAATTGTAATAACCAGGTTATTACCAATGTATCATTTTCTTGCAATGTAACACATGTGTAATTACATGGACACTATTTTGCAAACATGTTACCTGATGTAGTTAACACATAAAAGCAGAACACATTGACAGTTCACCAGTTACCACCAAAGTGCCTTTCTTACTACAGTGGAGCTTGAAATGTTGCAAGTTAAAAAGGATTAAGTGCTTTAGGACCAGGTCAATTTCTAATACACAATAAATGATAATTTTCCTGCAAACTTCAATGTTTTGTGGTCTATTATACACGGTGGTGGCGTGAGACTCATGTATAATAAGATTAGGTGGTGTCGAGACACCTGTGTATATTAAGATTGCCCATGTATAATACGGTTGATGATAAAACTACTAACCTCAATTTTTAAAAACAAATTCTATCACCAGTACATGAACACAACAAAACACTGTCAATACCAAAACAAACAACAATGATCTGCAGATTTAAAGTTTTAGCCGCAGAACAAGAAGTTTAGACTGATGGCCATCAGAAAGCAGAGTCTCTTGAGTGATGAGGAAATCACTCAACTACACCCTCCAAAAAAGCCAAGTATGTGTTCTACTCCATTTCTCAGTAAAAAAAATCCATGCACAGTATACAATGTATATTATACCAGTCTTTTTTAAGTATTTAATTAATTAAAATAGATGTTCACCATTATTACCATTATACTAATCAGTTCTAAATTAGTCACATACATGCATACATACATACATACATACATACATACATACATACAGAATATTTATGCCTAACAGGAACTTAAATAGCATTTAATTTTATCATCGAGGTTGCAAAAGACTAATCATTGTATATATGATTAGAAACTGTACAATGTGAAGCAGTCTGTGCCCATAAACACAGTATAGTGTAGTGGTGATCTGAGGCTGACATTTCTATAGAAATATTTTTCTAGATGCATACTGCTCTGGGGGAGGGTATCACTATTATTCGCTTTGCCAGCTTTTGACTGCTAGAATCAATTGCAGGGCAAGTAGTTCACTTAATCCATATTTTCTGAATATGAAATTGAATTTGTAGACTACTCTGTGTTGAATAGTGCTTACACTTAAAGTATAATTGTTTTTTATTGAAAAGTTCTTTAGCAAATAAAATATATGAATTAATTGTGTTATTTTTTTTATTGTTCCAACTTATCTTCATGTATATGTTACGGTAAAAGTCTGAATCTTGGCAAACCTTAAGATTTACTGGTAAATGGCAACATTTACCAAGCAAATCGGTAAATATCCAAAATAAACATGATAGTGCTTTATTTTGAACATTTACTGATAAATCTCAAGAATAATCAAGTGCCTTTGAATAATGACCGAATGGCTCGCTTTCACACATTGTAAGGCTTCTTGTGTAACTCCATGTGCCACAAGAGTCTACCATGCTGCAGTACATAAGTAAATATAGGTATTTAGTGCCTGTATTTGTGACGTTTTGTGTCATAACCAAAGTGAGATTTTCTGTTAAAAAAACAAAGGTCTAAATGATTTAATTAACATTTAACAGAATGTTATTTTTAATCAAACTACTCAGTATTTGGAGTGCAGTGCTGCAGCGGGTCCTGTAGTAGCGGGGTCCGGGTCGGAAACGGGTCGTAAAAATTGGACCCATGCAGAACTCTGCCGTAACATATATACCAAATATAAATGAATGCTGCCCTGAAGTCAGCAGTACTGATCTGATTGAAATGATAATTAGGTATGTATCAACATGCAATCCTACTACAGTAAACAAACAGTAATTTGGACTAATGTAATTAAAAGCTGCATGCAGTTTTAAGGATTTTGACAAGCCTCTAAGTAGAATTTGTTTAAATGAAAAAGGTTAAATTAGTAAAACTGTACAACATCACTTATAACAAGGTTGCTATTCATATGCAGAAATACTAAAATATAATCGATACAATGTTAAACCAGCATACCATCACCAGGACATGGTTTTCTGAAATGTAAATTGATCATCTAATTAGATGTGTGTATGCAGGAAATGTCTTTGTCACTTCTTACTTGTGTCTTCCAGAAATTGACATCAGACTTGACCTGCAATTAACAAGGAAACCTACATCACACATAATTATTATTATATGTGCAGACCAATTTTCACTTTGGACACTTTTCCAATATTTGAAATAAGTGGGGTTTATTCAGCTGATCTTAACTGTGGTAGATCTAAATACCAACGCTGCTTAACTCATTGAAAAAAAAAAAGATTTCTATAACTCTATGTGTGAGTCGCTTTTAGTGTATTTTTGTCTTCAAAAAGGAGTAAAATGCCAGGTTACTGTATAAATGGTGTTGGTATTGAAATCCACCACTGTTTAGGTCAATTTAATACACCCTTGTGAGTTTTGCTGAACACTTTTTATTAAGCCCTTGTGGCAAAGTGGTTAACAGTGTGCAGGTGCAGGTGATCAATAAACACAGACAATTATAATCCAGGTGCAATGTTGTTTAATGATTTGTAATTCCAGTGCCTGACGGCAAAACAAACAGTAAACAATAAATGCTAAGTAATACAGCAGTGTGTATTACTTTATTTATAATCCCAGGGTTTGTCCAGTTCTTTATATACCCACACGAAACACAAAACACATACACAAGACCGTTAGTGCGTGAATTAGTGCTCGTGGTGCAATACAGTTCTCCGTAATACAAGTGCAGTGATGTCGGCCTTTGGCGACAGCTCTGGATCATGTTAGCTGTCAGTGGCAAAATGGTTGCTGATTATGTACAGGTGCAGAGGTGATGCAGTGCAGGAATAAACAGACAGAGATTTGTAATCCGGTATGGAAAATAGATGTTTTATTTTTGTTATAATCCAGGTCTGGTGACCAAATAATAAACTCCGGTTATACACAGCGAAGCGTAAAACACATAAACACAGTATCTCTCCCACAATATACAACCACGGTCACCAGTCCTGGGTGCATGCTGTAGTGCTAGTGGTGGGTGATATATTTTAAAGAGTGACAAATAGTGCAGTGCTGTTTGGGTTCAGTGCTGGCTCTTAGCGACAGCTCGGGAACGTGTTAGCCGTCTATAAACACACAAGTAACAATTATAGACAAGACAAACAAAACAAACACTCACAATACTCTTAATACACAGTGCACGGGTCCTTCCGGGCCGATTTCGAAACCAAAAACGAAGGAAAAGATTTACAATTCTCTGGCCCCTTTTATGCGATTATGCATGACCCCTTGGTAAACGATTGCAGCTGACTCTATTGCCTGCAGCTGCTACCTCGTTTACCTTCCAGGTCAATACGTTCCTGCACTGGAGTCTTGCCTTTTTCCAGGCTGACTGACCTCCCGACAGAGGGAATGATCTGTCAGGCCAACCTGTCCAAAGCCTTTCCCTTTCGCTACTTAGTGCCCTCATAGGTTGAGAGGGAGATTTACAACCAGAACTCATTATATTTCCGTCGCACCGTCTAATCACAATAAACAAACTGTTTTTTAGACACGACAGTACAAACAAACAAAACACTCACTTTTTCACCAATCTCCTTTTAGGTTTGTTCTAACCATTTACAAAGGAACAGATCACATCACTATGTCCCTTTTTTATACCGTCACCCATGACCCCTTGGTCAACGAGCACATCCGCTCCTCAAATCCGCGGATGCCATGCCGTTTCCCGTCCGGATCATTGGTTACGTGTACTGTAGCTCTGGCCCCTTTCTAGATGGTTGACTTCCGCCTAACCCTGGGAATGAACTGTCGTGCCATCCAGTCCAGGGTACTCTGTTCCCCTTACACAGCGCCCTCACAGGTCGGGAGGGAGATCTAACACCAAGAATCAATCAATCTCTGTCACAGCCCTCCATTCATTTCAAATATATATGAATAGTTTCTGCATGTGTTGGAAATATTACAAATTGGGGATAATGGATAACAACAGTGGTTACCAACCTGGTGTTCAGGAATTTCTCCATGAACTACTACCACTTTGGCACCAAAAACATTTAGTCTTTACGCAAAATCGTATTGTAATTGCAGCTATTTATAGATTTGAGGAGTGGGTGATGGATCTATGGAAATGCAGTTGATGCAGTATCCTTATTTGTTTTTCAGGGGCCGCCGAAGATTTCCTCACAAATGGTCCCTAAATGACATATGTGGGAACATCTGGGCTTGAGGTTCACATTTTGAAAAGCAGAATTACATTCTAAGAATATAGGTCTTTTAAATGTTCTTATCCATGGTTTAAAGACCATTACATTTTAGTAGCAATAGCAGCTATATCATCAGTGATCCCTTTTTCTTCGGTTGAATGTCTTTTTGTATATGTATTTTATATTTCAGTTTGTAATATGTAACATTTATGTAATATTATGTAATATTGTAATATTTCGAAGACAAAGTAATCACAGTTGCTGTACTGATTTAAAATAGAAAAAACAAGCAAAAAAAATCAAAAGATCTTAATAAAGGAGAGACCAGTGATCAAGCTGTTAACATTAATACATTGATTTAGCACTTCTATAAAAGGTGCAAATGCTAAAATTACCATGTTGATGGCTAGGAATGGACTTGATTTTGTAGCAGAGGGGCTAGTTCAATGAACGGTAAGAGATGTTCTGAAAATGTGATCTGATTGAAATATGTTCAGTAAATAATTATTTGGTTTTGAAGAGAGAACTGGCTTTAGAGTTGAAATTAAATAAGCACATATGCATTAACAATCAGTGCATGGGGTTTAAATAATTGATGATGTTTACTTTATAATGAGTCAAGACTTGGCACAGAATGTTATATTTGTTGGAACTTATGTGAATTAATGTTCTGTACAGAACCCTTACTGCTTTTATAGAATGCTATTTAAGATACAAAACTGTTTCATATCACAGTTACCACTTTTTGCAATAATAATAATAATAATAATAATAATAATAATAATAATATTTTAAATGTTTGGCTTTTTTATTCACAGAAAAATATTATTCATAAATTAATGGATTTATTCACAATTAATATACTGTATGTATTCCAGTATTATAGTAGAAGTTTCAGAAAAAAAGTTAGAATGCATATGCACTGAGACCCCTGTAATTAAATATGTTTTTTTTTATTATCATCCTCAATCTCTGTTTCCTAAGGCTTTTACATGAGGTGTAATTAAGACCATTGTAATACTGTAACAAATGGGTGTTTCATAAATAGAAACAAATGAGTAGCTTCCTAGAGTAGGAGTCCTGGAAAGCTGCCCTTCCTCTGAGGTCGTACTCTGACAGATAAGGCTCTGGGCTTCCCCCCACACAGGCTGCTGTGGGAAAATGAATAACAAGATGTGTTTGGTAGGATTAATGGGTATTATCATGTTAATGGATGTTTATGGTGCAGTTTGGGAGAGTCACGTGCCCATGGAGAAGTGCTAGTCCCTCTCTATAACTCCTGCTCTTCTATCAATGTGTGGTATAATTAACTAGCTCTTTTTGTGTCCAATATGTTTTAGGCTCCCTAATGACATACAGATTAACCAGCTGAGAAGATTACAGCCACATTCTCTCTCTCTCTCTCTCTCTCTCTCAGCAATGCTCTGTTTTCTGGAATTATAACTTAGCATTCAAGTCCCTACACTACAAGTTGAGTTATCTGGTTTTACAGTGTCTTCTACAGTATATTTGTTGGCAAGAAATAGCATACAGACAATTGGTTGCATTATGCTGCAGCCGTCTTGTCATTCCTGTTCGTTCTTTAGCCCTTGAAATAGAAAACAGCGCATTCATAATCTTTTTCCTATCTGAAAAAGGGACCGACAAGAAATCCTTCTGTATATTACACATGCCATGTAGTATTCAGTGTGAGCACAAAGGGGATTGATAACACAAACCTGGATATGCTTAGAGAATTGTTGAACATGCATTTTTTATGATTTAATGGACAATTCGTTTAGTTTCATTTTTTTTTGGCTGTGAAACATACAAAATATGAGACCAATATTTGGGACCCCGAAATACTGCAAAATGTATACTGAACAAAAGGATGGAGAAGATGATTTTTTGCTGTTGAGAATAGAATCAATATAAATTACATAGCAGAGCGCATAATACCAGGATACATGTTCTGAAAGTATGCAGTAATACTGCTTTAGTACATATTATAACACTCCAGTATGTATGGCATATTATATACATATAGGCTGCATTAAGATAAAATGATACATTAGTATAACATAATACATGTACATCTACCACTGTCAGATCATAAGACAGATTAATAATTATATTGGCACCTATACAGATTAGTATAGGTGCCAATATAGACATACATATATTCACTTTCACATAACAGTACAAATAAAAAACAGTAAGATATAAATACAATGATGCAATAATAGCACAATAAAAGCAGCAATTAAAAGTTACATTCAAACCCATTAAGATAAAAAGTCCAATTTTATAATGATACGTTTTCAGTCTTGATTTAAAAACTGTAACGGTGTCTGCTTCCCTGACAAATACAGGCAGAGCCAGTGGCTGCAGTCAGGACATGCAAGTCATGAATGTTGCAATAATACTAGAATATAAAATGTGTCTTTCTGTCTTTATATAATATATTTTTTTATGTGTGTTCATTGCACAGATCGCTTTATTCTTTGTGCTATGTTCGAGTCATGCTGCGTTAGCTCTGCATGACTAGTCTGGCACTTAAAACAGTACCAGGCTCTCTGAGTGACGTCACAGCCACACACGCGTAGTGGAGCGCAAGTCATGCTGTATTCAAGTACAATGACAGTCTGTGACTGCGCAATGTTGTTAGCTCATACTGATTTAATTTTGTTTGCACCTTTAGAGCGCCCCATAAAGCATTGCGTACGATCCAAGGCTGGCAGGCTAGCCTTTTCACTGGGTCTTGCAGGCAATAAAAATATGCATTATAAATACCATATGGGAGATACTGAAATTGAAGAAGGAATCTATGAAAAAGACCTAGGCGTTTACGTTGACTCAGAAATGTCTTCATCTAGACAATGTGGGGAAGCTATAAAAAGGCCAACAAGATGCTCGGATATATTGTGAAAAGTGTTGAATTTAAATCAAGGGAAGTAATGTTAAAACTTTACAATGCATTTAGAATACTGTGTTCAGGTCTGCTCACCTCGCTACAAAAATGGATATTGCTGCTCTAGAAAGAGTGCAAAGAAGAGTGACCAGAATTATTCCCAATAGAAAAGGCATGTTATATGCAGACAGGCTAAAATAATTGAATCTATTCAGTCTTGAACAAAGAAGACTATGCTGCGATCTGATTAAAAGCATTCAGAATTCTAAAAGGTATTGACAATGTCGACCCAGGGAACTTTTTCGATGTGAAAAAAGAAACAAGGACCAGGGTCACAAGTGGAGATTAGATAAAGGGGCATTCAGAACAGAAAATAGCACTTTTTTACACAGAGAATCGTGGGAATCTGGAACCAACTCCCCAGTAATGTTGTTGAAGCTGACACCCTGCATCCTTCAAGAAGCTGCTTGATGAGATTCTGGGATCAATAAGCTACTAACAACCAAACGAGCAAGATGGGCCGAATGGCCTCCTCTCATTTGTAAACTTGCTTATGTTCTTATGTTCTAGAGCCACCCAAAGTACTGTCTTGTGGTAGATTACTAAGAAAAATAAAGAAATAATCAATGGCATATTTTCTCAAATTAATAAATCAATACCCAGGTAGACCCGGGTCGTGTCGGATAATTTAAAACCCGACGGGTACCCAGTTGTCGGGTACCAGGGCCGAGCTTTATTTAATGTTACATTCATATAGTCTCGCTGCATGATCTACTGGGAAACCCACTGCACGCCACTGGGCAGAGCATTCCATAATTTTGGTGCTCTACAGGAAAAAGCCCTACCTCCCGTATTACTTTTGTTGACCCTAGGAACAACAAGCAGCCCTGCATCCTGTGATCTTAGAGTGCGGCTAGGATATTATAACAGAAATAAACCTGTTAAAACACTGTTAAACCGAGATTCACATCCTAATAGTCATGTTCTGAGTGATTAGATCTTCAATTACAGAACGTGAAACTTTAGTCACTGAAACAGTGTAATTTACCAGTGTTTGATACTAGATCGGAGATAGTTGTTTCCAATGTAAACATGAGTTTGTTTAGAACCATGTAAATCTGACTGTATCATCACAACTGTGATGCCCTATATAATAGGTTAAGCTTGTCACAGGAGTTCTAAAGAAAATATGGAACAAAACCACACAAATTGGGAATTAAAGTTAACAACAGTGAAAGATTCCGATGACTAACTATTTAAGAGTCATATATTGCACACTTGAAATAAAGACACCTCAAGCATGTTTTAAACAGTACATCTCTCTGTTTATTTTTCAACACTGCGGTCACCAATGCCTGGAGCTGAAAAATAATAACAAACGCATTTAGTACAGCGCCATTTTGTCAGTCCCTTTGACGACTCGACATTCCTAGATTCCACATTACACTTTCTTTAGACTGTGGTTATTCTTAGGCATTTATTGGACACCCTCTCTGTGTTAAAACAGTATTTTTTTTTTTAACATCTAGTACCATCATGCTCTATGATACATAGATGTTTACCACGTTCTGCAGGAAATTGTGCCCACATAGGTAAGTGAATTACCACCTTCGAATTATGAAATAATGGATCCTAGGTGGGTTTCATATAACTTTTGCCTGTACTTCAACACAATCACTACTCTTGCTCTCTGTTCTGGCCTACTGGCACTAGTTTTACTTTTCTTGATCAGCTATAATGAGTGTATGGTATTAGGAATTAATTTTACTTGACCCCCTTTTTAACAACAATAGTTGTTGTGTGTATAGACGACGAACGAGGGAGCAAAGTATAGGTAATCCCGATACCTTTCACAAATGGCCCACTTCATAGCCAAGAATTCCAGTTTGCCAGAATGCATGTGTGGCGGAGTGTCCCGCCCCTATTTATTATTATTTGTATTTGTTTGCGGTGCGGATAAAAGCGCCGCGTCTTTTGTTATTGTTTTTTTTATTAATAAATACGCTGAGTGCCGTTGCACTCAGCTTCACCCGCCCATCCATTGTTTTGGTTTCTGTACTTCCTGGTCCGTGACGTCATCACACATCACCACTGCAAGCCAGCCTGTCACACATGTGATAGTTATTTTCTGGAATGGTCAATGTTCTGGAGCCATAGGTGATGACAACTAGCTTGCCATTCTGTCGCTGGTACAGAACTGCACCGAGTCCTTCTTGGGAAGCATCACAATACAGGATAAACAGCTCTCCAAATTCTGGACATCCAAGTTCATCTGATAAGAGAAGAAAACGCCTTTCTTTCATCAGGCTCACAGGTCTTTCTACTCCCTGGCTGGCGCGCCACTTTTGTTGCACACTTGAAATTAAGAAACCTCAAGCATGTTTTGAACAGTATATCTCTCAGTTTATTATTCAACACTGCAGTCACCATCATGCAGATCTGAAAAACAATAACAACAAATGCATTCAGGATAGCTCCATTTTGTCAGTCCCGTTGTTAACAGGCACTGCGTACACACAACAGTGATGGAAGCAGTGGCTGCTAAGCTGTCCTGTAGCTCCCTCTAGTGACGCAATTGCACTCTCCTCCAGCAAACCCGCCCCAATGATAATTAGCAATAGCTATAATCAAAAATGTATGGGGGTGGGTACTTTACATACCTCCCACATATACCAGCAAGCTTAATATTGTTATTAGATTAATTATCAACCTTTTCACGGACGCAACCGCCGTATGGATTCACACCACATGGCAAGTTTGTGAGATAGCTTTTGCTAGGTTCTGTATTTTCATCTAACACCTCATGCCATTTCGGCTTCCTACTTTTCTTATATGTTCCAACTGCATGTCAAGTTCTACGTTGCTAAGACACTGCAGAAAAGCACTCTAGTATTATTATTGCATTTATATTTGTTGCGAGCATTCAAACTCCTACAAGAAATATGAAATGAAAAGGATGCATGGCTTAGGAGCCCTGAATTATGATAAATGATATGCCTTATTATAGTTGACTTATGTAAGTTATTGATGCTTAGCATGATTTATAGAGCCTAAAATCATTCAATTGATTATATGTCATAATCAACCATTTTTCTAGCATGTGCTGAACTGAGCAAAAAACTGTTAAAAGTGTATAATCCACAGGAGTGCTAATTGTCTGTCTAGGACAAAGCCTTTATTTATCTTTCTTCTACAGAACTAAGAATAATTTCAGTTTACAAAGCTCATACTACTTTTCTGTCAATGCTGGTTTGTCACACATTTTCTGCATAGAAAAATATATTTCAGTAACATGGCCGATACGTTCTACAAATACGTAAAAATACAAGTGCACATTTGTATGACTTGCCATGTTAAACAAACACCATTACATTTAAAATTACAAACCCAAACTTATTTACATTTTTTTTTGCAATTCTTGGGGGCTTTATCTTTTAGTTTATCAATAATTTAAAACACTCAATCATTCATATTTCATCAATATGTAAAGTTAGTGTTACACACTAAACAAAAATTTCCATGAGAGGTCGTTGTCATAGCAATGTCTTTCACGCATATTAGTGCTGGGACAAATATCCGAACGAATATTTTTTTACATGTATTCAGATACATAAATCAGATCGCTACAAATGACAAAAATACCATGCACTTATTTACAGCCTCACCAGAATTTGCACGACAGTTTAAAAAAACGGCAAATGAAAAAGAGCTCCATGTGATATGTGAGATTATATATATATATATATATATATATATATATATATATATATATATATATATATATATATATATATAGACAGGATTAACACAGCAGCTCTTGAGCCACTATTTAAGTTTTAGACAGCAAAAAGTAAACAAACCAGATTATGCCCAAGCATGCATAGTGATCTCTGTGGAAAGGCGTTGTGCAGCTTTAGATCGAGTCAGAATTTCATGAGACAGAAAAAAGGCAAGCACGTTAATCTGAAATGTCTTTCATAAACAGTACTCAACTTCCTGACAATGTTGTAGTGTTTAAATAGTGAAACTTGTGTTTTAACACAAAATGTTTATATATATATATATATATATATATATATATATATAAAAGACCGCACCACTCACAGGTTCGTGCCCCTTTAAAAATACGACCCAGAAACACAGAAATGGATTTTAAGCGCGGTTATTATTTTTTAATGAACACAAAACAAACACAAAATAAACACAAAATAAACACAAAATAAACACCTAGCTCTTTTGGAGCACTAACTCAACTTTCAGGAACACCCTGTCTAACACGGGACAGCTAAGCTGTTTTCCCGTCCTTACACAAAACACAGGTTTAATACAGCACTTACTTTTATTCACTTGGCTACTCGGAGACAGAGCACCTCTCCTGCCTCCCTCTACTCAGCAGCCTAGAGCAGACTAACTGCTCTTCTTAAATACCCTGCACCTGGCTCTAATTTAATAATAAGCACCAGGTGCAGGGAATGATTCATAATAAAAACAATTCAAAAATCAATTACACAATAAAGTAAAACAATTAACTAAACAAAAGAGGTGCCATTTTTTTCTTCAGGGAGGTTTTAACCCCCTCCCTGCTGTCTCACACAACCCGCTGCCTTACACATCCTTCCCCCCAAGTGTGCAACACTGACGGCCATTCCAAGGCCACCTCCCCCTAAAACATAACCACCCACCCTCGAGTCCATAAATGTCCTTTCTCGCCCTCTTCCACGGGCGGACTTGAGGTGGATCAGTCCACGTCCCGGCCCAGCCAGGTAGGGACCGCGCACCGCAACGAGGGACCCCAGCGGTTTGTCAGGGCTGACGGAGCGACAACCGGGGCACTGGTGGCTGCAGCAGCGGCAGAGGTCTACAGCTGGGACCCAGTGTGGCGACATCCGGTCACCAAGGGAAGCGAAGCAGTGACCAGGGGAGCGTGGCGGCGTCTGGGAGCAGCGCAGCAACGTCTTTGTGTCCGGGAGGAGCGGAGCAGGGGACCAGGTGGAGAACTGTGACCGATTCTGCCCGACTCCTGGGCTCTAGGTCAAGTGAAGGGAGGTCCAGGCCAACCGACAGGGTGTCCAGGAGCAAGGGGCGAGGGACCGCCGCAGCTGTGCGGACTGGACTGCAGGGGTGGTGGTCGGGGCTGTGGTGGAGGTATCCTCTTCACCTCCTCCCCTCTGGGCTCCGGCAGCGGCTCTTCCCCTCTGGGCTCTGGCAGCGGCTCTTCCCCTCTGGGCTCTGGCAGCGGCCCTTCCCCTCTGGGCTCTGGCAGCGGCCCTTCCCCTCTGGGCTCGGCAGCGGCGCCTTCCCCTCTGGGCTCTGGCAGCGGCTCTTCCCCTCTGGGCTCTGGCAGCGGCTCTTCCCCTCTGGGCTCTGGCAGCGGCTCTTCCCCTCTGGGCTCTGGCAGCGGCGGCTCTTCCCCTCTGGGCTCTGGCAGCGGCTCTTCCCCTCTGGGCTCTGGCAGCGGCTCTTCCCCTCTGGGCTCTGGCAGCGGCTCTTCCCCTCTGGGCTCTGGTGCTGGCCACACTATTTTCTCCAGCACCTGCTGCAGCTCCGAAAGCTCCGGTTCTGGCAGCCCCAGATCTTGTCTCAATTTCCGGTTGCTCTCCTGCTGCCTGCGTGTCATCTCCTGCATCTCTTTTGTGGACTTGTTGAGAGTCCTTATCAGCTCTGCAATGTCCATTTCTGGGTCGTAGGGCCGCCCACACACGCTGCCACCAAATGTGAACGATTGCACCACTCACAGGTTCGTGCCCCTTTAAAAATACGACCCAGAAACACAGAAATGGATTTTAAACGCGCGGTTGCGCTATTTTTTTAATGAACACAAAACAAACACAAAATAAACACAAAATAAACACAAAATAAACACCTAGCTCTTTTGGAGCACTAACTCAACTTTCAGGAACACCCTGTCTAACACGGGACAGCTAAGCTGTTTTCCACTGTGCCTCGGACTGGATGGTCTGACAATTCATTCCAGGGAAAGGTGGAAGGGGGCGGAGTCATTGCCCCAGACGGGAAGCGATGTGGCAACCGCGGATTGGAGGAAAAATGTTTGCACTCGCTAACCAAGGGGGCGTGACTGACGGTACAAAATGGGACGTGACTAAGCGATATGTTTCTTTGTTAAGGTTACAGATGAACCGCTGAAGGGGATTAAATTAACCGTGAGTGTTTAGTGTTTGCTTGTTTTGTCGTTTCTAATTGTACTCATTTGTTCTTATTAGATGGCTAACACGTACCGGGAGCTGTCGCTTAAGGCCAGCACCAATCCGGACACCACTTGCACGTTAGCACTCACTCTGGACTTGTGATCGTGTTTGTGTCTTTGTGTGTGTTAAATACTGTGTTTTTTATTTCGGGACTGTAACCCGTGGTTTAAAACAGTGCAATACACATTGCTCTGTATTGCCTGGGATTATAATTTACGGTTGCAACGACCTGGATTACAAAACGGAACTCAATAAAGAATTGTTTGAACGGTAAACTTTGTTGTCTGTCATCTGTTACGCATTACATCACTTCTACACCTGCGCACTGCAAACCACTTTGTCACAAGAACACAAAAATGCAGTAACAAGTGCAGTTTATAGTGCCTCTCCAAGAACTCGAGTTGGTGAAAAAGGCAGCGTTTCCATAGTTTTCCGAGTTACCCTACTTATCATGTGAGTTGGGCAGGAAATACTTGCAAGGTAAAGGTCAAGACGTGCATTCGCTGCAGACGGTGTTGCAGTCAAATTCTTATCAAGACGTGCATTCGCTGCAGACGGTGTTGCAGTCAAATTCTTATCAAGAAGTGCATTCGCTGCAGACGGTGTTGCAGTCAAATTGTCAATGATTTAAAAGAAATGAATGAATATCTGAACCAATATTTAAATTATGAATGAATATCCGAGCATGAAAATCCCTTGTTTGTCCCAGCACTATAATATATATATATATATATATATATATATATATATATATATATATATATATATATATATATATATATATATATATATATATTTTATATATATTATATTACTTTTTTTTTTTTTTCAAAACCAACAAACAGCTCTATATCGAAGGAGAATCAGGATCCAACAATACTCATCAATCACTAGATATACTTAAAGAAGAAAAGTAATTGGTAAACTGAAAACTCACTATTTTAATAATTAGCTACATCACTACGGCTTCTGCATTCTTCACATAGTAGAAATAGGTAGACTGATGTTGTTGTCCAAGTTTCAAAGTTGCACAGTGACTTACAGATGAATATTCTAAGAAAACGGTGACATACAGAAGACAGTTTTGAGGTGGAATTCCAATACTCAGAACTCTCAAAACCACAGCCTTGCTGACATGAAGATTCTTCCAAAAGAAAAGGTGTACAAAAAACTTCTGGATTCACTAGACTTTATTTCCCCATTGACTGAACCTGGAAGACAACACATCCTTTTAGGATTGGAACTTTCAGACTTGACATCAGTCTACCTCGCTATTTCTACCATGCTATCTGAAAAAGACGGAATGTTGTAGCTAATTATTAAAATACTAAAAAGAAAACATGCTTATTTTATTTTCATAGCACTGTGGATCATATTTAGTCTCAGTAATTAAGAGTTTTGATTGCATTGGGGAAAAGATGACACAAAATCCTGGCAAAGGTTGTATTCCTTCTCCTTTTAGAATTCTCATAGTTGGAGGAGTTGATCAGCAGAGGAATCCGGCACTGAAGGAGAATTAAGTTACAGTAGCAATGTTGTAGAGAATTCACTTAGCAATGTATATAATATCATATAGGGTACTATATGATACATGCTGATAGCCACTCCACAAGAGGTTAGAGCAGATGGGTGAAAATCAGCTTGTATCACTATATTTTCTATAATATATAATTAAATAAGAATAATTGAAAATTATAGCAATTTTATTGTGACATCAATAAAATCATGGATGAAAGGACAAGGGTTTACACGATGACAAACAAAAATTAAATGTTTACTGTGGAAGTTGTTTCACCATAGGATATATTTAGAGAAAGGAAATGAATTACAGTGTATTGTCACATTCTTATTTTTCCTATCAAATCCTATGTAGTCCACCTGTGCAATTTTGTTAATTGCAATCCTACTTTCCATCCATTTTTAAAGTGAGCTGAATTTTAAACAAAACCATCCTTTATAATTGCTCTCATAATGCTAAACAAATTAGTGATGTTGTTTAAAGATGAAGCTCAATGATCAACATGCCTTAATCTACAGAGAATTTTAACACAACAGAACTTTTTTTGAACTTCAGGGCTCAGCTCTTGCAAGGGTCATTCACACACTGCTCCAGCAGGAGATAAGGGTTAAAATAACAATGTAAAACAAAAAGTGAAAAGAAAAATTAGTAGAAAGCTCAGAGGGTAAAAAAAATCTTCTCAGGGGGTTATACTCCAGCAGAGCATATCAATATCTTTCTAAACAAAATTTAAATTAACACCAATGGAAAAGCATCCATCACCTCCTGATGCCTTTCCCTTTACCAGACAGCCTGCGGGTTGTGGCTGACCTGTACGTGTTCTCTCCAAACACAAACCTATTGTTTAACAACAGTGAGTGGGCAAACACTACTGTACCTTCAGAGAGGTGGAGAGCTTATCAGACAGGGCTCACGCAAGCAGAAACATACCCTGATATGCCTGGGAGAGGGCACACATAATGTTAGACTCTGTATATATCAGCACCCCCACTCCCCCCCCGTAAATCTGTACATTGAATAGACCCAGTCCTTGGACTCAACACCTGCTGCTTATAGAAAATAGATAATAAAATATTGAATCAAATACAATATACAGCACATACATAGTGTGTAGGTTGTCTCTTTTTGTATAAGAGATGTCATCTCTTGCAGTTTGGGTGAGGCTGAATGGTTCTGGCTGCTCAAACTGGTCGAAAATACATACAAAGTGCAGTGCTACCCCGTTATAACGCGACCTGTTACAGTGCGGAATCAGTTATGACATGGTAAGGTCATGGCTTTCAATACTATTGATAACACCCTAACAGGAATCAGAGGTTCAAAATCTGCACTTACCATTTGTGAAAACTTTACTCGCACTTCTAAAGAATGTATGTACTAAATAGGCAAGAGGAAGGAAATGCGTTTATAGAAACAAAATGCTAATTGTTTTGTGGAAATGTTAAACAAATTTCCCATTGGTAGACACAATTAACACATACCCTGTTAACCTCCAAAAGAACACCTGGGGTGTTTGCTCATCCAAAGCATGCTTTTTTTTGTAATTATAATCTTCCACGAGGTATTCTGTTGAAGGTTAATACATTTGAATTGTGACACTACTTTCTGGCTTTTAAAAAAGTCGTAAACAACAAAAACTATAATAACTGTGTGCAATTACTTAATGCTAACGCTGCAAAAAATTCCCCAAAAACATCCTGAACCTATAGATCGTTTTTATCACACATTCAATGCATATATTTTTTAAATGCTTATGCCATATATATATATATATATATATATATATATATATATATATATATATATATATATATATATATCAACTGTATTTCTCCATCTAGACATGTGTCCCCTTGCACTCTAACATGGCTCGTCCCACGTTACCATGGTGAGGATTTCTAATCATCCCTTCACATGACAGGCTCCTATTTGTCTGTACTCCCCTGGGTGTAAATTTCTAGGCTCAGAAAAACATCCATGTGAGCATATCATCCGCCCTGCAGATGTTTCCCTGCTCCACAATATCAGGCAGCTGCTCATGCCGTCGTCAACACTTAATTGGAGACTGCGTCGCAGTAACAGAGGCATAATTATGGCATAAATACACATCCTCTGGTGCATCATTGTATCTCTATTAACAGAACATTTTAAACAGTGCTCAGAGTGTAATTAGAGCAGTTGATAAAGTTGTAAAACATGTAAATAAGCGAAATAGCAGGTACGTGGCCAATTGCCTACCCAGCACTAGGGGATGCAGATTATAGCCTATTTAGAAATAATTAGCAAAGCAGCATTAACAAAGCTTGTGTCCTGCCGAAGCAAGGCAAACATTTACTCTTGTACCAGCTCTTTCTGTTCTTGCCATGAAAATCGACTAATATTTGTAATTTAGCCCTCATTACTGGTGGATAAAGCATGAAAAGAGCTCAGACATGAAAAATGACAAGTAATATTAATTTTTAATCCAGTGGAAGGGAGGTTTCCTTGTCTGCATGCTGATTTCTCAGCAGGGACCCTTACTCAGCATGTGGGGAGGAGGTGATGGGTAGCTGGTAGTCTTGGATTCAGGAGCCAGAGATGGCGTCCTGCTGGGTGCATGCCCTCAGGAGGTACTCATGTTGGCTGATGAGGCATGATGCCTTAAGTGCCCAGATGAACTTTGGGGTGTAGTTCATAGAAGGAATTCAGGCATTAAACTTCTAGCTTCTCTCCCAAACAGTAATGTGTTTTTTTTGTTGTGTTTTTTTTGCATGATCATTTGATACTGTTATTCTAAAGTTTGCAACATTACCATTATAGTAGCTTTCCATGTCAAAAGGGAAGCTTTGCAACGTGAAGCTTTGCATGTTTTTAATGTCATGTACCCATTGAGTCAAGCAAACGATCTTACATTCTAGGTAGATAATGCCATTTCAGATATATTCTACTGTATACATTGGATTTATTTATTAAGAATCCCAGTGTAGTTCCATTAAAATAACGTGTACCGTATTTTATTATATGAAATTCAGTTTAAATGTAGAGAAAACAAAAGGCAGGTTGGAGCTCTTTTCTATTTTAATAGAGTGAGAATACTGTTTATGTTCAGTTTGGACAAGGCTGAGCTATTCTGGCTGCTCAAACTGGGTGAAATGTTATGTCTTTAAGAGACCCTACACATTACATGTATTATAAAACCCAAAAAGATTGTAGTTTTAGCTGTTATGACACAGATTCCCCTCCCACTTTAAACTTTCTTGTCAACACTCTGTAAGCCAGACAGGCATATTCCTGACACTACTTACAACAGGAGGTGGTTATAAAATCTTCCAAATATGTTACAGCCCAGCAGCAAATAACATTTTTTTTTGTTTCAAATGGTGTATTTTTTATACCGATAACAAGTAATACTGTAACACAGTTCTAGTATGTTTTTTGTTGTTGTTCAGAAGTAAGTTTGTTTCCATTACGAGGTAATAGTAACAGAAGTGTGGTTGTTATGATGGTTTTAATAGCCTCTAGCTGCTTCTGCCTGGGAGGTTGTCACCTTGCCCTCTCTTTATTCCTGTTAAACACGAAGGATTTGCCATTAAAAGGAGTGAATTATTACTCTATTCTTTGACCTTTGTTCACAAGGATTTATCATGGCCCTGCAAGATCATAAAATGACTCTAGGGTGATACACAGAATACATAAAGGTACATATAAAAAACGGATTTATATGCAGTGGAATCTCAACAGTACCATACACGTACATGCTTGTTGTTCAGTTGTATAGGTAAAGTTATGTTTTTTCCCGATCTAAGCAATAACTCCCAGAATAATGTGACAGGCTTGGTTCAGATTCATAAAAGCTAGTCTTTGTACTTAAAAAAACTTAAAAAAGGACCTTTATTGAATTGGAAATCCTTGGTCTTAATACTGTCTGCCTTTTAAAAATTATAATATAAATAAAACTCTCATGAATGTCTTAAAACAATGATAACAGACACATTTTATACCAGGCTAAATAATGTAATATTCAGTGATTATATTAAATAATGCCTATAAGCACTGTATGCCAACACTGAAGTATGTTTAAAATATGGTTATGAACAGGAGCTTTCAATTAAATGTTTCATTTTAATTTAATATCCATTTAGGTTTAGGGTTTTCAAACTCTTTTTCGGTAATGCTCTAGAAATAATGTGGCATGTTTAATATAATTAGCTCATTTCTGTCTTAATATGGCTGTATTGCTATAGAACAAAAATGACCTTGGTTTTTTGTTTAATTTGTCTTTTAAACTCTTAAGGTTGACAAACATCCCACAGAAATGGCTACTGATGTTTGATAGGATAATGTGCAGCCCCTTAGGACAAGGGCAATGGAAGCTAACTTATCATCCTTTAGTTTGGTTGAACATGGGTCACTAACAGTGCCAGAGGTGACAAGGGATGCTAAAGCGTGGGAATCAGGGAGTTAGCACTGTAGGAGGTGATTTTTTTTTATTTATTTTTTTATAGTTTTCCCCTTCTGCTGCTGTAAAGCTAGTGCGACAGCTTGAATCGGTTGGTTGCTTTTGTTCACTGCCCACAATGGTAACTATTATTGTAGGATACACTTATAGGTCATCTTTCTGGAACATACATAAACAAAATGTCCCTTTTATTTGAAAATGAGTCTCATGCACTGTAAATGTTGCAGGTTTTTATATGTTGCAGGCTGCATTATTATTATTATTATTATTATTATTATACAATTATTTTACCCTCGTTTTCTGGACTGTCCTATTTTGTTCCTTAAGTGCAGTAACGCTTGAGCTCACCAGACACCTGGTCAATAAGATTCGCTGTGGGGCAGTGAGATGACTCAGCCCTTACTGATCATGTCTAACCTGCGGGAGTGCCAGAGTCAATGCGGCACTCCCTGTAATTCCCCAACCGAGATTGGTGACTTTGCACAGCCAGGACAGGAGCCTGTGCTTCCCTGACTGTATTACTCACCCTGCACACCAGAAGGCTCTGCATTTACCAGGTGAGCCACATAAGGACCCCATTATTTATTTCATTGCTTTAAAACAAATCAAATATCCCACATTATTATTTAAAATATATTAAAATAAAATTAGGTTCAGAAGTTGTAAGGCTATCATTAACTGTAAGCGAATTTGTTTCCCTCGTTTTGATCCAGAGAATGCTCAAGAGCATACAGAACAAAGAGGGCTGTTAATTCCCCATTGTTAAGTCCAAAGAGAGCTGTAGTTTGAATGAAGATCTCAACTGCTCAATATCTCCCCTTGATTCTCATGCAAAGAAAGGTAGGCGTAAAGCATGGATGAATGCATTTCTCACCCTCTCTGTCCTAAGCTTTAACAAGTGCACAGACAAGGAAAAATATATAATAGAGAAATGACCAGCCAAATATTTTGCAAGCCACTGCATTCCTACAGTAAATGTATTCTGAGATGCCACCTTCCCCTCTCTTCTAAAACAATAAAAAACCTTTAAAATGTGGACATTTTATTAAAAGCACGCAAGGCCTTGCCCATAAAATGATTTCCAGCAGATACATTAGAATTTGGGATGTTAGGAAGCAGACCATTAATGGGGGCAGCATTTTAATTTTAGACCGGTTGTGAGATTAATCGATTTTAAAATTAGTTTGTCAACACCGGTGGCTATGCATCCAATTAGCGCAGTAAAAACCTGTTTCTGGCTTTTATATAAAAGACATATAGGGGATCATAAGATTGCTGCTGTTGTTTCCATTCCTGTTCTCAGTAATCCATAGCCTGGATCAAGCATGACAACCTAGTGACATAGCTAATTTCTTCTCTGGACTTTGCCTGGCTGCCTCCCACTACACTGATTTGAGCACATGGCACAAGTCGAAACTGTTGTGATCACTGGTAAAATAAAGTAATTGACCTCTGCTCTGGATCATGGGGCTAAATTACATTGTGTTGCTCTGAGGCAGCCGTGGTCTAGACAGAGCCATCTCCATCATGTCCAGGTGCCTTGATATCATTGCAGCCCTGATGATGCATAGGCCTCCTTTAATGAAGGCTGTTTATCTAAGGTGTAGTATAGGCCCAGCATGGTGTGCCTTAGCATCCGCTCTGTGTTCTTTTTTCTGTCTGTGATCAAGCGGGTTGACTTGCAGCAAAACCGTGCAGGAGGGGGACAAACAGCGACTCAATGAGTCCTGACACTCTGAGTGTAGCTCAGTGGGAATTTAATTTTGTTTTCTCTAACATTAAGCTACTGTATGGCACTAAGGAAGGATTCAATACCTTAGAAACTGCTTAACCTCAAAGCCACCGGCTATTTTGAATTGTTTATTTATTTAGGTTGCTATTTTTTTTAGTTTATTAACTTTTGACAACTAGCTTACTCACATGTTAAAACATGTTGGTGGTAAGTTAAATATAGCAGCCTATGTAAAACACTAATAAAACAAGGCCAGCTAAAACTGTTCAGCAAAAAAGGATTTGATCATATCATTGGAATGATTGGGGTTAAATGTCTCTGAAGACATTTTTAAAGATGTAGTAATATTTAGGTCAGGTTATATATAAATAACTGTACGTTACTAAATTTTAACGCAAAATTAACCGTTTGTCAACTATGCCAGGTAGACAGACGACTACGCCTTTATCAGTGTATGCGTTGCTGTCAACCAGTAAAAATTGTTATAATGACATTTGTGACAGGATGACTGGGCGGTGACGTCACGGCAGAAGCAGGAACAATAAACGACAGAGACTTGGGGTTTTGATGAAGCTGAGCGCGTGATCGCGCTCAGCATTTAATAATAAAATAAAAGATTTAAACAGAACACAAAACAGGACACGGCACTTACGCCAAAATAAATAGATAAACAAAAACGGACTAACACTGAACAAACGGTGCACGGAGACAAACAAACACGGGGAGTAAAAAAAAAAACAATTATTATATTTAATTTACTTCTCCTCTCCACACCCATTCTCCACTCTCGAACACCCAACCCCGAGTGAGCGAAAACATGCAGCTTTTATGCAGTTGTACCGAGACTCGATTGCTAGTCAATCATTCAATTGGAATCTCGGTACAACTGCACGTGAATTAATTAAAGTGCAATTCCCCGTGCTCACATATTATTACTTTTTACTTGAACGTGATGTGATGTGCCATCCTCGTGCCTAAATACAAATATACAATTTAAACACACGTGAAACACAGACCCGCTTATATCCCGTGTACCAATGGCTATACACCAACATTTACACACAGCACGTAACATACAATATACACAGGGGGGGCACTTTGCCACATATTACATCATTCTAAAGGCATGGTTTACAATTCCAGTATTCATTTCCAGGGGAGGGTGTGAAGCCCTAACCTTTCTAGATGCTTGGGAGACATTTATCCACTTTACACATGTGAGTAATTTAGTGTTACTCACTCACACACTGGAATAGACTGTAAACTAGATATGTCTGTGTGAAAATGTGAACCGACAAGACACTGAGGTGAGATATTTTATGCCAAGATTGTCTGGAAAATAGTACACAATTTCCTCAACCTGTCCTGAAGGGGGTTAGCTGATGTATTGTTTGCTGGTGTTTGCTGGGGTGAAAAATAGTAAAGATTTGTTTTCTCTGTAGAACCTTACATTGCATTTTGAAGAAATTATTGATATAGACCAAAGCAAAGCTTTTATGATTATAACTATTCTTGGAATGCAGAATACATGATGTTGTCCTCCTGATTTAATAATTTTTATATTATTATTATTATTATTATTATTATTATTATTAGATAAACTTTGATAATTTTACACTAATTGTCATTTATTTATTTATTTATTCATATAGTGTTTTTTATACAAAAGTATCGCAAAGCACTGTACAGTACATAGCAGAAAAAAAGAACAAGCCACAATACATTTGTATAGCATGTCACACATACAACTGCCAGTCAGACCATTTAACATATTTAAATAACAGTATACACATAAGAAGAACATAAGAACATAAGAAAGTTTACAAACGAGAGGAGGCCATTCGGTAGCTTATTGATCCCAGAATCTCATCAAGCAGCTTCTTGAAGGATCCCAGGGTGTCAGCTTCAACAACATTACTGGGGAGTTGGTTCCAGACCCTCACAATTCTTTGTGTAAAAAAGTGCCTCCTATTTTCTGTTCTGAATGCCCCTTTATCTATTCTCCATTTGTGACCCCTGGTCCTTGTTTCTTTTTTCAGGTCAAAGAAGTCCCCTGGGTTGACATTGTCTATACCTTTTAGGATTTTGAATGTTTGAATCAGATCACCGCGTAGTCTTCTTTGTTCAAGACTGAATAGATTCAATTCTTTTAGCCTGTCTGCATACGAAATGCCTTTTAAACCGGGGATAATTCTGGTTGCTCTTCTTTGCACTCTTTCTACAGCAGCAATATCCTTTTTGTAACGAGGTGACCAGAACTGAACACAATATTCTAGGTGAGGTCTTACTAATGCATTGTAGAGTTTTAACATTACTTCCCTTGATTTAAATTCAACACTTCTCACAATATATCCAAGCATCTTGTTAGCCTTTTTTATAGCTTCCCCACATTGTCTAGATGAAGACATTTCTGAGTCAACATAAACTCCTAGGTCTTTTTCATAGTTCCTTCTTCAATTTCAGTATCTCCCATGTGATATTTATAATGCACATTTTATTGCCTGCATGCAATACTTTACACTTTTCTCTATTAAATTTCATTTGCCATGTGTCTGCCCAATTCTGAATGCCGTCTAGATCATTTTGAATGACCTTTGCTGCTGCAACAGTGTTTGCCACTCCTCCTATTTTTGTGTCATCTGCAAATTTAACAAGTTTGCTTACTATACCAGAATCTAAATCATTAATGTAGATTAGGAATAGCAGAGGACCTAATACTGATCCCTGTGGTACACCACTGGTTACCTCACTCCATTTTGAGGTTTATCCTCTAATCAGTACTTTCTGTTTTCTACCTGTTAACCACTCCCTAATCCATGTGCATGCATTTCCTTGAATCCCTACTGCGTTCAGTTTAAGAATTAATCTTTTATGCGGGACTTTGTCAAAAGCTTTCTGGAAATCTAAATAAACCATGTCGTATGCTTTGCAGTTATCCATTTTCAATGTTGCATCCTCAAAAAAGTCAAGTAGGTTAGTTAGACACGATCTCCTTTCCTAAAACCATGCTGGCTGTCTCCCAGGATATTGTTACCATATAGGTAATTTTCCATTTTGGATCTTATTATAGTTTCCATAAGTTTACATATAATAGAAGTCAGGCTTATTGGTCTGTAGTTACCTGGTTCGGTTTTGTCTCCCTTTTTGTGGATCGGTATTACCTTTGCTATTTTCCAGTCTGTCGGTACAACCCCTGTGTCAAGAGACTGTTGCATGATCTTGGTTAGCGGTTTGTAAATAACTTCTTTTATTTCTTTGAGTACTATTGGGAGGATCTCATCCGGCCCAGGGGATTTGTTTATTTTAAGAGCTCCTAGTCCCTTTAACACTTCTGCCTCTGTTATGCTAAAGTTATTTAAAATTGGATAGGAACAGGTCGACATGTGGGTCATGTTGTCCGTGTCCTCCTTTGTAAAAACCTGTGAAAAGTAATCATTTAATATATTTGCTATTTTTTTTCTTCATCTATGATTTTGCCATTTGTGTCTTAGACATTTGACCTCCTCTTTGAATGTTCTCTTGCTGTTATAATATTGGAAAAATATTTTGGAATTGGTTTTAGCCCCCTTAGCAATATTGATTTCTATCTCTCTCTTGGCCTTTCTAACTTCCTTTTTGACTTGTGTTTGCAGTTCCAAGTACTCTTTCTGTGTACTTTGTTTTTGGTCCCTTTTAAACGCTCTGTAAAGTGCCTTTTTTCGCTGAATATTTTTTTTAATTAAACCATTTTGGCCATTTTGGCCATTTAGATTTGTCTACTTTTGGGATGTAATGGTTTTGTGCCTCTAGTACTACTACATAATAATACAAAAGCAGCAATTTTAAAGTTACATTAAAACCCACTAAGATAAGAAAGCCACTTTATAAAAGTGTGTTTTTAATCTTGACTTGAAAACTGTAATGGTCCAAGTTTCCATGACAAAGGAAGGCACAGCATTTCATAATTTAGGAGCTCTATAAGAAAAAGTCCTACCAGCATTTTATCTGAATTCAACATTAGAAAATTCTGTGACATCCCATGCTTGATGTCTGTAAGGAAGTAGCTAATAACACCCAGGCAGAAGAAACTCCTGGCTTTAGGGACAAATATAGCTGGGTATCATCAGCATAGCAATGGAAGTTCACTCTGTGTTAGTTACACTAATGGTCTATAGGAAGTAAAACCTTTTAAAAACAGTAGATTTAATGATATTGCTCTTCCACTCCATTGATTCTTATTTTTAATTTCAAATTACTCTTCAGTTAAATAGTGTATTGAATTGGGCTTTATATCATAGAGTGAAATAGCATTTTGAAAATATACATATTTATGAGGCATATTAATGCTAAATTAGAATGTGAATTTGAAAACCAGTGAATCAATGCGCAAACAAGCTTAGTAATTTTTTTGCTAAAAAAAAAAACATATGAAAATGAACATTTGTGAGGCACAATTTCGAAATCATGCTACTGCAGATGTTAGTTCACCAGACCATTTAAACTAAACTAATATGTACTTATTAGTCCTTAAAATGTAGCTAGAATATCGTGTGAGGTATAATCTTTATATCAACAACATATTGAAGACGGAAGTTGTGTTTAAAGATCAAACTGACATTATAAAATTAATGTAAAGTAGGAAAACGTACCTTAAAACTATTAAAGTTGTACAAGTGGGCCTACATAGGACTTGATAAACACTGGGAAAATAAGACTGTGGAAATAGATTAACTGAAAATACGGTAGTTCAGTTAAATGTGAAACAACTTCTATGATAAATATAACATTTTTGTCCATCACTCGTAGAAAGAATTGAGAGCAGCAGTTTACAAGTTTAAGGGAGTGTTAAGATCTGTCGCAGTTTAGATCCATTTAAGATTTGCTGTGCTGTTCTGATCACAGACCACAAGGTACTTTACTGAACCCAAACTGTATTTGAGAGCAGCCATGACCTTCAGCTAGCACTCGTTCTGAATCCCCCACGAAGAAGTTTCACTTCCCTGCATAGCATGGAGACAAGCATCATTAAAAGCAAGCGTTCATGTAAAAGCTGCCTTGGTCTAATGACCACAGTGAATCTGACACAGTATCACCATGTAAATGCTTTGAGGGCTGGTTTTGAAAACCCCTCTTATTGGGGGTCAACACAGCAGGTACACAATGCACACTGAATACTTTAAAAATATTATTATTATTATTATTATTATTTATTTCTTAGCAGACGCCCTTATCCAATTGTTACGATATACCAAATTATTTTTACATACAATTACCCACTTATACAGTTGGGTTTTTACTGGAGCAATTTAGGTAAAGTACCTTGCTCAAGGGTACAGCAGCAGTGTCCCCTCACCTGGGATTGAATCCACGACCCTCCGGTCAAGAGTCCAAAGCCCTAACCACTACTCCACACTGCTGCCCTCAAATATGCAATCAAAATATAACATGCTCCAGAAAGGGAGGATTGGAGTTCAGAAAGCATATCTAAAGTATAGCATGTATTATTTTAAGCCATTATACATTACTAATGCAATGTTCTGTATCTAACCCAGTAGTTCCAAGTTTTAAACATCATGTCTGCTAATATGCCTTTTTCCTTAACCTCTCCGGAACTTGCAGTAGAAAAGAAGGAGCTATGCATACTAATATCTCACTTACTTCCAAGTCTTTCCTTTCCTGGCGAGCTGAGCTGGGCTGGAACAAAGATACCCTAATTATTCTCCATGTATTTGTCTGCTTGAATAGTCTTAAATACCAGAGTGATTAATTAGCGCAAAGCAGTCGGGGCAGGAAGTCACACCCTCGTCTGCATTTAAGTATCAGCAAGGTTGTGCTCAAGTGTTGACAACAGCGTATCTTTAATTTTCTTTGTGAAGAAAAGTTAATTCAGTACAATTAATTTAAGGTCTGCTAGCGAGAAATCTGTTACATTCAGAATATTATTACTTTTGCCTAAGCTTTTAGACTGCCCTTAAGGTTCACATACTTTTTTTTTTGTTGTTGTTGCTATATTAAAATAATTTGTATTTGCTTCCTTCATTATTCATGGCGATTTGATGTGTGATTTGTTAGCATTTGATCTAACATGCCTGCACTTATGTGAAACCAATGAAAACATATTTAAATGCAACTTCATATGCAAGTTGCGCCTCAAGGGCCAATGCTTTTAAGTGTAATTTCTTTCTGCATTCACATCATGTTTTACATTATTTTTTTAAATGTTGAGCAAGTTATTTATTAATGTAATTACAGTCTCTGTTCACATGGTTTGCAAACATTTTTAGCTCAATATTTATTTAATTTTTTTGCACTTTTGGGATGATTTTAGTCAGTTAGTATGGTTATTTAAAAGATACTATTGGAAGTAAAGTTAGCTCGACAAACAATTAAGAATACAGGCTGTCACATTAGTGTGTTCCTAAAAGTCCAAATCAAATGAACAGTTCTCAGTAGACGCATGAGTCCCACAAAATGGCATAGTAAAGTCTGAACAGTACAAAAAACATAAATTCATCAATGACATTTCCTTAGTGTGACACAATACAAACCTTTAGACTTCAGAAGATTTCAGAATAGGCATGTATGTGTGTGTGTATATATATAGTTTAATTACTAGAAGTGCATAACAGTAAATGCAGTATTTGGAATTTAAGGTGTGGTCATGCTTCATTCAGCTCATTTGATTCATTTGGGGTGAAGTGGAAACAAGAGTCTTAGTTCATCTGGCAGATTAACTGGTGGGTATCTTGATAATATGCAGTGTGAGCAACTTGGGAACTCATCATTTGCACACAGGAAATAAGATGCACTGAAGCCATCATGACTCACTAACAGAGAAAAAACACAGTGGCGAACTGTCATGTTATGTTTACTTCCGTGTGTGAACATCAAGCATATCTAAAGAGTAACTAGCTTCAAATTACATTGTCAAAGATTTGTATCTTCACTTTTTCATGATGCTTACAACCATTCTGAGTGGTTCTTATTGCAGTTACTTAAAGCAGCTCTCTGTTCGAATCACTTTATAACAGAAAAAAATGTAATAAGAACCATACAGTATGACTGCAAAATAATAAAAGGACAAGAGCAATGAAAAAAAAAAATGTTACTCGTAATTACAAAACCCCACCAAGAAAAAAAAAACAATGGCGTAGAACTTACACTATTTTAATAAAATGACTATGCTTTGCTCCTAAGCTAATACGGTACTGTAATTAAATTATGTCAGTAAAATAAGTGATATAATTTAAAGCAACGATTAAGACAAAGATCACAGGAGGTGTTTTATTAGCGCAGTCAACAATAATTCTACAATATATTTTGGAAAGGAAGAGAAAGGCGAGAGACATCTAATTATCTTTTTGGCCTAAGGGATATTTAGTTTTAAAAAAAGAAAAGTCTGTTAATTTGATCCTTGTCGCCCCTTTTTCAGGTTGACATGATCTTACTATAATATGCACATAGTTAAACACTTGACTTGTGTGTTGATTATTAATGGCATCAGCTAAGTGCTAACTGGGTGGTTCCTGATCATGTTGATGTGCTCTTAGGGTTCAATCTATTTGCAAGCATTTAGCCTTATAATCATTTTTCTTAGTTTTTTTCTTCTCCGTCAACAATGTAAAAAAATAAAAAAGAGTCACATTGATAAAGAAATCATAGCTGTGTTATGCAAAGTTATGTTTCAGTAGCGTTGTGCTTAAGGCCAGTTTCTTGTATAGTATAGTAGGCTTTTGCTAATCAGAACCCATTGGGAACAGACCCTGTTCAGATTATTCTACTGATCTTGATGTATACCATAGTACAAATGCTTTGTGCAGTCTTGATTTAGTGTTTTTGCTTCAACAAAAACAAAGTACAGCCCTTTGAGAAACAAAGTTGATAAGTTACACACATCACAGAATTATGATACTGGAAGTTTGCTGTGTTTCATTATAATAGGGTGAATTGGATTTTACTTCAACGCTGACTACATGGGTTTGTATTAGCAGTCTACTGTATTACTGTATTTTTCTTTCATGAATTCCTTTCATATATATATATATATATATATATATATATATATATATATATATATATATATATATATATATATATATATGTGTGTGTGTTAATTCACACTACCTTTTAAAAAGTTTACCAGAGTAATTTTGCAGTTTTCCCATGTTTACCATGGTTATCCATGTTTATGCTTTACCATACTGTACCTCTCTGGCCTTTACAACACTTACTTGCTTTCATTGTGCTTTATTACACTTTGCTATGCTTTTAAAGTGGGAGACATTTCTATGGGTAACCACAGAAAATCAGGATTATAAATGTTGGAATGGTGTATTAAGATCCACCACCATTTAGATCAGGGGTTCTCAACCTTTTTTGAATCAAGCTCCACTTTAGCAATATTTTTTCTGCTTCATTGAGCGTGGTTTTCCAGACTCAATAAGTACCGGTATCATAGGTAAAATAAAAATATTATAAATAAATACATACATAAATACAATTGCAAGTTTGTAAAATTTACATTTAGAACTATGTGTAAAATTGTATTTAGATTTTGTGTTATTCTTACTGTATTATTACTGGCTTAGATCATTAAAATAGACCAAGATGTGTTGACACATGTCTGTCACCACAGCTAACTGTGACTGGCCACAAAGTATTTATAAATGCTAGTCTTGTTACCATTTAGAGAAATGGCATATTGGAAAAATGTATTGAAAGAAATGACAAAAAAGAAAATGTAATTTAACTTTACATGCATAGCACATTACTTCAGTAATAATATCTGTTGCTTTATCAGGCCACTGGAGTATTGAACGTATGTCACATGTAGCATTACTACACAGTAAAAGCCAGTGTTAAAACCCCCAGGCAAATCCATAGCTAAGACACAGTCAGATGGAGTGCGAGGTGCTCGTTTTACTGGAGAAAGGAACAATATATATGTGATTGTAAGTATTGCCTCTGTTAGGGAAGGAGATTCTTTATTGATACAAGCAGCAGAGCAAAGGTTGCCCAGCCCCACAGCTTCACTGCATTGATCTTCAGGTTTTTAATAAATAAAATAAAATAATGAAACACCTGCCATAACAGTAAATCGAGTGATGGGCCAGTATGGTATTAATCTAGCGCGACACGTCTGCAAGGTGTTTAAACTGTTGTGGATACTGTATGGCTATTCCTCAATGATTAGCACATCCTGGGGTCTACTTAATTTATATAAACAACGGATCTAAGCACTGCTGTCATTTAAATCATTAAAATGGGACATTGACAAAAACAGTGCATGTGAGTTTCTTTAGTTTACTTTGTCCTTTATAGTAAATAAAATGATGGTTTGGTCTTTCAACAAAAGTGTGCTCTACAGATGGCAGATGATTGCATTCATTTGTCAAATGACTGTATATAGCGTAAATGTATTAGCAGTACAGTATAGTGAAAATGGGCCTCTTGCATGTCTTTGCTGGAATGGGACTCTTAAAGGAGAAGCAATATCAGAGATGATCAAATACAGCACAAATTGAAAGGCTATTGCAGCACAGACTACCATGTGCAAAGTTGATTTTGAAAGTATTAAATCTTATTTAAATCACTCTCAGCTCACAGATGAAGTTTGGCGACCCCAGTGGACATCAAAATCAATGTATATTCCAGTGTGTTAAGGGCTATTCACACTATAGCGTTTATTTAGCAACATTTCGCTGCTTTTTTGTATTCAGACTTGCGTTATCACACACAAGATGGGGGAGCATCTGATTATAGCAGTGCAGAATATCTTGTTCTTTATGATAAGCAGCACAAGAAATATCTCGATAAATAATACAAACACAAATTATGGGAAAATACGAGGAAATCGGAAAGTAAGCACTATTGGTATGTTAAAATAAACACACTGTTTTTGCATACAGGTTTTTGCTTCTAGAAAGTGCATACCATGAGATACAGCGGCCCATTTACAGATATTCCATGCACCGTTGAGATACCCATCTTAAATACAAGAGAATTTGGGAGTAGATCTTTCTTTCTCTTCTTCTTCGGAGCAATAACCTTATTGCCTTCAGATTATAACTAAGGCTTCTGTTTTTCAGGTTTTATTATTATTTTTAGTGCTTATTTTTAGCTATTTTTGAGTTATGTAAATTGTTTTTTTTCAGGGCTTTTGTTTTTAATATACTGTATGAAATTAGTGTTTTCGGTTACTTTCCAAAATGCTTGAGCGTTTTTTTTTTTTTCTGTTAAAACATGTATAGTAACTCAACAATACTTGCACACTTAAGTTTTACCTACTTTCCTTTGCTGTCTTCCACAACGAAATCCCTACGGTCACATTCTTCTGGGTTTTTTTTTCTGGAGGCATTTTTGTACATTTCGCCACAATTCTGTTTTAAATCCTCTGTATCTTAACTGTAACACCGCTGTAAATCCTGCTAGCAAGCCTCCATCCTAATTGTAATTTCGTTTTAAATCTCGCCAGCAGAGTCTCCAATAGAAATGCAAGAACGTGCTGTCACTCAGTAGTTGGGGGCGGGTTTAAAGTATTCAGAACGAATCAATGATAGATGCAAGTCAGGAGGCGGGACATTGCCCAGCAGCACTGGGAAATGTATTTATTATTATTTTTTAGTGGTTTAAAGGGTAAAGTCAATGTGAATTGATTAACCATTTCCACAGTTTTTCCAGTGTTTTCCGGTGTTTATTGGCTATCCACCAGTTTCATTTTTTTTGTATCGTGGGTGTTTTATCGGGTTTTATCGGTTAAAACCGAAAATCAGAAGCTCTAATTATAACCAAATTTAGCAGGACAGGGTGGTGATTGTGGCGTTTTTCGTCCAAAAATCAAAACTGTTTTGACTTTTTTTTTTTCGCAGCGACTTTCTCATTTTTTCGCAACGATTACTCTCAAGTGAAAGGTAGTATTCAATTCCATGGGTTTGATTTTTTTTACCCCAGAAAACGCAGTAAATAAACTCTACAGTGTGAATAATTATAGCTGTGTATTCCAGGTGCTGTACTGTTTAAAAAAAAAAAATAGTACTGGAAATATAAAATGAAAACCTGTTTGTATTATTTTAATAGCAAAAGTTGTCTTTCACTTTGCACGATTTTTACTTCAAAAAAATGTATTTTTTAAGTAGGGTTAAACCAGATTTGAAATTCCAAAGTAATTAACTGGACAGATCCATTGATTAATGTTATTATAAATCAAGGACGCTTTCTTAACCAATGAGTGAAGGGGTATTATATTTCTTTAAAAAAAGTAAATTGAATGGAATTATATTCAAATATAAAGCTTCTGATGTTTAACTTGTTAAAATGATGATACAATTGGACACAATGTCCTGTGTGTATAAAGTAAAGCCAGATGAAACTGTTTTTTTGTATTATAATTTGTATTATTATTTTCAAACATCAGTGTTTTAACCGAAGACTTAGAAATCAAATCCATTCTACAATAACATTTTCTATGCCGATTGGTGACGTCGCCAAAAAAAATCAGGCTACTATAATCATAAACTACTTCAGAAAGTAGATTACAGTCACAATCGAGCAGAGAGAAAATCGGAAGCATCCTGGTACGCGTCTAGTTGGCTACAAATGGGTTTGGAAGAGAATGTATTTACCTGCTGCTTGGTAGAGATTAGGACAATCATCCTGGGGTATAATACAGCATGTTACTATAGTAACTTTTCAATATGTTTGTGTGCGACAAAGGAGGCTTCATCTCGTCCATTTCATGCTCCTGTGTGGACCCACTCCCTCCTGTTGTTTTATTATATCTGTCTTTAAGGCTGTCTGCATGAGACACAGTTGCTGCAGCCAAAACCGGCCATCGCTGTGTGAATCAGTGCTAGATGGAAGCACCTGATTTATGACATGTGTGGTGTGAAGTTAGATGCAGCAGCAACTTTTTTGTATGTTTTCCATATTGTTAGTGTGATATTAAAAACTTTTTACTCTATTAAGTGTATCTTATTTATTTATTTTTTTAAGAAGTGGTTCATCCAGTAAAGGCACTACCAAGTAGCTGGATTAGGAGTTTTGGATTCTTTTATTCAAATTCTTGTCTTGCTGAGTTGCTGATCTTTGCTGGGGGTGGGGCACAAGAAGTGCTGTTAGAGAGGAATGTCAGATAGGCTTTTGTGACCCCTACTGGTCAGGCACTCTATGAGTCCAGGCAGAGACTTCCCAGGCTGATCCCTCACCTCCAGGCTTCAGTAGCTTGGTAAAATCCATGGCTTTGGTTCGGCAGTGTTTTCTAGACTTTGAAAAATGTAGTATATTACTCTTCTGAGTAGCAAGCTTTGAAAACAAGGGGATTCACTACAAAGTGATCACACAGTCCAGCCTAACTGTCCTTTGTAACCTGCTCAATCGATACAGATTGTGCACTACCCATTTATCGACTAGTGTTAGTCTATTATGTTTGCCATTCCTATTTTTTTTTTTGCCAACTAGCCAACAGCTGACTTCTCTAGACCCTATATACTGCAGTTTCACATGGTTTAGTCACACTGTCACATGATGTGTCACCTGTATTTCCAGGTAGTTTTTCTAATAATTTGGATTATTACAGGCCTGAAAAGAAAATAGAAACATATACTCTTCTAACTGACTTCCTCTTCTATACTTTTGCTGCAGTACATGGTCAATATACTGGAACATCCTCCCCTGACTCCCCTCACCCAAAGCCTCACTCCCTGTGTGCAGCCCCTTGTGTCCCTTCTTTCCATCCCATTCGGATCCTTCATGTTCTGCCTTGGCCATGCCGAAAGCCTTCCGAATGGATCAGTCATCTTTGCTGTGTTTTTTTTTCTTATAAAAGAATAGCAAAGAGTAAAATAACATAGTGACAGCATAGCATTGCAAGAGAGGTATGGCAAAGCATATTAAAAAAACATGGCAAACCATGGTAAGCTATGGTAAATGCAAAGTATATTCACAGAAAAAGCATGGGAAAGCAGTAAAACTACAGTGCAAATTTACTGTGGTAAACTTTTATAGCCTTTGATAATCAAACTTTATTATTTTTATATGTATAGTATATAATTTGAATATAGGATGAACAGTATATGAAGGTAAATATCATATAAGGATCTCATCAACAAATGTACTAGGATACTTAAAACCAAGAGTATTAAGTTCAAATCATGCAATACAATACACATGTTTCACAAACCGTAAGCCAAATTACACAACGAAACCTGCTGTTACTCAGAGTATACCTGGGTTTTACTGTGAGAATGTTGGCCAATCAGGAGAGACTCTTTGCGCATGTGACTATCCAATATGACAACTTACCCGTTAAATGATTAGACAGCTGCTAAAGTAAATAATTGAATTGATATGTACACTGACAGAACCACTCAGTGTAACAGGCAGGTACTTGGGTTTTCTGGTACCATTGACCACCTCATGTGCATTATACTGATAGCTTAACTTTTGGATTTACAGCCAGGTTGGGTTTATGTTACTGAAATACACATGGTACTATACTCAGCTACAGGTAATGTTAGAGATGAGATCCATTCTTCCTGCTGCTGCTGCTACAATTTCAACACAGAAGAGAACCTGATATAATTCCTGCTTTCTTTAGTAATGGTAGTTAATAAACAATAACCTTTAACAATTCAAACCATGTATTGGATGACCTTCCATGAATTATGTGCATGATCAAAATTATGTTCAATTCTTGCTTTATATCTGGAGCATGTATATCTCAAATTAGATTTTCTTCTTTTTCTGCATTGTGTGTTAAAACTCAGGTTGACGTGAAGTGAATATCTTGATAACAGATGGTTTTGTTTTAGTAAAAATGAAAATGTTTGCTGAATATATTTAACAATTTGTTTGAGTACAGAGAGCACTGTGCAAATAAGGAGACTGTAATGGGATGAATTTCCACAAGATGCAGTCATTAGCATTATGTGACAAGTTAAATCTCTCTGCCATTCATTTTCATTGTGTTCCAAATCCTGTTATTCTGTGATAACAAGACACTGTACAGTTTCAGCAACAAAAAAACATTCACAGCACAGTAGATCAGGAAATGACTGATTCCATTGAAGTCAGAATATAACTTTATTAAAAATCCTGGATCTTAAAAAAAAGACACATGAAGCCCATGCCTCATAACAGCTATCATGTTTAAGGGAATCTTTTATTTACAGATAAATGGAAAATATTTGTATCAGTTCAACTGTTACTGTGTTCTGTTTTTTTGTGATTACAAAAAAGTACTACTTGATACTTTTCTGTTCTCAGTGGCAGCTCATGGCTGCTATTGGAAACTTAATTTAAACAAGATTTAAGAAAGAAATCGCAGTGCCAGTCCTTTTTGTCTTCATGGGTACCGCTTCATGGAAAACAAGCAATTGCAGAATGTTTGATTTAACTGCTGGACTTTGTGTATGTGAGAAAATGTAGTGATACAACTACTTAATACAATTAAGAAAATATGCAAATAATATGGATTTTTCATTGTTTAAAAAATTCCTAATTGCAATGCTGTCTGATCTATTGAAAATTCTTAGTGCCTCCAGGGTTGAGCTGCTACTGGCTATTCTACATCTGTGACTATGCAATATGACAACTTCCCCATGTGGCCACAGTCAAATGCTTAGTTTATAAAGTAATACTGTATGGTATTTATAAGTACTACATTTACTGCTTGAGGTTATCTGCAGTCTGAAAGTGAGTAGTACATTATTTATTAACAGTGCTAACCATGAGTTTAAAATCCTTATATTAGCTTTAATTATTAACATTATTACTGCCCCCCTATTTTATTGTGTTGAGAATCATTTGGTTCTTCACTTTTTATGTTAGTTCAGGATATGCAAATATGTCCATAAAATGGCATAGATAAACTTCTGCATCCTGGTACTTTTGCTGTAGGTCACATGACCTGTTTGCACTGGCGTGAGTTTGAACGGGATGTAGTAACTATAGTATATGTAGTGCTTTTTGGCGATTTGTTGGATGTTTTCTTTACACAGGTCCCCTGAACAACTGCACTCATAGGCATCCCTGTGTACAAGTAAAGCAATTAACCTTTCTCTTTATTAATGTTTAACGCTTCTTGTTATTTCCTGTTCTGGTGACTTCTCTATAACTGCCTGAGGCCTTTCCCGAACATATACGTGATTTTGATTTTTGGGGTCTGGGTTGCTGACAGATTGACAGTTGTCTTCAATGACCTCCTTCCTCGTTATGATCTTAACTATACTGATTGAGCAGATTGACCAAATTCAGAGAATGCTGTGACCACCAGGGAGAGGGGCTTATAATAGTGTATGGACAATAAAAAATAATAGAACTATAGAATCCGGGATACTCACATGCTTATCTTTTGTTTCATGTGAGGAATACTATGCCAGCTTTGATCTGATGATCCTATGCCACAAAATAATCAAAGGAATGGGTAATTATAAGATTAATTCCATTTACAAATGTAACTAGAACATACTTAAACCCATTTGGAAATTAATATTGAGTTCCCAAAGGGCGATACATTTTATTATATATCATTAAATCCCTCAAACAATCCTCTTCTGTGTTTCGTCTCTTGTGCATTCAAAACAATCAACTGATAAAACTGCTATCACAAGCAAAAAACCTATTTTAAAACTAAAAATGTTAGGAATTAAAATCTACATATGTGTGAAATGCTGTTTTTCACATGTAACTGTGTACTGTACAGTTTACCATTGGATGTTTACAACAGAAATAGCAGGTACAGTAGCACACTATGACAGTAGCGTGTTATTGATCACAGCATGAGTTTACAACAAACTTCAAAGTGCTCTACCAGTGGGTTTGATTTTATGGTGTTTAATATATATATATATATATACAGTATATATTGTGGTAATGCGTCCCAGCCAAGGCTGGTTTGTGCTCTTTAAACAGTAGACCCAGACCCAAGAACTGTCGTTTTAGTGTTTTCACACGCTTCTATTCATACAAATGAAACATTGTAATAAAACAAAATACACAAAACAAAAGCCTAACTGCACCTAGAAGTGCTAACTAAACTTTTCAGTCTTAGCTATCAGCAGGACAGTTAAGCCGTTTAGCGTTCAACAAAACATAATACAGGTTACTTTTCTACACTTTCAAGTCTAACCACACTTATTCACTTCACACACACAGCCAACAAACACTTATGACCTGCTTTTCTACCTGCCTGCTTAATCACAGGCAGGTGTCCATCATTTCATTAGAGCCAGACGCTTCTAATTATGGCTCTAATTCTAACTCTATGGTATTCTGGGGGATGTAGTCCTGTTTCAAATCCTTCACTACATTTGTCCTCTCTTCTGCTCTTCTCCTCCTAGTCTGCCACATATCCTTTTTTAGTCTGCCCTGCCATGAGCAAGCCAGGCTAAGGCAACTGTGCCTTTGTGGGCTAAAAAAAGTTTTGGGGGACTGGGAGGACTGGGTCTACCAGCACGAGAACTCCTTGCAGAAATGGAGCGAGAGTTGTTTCTGCCAGAGCAAGAATTGCCTGCGCCAGAACCAGAGTTGCCTGCACCAGAGTGAGTATTGTGGGGAACTGACTCACCACTGAAGAGATTGCTCTGATGTCCCACCTTACTGGTGTGGACTATGTTTGGACATGGATGGCAAGATTGCCCATACCCAGAACCAGAGGGACAGGAGCTGATGTTGTGTGCAGAGCCAGAGGGAGAAGCGCCGCCGTTGTCTCCAGAAATGGAAAAAAAGAGCCACTGGCTACAGAGAAGGGGGAGGAGATGAAGAGGCCATCTCTACCACAACCCGACCACCACCCCTGTGCCACAGTCTGGCACATGGGAGTTGGATCCTTCAACCTGGGCTCCCATTCACCCGACCTTTGTGTCTGGACCTCTGGTCGCTGGGCCAAGTTCCCAGATTGCTGCACCACCAGGCACAGTCGTTCACCCTGATCTCCTGTTCTGCTCCCCCTGATGAACCAGATGTCCCTGCACAGTCGGTAGGTATTGTATATCACTAACATTTTTTGTCACACCAGTGCAAAGTATAGAAATATATCTTCATAAACAGAAACTAAAAATACTGTGTGGGTACCACACACACACACATTATATATATATATATATATATATATATATATATATATATATATATATATATATATATATATATATATATATATATATATATAGTGGGCCAGGTCTTTTTAATTTTTTAATTTATTAAATGGGTATGATATTTATGAAAAGCTAGATTTCACTAGCGGACATATTGCAAAAAATAGAACCAATCCTCTTCAACCACAACTGATCTGTCCAGTGATCTAGTAAATGCTCAAGGAACATCTGCAGCTCCTGCACACAAACTGAACACATCCGTATTGAAACATCATCTCCAGGGGCATCTACAGCACTTCAACACATAAACTGATCAAAAATTAACAAATGTATGGCTGCTCCTTGACAATCTGAGATTTAAATATTTCCTTAGACTTATTTTATGGATTGTTAATATAAATACTTGGTTCTCCTTCTCTAAAATGATGGTCAATAAAATTCTTCAGACATAAATCAGACAATCAGTGAAACCCTAGTCAAACAAATCCAAACAGAACCCCCTGTGCCATTCAAAGACAGCAAGGCAACAACAACACAGAAAGCCATAACTGTATGAGCCCAACCCCTTAGAGCAAACTTTGTTAAAATCAATAGCTCATGGATGACTGGTCTCCTTACACTGTACTGCACTTGTTGTCCAAAAATAAACTCCTACACTTATCCGGTGTTTGTTACTGTCACAGCTGTTGTTAGAAGATTTTCCAAGATAAGCCTTTGTGAAATGACCTATACCACTAAAATGAATCACTTATGCATGCCAGAAATAACTGTTTTATTGAATCTGTCCAAATTAGTCCACAATTCTACAAATTCCTGCTGTGTCCTACTGTTTTAATAAAACTTTGGGGCTTCTAAATGTCTCACGTTTCAACATCCCAATCCAATTTGTTGTTTAAGGAATTCGCTTGTTGGATGGCATGGTTACTGATTGAAAGGAAGCTTCAACTCTCACAACAATTACCTGCTGCTGCGGACCTAAGGACAATGGAAAGAAGATGGCTGATCCTGGAAAAAACTCCCTGTCAATGCTCTGCGAATGGGCTCAGCAAAGGTATTTTGTTTTATACACCAAGAAAGTATGTCTTAACAGAATATCATCATGGTGTTCTATTATAAGCTTAACACAACTGCATTTAAAGTAAATCAGCTAATGTGTATATGTATATAATGTGAATGAACATACAGGAACACCTGCTGTTGCATTGTCAATAGGCTGACAGTGATCCACCCCACCCCACTCATTCACTGTTAAAAACAATATTTAAGAGAAGTTAAGAAAAGTAATTCTTTCTGTGGGATAAGGTAAAAGTTAATTATTCTTAAATGTCCTTAAATATTTTTTTCATTGCCCTCCAGAAATGAAAAAGACGTCGAGTGTTCAGTGGGATACAATACTGTACCATGAAGCCAACTATTTAATAGTCTTCTCCTTTTCCACCTGAAGAGTCGGAATGGAAAAGGCAGCATCTTTGTCTGGGCTTCTGGCAACGGAGGGGTGGTGAATGATCACTGTGGAGCAGATGTGCATGTCAGTAGCATATATACTATTGCTATTGGAGCCATTACCCATTATGGTCTCCCGGCCTTCTTTGGGGAGCCCTGCCCAGCAGTCATAGCTGCCACACTCACTGGAGCTTCCTATGGAGGTGGAGAAGTAGGTCTTCCCTTGGTAAGTTGAATTTTCTCAGTTGTACTTTCTGCTTGGATATTTTTTGGCACACTTACTGACTCAGCAAAAAAAGCTTCTAAAAAGTCTCCTCAAGGTTTATTTTTTTATTTTTTTAAGTACAGTAAGGTGGGGAAGTATATTAGTGTTGCACTGTGCACTGCCGCCCATAGATGAAGCATTATGCACTGAAGCCTGTGCAACACATGTGCTTCCCCAGCTCACAGCAGATAATCAGTCACAAGGAGTCTTTTGAGAAACATTTTTTTTGCTGGAATAGTTGGTAAGCATGGCAAATAATGATGTAATGAGAAACAGCATTAGATAATTACACAAACAATAGGGTACAAGTAACAGGAAATAAACTAAATATTAAGTAAATGTAGGTGTCCCTTTAACTCAATTAATATGAATATAAAAAAAATAAAAATAAAGTTGTTTTAGACCTTTTTTTCTACCCACCCAAGATTTAAGTTTGCTTTCCCAAATAAATATTAGTATAAATTAGACATTAAGTTCTACTTGATTTCATACCTGAGGAACTAATGATGACAACTAAATCAATTATTAATTGCCTACGTCTTTTCCCCCAGTTATATTTTCATCCAAAAACAAGAGAGTTCTATGACTTCCAATGGCATCCATTTAATTGCGTGATAGAGATTAATGCCTGTTGCATCCTATGAATTTGCCTCATTAATTCTGTGTGTCTTTCTATTTGTCTTGTGCAGGTGACTGCCACTAATGTAGATGAGGGCTGTGTTACACACTTCACAGGGACATCCAGTGCAGCGCCATGGCCTCCGGGATTCTTGCCCTAGTTCTGGAAGCAAAGTAGGTGCCGTCTTGAGCATACTGTGCAGGGAATTAGGGGAGAGAGAGACATACAAATTCATGTTTGGTTACACTTTGCTATTTTTGAAATAATGCAAAATCTTTGCTTTCTTTTATGAAAATTAAGATAAATCAATCCATTCTCTTATCAATCCATTGTCTTGTACATCTCATTAAACAGGGAGCAACCACAAGTAAGCACTCCCTTCAGTTGAAAAAAAAGCCTCCCAGTCCTATTATAATATTTTCTTCAAAAAAATGTTAATGAACTATTTTGTGGAATACAATAATAATAATAATAATAATAATAATAATAATAATAATAATAATAATAATAATAATAATAATAATAATAATAATAATATATAATTTGCTAAAAAAGAGAAACTTCTTCATTTTCCTCATATTCAAGCTTACATTACCAAAATATTGCATTAATATTAATATGTTTCCATTCCACGACTTCTATTAGACAGGGGAGTTTGCTTGTTTCCAAATGAGCCACATGCTCTTATAGCGCAGATATTTAATGGAATAAAAATGCAAAGTTTCTTTTTTTATGACAGCGATCAGTTTAACTTTGTTAGAAACAGTCACTGAAATTAATTCAAAGCAGTGTTATGGTGCAAATAGCAGCATCATATTTCATTTGTTGATTTAATTCTATAAACATCAAGTTGGGCTTAGAGGGTTTTTACTGTCACTTAGCACCTTATTAGTACATCTGTGTGTTAAATAAGCAGTAATAAAAAAAAGCATGTGTTGCTCGAGGAATTGCTCCAAACACAGTGAGGTTAATGGGACTGGTTGGAGAAAAATGTCCTGACAGAGTCAAGGTGATGGCCATTTTTAGCCACCACGCTATCTATTACCTCTCAGCCAGGCATACTCCATCATATGCAAGCCTTATGAATTTATGCATCAAGCTGTGCAGCCAGTCGTGCTGGGGGCCTTGGTGACATGTGAAATTGCTGTGCGCCTCATTTAGCTGTTTATTGCGGTGGAGTAAGTGTTGCAGCTGTCACCCTGAGATGGGATGATAGTGCTTGTTGATAGATAGACTGGCAAGAAATGATGGACACCACAGCAAGAGACGTCCAAGTGCGTGTGTGCCAGTGGAGCTCCAGAATATCACAATTATGGACGGTTTTCATATCAGGGGCAGGGGTGTTAGAAATAGTTGGGCCATGAGCTGTGTTCATCTTTGGTTCCTGACACTTAGAATATGACATTGTCTGGTCTTCTTAGGCTTACTTCCTCACTTGCCTTTTTTCTGCCCAGTGCATTACAGCAATGGCCTTTATTTAGTACAAAAGATAACGCATGGAAGCCAAGTACCATGGCCTAAGCAAGCTAAAAATATTAATGCCCTAGTAAATTACTGATGAGTAAATAACAGAATTTATAGTTTATTTTCCATTTCTTTTCTTATAGTAAAACCATCTTCAATGTGTTTTATTGCTGTAGTGTTTGTGGGGATGTCGTTTATTTATGTATTTATTTCTTCTTCTTCTTCTTCTTCTTCTTCTTTTTAATAATACACATTCCAAGCTAAAAATAAGAAACCATTTATTTATACTTTTGTAAAATGTGCTGGTCTTTTTCTTCTTTAAAAAAAAAAAAAAGGAGTTAATCAAAGACTGACGTAAACACTTTGAAAATGTGTCCCTTAGTAAAAATAGAAATAATCAGAAAATGTAGACAGACTGAATCAATGCTTTAATTATAACCTGTTACACTATATATCACATGATAGGAAATCATTTGTGGCAGTGTGTTATTAAAGGTATGGGTGTTTCCCAACTTTTTCCTAGTTTTTTTTTTTTTTTTAAACTGATCACAATAAGCATATACAAGTAATTTTTAAACAACAGTATACAAGTGCTGGCCATTGATAATAGATCATGTTGTTAAGACTATTAATAAAGCAATATATGAAGGATTGTCTGTGTTAAAGTCCCATTAACTGTACATTGTAGAAAGCAGCCTGCTAGATCATTTAGAAGCGTTAAGACAGAAAAATAATTCTGATCAGTGTAAGATGTTTTGTACTTGCTGTGTGGTCCAGTGGTTAAAGAAATGAAATTGTAACCAGGAGGTCCCTGGTTCAAATCCCACCTCAGCCACTGACTCATTGTGTGACCCTGAGCAAGTCACTCAACCTCCTTGTGCTCCGTCTTTCGGATGAGACGTAATTGTAAGTGACTCTGCAGCTGATGCATAGTTCACACACCCTAGTCTCTGTAAGTTGCCTTGGATAAAGGCGTCTGCTAAATAAACAAATAATAATAATAATAATAGTAGAATGCAGCTTATAATGAAAGTTTCAATTGCATTAAGATCATTTTGTTTATCAGTATTGCTTGATATACAGACAGAAACTGCATCAGCTGGATAAAAATACATACAAAAACTAAAAGCATAGTAATTCTATATAGTATTTTATTAAATGCATACGTTAATTACTAATATGTGTGATATATATTTAGAAATTAAGTGTGACTGTTGCAGGACCTTAAAAATGTAATGTTAAACTGCTGCTGTAATTTCTGTGTGTGTGTGTGTGTGTGTGTGTGTGTGTGTGTGTGTGTGTGTGTGTGTGTGTGTGTGTGTGTGTGTGTGTGTGTGTGTGTGTGTGTGTGCGTGTTGCATTGCTTTAATATTTTTTCTTAACAACTGCTCGAGAGGAGAAATAACTGTCCTGTTCGTCTTTTGTTAATTCTCATAGATTACTACCTCTATAGGTGCCCCATCTCTCACTTGTTCATCAAAGTTTTTTTCTATCTAATTAAAATCTAATGGAGTCAAAACACTCATATACATACTGTACATACACCCACTTTTTCAGGTGCTGCGATAGACAGATGTAATACATAGTCTAACCCTAGCACAGGCCTGCTGCTACACCTTGGCAATTTTGTTAATGCTGACTGGTATCTTTTTATTGTGTTTGACCAAGTAGTTTCCAGTAAAATGTTATCAGTATGAAAAACAAAAATTGGAAAGAAAGGTGATCCTTTTTTTCAATTGCGTTTTTGCTTTAGTAGTGTTTGTCCCTAAATCAAAATCTTTTGGGAATGAAAACAAACAAACTGGTGCACTATCTAAAAAGTAAAGTGATCAGAAGACTGTGGAGGACCACAGTAAACAAAAACAAAATAAAATCATATTTCAGTATAAAATTGTACATAATAGTTTAAAACTGGTTTCACTCCAATGCTTTCATATAGGTAGCCTAAGATTACTGCTAATAAGGGTCTGTGAAACCAGCCATTAATGTTAAAACCATAAGATGGCTGATTCCTTATGCAGTGCTGAACTTCTTCCTCTAATAATACAAATTCCAAAGAGTATAAACGCTCCATGATTTAACTGCACTAACAGCAAACATGTTTATGGTAATTACATTTGCAAGGCCAGTTCTTCAAACAATATGTATCTTTGTGTGCTCTGAATTTAGCTAACACGTTGAATTTCCTTTTTTTTTCTCGGCCCTCTCAACCTCACCTAGGGGTATCTGCTGATGAGTCTCTTCCAAAGGCATTTTAATGACTTTTGAAGAGCCCGGCTGCTCTGAGTGCTATTCTGTTAGCTGGCTCCTTATATTCTTGCACAACTGTAAATCATTTAATGTACTGGAGAGAAACTGACACATGCCAGCAATCTTACATGACAAGATGTGTTCATTGCTGAAGTGACTGCATGACAGCTGCTCTCTTTCGGTTATTTCTAAGAAAACCAAATAATAATTTTTAATTAAAGAGGAACTACATTTTCAGTATTTGTTTTACTATCCTTTTCCCATTTTGTGATGTTTGCAACCAGTGCTTTTTTATTGCAATTACATAAATGTTATAGACATATGGAAATTTTGGATTGCATTTAGCTTTAATCTGATAAACTCACAATTGTATATATAAATATGATTTAACCTTTCAGGTATTATGTGATAATTAAGCGATTATGAGGAAACCGTAAGATGTGCTTGCACTGTTTATACTTATTGATATTTTCTGTGTTTAGATGGTTTTACTTGAGTTCATGCACTGCTCCTTTATATTAGAGGTGCACCAATAAAGATTTTCTTGGCCGATACCGATAGCCGCTGGTTATCTACCCATATCGGCTGATACCGATAGGATACCGATAATAATAGATAGTGCAGGTAAACTATTGTAAGCTACTAGAACAAGACATAGGGCCTATATTTAATAATTTAAATGTTCAAAAATGAACAGATATCATTTACTTGTTGTATTTATGACAAAAATGAACAGGTATTGTTTACTTGTTGCATTTACTTCAGAAAATTAATACAAAAAATAACGTAGTATTATATTGTGTGCTTGACAGCAATTTATACATTTGTTTTACAACATAGTTAGACAAAAATAACATGTTGCATTTGTACTAGTAAAAACACAAAAATATATAATGTGATGTGAACAGGCTGGCTGGTGATAACGTCAGGCCAGGAAGTAGACAGACAGGACTGGTTAGTGAAATGCGCTGTTGCGCCGGTTTATTGTAAATAAAAAGATTTAACAAAACAAAACACTGCACATAAAAGAAAACGGCACATTGGCCAAAATAAATAGACAGACAAGCCAACAGTGGACAAACAAACAAGTATCGTGCTGGCTGAAAGTCCACACGAGTAGCAATTGCTTTGGTTTTGTAAGTTCTACCTCCTTCTCTCTCCTGTTCTCCACTCTGAACACCCAACCCTGAGATGCAGAACCTTGAATTTCTCCTCTGTTATTTATGATGACCCCCACATTGTCATCGAAGTAGTCATTGTAGTAGTGGTATAAGTGTTGTTTTAGTGAAATTAATAATTCATTATTTTTTCACTACAGTCTTTTAAGCAAATGCTGTGTGTGTGTGTGAGAGTGCCTGTGTTTGGATTTCTGCTACAACTATATAGTGTTGTATTTTGTTGTTCTCAAAATCACCGTTTTCAAAGCATCCTTTATTCTGCAACCCAATCCAGTAATTTTAATTGTAATAAAAAGCTTGTTGTTGATTAAATGTAGAAGCCAGATGCATGTCTGATGTATATAGCATGATTTCTTCTTTGTACTTCACAGTCAATGTCAATTAATGACCACTAGAACCCTGTTCTCAAAGTGATTCAATTTGCTTGGCTTTGAGCGGATATCTTTAAAGCCACAAACTGCCTGAGGTGAGGAACCGTCCTTACTCTCTAAAAATGATGGATGACCAAGCTACCTGAATAATGGATTACACAGACAAAACCCCTCTGTAGCAGGGTTCCGAAAAATATAGTGTTATAGGTCCCCATGTGTTGCTACAACTATTTAAATAAAGTACCTGTAATTTTTATTTTTGTTGTTAACATCCTGACAACTTTTTATACAGATAACTTTAAAGTCTGTGTCAAAGCTTTTTTCAAAATGGCCGCTCAACCCTACAACTTCCTCTTTAAGTCCTCTAAATGGTTGAAATCTCTGATCATATGCAGAAATACCTGCTTTTAATTATTTAATGTAACAACTGTACAGGGATAGGAAAAGAAATAGAAACACACTTTGTGTAAATGCACTGATTTTGATTTTGTACACATGGACATGGCATCTCTGACATGGCATCTCTGACATGTATTCTGTAAAGAGAAAATCTGCCCCCCCCTGTGAGTTTCAGTCACCCTGCACTCCTATATGCAAGCCAGTACAAATGACTGATTTGTTTTAAAAGTGATCATTTTTTATTTCCAATCCCTGTATATCGGTTGTCTTAAATGTAGCCACCAGCTGATTTTATGTACTGTACTTTTTATTTATTTTAACTTTCTGGTATAAGTGGTCTCAATGGCATCATCCTAATTTTCTGTCATTTGTTTTCTTGTTAAGCAATTTTCTGTGTTCATTGGATAAAACAAAAAATGTCAAATGTCCTGCACTGTTTTTACTACAGGTGAGAAGCTACATAAACCTCAGACAATTACACAGATCCCCAGCATTTCAAATATCAATTACATTTTGTATAATTTCTAGAATATGTGCAAACAAGCAGCATTTCCCTTCGAAAAGTTTACAACTGAAAATGTGCACAATAATTTAGCAGTTTTCCTATACTTTCCCTATGGTTTTACTATGCATTTACCATAGTTAAGGCTGTATTTTTTAATGGTTATCACAGATTTCACGATTTCCATTAAATTTACCCATTGCCCATATTATGTGTAATATGTAGTTCCCTGTGAAAATTCACATTTCTGAGAGAATAATTTAATTCCAGTAAACGATTGAACACACTGCATAGAGCTGAACTATTTCTTTCAAATGTCTTCAACAAAAGAGACACCAGCTGCATCGGAGATGGGGAAGTATTTCTGTTAAAGATCGCTCTGTCCAATACAAGAAGAGGACATTTCATGCAAGTTAATAAAAAACAAAGTTTGCATACAGATGTTTCTCAAAGCTTTTTACTCCAAATTGTCATTTTAAAAATATCTTATTCACACTGCCTAAGTAATGTGCAAGCATCTCATTCTGAAAGCATGATTGCAATAGTTTCTATGGGTGTTGCTTGCACATTAGTTACTTAATGTGGAGAGACATTTAAGTTAGGGAATGGGCTGGTAAATTTTCCATTCCTTTTAGTAAAAATCATGGCAAAAAATGTTTGGATTCAAACTTTGCACACAAACAACACCACAGATCTATTTTAATTAACCATACAGTTCTAAATATTGTCACATTTTAACTGCATTAATCCGGCTGTCATATTATAAACCTTTATTAACCTCTGTCAGTGGTCGATTTGATCAGTCTCTACCCCACCACTGATGCATATCGGAGCATTTTCCAGCACTGGCGAAGCATCTTAAATTGTATATCCAGGGTTGTTTTCCCAGTGCTGTAAAATGCTCTAAATAATCCAGCTGTGACCTATCCTGGGGTTATACAGTAGGTAAATCAAATCTGCATCTCAGTATTTAACTGCAGCATACCTAATTGTATAATATATGCACACAACAAGGTCCTTCCCTTCTAATTGTGTGCCATGCCCTGCAAACTCATTTGTCATGGTCTAAGATATTCAAAAGAGATGACTAAAATCGAAGATGAAAGTAACATTACTAACTTAATGTTACTTAAAATAATAACAAAATAGTATAAATAAGATCATAATATTCAGGGCAATTAAATATAAACCGTATTGCTGAATGTTATTTAGGTCAAGTATAACATTTAAACTGGTTGTGATGCTAGAGACCTGTTAACAGTAATCTAGTATTTTTTCACATATTAATTTTAAGTTACTTTTCATTTTTCTATCAGTATTCTTACCCTAGAATATTGTACCCAGTATTTTAAAGGAGGCTTGGTGGTCTAGTGGTTAAATAAAAGGGCTTGCTATGTGATCCTGAGCAAGTCAGTTAAGCTCCTTGTCCTACTCCTTCGGATGAGACGTAAAACCAAGGTCCTCTTGTAAGTGACTCTGCAGCAGCAGTTGTGATGCATAGTTCAACCCCTAGTCTCTATAAGTCGCTTTGGATAAAAGCGTCTGCTAAATGACTAAATAATAATAATAACTTCCAAATCCTTTAAACATTTGTTAACCCACATAACATATATGTCACCCTCTTTATTTTTCAAAACTTAAACCACCAAAGCTGTTACCTCTTAATTATAGCACCTAATCTGTTCTCTTAGATTTGCCAGACTGGTCACTGTTTCTGTTAGGGCATGACTATTATCTTCATAATTAATGTAAAATTTTTTAAGAATTCATCCCTTATTAACCCCTGTAGCTGCGGGGGCCATTCAATCTTAATTGCCTCCATTTGGCGCACACAGCATTATGCAGCATGATTGCTAACAAATGATCTTTTCATTTGTACCAATCAAGGATTCTTGCCTTTGTGCCAGTTTAACTGATTTTTTCATGCTGGCTACAGTTCTAAGACTGTGAAAAGTCATTTTTTTTGTCATATTGGTGTCACAAAGACATTCTTTTTTGGCAGGTATTTTGTGTACTGTAATTCCCTTGAATCTCCTAGACAAGGTTACCCAAACACCGTTAAAATATTTATAGGGAGGCACCAGAGATTTAGGTTGGTATAAAATGAATTGTTAAAATCTCTTGTGCATTCAATATAGCTTTATTTTTCAGTAACAATTTCCATTGTCGGATCACCATTATTCATACTGTATTTTGTACAGATATTTTAATATACTTTTCACATGGGAAAAAAAAAAAATACTGCAGCTAAGAAGAGAGGAGATGGTATTTGTGGCTTTTTCTTGTTGAAGAAACAAAGCATATTGTAAAGAAGAAAACAATATATAACGCCATGTGTACAAATTAAAAACAAGTTAGAAAAAGATTCTGAAAGTTGTAATTGAAAATTGTTAAATTTAGCACTATTGGCTGTTTAATACATATGGACATAGGAGGCTGTGTGGTCCAGTGGTTAAAGAAAAGAGCAAGTCAGGGTCACACAATGAGTCACTGGCTGAGGTGAGACGTAGTTGTAAGTGACTCTGCAGCCGATGCATAGTGCACACACCCTAGTCTCTGTAAGTCGCCTTGGATAAAGGCATCTGCTAAATAAACAAATAATAATAATAATAATAATGGTTTATTCATAACTTTACAAAACTTGGTAAGTGGAATTTGAGTAAATCTACTCATATTTATGAATTTAAAAGTGTTTGACAATATAAACCTGCCTTTTTTGTATTTCTTAATATATGAAGTTATGTTTTTTTAAGTAAACCTACACAAAATATTATATGCTTTAGTTTCTGAACTTTAATTGCAGAAATCTTCTCAACATGTTACCAAAATAAGCCAGGTATTCATTAATGACCATTCCTCAATGATTACCAGCTGTAACCAATGTTAAACACATGTTAATATCTGATAGTGGTCTTCTATAAAATAGTTTGTAAACAGGCAGCCTTCTCTGGGGACCTGTCATTCACATCACCAAGGAAAAAATGAAAGCAGAAATGCTGACAATCTGCTTGATTTTTTTTACTGTCTTGTTTGTTAAACCAAAAGGCAGAGTTGGGATCAGCGCATTTGAGTGATACTGAACAATGAAAATGTTCAGCTAATTATATCAGTATTCATGCAGAAATGTTAAGTCATGGTATGGATTAATCTCAGGTAGCATTGTTGAATTTAATTCAATGACATTGACTAATTTTCAGAGAACAATAGGTGCAATAAGGGTGCGATTTGACAGGGGTTGGGGGATTCCCTGGCTCTGCTTTATTTTTATCCCGGGTAGGGAAAATAGATTTTGCACTTACAATGCATTTCTGCTGGAAAATGTAATTCATACAGATGATATTCATACCCAAAAACATTTATGTTTCATCTCGTGCAGCACACTGCTTCGCTGATTCTCACCATCTCTGTGGACTGTTTTTTAGCTACCGTATATGATACTTTCAACCATATAGACACTGGGAACTAGCGAATTCACTGACAACACTGTAAGGGGAGTCAGCCAATAAGACTCAGCAGAACATGAGGTTTTAAAAAGTCAGTATGTTGACATAGTTGTCGTTGCTATGTTCAAACTGCTCTTTTTTCGAGTTCTTGAATGTGCTTGGAGAAACACAATCAGAAAAAAAGGACCAGCATTGAATATTTTAAAAATAGTAAAGTTATAAAAATGAAGAGAAGCAACCTGAAATTGATAGTAGATTTTTAAAAACAATTGTGTGACACAAAATAAGTCATTTGTATTGGTTACAGTATGTTTGAAATGTGTGTCTACACCTTTAAATTATAGATTTGAATTAATGCCATTTGGATTTCGACAGGTTCCTGTATATTGATTGGGGGTTGTCTTTTATGTAGGGGATAAAGGAAGTGAGAATGAGAAAGAAACGTGAGTGAGACTGTAAGCAAGACTAAACAGCTGCACTACCCCTATTGTCTGTATACATCCTCATTCTGTGTACTATCCCAATAAAGCCTTTTGAACCCACTTATTGTGTGTTCATCAACAATTAATAGACAAGCCTAACACAATCTTCTCAAAGCCAAAGCAATTAGTTATCAGAAGCCACCTCAGAAGATTTTTTTTGTTGTTGTTGTATATGGAAAACTAGAAAGCGGTATGTAATTCAATATGTTAATAAAACATTATTCAGCAGGTTTCATTTGACTTTATGAAGCACAATTAGTTAATTCTATAGGGTGATGCAAAACTTTTGGCCATAGCTGTAATTGCTTTCTGTGACAGGATGGCTGGGTGGGTGACGTCACAGACCAGGAAGTTGACACACACAAGTACTGCTGGTGAGTCGCAAATGCACACTTTCTTTTATTTAAACAAACAAATAACATAAGCAAAAAGGCATGTTGGCCAAAACAAACACACAGTTTTAACAAGTATCGTGCTGGTCCTTCCAGCACGAGTAGCAATTGTTATCTTTAGTTTTTTTTTCTCTCTGCTCTATCTCCTTTCTTCTTCTCTCCTACCCCCTCTCTCCCATTTGTGAACGGCTGATGCACTTTTATATACATGGCCATCTCCAAATTAGTAATTACTTAATTAATTTGGAGATGGCCACATTATCCACGCGTTTAGCTGGATGGGGAATTTTAACCCCATCCATGTTGTAAAGAAATAACACCAAAAACATTGCATTTCCAAACACCAAACAATACATCCAAATCATAACAATACAACAATAAACCATCCCTTTTTAAATCATAATACTGTAATACATTTGCCAGGCCACCCCCATAATTATCAAAAAGAATTATTGCTGAATTGCAAATGTTTTTTTGTAATATTAAAAAAAAATCTTGCTGGACAAGTCTAGACGGAGCAGTTAATTCAACATAAATAGTGTGTGATGCTGGATGCAATTCTGTGTGCTATTATTATTATTATTATTATTATTATTATTATTATTATTATAACAATTACAACAATAACATATGAGGTGCACAGAGACAGTAATTAGCTTCATTATCTTACATTACTTGAATTGTTTCCTATGTCGTATCTGCAGATGTGGAGCTGTTCTGTCAGCACCAAGAAATGGAACTTGGGAAAGTGATAATTAGCATTGTTTTGGTCTGGAACCATTACATTGTATTAAAGAAAATAAGAAAACTGCTATAATGATATTTCTTTTGTAATATGAATGCTATAGAGGTTATTGTGTGGTGCAGGATTTAAGTCCAAACCCCTTTCTGCTTCATCTCTTTTAAAAACTTTTTATAAAGATCTCAACTCATAACACCTGCTTTCCATCCCTGATTTAGTAAATACCATGTGCATATCATTCCCCTCATTAGTGCTATATTTCCACATCATTTGAATACATTACAATGCATTAGGCATATTCAGCAGATACTACTCAGCCCAACACCTTATTTTTAAGGAGTATGTGTTAACGCGCACCTTATGCTTTAAGGTGCACCTTATCTAGGTTGATGAATAAGGCATTCAATAGCGTGCACCTTATCCTAGGGGAAGGTGTGCCTTAATGCATAAGCGCCTTTAGTGAATGAGGCCCTTAGCCTATGGTCCTTAAAAGCATAGCATCGAATCCTGCTGTTGAAAAATATTTTAATACAAAATACTTCTCTTTTAATAAATATAGTAGTTGTAGCTTTTCTTTGAGAAACAAATTGATTTCAAGTTAAGAATCGTACATCATTTACCGTCACATTTTTATGAAGTTACAGTGTAGTAATTATTATAGTCGCAATGGTAAGTAATCAAAAAAGTAAGCACATATTAACTTATGCATGTTGGCAAAACTTTAGCACATCACATTAAGGAATCCCTTTTGTGCTATTAGGAAATCTTAATAGAAACATTTAACAAATAATTACATTTAATCAAGAGTAAAACGCTCCAGTTACATCTGCTGTAAACCTGGATGGCCATTATTAAATGAGTAATATTGGAACGTTTCTGTAATATCATTCTAAAATCTTACAAAGTCGTTTTAAACACTCTTTTTAATGCAATGCACATTTAATTTTTGGTACATTCTTATGATATGTGCTTTATGAAATATTAGCACAGCCCCTCCTTAATTAACATAAAATGTCATCCCTACTCTAGTGTTCATGGACCTTGACCTAAAGGTCAAAGGTCAAACGTTTCCCACAATCCTTAAATGTCACTTAGTGACACTGTGTGACAATGAGCTCCATGACCTTCTTAGTCTGCGAGATACAGACCTCTTTGTTGTATATGTATACCATGCCTCACTTCAGAAGACTGCAGACAAGAAAGCACATCCTAACTCATAACCATCAAAGCGTGAAGAGTTTAGTTGAACATGTTGCATGATTCTGTGTTGTTCTATTAAACAACAATGGGAGTAACTAAAATTTAAACTGGAACTACCTTAACAGTTTGTCTAACAAATACTACTGTTTTCATAGTTCAAAGAAGGAGTCAGGCATTGTAAGTTTGTATATTAACAAATATATTTCAATGGATTTTACATTCTGAGTGTCATGTTTATAGTAGGCCTACAGCACAGATGTATAGCCTTGGATTAATCGGTTTGGAGAGTTCTAAAATAATATGACTAGAAGCAACCAGCTTAGAATAGTGTTAGTTATTTAAAGAAATCCCGGTTATAAAATAGCTAACTCAAAATATACCCCACTGTTTTTGGTAGTACAGTAGAACACCCCTCAAAGTGTCCTTAAAGCTGAAGTGTTCTCTAAGACAGAGTTAGGCACCAGACACAATAATAAATAATAAATAAATAAATAAATAAATAAATAAATATGTATTACTTGTCATGACGTATGTGCATCAACATATGAAGTTAAATAAGTAAGAGAAAAGCAATAGGCAAGTGTATGTTTATAAACTATAATATCAAAGTAACAGGCAAACTAATGTTAATTAACTAACTGTCAAACTAAATGAACACAGCACCCCTGCACACATTAAAAACTGCAGCAGCAATATACAAGACATGCACATTACTTAAAAGAATGGTGAAGCAACTCACCAGGTTTTTTTTAAGAGCTTGAACAATTTCCAACCATTTTCACCGTTTGTTTATATGCCATTGTGTAGCGATGACGTGCACTCATGTAAATCAGAATACAAAATTATTATTATTATTATTAGTATATTTAGCAGATGCCTTTATCCAAGGCGACTTACAGGGACTAGGGCGTGTGAACTATGCATCAGCTGCAGAGTCACTTACAATTACGTCTCACCCGAAAGACGGAGCACAAGGAGGTTAAGTGACTTGCTCAGGGTCACACAATGAGTCAGTGGCTAAGGTAGGATTTGAACCGGGGACCGCCTGGTTACAAGCCCATTTCTTTAACCACTGGACCACACAGCCTCCTTATGATATGTTGGCGGTTCTGGAAAGATTTATTAAACCAATCAGTGTGCCTCATGACACACTTGCGATGACAAAACTTTTAAAAAGACTGAATAAACCATTTTTAAACCCTATTAAGTTTGATGATAATGTATTATTAGGTTACAAAACAGCACTGTATCAGTCGTGAACAAATCGCTATCGGTGCCAAGAATGTGTTCTTTTAAGCAAAGTTCCTATTCATTTAGCCTGTTCCTGTTCCTTTACAATGGGGAAAATCAGTTTCCCCACAAGGGTGTTCCCTTAGGTGAAGTGTTCTTTTAGGAGGTGTTCCTATACGTGGAGACTACTGTATGTGTAAAAATGTATTTCTGTTCTATGATGCAATGACAGCACAAGGGCAGCTACAAAGAAATGAGCTATAGTAGTCCCTGTACTAATTTTAACTAACAGATGGTACCAATACACACCTGTAATTCATTTTCGTGCAATGGTACCATATCATTAACAGAAAGTGTGCTGTCGTATGGGAGTCACTGAGCAATACAGGTATCCATTGTAGTGCTGTGTAAAATAGTTCTGCTAAAGTTTTTTTTTTTTTTTTAATTATTGGATGGTGGGTATATCTAGTTTGGGATACAGTTTTTTTTATTCAACTTCAGTAGAATAATGTAAGTGGAATAACATAAGTGGAATTACATGTTTAGTGTATTTGCTTACATTCCAATCCAGTGGTGTACTGTTGAAACAATACTGCCACCGATATGCGTTTTATAACAACTTTAAAATGTCTGAAATGATTTCAGATTTCTAATGTTGTTTTGATTTGGAACCTGATGTCCTTGCGAACACTAAAACTATAAAACAGCCCAGAAAAGAAAAAAAAGAAAACTAAAACTATCCATTATTTATGAAAATAAGTTTAAAACTGTGAATACCCAGTACCAATGAGCAGTAGTTTAGTGTAACAGGAAACAGGCTGGTAGTGAACTGATGAGTCAGGCCCTTCTGCATGTGTGGTTACAGAGCTTTTAACCTCATCTCACTGACAGGAATGCAGCTCTGTTAAAGGCTGTGCATCATACAGCACTGCCTCATACACTAGCAGGATTACAGAACTAAACCAGGGAAGTACACCTTTAAAAAACTGTAGTTGTTTAAACCAATGGCTATAAGCCAACATGCCTGCCAGTGTGCTTGTTCTGGGTATGAGAAGTTCAGGTGCTGAGGTCCCAGCTGTGCCTGTTAAACCAGGAGCAGAACTCAGCCAAGAGGGAGTGTGTTTCTCAACAGCGTACACACATTCCTCTGTGATGGAGTGAGAAAACAGGATATTGAATTCCACCCTTCACTGTCAACTGCTTTGTTATGATCAGGTCTATTGGCAAGCACTGGTGCCAGGGGAACCCAGTAGCTTCAGCAGCCCAACATCTTAAGTAAGAACCCTGTGATCAGAAATATAAATGGGATGACAGGGGAGGATAACCCTTCCGTACATATTCTTCTGTGCATTGTGAAGAATATCTATTTTGGTTCAGGTCTTCACCCTACTTATATTCTTTGCAAAACATATCTTGGTGAAGACGAGTCCAATATTTACATGAAGTAAATAACAGCTACTCTCACATAATAAAAATCTGGAATACATCCAGTGACTGCTGTGAATAGTGCAGCTGGCAGGGGCCTCGCATTGATCAGTATTTCTTATGAAGCCAGTCAAATCAGACGAGTGAAATCTAGCAACAGGATGCACAGGATTCGCAGGATATCAGCACCCCTGTTACAGACAAGAGTAATTCCAATAGGATAACAGCTATTGATGAAACCAATGATCCTGGTAAGCCTAGTCAGATGAACCAGGAGAGAAATAAACCTCAATGGGCGCAAACCAAGGATTAGGAGACAAAGAACCTCTGAGAAAATGGCTTGGCACACACTTGACATGGCTCTCTGCTTGTTGTTGGAGACAAGAAGTAAGTGGAACAGTAGAAAGGAAGCTGGACAAATTCGGGGATACCATCTATCAGCAGTGTGGAGTAGTGGTTAGGACTCTTGACCAGAGGGTCGTGGGTTCAATCCCCGGTGGCTAAGAAATAAATAATAATAAATAATAATATCTAGACGGCAGCTGGAGACTGAATGCCTGGTTAGAGAAAGGAGGAAACCTGAGGAAGCAGTGGTGGAGGGATGAAGAAAGTCAGAAGGAGGCCATCAGAATTCTGCAAAATTATCTAAAACATAAGTTTGTGAATTTGAGCAAAGCGGAGCACCTACCATAGCACTGTAAAAAGTAGGCGCATGCAAGAGCAAACTTTTTTTTTATTTCTTAGCAGACGTCCTTATCCAGGGCAACTTACAATTGTTACAAGATATCACATTATTTTTACATACAATTACATTATTTTTACACATTATTTTTTCACATACAATTAACCATTTATACAGTTTGGTTTTTACTGGAGCAATCTAGGTAAAGTACCTTGCTCAAGGGTACAGCAACAGTGTCCCCCACCTGGGATTGAACCCACGACACTCCAGTCAAGAGTCCAGAGCCCTAACCACTACTCCACACTACTTTATAAAGATCCATTCAAGTTTGTAAAAAATATTTACAACAACAAAGCCTGAGTTGGAGAGAGACACACTGATCTAACAAGAGGGAGCCTATGTTGATTCCCTCTGATAATCCACCTATTAATCCACCAGAATATCAGTCAATTCCATCAATGTCCTTGTTAAATGTGGAGTGTAAGATATTCTTCAGCATTGTGGCTCAAAGGTTGTCAATTTATCTATTGAAGAAACGCAAGATCGACACCTCCATACAGAAATCTGGTATCCCAGGCTTTCCAGGATGCTTAAAGCATCAGTGTGATCTGGCAACAGATTCAGTCTACAGAAAAGGAGAAGGAGGTCCATGTAACATTCCTGGATTTAGCTAATGCATATGTTTCAGTGCTATATAAACTACTTTGGGCTGCATTTGAGTTCTTCATAGTATCCAGTACTACAACAGGGCTAGTGGAAACCTACTTTGGGGACTTGCAGTTCTGTTTTTCAACTCCAGAGTGTACCACTACTTGGCAGTTTCTCGAAGTCAGAATCATGGCAGGTTGCACCATCTCTCCACTTGCCTTCACCATGGCAATGGAAGTCATTATTAGGGCCTCGAAATGAGTAGTGAGAGGAGAACAGCAGGCTTCTGGCATATGGCTCCCACCACTTTGAGCATACATGGACGACATGACCACCATGACTACAACGGTTTCCTGGACCAATCAGTTAAACTAGCAGATGGGCAGGTATGCAGTTGAAGGCCACTAAGTTGAGAAGCATCTCCATCATCAAAGGCAAAGTAGTGGATAAGGTATTCTATATTGATGGCGAACCCATTCCAACAGTGTCAGAAAAGCCTGTAAAGAGTCTTGGCAGGTGGTATGATGGGGACGCAGTCCGAGTGGGAGTGGTGAGACAGCAGGCAGTGCAAGGGCTGAAGAGGGTCGAGAGTAGTGCACTACTGGGCAACCTCAGTCTGGTGCTTTCAGTTTGGTCTTCTTCCAAGATTGTTGTGCCTGCTTCTTCCCTGTCAATGGTAGAGATACTGGATTAGTTCATACAATAGGAAATGGCTGGGAGTTCCACAATGCCTTAGAAGGGTAGCACTCTACAGTGAAGGGAAACTACAGTTGCCAGTCTCAGCTCTAACTGAGGAATTCAAGTGCACTATGGTTCGGCTGGAAATGACACTCGTGTGACAAGTGCTTGAGCGAGGTAGCAACTGTAGTGAGAACAGGGAGAAAGTGGGCAGCAAAGGACATGGTGGAAGATGCAAAAGGCTGCCCTTTGTATCAGTGATATCATGGGGCAAGAACAGCTCCACCTGAAAGGATGAAGTTGGTAGTTACTGAAGTGCAAAAGCAGGAGGAGAGGATGAGGTTTGTCAAGGCGGTGTCCCAGGCTAAGCAGGGTGAATGGATGAGATAGAAGAATGTGGAACAGCATAAGATTGCCTGCCGAGACCTGTGGCTAATGGAACAGAGGTGGATCAGCTTCCTAATCAGGTCCACATATGATGTTCTTCCATCACTTCAGAACTTACATGTGTAGGTAGGGGACAACACTGCATGTCCTTTGTGTTCATCATCGGCTACCCTGAAGCACATTCTTACAGGATGTAAGGTGGCTCTGAGCCAGGGTCTCTTCACTTCGTGACATGACAGGTACTGTGATGCTTGGCATTAGCACTGGATGAATAGCGTAATAAGATCAACAGTTCACCGCCAATATCAGCAATAGCTGCACCGAGAGAACGACATTCCTCTGTCCAGAAGAGCAACCAACAGGAAAGGTTACAAGAACTAAGGTTCACCTGAGACAATTGGAGGCTGCTAGAGATTGGAGAATGCAGGCAGATGTTAGCCAGTGTCTTATTTTCCCACCCGAGATTGCTACAACTACCCTTCGACCTGACATTGTCCTGTGGTCAGTCTCAGCATGCCTTGTTCTCTTGATGGAGCTAACAGTGCCACGGGAGGATTCTGAGGATGAGGCATATAAGAGGAAGAAACTCCAGTAGCTAAGGTAAGCGATGGAGGAAGTTAGCATCAATGAACAGGACTGGATGACTAAGGTAAGCGATGGATGAAGTTAACGTCAATGAAAAGGACTGGATGGCTAAGGTAAGTAAACTGGGCTGGTAACTGGGATGGAGGGGAGTGGTGCTGGGATGCCAGCATCACTGTCGAGCTGTCGAAACACATAAGATGGGAGGTGCCCACCTGATGACTCCTGCGAACTGCCCCACCCAGCCCATTCCTGACAGTTGCCATGCTGAGGCATTAGGGAGGCCACACTTTGGTTGATCCCTGGAGCCAGCATCGCTGTCGTTGTGTGTGCTGATACGCCAGGGAGGCCACACTTTGGTTGATCCCTGGAGCCAGCATTAAACTTCAGCCATCAACACTGCGCCAATAGGATATCCACGTTACCTGGTGGAGGAAAAGTGCTGAAGGTTTAAATAAAAAAGCAAAGCTATGTCTTGTTTGGTCTCATTTTATCTTGGTGAAAGTCGAGTCCAGTATTAGCATGAAGAAAATAACAGCTACTCTAATGTAATAAAAATCAAATAACTCAAAAACTAGACAGTTCAGCAGTAGCACACAGTAGCAGTTTAGCTTCACGTCACTGAATCCAGCAATCAGTAGTATAATTAAATCTGAATACATTCAGTAGTCAAATACCAAATAATAAATCACAGTATCACCTGATCCACATTCTGAAAGACATCCACCACTGGATAGATCACTGCATTACTGATTGTCACTTACAGATGATTGACTAATATTATTAAATATAAGCAGAAGGAAAACACAAGCTTCTAGCTAATAAAATGGTCTGCTTGACGGTCAAAGCCCCAGCTAGTGCACTCCTAAGAGGTGAGTGGGTTCACGAGCGGCAACCATGCACACTCCCCTAAAGTGACATTTCTTAGAGACAGATTCATTACAAAACATACTATACTTTATGATGTTTTGGCATTACCTAATAAATAATTGATCCCTGCAGCAGTAAAGAAGGGGAGAGCATTTTAAAATGTATTTTAGGGATGTTGGTATTGTATCATGTTGGGTTGCTTCAGACTACTGTAGTATTCAGAATGTAACATGCACCCTGTGTATAATGCTCCTCTTATACAACACCCACCTCTTGTGTTGTGTAACAATCACTTGATCAATCTTATACACTGGCTAAAACATTAGAGTATACTACAGAATATAACCTGTGGACATTGTGTATCTTGCATATAGCAGCCTGTATATAGCACACATGGATTCTTCTAAAATGTGTAATGTATTATAATCTACAGTCGCAGCGAAAATTTTAAGATTATAAAGTGTATCTCCTAGACACCATTAGATGCTTGATTTTCTTAACATTTAACAAAAATATCCCTATTTTAATTATCTACACACTGGTTGTAAATTAATTTAGCAATGCTGTTGTATAGATCAATTGAATAGACCCTCATCATCTCCTTTTTCCAGTGATAGAATTTGATTGTGTATTTTAGTTCAATTCAATCGCCAATAACTCTCAAGTCACACTGTCAATAGTATTGTACACATCTTCTATGTGGATGACCACTGTGATATCAGGTAGGGAGCCAATCTACCTGTAAGTTATATATACTGTATTAATAGAAAGGGACTAAGTCTATCTTACAAAAATGATTTGCCCAAGCTTCAACATCTCTGCTCTAGTGGGACCTTGCGTCTACCTAATTTTACAGCTGGGTGGATCTGCTTCACAAAGAAATAAAATGACTTAGCCAAGGTCACACAGTAAGGATTCAAACCAAACGTGTGTCTCCTTCAACTGTATTTTTTTTTCTTTTGCATTTGGTGATGTAACAAAGGGGGTCAATACATTTACTTCCTGTGGAAAACGCAAGTCAGGTTAATATATATTTAGATGTGCAGCTGTTAAAATAGCCTTTATTTTTCAGTTTTAAAAGCAAAGGCGTAATAAAGTAGCAATGCCTAGTTACCAAGGTAGTATTTACGCATGGCAAGCATTAGTAAAGAGGAGCCAAAGAATAATATTTGCTCTGACCAAGTATAATCAACATTACACTGATGAAAGCATTATCCAAAACTTTAATGGTCCTTCTATCTGTGTGGCTGGTCTGGTGTAGGTACAGTACTCGGGCTGACGACAGTGGAGGCTATTCTTGATATTAAATGTTTAGTCAGCTTTAATGAAACTGAGATGTGCCGTGTTTGATCTGAACTGAGCACATTTATAACCAGAGCTGGGGTAACTTGCTACTTAAAAAATGTGTTACTATAATAATATTATTTTTGTCAATAACATGGAAATATATAACACGTTCGAGTAAAAATATTGCAGTTACTTTCCACAAAAAAGAAACTAGTTTGTCTCGTTAGCTTTTCTCTACTGTACATTAGTGGTCTTTTCTTTTTTAATCCTGACGCGCCAGACTGTTAAAGTCAGTGCCTCACCGCCAATGACACAATCATAAGCCGTAGGGCAATCGAATCAGTCTGTCTGTGCCTTGTCATTAAATAAGGCTAGGCACTAAAAAACAAAAAAACGTGATGACACATTTCAAAAACACAGGAAACGTGTCTACCAGTGCATATTTTAAGGTTTAATGGGACAAGATCGAGAGGAGGCTTACTTGAATGTACGTCCCACTTTTATTTATTTGTTTGTTTGCTTGCTTACAATTTTTACGTTTACTGCTTTATCACCATAGACTTTTTTGTTGTTGTTGTTGTTATTGTTGATTTGCTATTTGTGGTTTTATTGAATTCTAACGTTTGTATGATTTTCTCTTCATAATGCAAAATTTTTGAAAGTCAGGAAACATACATGTTTATTTGACAAAATTGTTATGTATTTATACTTTTTCGTGTAATCTAGTTCCATTTCATACACCACAGAAATCAAAAGCTGTAGTGTATTATGTCTTAATAATAATGGTGTATAATTTGACATAATTATTGTAATGCACTTTTTTCTGGTGTCCCAAAACATGGGTACCCCGCTTGTAGCTTGTTCAGAATAACACCGCTAGAATTCTGACTAAAACCAGGAAAAGTTAACCTTACCCCTGTTTTGGCCTCTTTACACTGGCTCCCTGTGCAGTATAGAATTGATTTTATGATTTTGCTATTAACTTACAAGGCCCTGAATGGATTAGCACCTAATTATTTGCAGGACTTACTGACCCCGTATCTTCCAAACCGCACTCTGAGATCACAGGATGCGGGGCTGCTGGTTATTCCTAGGGTCAAGAAAAGCAACACGAGAAGTAGGGCTTTTTCTTGTTGAGCTCCTAAATTATGAAATGCTTTGGCTTCATTTGTCTGGGAAGCTGGGACCGTTACAGTTTTCAAGTCAAGACTGAAGACACACTTTTATAAAATAGCTTTCTTATCTTAGTGGGTTTTAATGTAACTTTACAATTGCTGCTTTTGTATTATTATGTGTATACTGTTATTTAAATGGTTTGACTGTGGCAGTTGTATGTGTGACATGCTATACAAATGTATTGTTGGTTTGTTCTTTTTTTCTGCTATGTACTGTACAGTGCTTTGCGATACTTTTGAATAAAAAGCACTATATAAATGCAATAAATAAATAATCTATGGTAAAGCAGCAATCTGATTGGTTGAAAAGGCTTTGATATTGTATAATATTATATTAATACCTATAGTGCCAATGTCCTCAATTTGTCAAGAAAATATTGAAAAGTGATTCCCATAATATATCTATGCTTGAATGCATTAAACGTGCTGAAATGAAAATGTTTGCAAAGAAAACTAAAGCAGAGTTGGATTGCTTTACCTCAAAGCCAAATAACCTCAGTCATTGATCAAATGAAAACAGAGCCATAAAATCAATGATTACAAACCATTTCTCTGTTAAGACTATGAAACAGATAAATCTTTGTTGGAGCCTAAAGCCTGCTGTAATGAAAAATGCAATGATATGCAGTCAATATTTCATCAATGGCAATGGTTTTTGTTTTGTTACAAGACACCTTTTCTTTGCCCTAGATATCTGCTTTTTGCCCCATTGAGAGGTAATGGTCCACAATTGGAAACAGCAGAATTCCTTTAGTACAATGTCCAGACATTGTTTCTGTATATTAACTAGTTAGTGATAATTACCCAGTAAACATCATAACGTTATTTAACGCTGGCTTTAGGTCGAATCAGTAGGTGATGGTTGGCGTTGGCAATCTAACCAAACGCCGACGCTAGCCCAATGCAGAATTCTGTATATATATATATACAGTACTGTGCAAAAGTTTTAGGCAGGTGTGAAAAAATGCTATAAAGTAAGAATGCTTTCAAAAATAGACATGTTAATAGATTATATTTATCAATTAACTAAATGCAAAGTGAGTGAACAGAAGACAAATCTAAATCAAATCCATATTTGGTGTGACCACCCTTTGCCTTCAAAACAGCATCAATTCTTCTAGGTACACTTGCACAAAGTCAGTGATTTTGTAGGCATATAGTCAAGTGTATGATTAAACAATTATACCAAACAGGTGCTAATGATCATCAATTCAATATGTAGGTTGAAACACAATCATTATCTGAAACTGAAACAGCTGTGTAGGAGGAATAAAACTGGGTGAGGAACAGCCAAACTCAGCTAACAAGGTGAGGTTGCTGAAGACAGTTTACTGTCAAAAGTCATACACCATGGCAAGACTGAGCACAGCAACAAGACACAAGGTAGTTATACTGCATCAGCAAGGTCTCTCCCAGGCAGAAATTTCAAGGCAGACAGGGGTTTCCAGATGTGCTGTCCAAGCTCTTTTGAAGAAGCACAAAGAAACGGGCAACGTTGAGGACCGTGAGACGCGGTGGTCGGCCAAGGAAACTTACTGCAGCAGATGAAAGACACATCATGCTTACTTCCCTTCATAATCGGAAGATGTCCAGCAGTGCCATCAGCTCAGAACTGGCAGAAAACAGTGGGACCCTGGTACACCCATCTACTGTCCGGAGAAGTCTGGTCAGAAGTGGCCTTCATGGAAGACTTGCGGCCAAAAGCCATACCTCTGGCGTGGAAACAAGGCCAAGCGACTCAACTATGCACGAAAACACAGGAACTGGGGTGCAGAAAAATGGCAGCAGGTGCTCTGGACTGATGAGTCAAAATTTGAAATATTTGGCTGTAGCAGAAGGCAGTTTGTTCGCCAAAGGGCTGGAGAGCGGTACACGAATGAGTGTCTGCAGGCAACAGTGAAGCATGGTGGAGGTTCCTTGCAAGTTTGGGGCTGCATTTCTGCAAATGGAGTTGGGGATTTGGTCAGAATTAATGGTTTCCTCAATGCTGAGAAGTACAGGCAGATACTTATCCATCATGCAATACCATCAGGGAGGCATCTGATTAGCCCCAAATTTATTCTGCAGCATGACAACGACCCCAAACATACAGCGAAAGTCATTAAGAACTATCTTCAGCGTAAAGAAGAACAAGGAGTCCTGGAAGTGATGGTATGGCCCCACAGAGCCCTGATCTCAACATCATCGAGTCTGTCTGGGATTACATGAAGAGAGAGAAGCAACTGAGGCTGCCTAAATCCACAGAAGAACTGTGGTTAGTTCTCCAAGATGTTTGGGCCAACCTACCTGCCGAGTTCCTTCAAAAACTGTGTGCAAGTGTACCTAGAAGAATTGATGCTGTTTTGAAGGCAAAGAGTGGTCACTCCAAATATTGATTTGATGTAGATTTTTCTTCTGTTCACTCACTTTGCATTTTGTTAATTGATAAATATAAACTATTAACATGTCTATTTTTGAAAGCATTCTTACTTTACAGCATTTTTTCACACCTGCCTAAAACTTTTGTACAGTACTGTATATATATATATATATAGACTTTGACTGGGCCACTCAAGAACATTAATTCTCTTCTTGTTCAACCACTCCAGTGTGGCTTTGGTTTTGTGCTTGAGGTCATTGTCCTGCTGAAATGTGAATTTCCATCCCAGTTTCAGAGTCTTGGCTGACTCAAACATGTTTTTCTCAAGGATTCTCCCCTCTATCCTGACAAGCTTCCCATTCCCTGCTGAAGAGAAGTATCCCCATAACATGATGCTGCCACCACCATGCTTGACAGTTGGGATGGTGTTGACTGGGTGATGTGCAGTGTTGGGCTTGCGCCAGACGTAACGCTTGGAATTGTTTTAAGATGAGGCTTTTTGAGTAATGGCTTCTTTCTTGCCACTCGTCCATACAGGCCAGCTTTGTGTAGAGACCGGCTTATTGTTGATGTGTGAACACTGACTCCCATCTCAGATACAGAACTTTGCAGATCTCTCAAGGTCATTGTTGGCTTCAGAGTGACATCCCGAACCAGTTTCCTGCTTGCCCGACTGCTCAGTTTGGGAGGGCGACCTGATCTGGGTAGTGTCTGGGTGGTATGATGCATCTTCCACTTCTTAATGATGGACTTCACTGTGCTGAGAGGGATATTCAGCGCCTTTGAAATTTTCTTGTTCCCTTCTCCTGCTCTGTGCCTCTCTACCACTTTATCAGTGACTTGTTTCGAAAGCTCCTTGGTCTTCATGGTTGCTTTGTTGGTTGACTATGTGAGTTGCAGCTTGAAAGCCTTTATACCTGAGGTAAATTATCTACAAGTTAAACCACTTTGAGTACACACAGGCTGAAACCATTTCACTAATTCTGTGACCTTTCAAACAAATAATTTGCACCTGAGGTGATTTAGGGCTGCAGTAGCAAAGGGGTTGAATACTTATGCAACTGAGATTAATCTGTTTTTCTCTCTAAATCTTACTTAATTATATTCTATATGCATTTTTTAACTTTATCAATGTGGAGTAGTTTGTGAAGATTCTACATGTAAAGTCTAATTTGAAAGCATCGTGGAGTACGCTCAGGTGCCAGCAAGATGTGAAAACTTTGCAGGGGGGTGAATACTTCTGCAAACCACTGTATATATATATATATATATGTTTCCGGTTCATACCGTATTTCAAATAAGAGCAAAGCCAGTGTGGGTCCTATTTAGTGATTTAAGACCCCACTATCTGACCACAACTAGTCTGTTATCTCTGCTCATGCCTTCTATTGCTTAAGCATTTATTAAACAGGGTACATTCATTAAAACGTTTCCCATAAAACAGCATGGGCTGCATGAAATGAAAATTTAAGTAGCACATAATCATTTTAGCAATGTATTTTTTTTTTCATTTCTCAAAGACTAAAATATTATCCTGCTCTATAAATATTAAGACAATTAAATCCCCCAGCTGGCATTTGGTACTTTTTACTTGACGTGTCACATTTCAGATAGATGCAGTATAATTACACTAAAAGCTGTCTCTGAATAGAATCTGTTATTCACGGGAGACAATCACAAGCTGAACAGTCATATTTCTCTTCTTTGAGCGTTTAGTTCCAAGTAATCTATCAGGAATGACAACTTTGATTGAAAGATAATGCAAGATTTTTTTTTTGCTACAATTTACGGAGCGTATCCATTAGGAATAATTACGGTGGCATGATTTTTCTAGCTGTTATCTATACTAGTGTTACTAATGGTTTTATCAATTACTCCCTGTCCAATAACTACATGGTTGTAACTTAATTTAAAGACACTTTATCACCAAGCTGATTTGTGTAGTAAATGACTGCATTTGAGACACCAGGCAGACGACTCGCTTCAGTGAGTTAGTCTCTAATAATTAACAATTAGAAGGACCCTGGCTGTATAGGAAGCATCCTAAAACAAGAGCTACTTTATGTTTATATTTGTAATAAAAAGGATCTAATTTAAGCTTTCTGGTTTTTGTTGCCTTTAAAAAAAGATGTTCCCTGTAGCTATTAAATGGAGGGCTGTATGCTTTTACATTTAGATGCTTGTAAACACTAGGGGCATAACTACATTACTATTATTTACCAGTATAACATTTACTGCAGGACCTGAATGAGCTTCTACTGACATCCAGTGTTTTGGAGTTCAGCATTCTGAGTGGGTGTGACTCTGATTGGGTTGCACAACAAGGATCATATGTCACCTACTAATAGTAAGTCATATCAGAGCTTTCTTCACTGTAAACCAGGGATTGCATCCCTGTTTTTTAATGTTCTTTTTTGTATTCCTTAGCAACCATAAATAATGATAGTTTCTCATTGGGTCTGGACTACTCATAAAGGGGCTTGATTGGGGCGGGGTCTGATAATCTAGCAACAGTAGGCTCTCACAGGACAAGGCAAGCACCAATTTTCCAAACAATTTGCACCCTGCAGTCTCCGAGGTCTGACACCCTCTTGGTCTTTGTTCCATCTGTATCTTGCTTTACAGAGGCAGGATCTAACTGACTATTACTCCTCTGCCAGAATTTCTGCACAAACTACAACTGGATTCAAAACAATCCCTGCACCACTCATGAAGAAACAATAAAAGCAGCCAGAAGATTCATTCTTCATGACTTCACAGCTGCAAATAACAAACATCACTAAGTCTGTCTTAGATTCAAATTACCACAGCGAAATCAAACATCACACAAAACAATTTATCTGAAACAAGTGCAAGACAGAAAACACAATAGTGTGTTTTTTTTAACATATTTCTCAAAACTGCTTTATACAGGAATAAAAAAAAAAGAAAAAAGTAGGGTTAGTTATTTCTATTGTAAATGGTAAGGATTTCAGAAATGTGTGTTTTAAACCACACATTTCAATTAAGCTTTCTAGTATCTTTTCTACTATGGACATTGATTCTGCGATTTTATTTAGTGATAAAAAGAAATTTGTACTAGTAAAATAATGTAAGACAGTGTTTTGTTGTGTTTGTTAAATTGCAAAACAAAATAGTTTTCAAAGGAATTTCCCATCAGTTAAACCAAACCCCCAGTATAATAAACTGCAACAGTTTATGCTTATTATAATACAGATTGCCTTCATACTATATATATACTTTTTTTGTGGCTCTAAAATAAGACATCCTTGTTTAAGTGTTCAAGATATACAACGTAATAAGCCCTAAAGAGACATATATCCAGTCACAGATTTTAGGAGCTGATAGCAATGAGATTGTAAGAGGCTGGCAATGCTATTATACCTCTGTGGTTTAAGGGAAGGAAACATGAAAAGGATTTAAGTCTCTCATTTGTCACAGCTGATAGGAAGGACCTTGGAAAGATTAGTCCATGGTTATAGCAGAAGACAAAAATAATCCCTGAGGTCACAAGTATTATAACTCTGAACACTATTCCTATCTTAAATACTACTACAACTCCTACTACTAGAAGATTAAGAATCGTTTTTTTCTTTAGAATGCTTACAGGTACTGTGCTTCACATTCGAGGTTAGTACACATTTGGTTAAGCAGTAAAACATGCTTACATAAACATTTCCCACACAATCTCAGTCTGAATATAGCAGCAAGGTCAAATAAATGCATGTGCTGTACCCAATACTAAAAAAAAAAAACACTAAAGTATTTTCTTTTATTAAATATATTACAATATGCTTAACTATAACCTAATAAGGAACTTCAGCCACACCTGCTGTCTTAAAAAAACAAAACAATTATGGATTAATATATTTTTATATACACTTTCAGGTTTAATCAGGCTTCTTCCTGTTTTTTACCTGCTCTTTTCAAGCGGCTGTTCTGACACCTACAGTTACCATGGCTCTTGTCTTGTCCATGTCATCATTTGGTAACATGCCAAGCCCTCCCTCTGCATGTTTTGATTGGCTTTTGGGAGAAATGGATTATCACTCTTTCTGGCCCTGGGTACTGACTGCCCCCTGCACCAAAGGCGCACCTCTTAAAATAAATAATCTCCCCCTACTCACTCAAAGCTCCCAGGGAGTCTATTCCATTGCATAGTATTCTGCCACAATTAGGCCTTCTGGCTCAAGATAATTTTATTTATAAAACTGAACCTTCAATGCCCAAGGTGCATACGCATGACTAAATTAGAAAATATGTCAACCAGATTTGCTACTTATCATTTGCATTATTTTCACCCTTACACACACACACACACACACACACAATGTATATATATATATATATATATATATATATATATATATATATATATATATATATATATATATATATATATGTCTTATTTGTCATTCTTACTAACCATACAAGCTTCTAAAAAGACTCCTCAATGTTGGTTGTGGGGAAAGTGAGTTAACGAAGCATATTAGCATAGCATTGTTAGCATATTAGCATATTAGCATACCCAAAATTCTATATTATTTATCTAATACATGCCAAACTAATGGTTAGCTGGCAATGACAGAATCTGTAACCTAGCAACCAGCAAAGATTTTTACTTTTTACATTTGACTTTTACCAGAAAGAGAATCCTTGAGACTAATGAATGCCTCATTTCTAAAGGTGCTTTGGAAACGACAGCAGTAGAAGTTTACACAAAACAAAACCCATGTGTGAGCGAATGTAGGGTTTTATAATGTGGTTCTTGCTCTCTTTCATTTTGAAACAATTCTTAGTTATGAACTCCTATAATGTATCATTATAGAGGTATTTACCATATATATATATATATATATATATATATATATATATATATATATATATATATAATGATACAGGACCAAAATAATTACATAGCTACTAATTAAAAAGGTTCTTGAGTGATGATATAGGTGTGAAAACAAGCTAATTTACAGTTTGCCTTTTAACGGTCAGATCATTTGATCTTTTTACACATCATACCGAATGAATGAATAGCAGCCTATACACAAGTGGCCCGTTCCCCCCATAGCCAGAACTACAGTTTGGACAGTTTTCAAATTCTGTATAGGAACAGGGCAGGAGATGGACACTGTAGTTCTGATCTCAAGTCACAGCCAAATGTTAGTGGAGGTAGTGATCCAAAACAAGAGAAAGAAGCTGAAACAGCAAATGATACTACGATAATCTTATTTCTCACAATAAACTATGGTGGGAGATGGGAAAATGGGGAATTCAGTGCAAAAAGGTGTATGGTATTGTTTGTCATATATAGCACATTGATTTGAAGCTCCTGTTCAATATAAACCTGGCGTCTTGAACACTGGACTAAAACGCTGGTAGGAGCTGTCAGAGAGTAACCGAAGAAATCTCAAACAAATACATTTTAAAGTAAATCCCCTTATAATAAATTGCTCTCCTCTTACACAGAGGAGATGGAAACACAGGTTGGGTTCAATAATTAATTCCTGTGTTAAGGGTTTTGAGACAAGTTGACTGGCCTGAATTTTTATTTTTTTATTTTGTTATGATACAAAGGGGTTGTTTGAAGTAATTTGTCCCTGAGAGATCCCCAGAATCCCATACAAGCTTTGATTTAGCAAAGCAAATTTAATTTTGTTTGCTTTATGCAAACCAGAAGGGGCTGTGGTTCTCTCTGATTTCACTGGAGGGGGAAAAAGCATACTAATGGGACCTGCTATAATGTATGCACTAAAATAATTAGATTTATGCATATATTTAATATAGCAGCACAATATGCAGCAAGCATTAGCTCAAAAGTACACAGCAGCAGATTCTAGCACAATTCCTTTGAATTGAGCACTTAAAAAATTGTCTGCAAAGCTATTTATTTTTCATACTGTATATATCGTGTGCTTTATGTCTGTGTAACAATGATTTCACAAACATTTTCTTGCCTCTTATTTACTTTATTAACAGCTCTTCATTTGTGTGTATCTGTTAATACTGTAAATAAACTGTTGCATTCTCGTACCTTGGTCATATGGGCTGATTGCAGTCGGACTATTTGGGTGAATTGGAACTACAACACATGGGAGAAATTCACAAAATCATTTATTTAAAATAACAGATCTTCAACACAAGAATAATGTTGCTAATAAGAGGTGAAAAAAAATATTTTAAAACCTTTGAAATAATGAAATGGCACTATTATTTCAAGCTATCAAAGTAAAAAGGTTAGAGGATTGTGTTCAACCTGTGTAATTGGTCTGGTGTGAGACACATCAACAATATCTTCAACTAATGCGGATTTTGCAATCTTTTGGGGTAAAATAGTTCATTCGGTTTTTATCTTACATATTGCTTTGGTTTGTTGTTACCCATATGGGCGCCTTTGTGATGTTTTCAAAGTGTACCAAAGTGAATGACAGGGAGTCCTTCTGACTACATATAAAAATCATCTGTTTTTAATTATTTATCTTTAAAGATAAGTACCCGTTGGGCTCCCGAGTGGCGCATCCAGTAAAGGCAAGCCGTGTGGAGTGCAGGATGTGCCCTATAGTCTGGACGTTGCGAGTTCGAGTCCAGGCTATTCCTTTGTCGACCGAGGACGGGAGCTTACAGGGGGCGGTGCTCAATTGGCCGAGCGTCACCCGGGGGGAGGAAGGGCTATGTTGGCCAGGGTGTCCTCGGCTCACCGCGCACCAGCGACCCCTGTAATCTGGCCCTGCGCCTGCTGGCTTGCATGTAAGCTGCCCGAGAGCTGCGTTGTCCTCCAATGCTGTAGCTCTTCGGTGGCTGCATGGTGAGTCCACAGTGTGAAAAAAAGTGGTCGGCTGACGGCACACGCTTCGGAGGACAGTGTGTGTTTGTCTTCGCCCTCCCGAGTCAGCGCAGGGGTGGTAGCAGTGAGCTGAGCCTAAAAAAATAATTGGCCATTCCAAATTAGGAGAAAATAATAAAAATAATTGGCAACGACTAAATTTTTAAAAAAAAGAAAAAAAAGTACCTGATTATCAGTGACTTAAAACCCCTTACTTACAATAAAGAAAATATACAGTTAATTACACTCCTGTTTATTATTTTATTTTATTAAGAGCTTTTTGTTCTAAAAAGAAAAATCTTTATCTGATAGAGATAGTGTCCTTTCACATTCAAAATGCTGTAACTCCTTTTGCAGTCCACTTCAGATGCTAGAGCCCTCAGCGACGGGCATTATCTCTTAAGTATAGTAATTCTAAATACTACTGAACTCACAACTTTCTAGTAAGAGAGTACTTTAAGAACATTGTGTTCTGGGACCCAGGGATCTGTTGTTTACACATCTATAAACATGTTATCGATTAAGCTATGTATATATTATAATTATAAATTATAGAATTGAATTACAATACAAATTTGAAATATTTCTTTGCTATAACTTGATATAAGCAGTTTAGGTGTAGGGGGTGGAAGGGATTTACCGCCATTGCTCCACCAGCCCTGGTAACTCCATTGTTCTGGCAGCATCTGCTGAGGCCTTCTCCCTAACAGCTATTGCTGCAGGTTCAGTGGAGGCTGTTCTATCAGTGTCATTCCCTCCGCAGCTTGCTGGGTAGGCACATTCTTCATCAAATACTGGCAGTCACAAGCCCGAGGGATGATTAGCATGTACTCTAATGTACGTGCTTGTGTCTTTTTTTGTCCTTGTTTGCTCTCAGAATAAAATTCTGCTTTGTGTTCTTCTTTGTAGCCCAGAACTAACCTGGAGCGATGACAGCCTAATCGCCAAAACGGCAAAGATCCCCAATCCACTGGGGCCAGGCTGGTGGACCAATGGAGGTGGCTATCACATCCATGACAGGTACTCCAAAGTACTAACCACTGGCTGTGTGGTCCAGTGGTTAAAGAAAAGGGCTGGTAACCCGGAGGTCCCTGGTTCAAATCCCACCTCAGCTACTGACTCATTGTGTGACCCTGAGCAAGTCACAACCTCCTTGTGCTCTGTCTTTCGGGTGAGACTTAATTATAAGTGACTCTGCAGCTGATGCATAGTTCACACACCCTAGTCTCTGTAAGTCGCCTTGGATAAAGGCGTCTGCTAAATAAACAAATAATAATGCTACAGATTGTGTTTCAGTGTGTCTATGGTATCAGCGAAGACTGTTTCATTCTCCACAAGATATAAAGCAGCTACATCAATAAAGAATTAGTACAAGCCAATATTTAAAGATAATAGAGCTTGCAGATTTGGTGTCTGGGAGTATCAACAACTGAACTCAGTTTGCACAATAGGAATAATTAGCCAAAGGAAAGAGAAAAACTAAAATCATTCTTGTAATTGTTACAAACCTTATGCAGCAATAACACTTAATTTGTTATACAGTGCCTTGCATAAGTATTCACCCCCCTTGGACTTTTCCACATTTTGTAGTGTTACAACCTGGAATTAAAATGGATTTAATTGGGATTTTTACTATTTGATTTACACAACATACTTAACACTTTGAAGGCGCAAAATATTTTTTATTGTGACACAAAAGTTAATTAAACAAAAAAAAAGACATTTGTTGGTTGCATAAGTATTCAACCCCCTGAGTCAATACTTGGTAGAAGCACCTTTGGCAGCAATTACAGCAATTACAGTCTTTTTGGGTAAGTCTCTACCAGCTTTGCACATCTGGATCCTGCAATTTTTGTCCATTCTTGGCAAAATTGCTCATGCTCTGTCAAGTTGGATGGGGCCCGTTGGTGAACAGCAATTTTCAAGTCTTGCCATAGATTCTCAATCGGATTGAGGTCTGGGCTTTGACTGGGCCATTCTAAGACATTCAGGTTCTTGTTTTTAAACCACTCCAGTGTAGCTTTGGCTGTGTGTTTAGGGTCATTGTCCTGCTGGAAGGTGAACCTCCGCCCCAGTCCCAGGTCTCTTGCAGACTGAAACAGGTTTTCCTCTAGAATTTCCCTGTATTTGGCTCTATCCATCTTGCTTTCAATCCTGACCAGTTTCCCAGTCCCTGCCAATGAAAAGCATCCCCATAACATGATGCTGCCATCACCATGCTTCACCATGGGGATGGTGTTCTCAGGGTGATGAGCAGTGTTGGCTTTGCACCACACATAGCATTTTGCGCTAAGGCCAAAAAGTTCAATTTTGGTCTCATCATACTAGAGAACCTTTTTCCACATATTTGCAGTGTCTCCCACATGCCTTTTGGCAAAATCCAAACGGGATTTGATATGGGTTTTTTTCAGCAATGGCTTTCTTCTTGCCACTCTTCCATAAAGCACAGCTTTGTGGAGCGTCCGGGTTATAGTTGTCCCATGGACGGTTTCTACCATCTCAGCTGTGGATCTCTCCAGCTCCTTCAGAGTTACCATTGGCCTCTTGGTTGCTTCTCTGACTAATGCCCTCCTTACCTGGTCACTGAGTTTTGGTGGACGGCCTTCTCTATGCAGAGTCTCGGTTGTGCCATATTCTTTCCGTTTTTTAATAATGGATTTAACGGTGCTCCAGGGGATGGTCAAAGTTTGGGATATTTTTTTATAACCCAACCCTGATTGGTGCTTCTCCAGAACTTTATCCCGGACTTGTTTTGATAGCTCCTTGGTCTTCATGATGCTGTTTGTTAGGATATGCTCTTTAACAAACTCTGGGGCCTTCCAGAAACAGGTGTATTTAAACTGAGATCATGCGACACTTTAATTGCACACAGGTGGACTCCATTCAACTAATTATGTGACTTCTGAAGGCAATTGGTTGCACCAGAGCTTATTTAGGGGTGTCACAGCAAAGGGGGTGAATACTTATGCAATCAAGACTTTTCAGTTTTTTTATTTGTAAATAATTTTGAAAAATATGTAGATTTTTTTCCCCCACTTCGACATTATGGACTATTTTGTGTAGATCATTGACAAAAAATCCAAATGAAATCCATTTTAATTCCAGGTTGTAACACTACAAAATGTGGAAAAGTCCAAGGGGGGTGAATACTTACGCAAGGCACTGTAGTTTATCCAATTATCTACCTTCTACCTGTCATCTTGTTATCTTATGAAGTCTTAGAGGGGCAATTGATACATTGAATGCTAGTGTTCTGCCAACTGTTTGTTGAACAGTAAATTATTTAGAAGTGTTGTTGGCATAGCCTCAGCAGGTACCATTCTCATCTCAGGAATAGGTTTGCTTGTTTCTGTTTCGTTTCGGGACAACTTATCTCTATTCAGTCGTATGACTGCATGTTGGGGGAGTCCACTAAAGCACTACAACTATGTATTGTATAATGGGCTATATTATGTATACACATGTAACATAATTTGAAAGCTGTACCTACGTGTGCTAGAAATAAATGCTAGAAAATAAATGCTCAGCTTGGTAGCCCATTTTCATTGCAGACCTGTATTGTGTTTTCTAACTCTAAACAGTTCATTGGGTTGTCCTGTACTACCTGCAATAAAGTATCTATTCACAGAATCTGTAAAATCAGGACACCACTGAATACAGTTTTGGATGGCCAGAAAACTTAGAAATGAGTGTTTCTTAATATAAATGATGGCAAAGCAGAAAACTCCATATTATATGCTTTGAAACTACGCCCCTATATATTTCAAAATGGGTTTAAAGATATGGATCAATTCGAAAACTAGCTGGAATAATAGTTTTATAATAATAAGTGTCCGAATGTATTTTCTCTCATGTCTGTCGCTTAATGATTTAATAACTGATAAGATCATGTTTTTTGTACTCATTCCTATGGCTCAAGAACGTAATCAAATTGTAATAATTCCTGTCACACAACCAGATAGGTTATAAAGAAATGCATGTATGATATCTCAGAGCTGGTTCTGCCCTGTGCATAATATGCAAGTCTGAATTATCAACCTTGTTCTATGATAATTGGCACAGTGCTCTGGTTATTAGGTGTTAGAAAACAATTCAGCACCATCATACAAGCTTCAGTACCTATAACAGAAAACCATAATAGCTCAAATTGCATCTATATGACACAAATACTGAGCAAAGATACAATAGGTCTGCAACTCTATCCTTGGCTGGATCATCCAGTCAATCAGCCAATCAACACTGTACAGCTACTCAAGCTGGCAATTCTGTGCTTGACACTTCAGCATCAGCCAATACAACACCTGTTTGTTTTACTGAATCGCATATCTCATTATTCAACAACAACAACACATGTTCTATAAACTACAGGCAACCCTGACACACACACAAAACTTTATTTGTTTATTAAAGTTTGAAGTGTCAAAGACAAAATGGGCCCTTTTAACTATGAAAGTTCACCTGTCGCAGTCCACTAACAGATGTAAGAGACTTCAGCAGTGGGCACTATTGCTTAAGTATGGTACTTCTAAGTACTACTGAATTTACTTGAAGGCAATTTAGTAGTATGTTTTGGTAAGATAATACTGTACACTATATTCAGGGCCCGTGCAGCCCATCACAAAAGACATCTTTAACAGTAACATTTTAGTTTCGACATCTGTTATATACATGTCTATAAACATGATCTGAGTATACTATAGATCAGTGGTGCGCAAAGTGTGGTGGACGCGGAGAGTCAGTAAGGGAGCATGGAGAGTCAGTAAGGGGGCGGCTTGGAGAGTCAGTAAGGGGCGTGGAGAGTCAGTAAGGGGCGGAGAGTCAGTAAGGGGGCGTGGAGAGTCAGTAAGGGGGGCGTGGAGAGTCAGTAAGGGGCGTGGAGAGTCAGTAAGGGGCATGGAGAGTCAGTAAGGGGCGTGGAGAGTCAGTAAGGGGCGTGGAGAGTCAGTAAGGGGCGTGGAGAGTCAGTAAGGGGGCGGAGAGTCAGTAAGGGGCGGAGAGTCAGTAAGGGAGCACGGAGAGTCAGTAAGGGGGCGTGGAGAGTCAGTAAGGGGCGTGGAGAGTCAGTAAGGGGGCATGGAGAGTCAGTAAGGTGGGTGTGGAGAGTCAGTAAGGGGGACAGAGAGTCAGTAAGGGGGGCGTGGACAGTCAGTAAGGGGGCGGAGAGTCAGTAAGGGGACAGAGAGTCAGTAAGGGGCACAGAGAGTCAGGAAGGGGCGTGGAGAGTCAGTAAGGGGGCGTGGAGAGTCAGTAAGGGGGGCGTGGAGAGTCAGTAAGGGGGGCGTGGAGAGAATGCCCAAGTGCAACCATTCATAGACTATGCAGTCATATGTATAGGCCCAGGCAATTCCCTTTCAAACAGGACTGGTGGTCGCCAGAGGAAATGCAGTGCCATCACAATTTATATCTATATTATCTATAGCTTGTTGGTTAGCACCCGAGGAATTAGTTTCATTTATTTATTGAGTCTGTTGTGACAGCAGGGATGCAACCCTCAGATAGCTTTAGAATACACAACACAAAATATGTGTGGTTACCACACACCTCCATCAAGCCATACTGGCAGGCTGTTGCTTAGAAGGCATTTTTAAGTGGTTTAGGTTATTGTAGGGCCAGCCTAGGCTATTATATTCCACTATATTCAATAACCTAGTTAGATAAATGGTTAGAAATATTTAGGATACAATGCAGTGGTGTGTCATATGCTTTATTAGACACTTAAAATCCCATTTTAGACATTATGCATTATTCAACATATAAACTTAATTACAGTAATAGTTACATTTTTAAATTAAAGGCTCAAAGCAAAATAGAAATTACTGCTTTGAAAACAAAAAAACAGTTGCATAACTTGCATATTTTGCTTGAAAGAAAAACATTTGCAGTGAAGCTCTATTCAATTCCCAATTCTTCTATTGATTCATCAAAAATGTCAATAAATGCAATCTCAATGAACAATGAATGTAACCATCAGCAAACAGGGTTCCAAAGAAAATATTTTGAAGCTATTAACACAAATACATTGAAAAAACATTGTTTTATATCTCAAACCTAATATCTATACCTAAGCTGCTTATTTTCCTACAGTCTAAGGATGGTCCAGAAGATTGGCTCTTGGGTTAATATTAGATCTGGCATTTAATTTCAAGATCTCCGCTGCCAATCTGTCAAGTCTTCATTTTGTGGGTGCCCCCCAGAATTGCTGACACTTGCCGCTAGTTCCTGGGGCTTTCATTTTTCCGTGACAATAAACATGTCAATCTGCTGGGGTGAAACACAATCTGGAATGAAATGTACTATATATATATAAAATATGGTGCCACTTTTATTGGTTCAAATACTTGTCATTGATAATTTATTTGTAGTCGGCTCACCTTCATGATGTAAAGGTGTACTGGGGTCTTTCCACTGCATTACAGAAAGGAAGCGTGAAAGCCCTTTATACCCACTCTGTAGGTTTTATAGAATTTTATTTAAAGCAAAGAAGGTCAGCTGGGAGCTGTTAAATCTAAGGAGAAAAATGTTGGATAGTCTACATCTCCTTAAAGGGGTATACCATCACTGCATATCATCTACATATTCCTAATATTTAGTTTCCAAATATGTGTGCACTGTATTATTCTCTGTGGTTGTTTTTGCTTAGATCTTTATTTGCCATGCTTATTAATTATTCAAAGTAACACCCCTCAAATGAGTTCCTGAAATGAAGTCCTGCATGCATGTTAGTGTTGCACTCTGCACTGACAATGACACAGTCCTAGTTTTTAGGCTAGAAACATTTAAGAATTCTCCCAGCTGATTGGTTATCCTTGTTTTAGCCCTACCAACCCCCTCATACTTGTTAACTGAGTTGATCTGTTACTGCTACTTGTATAGACATGGGCAAGATACCTTACAAAGACAAAGTCAAAATGTTACCCAGGACGTCCCTGAGGTGCTTGCATCTCGTGGCTAGTTCTCAATAAATAACTAATACATTCATAAATAAATCAAGTATACCCCCCCCCCCTTCCTCCATAGGTGAAGCATTGCACTTGAGCCTGTGCAACACTGATATGCTTCCCCGCCTCACTTTAGAAAAATATGAGTCTTTTTGGAAGGACACAGTAAGCAAGCATGGCAAATAAAGATCTAAGGAGAAACAGCTATAGAGAATTACACTTAAAACACATAGGATATTAAACAGGTAAGAAAATGGACCTTAAGTGGCCCTTTGATATAGACGATTCTAGCAATTCATTACAATCAACTCTGCAGTAAGAGTATCAGCCTGCCTGCAGCAAGCACACCAAACCACGGTGTGACATGACACGCCTAGTGAGTAAATGTGCTTTCATCCAGGACCATCCTGTTGCCATCTGATAAGAAGTAATCTGGTCACCAGAGGCCTCCTGACAGATGCCATACCACAGGAGCTTTGTGGAAAGATGGAAATATGTTTCTTCATGTAGTAACAGTCTGGGTTTCAGCTAATCCCCCATCCCCTACCTCTACCAACCTCCCCACTGCCACAGGAGAATTCCTGTCAGGACAAAAAAACACAGTATATGCAAAAATGTAAGTGTGCCATTAAGATGGACAGATATCCAAACAGACACCACCAGATATCCCCAGAATCTAATATTCTCATAACATATGCTTAGTAACATTAATACGAAGTTTCATGACAGTTGAATAAGCGGTTCTCCAGAAATATGGAAAAATGTGTGTGAAGACATACAGTTGTAGTCAAAAAGTTTACATACCCCAATGGAAATAAATAATTTCTAGAAATGTTTCAAAAACAAAGAATTTTAGGAAAAATCTTTTGTAGCAAGTTTTGCTTTTGTGGATGAGGAAAAAAAGACGGTAATGTCACAACGCTCCCTCGGTCTGGAAGAGAGAAGGTTCTTTCACCAAGAACAAGTAGAAGAATTGTGAGGAAGGTTAATAACTATACGAGATTGGCTGCAAGTGAGACTGGGGTTTCCATTTCAACCATAGGTCGAGTATTGTATGGTGAAGGTCTCAATGGTCGCAGGCCAAGGAAAAAGCCACTCTTAGGAAAACGTCACAAGGACAATCGCTTAAAGTTTGCAAAATAGCATTTGAATGATGGATATGAGTTCTGGTCAAAGGTTTTGTGGAGTGATGAAACAAAAATCGAGCTATTTGGTCACGCTGATAGTCGTTACGTTTGGAGAATGTCTGGTGAGGCCTACCAAGAAAAGAACACCATACCTACTGTCAAGCATGGAGGTGGTAATATCCTTCTATGGGGCAGTTTTTCCTGTAAGGCACAAGAAATTTAGTTCAAATACATGATAAATGGGCCAATCATCTGAAACCCTCCACTATAAAACATGGTTTAAAGCGCAACTGGACCATCCAACAGAATGGTTAAAGATGAATGAAATCAAGGTTCTGGAATGGCCAAGTCAAAGTCCCGATCTAAATCTGATTGAGAATCTTTGGTATGAGTTGAAGAGGACTGCACAAGAGAAGTCCTTGGAATTTGAATGAACTGGAACAATTTTGCATTGAAGAATGGTCAAAAATCACTAAAGAATCATGTCAAATGCTCATTTACAAATATCCTAATCGTTTAAAAGAGGTTATTATTGCTAAAGGTGCCTCAACTAGCTATTAGTTTAATTTTTCTTGTCAGGGTATGAATACTCTTGAATTAGAATTTTTGGAGTTTTGCAAAGAAATTGCTGAAATAAATAATTGTAGACATCTATTACATGTACATGCAGACTTATGACAGCCTCCCAATCTCAACGCCAGGATGGGGAGTTTTGCTTACAAGTGATGGCCAAAAATAAAATGCAGTATTTGCGATGGAAGTTGCTTCACCTTTAACGGAACTACCATTGTCTATTGTCACAATCTGGCACAGCATTATGAGAGCTGATAAATATTAAACGAGGAATTGATTTGCTTACAGATGCCACTCACATTAAAAAAAACGGATGAAAGTAAGAATTACCATAAAATGAATAAGGATTAAAGACACATGAAAAAAAATGTGGCAATAGACAAGTGGATATCCAAAATGTTAGTTTTATTAAAGGAATTCGTTTCCCATCTTATGTCCTTTTCATAATATCATAATATGGCAATTTCTGAAAAGAGCATCTGTCTATGACAGATAATATCCAGCTATCGTTAAATAATACATTTACAAAAGTGGGAGAAAAGCCAGACCCAGGTGTTGCTGTTGCAATAGTAAGAAATGTTTCTCTTCCTTGCACAACACAGATTCCTTTTGATACTGCTAACAGTGAACTGATGCTGATCTTCCCTGAAAAGAAATCCTGTACAAAGCTTCTTTTCAAAGCTGAACCATGACAGATGAAAGGTGAGGATCAGACAGTTCAAAGCTGTTTCATCACGTTCCAGGTGCAGTGCTGCAGAGGCAGGATTCTGCCAAACGAGAGGGACAAGACCCCTGTTAGATGAGAGTAATTCAGGTTTATTCAGTCAAATGCAGTTGGCAAAATCAGGGCAATTTAACAATGTGCTGCCTTGTACACAAGGGACTAGACCAGGGAGCCGAGTCCTGCCTCTCCAAAACAATATTTCATTTATCTTAAAGTTATGATCCACTGGGACCCCATAATACCATGGGTAGCTATAGATAGGACTTGGGAGTTTTAAGATTTATTCCTGGCAGGAATTGTTATTGATTTTTGTTATTTCGATTTATTGTCGAGTCCTAATTTCATAGATAAATCAAAGATATACCCATGTATATATACTGCGTGAAGGGTGTTTTACACATTGAAAAAATATGAATTACACATGGTATTTTAATTTACTGCATAACGAATACAGCTTGAGTTTGCTTGTTTTTAAGCTTTTTGTACTTCGTCGGTTCCTGGTGTCTCAATAGTCAATTGGGAATATACTGCATGCGGTACCTAGAGAAATGACAGGACAGCTTGTAGTTTGTCTTGGAATTCACAGAAACACGTGAACATTAAGTCCGAGTTTTCAATTAAGAAAAAAAAAAGTGCAATTGATTCCATTTACTTGCAATGCATGTTTATGACTGGTGAATAAGTGACTGGATTCTTGATTTTGGTTTCTGGATTTCTCTGCACTGTCTTAGTGCCCCCTCAGCTTAACCTACCAGTTTACCTATCTGTCAGTTGCATTTTTGGAAGGTAAATCTATTACAAGAGCCAATCAAATCATGTGAAAGTTGCCAAAAGGCTTCTAGATTCACAGTGTTTTAAAAGTCAGAGTACAGTAACTGTAGACATGTTTCACCTTGTTTAGTGCTCATCAGTGCAGCATAACTGTGACTAGTGAAAAGCTCAGGAGAGTAAGTAAATAAAAGATTGTCTTTTGTAATGTTAATATTTGCATAATCCCAATTACCCACAATTCTATAGCTACTGATTTTTCTCTAACTTGAAAGCTAGTCCTGAGTTTAATAAGTGTGGAAGCTAAACAACAAAACCAGCTTTTATTATATATATATATATATATATATATATATATATATATATATATATATATATATATATATATATATATATATAAATGCATTAAAATGTTGTTTTTTTTCATTTATCTACACATCCTACCCCACAACTTCCAAGTGAAAAAAAAAACTGTAGAAAATTGTAGAAAATTAATTAAAAATAAAATCTGAAATAGCTTGGTTGGATAAGTGTCCACCCCCCTTGTAATAGCAATCCTAAATTAGCTCAGGTGTAACCAATCGCCTTCAAAATCACACACCAAGTTAAGTGGCCTCCACCTGTGTTAAATTGTAGTGATTCACATGATTTCAGGATACATTCAGCAGTTCCTGTAGGTTCCCTCTGCTGGGTAGTGCATTTCAAAGCAAAGACTCAACCATGAGCACCAAGGTGCTTTCAAAAGAACTCCGGGACAAAGTTGTTTAAAGGTACAGATCAGGGGATGGGTATAAAAAAATATTAAAGGCCTTGAATATCCCTTGGAGCACGGTCAAGACGATTATTAAGAAGTGGAAGGTGTATGGCACCACCAAGACCCTGCCTAGATCAGGCCGTCCCTCCAAACTGGATGACCGAGCAAGAAGGAGACTGATCAGAGAGGCTACCAAGAGGCCAATGGCAACTTTGCAAGAGCTACAGGCTTGTATGGCCAACACTGGTCAAAGTGTGCATGTGACAACAATATCCCAAGCACTCCACAAATCTGGCCTATTTGGTAAGGTGGCAAGAAGAAAGCCCACCTTGAATCCCGTTTGAAGTATGCAAAAAAACACTCAGGAGATTCTGTAGCCATGTGGCAAAAAGTTTTGTGGTCTGAGAAAACTAAAATTGAACTTTTTGGCCTAAATTCAAAGCATTATGTTTGGCTCAAACCCAACACAGCACATCACCCAAAGAACACCATCCCTACTGTGAAGCATGGTGGTAGCAGCATCGTGTTATGGGGATGTTTCTCATTGGCAGGGACTGAGGCACTTGTCAGGATAAAAGGGAAAATGAATGGAGCAAAGTACAGAAAAGTCCTTGAGGAAAACCTGCTGCCCACTGCAAGAAAGCTGAAACTGGGATGGAAGTTCACCTTTCAGCATGACAATGACCCAAAGCACACAGCCAAAGCTACACTGGAGTGGCTAAGGAACAAAAAGGTAAATGTCCTTGCGTGGCCCAGTCAGAGCCCCGACCTAAGTCCAATCGAAAATTTGTGGCATGACTTGAAGATTGCTGTCCATCAATGCTCCCCAAGGAACATGACAGAGCTTGAACAGTTTTGTAAAGAAGAATGGTCAAATATTGCCAAATCTAGGTTTGCAAAGTTATTTATTTATTGATATAAAAATGTGTTTGATTCATATTGTGTCTGGTGGCTAACTCCGTCTTAGAGAACACTTTGGCCATAAGAACACTTCGCTTGCTTCCCAAGGGGTGGTCTCTTAGCCGAAGACTACTGCTAAATTTCCAAAAGCATCGATTGTAGGTTTTAGGATGCAAATTTGGCTGACATTTTAGTCCACATTAAACATAAAGGGATCATAGATACACTAAGGGACATTGAAACCTGTAAAAGCACATGTAAAGTGTGCAAATACAATGGTAAAGATAAAAGTGTACAAAGTAAGAAAAGGTGAAACTCAAGCAGTAATTTCAAAAGATGCTGCAGAATCTACATTGCGTGGATGGCTAAAAGGCGAAAGGAAAACCTGGTTTTATTGATAAGATTGACTCCAAAGAGGGCTGTGCTAGGAAAAAAATGCACTGCACTAAAGACAATGAATTCTTGGTTTTACTTGGTTTCTGCAGGTTTCTGTCAACATGGAGATGGGGACATGAAAGCATATAGTGGGGTGCCCACATCAGTGAGGGCAGAGCTGAATGAGGCAAGCTGCTGTGTGCAAGTGTTTGTTGTTTTTGGTGTGGCCTGGGTTAACGGGCCAGAAGTAATCATCAAATTGAAAGCAACACAGTAATAAATAGGTGTGTTTTGATTTATTTAATACCTGACGACAAATACTTCTTAAAGGTAATAAATCAGAAAATACCGTTTAGATTAGTGATTTGTTCGGAGTATTGACCAGTATGTACCAGATACTCTTACCATCTGTGTTTGATCTTATTTATATTTAACTTTCATCCAAAAGCAATAACAATCCTTTGATAAAAGGCAGATGGGTGTTGTTTTTTAATTCTATATACAGTTCTCCCATTGTTATTTGATTTACACATAAAAAAGTGAATCAGTAAAATACCTTTATACAATATGTGTACAAATTACTGTCTACATGGCCTTAGCAAGAATTGACCAAATTTGCGATTGTGAAATAAATATCCAATACACCAAAGTTAATTTTTTTTTTTTTACAAGACCATATTCTGATTAATAAAACACATTTTTATAGTCAACTTTTTCAGTTTACAAAGATGAATCAGGATTATATTTACATTTTTTTTTCTTTTTCACTGTCAGTATTAATTTATTTTTGCAAATTAAAAGTACATAGAGGTAGGCCAACAGTTTAAAAAAGCAAATACAAATGGGGCTCACTGTGCTTGATTTTCTGCTACACTGAATCTTTCATTGAAGTAAATATTAAAAACAGATTCCATTAGGATTTCTTAGCTGGTGTTCAGCCAAGCATAACATTTTGCGATTTTTTAATATTTAACCCATTTTATTTGCTTTTTCTTATAATTGAGAGAACATTGTCTCTCAGTTATAAGAAAAAGCAAATACAATGGGTTAAATATAAAAACAAAATTTCATTAACCATGTATATAAAAGTATTCAACTATGCATAATATTAATATGTGTCTATTAAAATAAACACAAATAAAAATAGATTTTCTGCAACAACAGGTTTTCATTAGGGTAAACATTAAAAGCTTTAACGATTTAAGGATTCGTATTACATCACTGAACCATCACAAAATGTAAGGAATGTTTTGTTAAGGATTTTTTTTTATTTTTTAAACACACATTATTATTAATTTGTGTACAACTATAGCAGCCCATTTAACATTTTTCAATTGTTCAAAAGGAGGTTATAAGTTTATTCCCTGCTTTTATTTTTTATTTCCTTATTTACACAGTAAACAGATACTATTTTGTATACGGCAGGATACTCTGCACAGGCAGTACAGAGGTAATTGCAGACTGCATTTGATATTGTACAGCACAGACTGTTTCAAGATTATTACTTAATGTATCTAAGACAAAAACAATGCTGTTCTGTTCCAATAGGAGGAAGATTATAAATTTGGCTGGGGCTACTGTTACATTACATGGGGAGTTACGAGAGAGCATTTCTTTTTATAAATACTTGGGTATATGGATTGATGAGCATCTTACTTTTAATTACCATATTGATACATTGGTAGTAAAATTAGGTCATAAATGAGGTTTTCTTTTTAGGAACAAGATGGCCTTTTCCCTATCTAGCAGGTTAAAGTTGGTGACTGCAACTGTTTCCCTGCTTTACATTATGGTGATTATATTTACCAGTTTGCTTGTAAGCAGTCTCTACATAAGCTAGATGTATTGTATAATTCATGCTGCAGATTTCTTCTAGAGTGCTCCCCTTTGGCACATCATTGTCATATGCACCGGTATATAAAACTAGGCTGTCTCTCACTTACAAATTAGAGGCTTCTTCATTGGTATTGTTTTGTATTTAAGGTTTCTAAAGGCTTGGTACCATCTTATTAGTGTGCTCTGGTATTATTATTTGTTTATTTAGCAGACGCCTTTATCCAAGGCGACTTACAGAGACTAGGGTGTGTGAACTATGCATCAGCTGCAGAGTCACTTACAATTACATCTCACCCGAAAGACGGAGCACAAGAAGGTTAAGTGACTTGCTCAGGGTCACACAATGAGTCAGTGGCTGAGGTGGGATTTGAACCGAGGATCTCCTGGTTACAAGCCCTTTTCTTTAACCACTGGACCACACAGCCTCCCCTTTGGCAAAAAGGACTGGTAAAAAGGACTATCATTGGCTATAGTTTATGCTTTCAGGATCCTGTTCATTTGGCTGTTCCAAGGGTTCACACACATTTGGGAGCATTATGTTTTGCAAATTGACTCCCGAAGACATTTGATAATTTTTCTTTCTCTGGTTATAAAGGTCGTATTTGGGAATTGCTTAGATCCTCCTGCCAATGCTTCTCCTTCAATCTCCTCCACCTGTTTTTATTGTGTTGCGTATATGTGTATTTGTCTTTTTCTTGTTTTCCAGGACCCCCTTGTAAATCTCCTGGTTAAATAAACAAATACATTAAAATAAATAAAAAACAAGCACCTAGCTTAGGATTTATTTGTATTTCACATACTGTATACTTAACCAGCCCTAAACGTATCACTTAAAAACAATCAGAAAAACAACACATGATTTTCAACACAAAGCGAAAGGGCGATAATGTTGTTCATGTTAATAAGGTGAATGAAAATGGAATTGAAAGCATTACCTATTATGAAATCAGCACAGCCCACAATGGCTGGTGGTCGCATCCCTGATTGGTTGAGGGTCCATATATAATGGTAAAAGGATGCGTTATTATCACAACTGTCCCCTACTGTTGCCTCTCTAACTTTAAGCCCCTTAATTTAGATTAATTTATTTTATCTTTTTATATTTTTAACCCCCCCCCCACACACATAAAAGAGTTGTTTCACGAAGAACAAATGTTCCAACAAGTAACACACAGCAGGCTCAATCATAATTTTACATTATTTTGTTTCCACAATTGCCCACAAACTGTCGCTGATGTGCTCATTGCTACTGACTGCTGGACTACATAGAGTAGCACATAAAAGAATACAGCAGGGGAGGTCCGTAGAGGATACAAATGAAAGATCTGTTCAGCGTACCACATATAAAAAAAGTACTTTGTTCTACTTAAGGAACACATAAAACCTATGCTGTAATCTTTGTAAAACATTAATTTTAATCTCTGCATGAGCTATCAGTTTTGAGGTATTGACTGTTGTCAGTGAGGTTGTCAAAGCTGGATGTACTAGACAAGCCTGTCAGTAGTGGAAAGACTCACATTGTCAAGGAAAGACAAAGGAGTGTTATATTACGGTATGCCATGTTGATGAAATTGTCTTTTTTACAGGTAATAAAATGTCTGTTTGGTGAAATCCTGAAAAGGGGCAAACATTTGAAAGTGGGGTATTGAGGGTTACTGGATCAGAAGTCATGAGTATTTTTTTTTAGTAATTTCAATATCTAATGGATTTTTTCCCGCTTTTTATCAGGTATTTGTTGAAATTACTAAATTGCTGGAAATCTGGTCGGAATTGTGACTGCAGCCATTTGCTTGTTATTTACCACTGAACTGAATGCTTAGGCAACCAGTAAAACAGAAGAACTGTGAATTGACCTGTGAAATATGAGCAGGGTACTGTATATCACTTCCTGTTATATCACTGTCCAATAGGTTGCCATTCTTGAAGCCTAGGTGTGGTTTGGGAGTGAAGCTTCATTGGCTCCCTTAAATTATCCCCAGGTAAAGCATTTTTGTGCTTTTTCTTGTTCCCAAAATCTCCCTTTCATGACCACAACATAGGTTTGGGGCCACAGTTTTTACCTCACCTCTCTGAGGTCATGTACATTGCTCCTCTCTTGTGAAAACAGTCACAGAATATTAATACACCCTATAAAATATGCAAAGAACTTATAGGTAGGCTCTCAAATATGCACCATATGTTCTGAAGCCAAACTGTCAAAAGTTACACAGCTAACAATGTATGTAGAGATGCCAAGTAGGAATTATATTAGTGCAAAAAAAAAAAAAAAAAAGCTCCAAAATAAAGAAGTCAGTAAGACCTATTTTTCTGGCCCACGGCACAGAACATTTCTAGAAAACTGTTTAATATGTATGTGAATTGATAGTTGACAATATGCCCTTGATGCATCATTCGATGCTTGTCTGCGGTTCTTATCTAGCATTGTACTTGAAACTTGGCTAGGGAGTCTGGCTTTAGTTCTATAAGAGAAATGAAATGAGATTTGAAGATATCCTCCTTGGATAGCACTGGCAATATTTTGTCTCCAATTGTGACATATTTATTTTTTGGTTTAAAAATATAAATCATATGTGTTATTCATGGAGGACATCTTCCAAATCTCAAAGTAATGCAATTGTTCTCCTAGGATCAATGCTAAAGCCAGGTTGCCTAGCTAAGCTTGAAGTACAATACTACAGAAATGAGCTGTCCTTTAGACAAATGTTTTGACAGGAAGTCTTTATTAATGTATGTTATGTAAAGACATTGATAAAGACTTCTTGTTGAAACATTTATCTAAAAGTATTACTGAGTTTCATTTTAGTAGCTCTCCTTATATATCTTTGTGATTGAGTGTCTAAAGTTATGGAGGATTAATTCTAGGGTTTATTTTCAGCAGGAAAAGGAATAGGTGGTGCCATAATGTACATACTGATGTTGTAAGAAAATGTTCAAGGAAACTAGCCTCTGGTTTATGGAAACAACTGATAAAAGATTGATGAGCGTACCAATTCAAGTGCAAAATCACATCTTATAAACAAAAGTATGAAAAGGAGAGGAAAAAATATGAAACAAGAATACATCTGATTCATAGTTCTAACGTTAAATAGCTTTTTTGTATTCAGAGCTCTCAAGTCATAATCTAATTTTCACACGCGTTGCTAAGCAGATTTTGAGCTTGCTTTAGAAAGTAATTCTCTGAATGCAGCTGTTTGATTTAGGTTTAAACATGCTTTCTTTTCCATACATTATACTTGTTATATAAAAATAATACTTCTTGAGCGTTTGTGGAGTGCCGTGTTTATTCCATAATTCCATGAATGTCCAAGGAGTATCCACTATTTATGCTGGGTGGGAAAAAAGCAACAGCAGAGGTTAGCTTCAAAACATTCTTGCCATATCTCCAAAGTTGCACCACTGCCCCTTATCAAAGGCAAGCCAATAGAATGTTTAGGGGGACTTGAAAGCCAACCCATGAATTCCTCCAATGAAACCCCTGTGTGGTTCAGTATATAAGAATAGTGTCAGAGAAAGTATTCTGATCATTGGTTAAGAACATTTGCCTGATTTATAATGACAAGACATACTGAAATGATCTGTTAGCTTAATAACACATTTTTTGACAGAACTTTAGTGTGAACTCTGGTCAAACCCTAAACACCAATTCAGGGGGTACAATTTAGAGAAAACATTCAAATCAGATTCAAATGAGCTATCCCGGATGTAAAATGATTGATTAGTAAACCTATCTGCCTGTCAGTGTCTATCCGTCCAGATCTGTCTGGATAACTTTACAAAACTGGCATTAATTACACTAGCTGTGATTACATATGTAGTTTCTGTAACTATATACCGTATATAATTATGGTGTAAATGCTTCTAAATATGGGTAGCAGTATAAGAATTGATGGGTAGATTGATAAAAACTGACATTAAGTCAGGTAGGACATTTTGCAGATAAATAGCAAGACACATAGACAGACTGAAAGCAGACAACAGGACAGATGGGCAGACAGTCAGACAGGCACAGTGGGATAGTTCAAGCTAACTAAAGATCATGATAAATTAATTAACAGGTAATAGGCTGCAGCACATCGCAAGACTTGAGGATAATTGATGATTATTGGTAGCATACAGTTTTTTATTTGCCTTTGGAGGATGTTCTTACATAAATTGTGATTTACTGGGACATTCTCCTGCAGCGAATAATAACCGTATACTACGAACCATCATTCAATATCATTCATATATATGTTTTTCATTTCCATACCAAACAAGAGAGGCATAATCCTGCATTTGAGTCTTCAGCAATCCTGTACATTCAGCCATGCATTTCTGAAAGATGTCTGTAGCAGACAATAAAACACAATTGTACCATAACATGCCCTCTACCGAGAGAAAACAAAAATAAAAATACATTGTGCTGCTCACTTTATTGCAGGAACTCTTAACCTCCACTGCCAGCACAGGCAGGGCTGTGATGGATTACCGGTGTCCCTTCATTTTTAATTGCTAATAAATTGTTGGTCCTGTGAAATACAAAGTTCTTCTTGTCCATACTACAGCAAGGGTTGGAGGTCAGGATAACACTAATATTAGAGAGGCGGTAGCAGGAGAAGATTTGGGTATTTGTAGTGTCACAGGCAGCATTCATTGGTGCATGAAATTACATGGCTACTGGTTTTCCTTAAAGGAAAAACACCTCTCCAGCCATACAATGCCATGAATTTACAATATAATTAAAATCCATTAAGTACCTAATTGAAAGTGATTTCTGAACAGAAAGTATTTGAACATAACATTTGCACACAGCTAACCAATACAAAGTAACACTTTATATTAAGTGTCTGAAATGTGATTTACTATTAAATTGAAATGAAGTAAACAAAAATTCCTACTTAACGCTAACAATAATTAATTATGCATTTAAGCACACATTTTAAAATAACAGCAATGTAAGGGTGGAACAGGGGTGTGCCGCTGCATCGATTAACACTGTGAAGCGAGATATTTCTCTTGACGATACGATTATTGATACAGTGACCCCTGTATCGATATGCTGTTTTTTTTTAAAATTGTGATTTAAGTAAAATTTGATCTGTTAACATAAACATGAATATTAAATAATTAGTGTCGATACTGATAATTAGAGAATAGTATTTATTAGCATGCACTCTAGCAGCCTCACCTACCAATCACTGTGTTCAGGGTGTTTTTGTCAGGCTCACCATCAGCTGAACGAAACGGAATCCAAGCAGAGGCGGGTTATTAATGCTGATAACCTCATCAGGGTGATGGCAAAATTCGACCTGCTCAGGCTGGTTTAAAATCCAGTGGATTGTGGTGAACTATAACATGTAGATCACGTTGTGTTTCTCAAGAAAAAACTCAAAATATAAAAGAATTATATTTGTTTTAAAAATAATTTGCATTTAGAACTGTTTTTTTTGTCAGATTCAGAATAGCTGAAAAACTTTTGTTTCCAAGAACTGTGCACATTATTATTATTATTATTATTATTATTATTATTATTATTATTATTATTATTATTATTATTATTTTTAATATTTACATAGCTCCAGGTTGCAAATGCGGCAAAAAAAAAAATTGTAAACAGCTTTTTCAGGGTTAGGTGCATTGGCACCTGTAACTGGGCAGCAGTGTGGAGTAGTGGTTAGGGCTCTGGACTCTTGACCACAGGGTTGTGGGTTCAATCCCAGATGGGGGACACGGCTGCTGCACCCTTGAGCAAGGTACTTTACCTCGATTGCGCCAGTAAAAACCCATCTGTATAAATGGGTAATTGTATGTACAAAAAATAATGTGTAAAAAAAATAATGTAATTGTATGTAAAAATAATGTGATATCTTGTAACAATTGTAAGTCACCCTGGATAAGGGTGTCTGCTAAGAAATAAATAATAACTAAAAAATGCTGCCTCTCCCTTTAAAAGCATGTGTCAATATTTATGACTGCACTATGACATCAGTCTGTTACATGTTTTATTAAACTGAACTGTGAGAAGGACTGTAATAAATAATCTAATAATAATCATAACAATTTAAATCGAATACAAATGCTTGTAAGCGCAGATAGGTGCTGTATTAACACCAGCAGTATACGGTAACCCCAGTTCCCTTTCAATTTGAAGACGACCAAAAATCATACTTTTGGGATATGCCTGCCACAGGTTAGGTATTCAGTGAGAATTTTATATCAAAGCTGCCGATAGGCCTGTCCGTGGAGTGACGTCCTCGGTCCGGCCCACCGAGGGAATAACTGACCTCCTTTTCTTTCCCTCCTCCTCCCCCTCCTCTGATCTCTCTATCTCCATTCCTCTGGAATCTACCACACTCTCTCCCTCCTCCACAGCTAAGAACCTCAGAGTCACCCTGGACCCCTGCCTGTCTTATTCCCAGCACATCTCCACTGCCACGCACTTGCCGATTCTTCTTGAGCAACATACGAAAAATCCGACCCTTCGTCACCAACTATGCCACCAAGCTCCTGGTCCAGGCCCTGGTACTCTCCCGCCAAGACTACTGCAACTCCATCCTGGCTGGCCTCCCTGCGTCCGCCACCCGTCCGCTCCAGCTCATGCAGAACTCTGCTGCTCGCCTGGTGTTCTCTCTGCCTCGCTTCTCACACGCAACTCCACTGCTCCGCTCACTCCACTGGCTCCCGATCACCACTCGCATCCAGTTCAAGACTCTTGTACTCACCTACAGATGCCTTGACCAGACTGTACTTTAAAACCATCACCTTTATTGCATATTTCTGGAACAGAAACACCTAGAGCCACCATTCAAATGGTTGTAGACTCAGGGGACGAGCCTGAATGTAACATGCCCAGATTCATAGAAATTCTTTGCAAAAAATATTTTCAGGGTGTTCAGCCTCATTCATGTCTATGGCAGGGTGTAAAAACACATTTTTCAGACATATCTCTCGAACCCGAGCATATAGAACCACCATTCAAAATGATATAGACTTGGGAGCACCCCAAACCACCTCCTAAAACGGCACGGTGGTTCACCCAAAAACTCGAGTCGCGACGAAATTATTCACTTTGCCGAGACGTCCTAGCACCTAGAACTATGAAAACAATGACTCCTTGTGCGGAGTCCCCGTGGGGCCCTGCCACAAAAAAAAAAATCAAGTTCCTAACCCCCATAGAACTCAAGATAAGCCCCATTAAAAATGTCAAAAAACGACCCTTCTCAGGGTCATATATCCATGTTCATTGCAGTCATCAGCTGCATAGATTAACCACTCAGCAGAATGTGGCATGAAACAAGTGAATATAGACATTAAGGGCCTGATTTTCAGAAGGGGCATTTTAATAGTGAAAATAGAGGTTGCAATGCATTTTCACTGAGTTTTTTTGCCACCTAATTATACGTCTTTATTTTGCGACTTCTGCTTATGACTGACTCAATTATTATTATTATTATTTATTTCTTAGCAGACGCCCTTATCCGGGTGACTTACAGTCGTAAACAAAAATACATTTCAAGAATCACAGTACAAGTATTAATACAATTAAGAGCAAGATAAAATACAATGACTTCGGTTCTAGCAAGTACAAGTATATGGAACGCCAATTGATTTTCCTGTTCCTTAACAAGCCAATTAGTCACATTTCAATAGTCTGGACTTCCATTCAATTGGAAAACAACAAGGCAGCGCAAATGTTGTCGCAATGGGAGAAAAAGAAAGGAAAAATACATTCTTAGCCACCCAAGTTGAGCTTTTGCTTGATATTTTAGCACATAAAACTGTTCCTTTCAGCCAAAGGTCTGGAGACACTGCTACATTTAAAATACAGAAGGATATAACCAAAAAAATAAATGCAACCCCTTCCATAAAAAGGTCAAATAAAGAAGTCCAAAAAAGATTCTGGGACCTAAGTACAGAACAGCAGTTGTGATGCACCCCCTAGTCTTTGTAAATCGCTTTAGATAAAAGCGTCTGCTAAAGACTAAATAATAATAATAATAATAATAATAATAATAATAATAATAATAATAATAATAATAATAATAATAATAATAATAATAATACAGCATGCCTATAGAAAAAAAAATCCTTAATTTATTTCAAGATCACAATGTATTCTCTGGTGCAATATTAATATTCATATTCTTTATATGCAATATCTGAATGTCTATGCATGTTTGTGAAAAAAACATAATAAAAATGTTAAACATTAATGTGAGTCGTTACATATGTTTTTGAATGGTCACATGTTAATTATGTATTTGTTGTATTCTAAAATTAGCCAGCCTCCACTTATAAGCCTGTTTGAACAAGGCACTGTTCTCCACGATAAATGAGTGGTGGCATGAGCCAGGGTACTTGGCAACTACATCCGTGAGAATACATTAAGCATCATATAAAACTTGCACAGTTAAAGAATGATGATGTTTTCATTCTTTGAATCTGGGGATATTGCAACATGTGTGCAATCTATTCCCTTATGGAAATTCCGTGGGATTTCATGGGGGTCCTATAGGATTTCATGGGAAAGTATTGTATTGTTATGGGGTTCCCATGGGATTTCATGGGAAAGTATTGTATTGTCATGGGGGTCCCATGGGATTTCACTGGAAAGTATTGTATTGTCATGGGGTTCCCATGGGATTTCACTGGAAAGTATTGTATTGTCATGGGGTTCCCATGGGATTTCATGGGAAAGTATTGTATTGTCATGGGGGTCCCATGGGATTTCACTGGAAAGTATTGTATTGTCATGGGGTTCCCATGGGATTTCACTGGAAAGTATTGTATTGTCATGGGGGTCCCATGGGATTTCACTGGAAAGTATTGTATTGTCATGGGGTTCTGTGACAGGCTGGCTGCAGGGAGGAACTCAGACCAGAGATAGAAACACACAGCAGACAGAGACTTGGGGTTTTGGTGAAGCTGAGCACGTGATCGCGCTCAGCATTTAATAATTAAACAGAAAATAAAAGGTTTGAACACAAAACAGAAACACGGCACTTGCGCCAAAATAAATAGACGAACAAAAACGGACTATCAATTAAACAAACGGTGGACGGACAGACACACAAACACGGTGAGTAAAATAAATAAACAAGTATCGTGCTGGTCCTACAGCACGCGATAGCAATTGTTATAAGTATTACTCTCCTTCTCTCTCTCCTGTTCTCCACTCAACGAACACACCACCCCGAGTGAGTGAAAACATGCAGCTTTTATGCAGTTGTACCGAGACTCGATTGCTAGTCAATCATTCAATTGGAATCCCGGTACAACTGCACGTGAATTAATTAAAGTGCAATTCCCGTGACCACACATTATATTTTAACCAGCACGTGAAAGTGATTTGTGCCATCCTCGTGCCTAAATACAAATCTACATTTTTAAATACACGTGAAACACAGACCCGCTTATATCCCGTGTACCAATGACTATACACCAACATTTACACACAACACGTAACACAAAATACACACAGGGGGCACTTTGCCACATATACCCCCCTTGTGCAAAGCACACATGGCCTCAATGGCCACCTCCCCCTCAGTCCCAAAGTCCCGGAAGAGGGGAAGCAAGTTGTTTCTGGGGTGGCCATGGTGGAATGTCCGCACCCCCAATTCTTCGTGGCGGGCAGCTCCCTCTTCCGGGCTTCAGCCACACTATCTCCTGCCGCGAAGTGCAGCTGGGGAGCTGGTCTCCTGACCTCCCCCTTCTTTATGGCCGGCAGTGCCCCTCCGTGGGGCTCCGACCACACAATCTCCGGCAGCGAAACTGCTGCGGAGGAAGCTGGTCTCCTGACCTCCCCCCTTCTTCATGGCCGGCAGTTCCCTCCGTGGGGCTCCGGCCACCCACTTCCGGCAGCGAAACTGCTGCGGGGAGCTGGTCTCCTGACCTCCCCCTTCTTTGTGGCCGCCAGCTCCCTCCGTGGGGCTCCGGCCACCGTGTTTCCTGCCACGGAAATGCGGCTGGGGAGCTGGTCTCCTGACCTCCCCCTTTCTTCATGGCCGCAGCTCCCTTCATGGAGCTCCGCCACAGTGTAGCGACCGAGGCAAAGCAGAGGCCCCGGCGACCCCAGGCGAAGCAGGATCCCTGGCGACCCCAGGTGACGGCAGCAGCAGCGGACCCTCGGGAGGCGACGGCAGCAGCAGCGGACCCTCGGGAGGCGACGGCAGCAGCAGCGGACCCTCGGGAGGCGACGGCAGCAGCAGCGGACCCTCGGGAGGCGAACTCGGGAGGGGAGCCCCTGGCCATAGAGGCGGCAGCGGGAGCTCCACTTCTCCCTCACCCCCTGCACCCTGTGTGGAGCAAAAGGCAGCCCCAGGCGATGCGGAGCGACAGGCAGCCCCAGGCGATGCGGAGCGGCTGGCAACCCCAGGCGATGCGGAGCGGCTGGCAACCCCAGGCGATGCGGAGCGGCTGGCAACCCCAGGCGATGCGGAGCGGCTGGCAACCCCAGGCGATGCGGAGCGGCTGGCAACCCCAGGCGATGCGGAGCGGCTGGCAACCCCAGGCGATGCGGAACGGCTGGCAACCCCAGGCGATGCAAGGCAAGCATCCTTGGGCGGCGAGGCAGGCATCCTTGGGCGGCGAGGCAGGCATCCTTGGGCTAAGCGAGGCAGGCATCCTTGGGCGAAGCGAGGCAGGCATCCTTGGGCGGCGAGGCAGGCATCCTTGGGCTAAGCGAGGCAGGGAGTCAGAACTAGCTGGGGTGCGGGTTTTGGCCCTCTTCTCGGCCACTGCGGCCGGGCAGTTCTTCCCATGCTTTACTCAGCAGCCTATGCAAGGGCTGCTGAGGACCGCCAGCATCTAGTCCTGGTTTTTCTGGTGAAGGGAGAGGCAGCTCCTGCTCCTCTCCTCGTGACGGTGGGGAAGTGGTACCAGCAGGCATTCATCCTCTGCTGGTTGGGGAAGTGTTACCAGCAGGCATTCCTCCTCTGCTGGTGGGGAAAGTGATACCAGCAGGCATTCCTCCTCTGCTGGTGGGGAAGTGATACCAGCAGGCATTCATCCTCTGCTGGTGGGGAAGTGATACCAGCAGGCATTCATCCTCTGCTGGAGGGGTTGGCGGAGGCAGAGGCAGCTCCTGCTGCTCTGCTCCTGCCGATGGAGGTGGCGGAGGCAGAGGCAGCTCCTGCTGCTCTGCTCCTGCCAGTGAAGGTGGTGGAGGCAGAGGCAGCTCCTGCTGCTCTGCTCCTGCCGGTGGAGGTGGCGGAGGCAGAGGCAGCTCCTGCTGCTCTGCTCCTGCCAGTGGAGGTGGGAGCGTGTAGTCTCCTGGCGGCGGAGGTGGGAGCAGCTGTAGTCTACCCTTGTTTCAGGGGACTGGTGCGGCCCTCCCTCTCTTGCAGGGGACTGGTGCGGCTCTGCCTCGAAGGGGAGACCAGCAGGCATTCACCCTCTGCTGGTGGACAGGGACCCAGCAGGCATGCACCCTCTGCTGGTGGAGGAGGCAGAGGCAGCTCCTGCTGCTCTGCTCCTGCCAGTGAAGGTGGCGGAGGCAGAGGCAGCTCCTGCTGCTCTGCTCCTGCTGGTGGGGTTGGCGGAGGCAGAGGCAGCTCCTGCTGCTCTGCTCCTGCCGATGGAGGTGGCGGAGGCAGAGGCAACTCCTGCTGCTCTGCTCCTGCCGATGGAGGTGGCGGAGGCAGAGGCAGCTCCTGCTGCTCTGCTCCTGCCAATGGAGGTGGCGGAGGCGGGACCAGCAGGAATTCACCCTCTGCTGGTGGAGGTGGGAGCTGCAAGCAGTCCTCCCATGGCAATGGAGGTGGACCCAGCAGGAATTCACCCTCTGCTGGTGGAGACTGGGGCTGTGGACGCTCTACCTTCCCCTTCTTGGGCCGTGGACGCACCGACTCCTCCCTCTTGGGCTGTGGACACACCGACTCCTCCCTCTTGGGCTGTGGACGCACCGACTCCTCCCTCTTGGGCTGTGGACGCACCGACTCCTCCCTCTTGGGCTGTGGACGCACCGACTCCTCCCTCTTGGGCTGTGGACGCACCGACTCCTCCCATTCAAGCTGTGGACGCACCGACTCCTCCCATTCAGGCGTAGGACGTTCGGGCTCCTCCCACTCAGGCGTAGGACGTTCGGGCTGTGGACACTCAGGCTCCTCCCACTTGGGCTGTGGACACTCAGCCTTCCTCTTCCCCTTTCCCCTTCTCTGCCTCCTCCTCACCTTCCTCTCCTGGGCCAGTTCCTCCTCTCCCTCTTGGTAGGGGCAGCGCACCACCGGGTGCCCAAACTCCCCACAGGCAAGGCACCAGCCTTGGTCCTCTAGACCACCGAGGAGGACCTCCAGATCCTGGCAGCCATCTCTCCAGTTCCAGCCTTCCATTTTCTTCTTGTTGTTGTTGTTGGGTTTTTGTTTTTGTTTTTTTAAACAAATTGCGGTTCCTGCTCTGGCCTGAGTCCTGAGGCGCTTGTTTTCCCGTTCTGACACCACGTGTGACAGGCTGGCTGCAGGGAGGAACTCAGACCAGAGATAGAAACACACAGCAGACAGAGACTTGGGTTTTAGTGAAGCTGAGCACGTGATCGCTCAGCATTTAATAATTAAACAGAAAATAAAAGGTTTGAACACAAAACAGAAACACGGCACTTTGCCAAAATAAATAGACGAACAAAAACGGACTATCAATTAAACAAACGGTGGACGGACAGACACACAAACACGGTGAGTAAAATAAATAAACAAGTATCGTGCTGGTCCTACAGCACGCGATAGCAATTGTTATAAGTATTACTCTCCTTCTCTCTCTCCGTTCTCCACTCAACGAACACACCACCCCGAAAGTGAGTGAAAACATGCAGCTTTTATGCAGTTGTACGAGACTCGATTGCTAGTCAATCATTCAATTGGAATCTCGGTACAACTGCACGTGAATTAATTAAAGTGCAATTCCCGTGACCACACATTATATTTTAACCAGCACGTGAAAGTGATTTGTGCCATCCTCGTGCCTAAATACAAATCTACATTTTTAAATACACGTGAAACACAGACCCGCTTATATCCCGTGTACCAATGACTATACACCAACATTTACACACAACACGTAACACAAAATACACACAGGGGGGCACTTTGCCACAGGTTCCCATGGGATTTCACTGGAAAGTATTGTATTGTCATGGGGGTCCCATGGGATTTCACTGGAAAGTATTGTATTGTCATGGGGTTCCCATGGGATTTCACTGGAAAGTATTGTATTGTCATGGGGTTCCCATGGGATTTCATGGGAAAGTATTGTATTGTCATGGGGTTCCCATGGGATTTCACTGGAAAGTATTGTATTGTCATGGGGTTCCCATGGGATTTCACTGGAAAGTATTGTATTTTCATGGGGATCCCATGGGATTTTGTGTATTGCATAGAAACAATTTTAAACAATTTCCGGTTTGCCCCTCCCAATTCGGTTTGATTTAATACATACCCGAATTCATAAACGAATACAAATATGAATACTAATAGCATGGGCACCAATACAGATACAAATAATGGCTTAATGTACCACCCCTAATTATATATATATATATATATATATATATATATATATATACACACACACACAATGGCCTAGTTCCCCACAATCAATTCTCCCTTCATTACATTACAGCTTCCGACGCTATTAAATCCATCAGATATTTTAGCTTTTAAGTCATGCCCATTCATCCCTCCATCCACCACCTGTGGATCTGCTGTGAAGGACTTTCTCCTTATATCCCCACCTTTGGACCCCCCCCGCCCAAGCAATCTCCAATCTGCGATCCCTATTTTCTTCAGTAGGCGTCCCAATCTCAAGATAAATCATCGGCCTAGCAACCTGACTAGAATTCCTAGGAATCATCCGGGACACTGTCAAATCCAAAGTCAGCCTCCCACTCGACAATCCTGGAGTGCATTCGTCAGCTCATTAACAACTTCCAAGTATCAAAATCAGTCTCTAAACGCAACCCGTTATCTCCGGTGGTCCATTCTTTTGGGGGGATAGTGATAATCACTTCCCCAACCTAGAGTTCCCATAACTCCACATGTTCTTAGTGCGGTCAAAAGGGACCACCGGCCACACTATTATTTCACAGCTCATGTGCTTTATCTTGCCTCATGAAAGAAGGCTCTGTCTTACTTCCTCCTTTATCCTCCTGGGACGTGGCCCTCATACTCTTAGTGCTCGAGTTCCGCAACTAACAATTATTTGTGTTCTTTCTGATTCTCTTTTCTTCCTTACGTCAAAGCTTCGTGTGAGCCGTTCCATCCTCTGAGGGTCGAATCCGGTCGCTAACTGGGACCCAGTTGCAAGGCCGAGCCTATAATGACTCTCCGAGAAGTCAGAGGAAAATGTTTCAGGGGCCTGGAGGCCGATAGGGCCAGCCTCGACTCCATAGGGAAAGCTCTCTCAATTTGGAGTCCGGCCTGTCCTTTTCTCTCTCCCTCTCTCCCACCCCTGAGTTAGTAATTGCATGAGCACTTGATTGGTTTAATTTAATTTGTTTGACAATTTATATGTGATTATGTTTGTTTTTTTGTTTTTTGATATTGTTAATTTAATTTATGTCATATATACTGTATGTAAAATAAACATATCTTTAATAAACAGTAGTTTAGTATAATAATGTATATTTTTGTGATATGATTTGAACATTTATAAGAAATATAGATCATGCAACCTTATTCTTACCATTTCTTTGTTTTTTATTTCAGCAAAAGGGCAGCAGCAGTTTCCGACTGTGGAGAAAACTACCATAAAGACCACAATGTTGTCTCATGGGGGAAGCATCCCTCCACAGGACGTGCAAGGGTGGAACTTTGACATTGCGCCGCCTGGAGCATCTGCACTAGGAGTGCCTGGGCACCGCTGCATCGAGGTCCAGAGGCACCGAGGCTCTGTGGCACCGAAGGTATCGATGCAGGGAGCATCTGGAAGGCAGTGAAGCACCGAGGTGTCGAGACTCTTGGGCACCGAAGGCGCTGAAGCACCTTGGTACTGATGCTCTGAGGCACCGATGCACCGAAGGCACAGAGGGTATCGATGCAGACAGCACCTATGCACCGAAGGCAATGAAGCACCGAGGCGTTGAGGCTCTGGAACACCAAGGATGTCGAAGCACCGATGCATGAGGCTCCAAGGCGCCTATGCACCGAGAGCACCGATGCAGGGAGCGTCGAAGCACCGAGGTGCCGAGGCTCTGGAGCCCCGAGGGTGCGGAAGCACTAAGGCTCTAAGGTGCCAATGCACCAAGGGCACCGAGTGCACCAAAGGCACCAATGCAAGGAGCATCTAAGCATCAAGGACGCCGAAGCACCGAGACACCAAGGCTCTGTGGCACCAGGGGCACTAAAGCACCGAGGCACCGAAGCACTGAGGGTACCGAAGCACCAAGGCATGAGGCTCTGAGGCACCAAGACACTGAGGGCGCAGAAGCACCTAGATTACTGGGCCGGTTGTCTAGTCTGGGCCACGTGCAGTCACACAACCGATGCAGCACGCAGCTTGCAGCAGCGTGGAGCACAATCTTCACACAGTATACAGAAAGAAAGAGAGATCCTTTTTTTTAACCTATGCACCCGAGTTTGCTAAACACTGAGTAATTTTAAAAGTAATGTTTAAGCACAACCCCCAACCATAGAATGTCTTGATCTTTATGTCAAAACCTTGGGCTTGTTAGCTGCTGTAGTGGTGTTTTTTAAAAGAAAAAAAAGAATAATCATAATAATGAATCACTTGGCAGATATTGGTAACATGGTGCTAAATACTAATATACTAGAAGAGCGTTTCGTCTTCATTTTATTATCTTCAATTGAAGTCGAAATGTTTGTCATTGAATTTTTAAGTTTCTTTTAGTATTTCTAAATTCAGCACTACTGCGTGTTTAAAGCTTGCAAGGTTTTCAGGCAGGAAATCTATAGTATCATTAATACAATTACCTAGTATTCATTGGTCAAATCTACAAGCCAATTACTGGCAAGTTCCCATCAACCTATAAGGTATATAAACCTACTTCGCAAACTCAGTCCTGCTGTTCTTTCAAATTACCACCTCCTCCCCAGCCAGTACCACCACCTTACTCCCAGCCTTGTCTGGAGGGGGGGGGAGTATATGATGCTCCTCTGCCAAATATTTTTTGTTCACCGGGATGAACACGTTGCATAGATTTATTATTTTATTCTTTATTTTTTAGCAGACAGCCCAGGGATGCTCCAAAGGATGAGGCTGTGCTCCAGCTATTTTTACTCTACTTATTTTTCTTCAACCATTGTTTGGGTTCAATGTTTTTGGATATCCACAAAATGTTGTATTATAATGAAGGTGGTATACTCAACGCAAGATTGTCCTGACTGAATAGTTATGGATGGCATATTTTTTTTACTCCACATATTTCATGTCAGCAGCCATAGTTATATACTTGTCTTAAACAACCCTAAATAACACATAATTAATTGGTTTGCCTGTGGACAAAATTGTGCCAGCGAGAACAGAGTGTTGTGTCTGAAATGATAGCTGACAAAATCTTCAATACTGCAATACTGATGTAAAAGCAGAGGCTTTAAAGTCATTACAATCTAGTACTCTGTGCTTTCATATTTGCATTTCAGAATACATAATCAGTTAAATGACAAAAAAGAAACACTAAAATGATCTTGCCCACCTCTTCATGCAAATTACACATATGTGCCTGTGACACTGGTTTACACACAAACGCAAACATACTGGGAGATGCTCTGACCGCTTTCCTCCTTTATGTTATGAGCAATTACACTAATTACAAATCTAAAACAAAACAACTATTTAAACCCCCCTAAATAAAATGACTTTTCTTTCTGATTAGATGTGACTGTTTAGAGTAAAGAGCTTTGAAAGTCTTGCCCTGCTTGTATTAACAGAAGTTTTTTTAAATTTAATTAAGGTAATAAGATTGTTTTCGGGGGTTCATTTTAAACAAAGTCATGGAAAAAAACAGCATATGTTCAAGATGAAAAAAAAAAAAAATCAAAAACTGTTTTCCATTAAACCTCAAGAGACATTAGCTCTGTGTGCAAGGAAATCTGCTGTTTAATAAAGAGTAAATCCTGGCTTGATTCCTTTTCTTTTTTTTGTGGTGTATTGGACAAAGGCTGCTGTCCCGCCTTCACCAGCAAATCTGTATATGTACCCTGCTGTTTTCATTTGTTTTTGATCTGCCTCATTAAAAGACTTTTGATGGCTCTAACTATTGTCCATGCCTAGGTACTGATTTACAAGCACCAAGCTCTGACCGTGCTTAGATTAATGGGAGCTCATGTAGTTTACAATTACCCTCAGGTCTTTCGGCCACACATGTTGGGTTTTGTGTCAGGGTCAGGTGCTTCTCTGAAAAAGAAACTCCAAAGCAGGCTTAAACCTGGGAAATTTTTAATACGATTTAGTTTTTTAATAGGATTGTGCGGGCTAACCAAAAGTGTATTGTAGGGGTAATGTGAGGGGTCAGACTTATTTTCCTGCTAATGTGGGTCATTTTAAAATATAATTGCTTTACATTTTTACACCGTTGTTAATGTAATGGCAGATAAAACATTCTTTTTTTATTAGCCTTCTTTGTGCTGATAAATTGTAATTTTCATGAGCAGAGCTTTTCCTCAAAGTGAATCCGTTTCACCTCTCCTTAGTCACACTATAATCAGTTTTTGCTTCAACTTCATTTGAATGTTTACCTCTCGAAATGCATCCCTTGTGGTTATTTTGATTTATTACCAATGTGAATGCATTTTCCATTTATGAAAAATAATAAAACTGACCTTGTGACAGGATGACAGAGGTTGAGACTCAGAGACAGTGTGAAAAGTTCAAAAATAAAGCTTTTAACCCTTTGCAGTCCATTTATTAAGTGCGTGTCAGGCGCATCAGGTCCAATTTATTTTCACACGCGCAGTTAATTTTAGACGCGCTATTTAAAAGTATTTTTTTTCCACAGTCAAACGGGTTTAAAAGGCCCTGCATATCAACAAAGCACTCACTAGGCATCTCCAGCCCCGCCCCACCCTTTCGCTTGCTATCGCTTTCACCTATGCTAAGAAATAAATAATAATAATAGTCGTACATACCGATCAATCATCTCCTGATCACTCGTTTTATCACCAAACTCCTCAATAATGCGATCCAAGTCATTATTTTATTACTATAACATCTCAAAAAAGCTCTGCAAATGTTTGTGATATTCTCTGTGCGCTGATTCAGTAACAGCCAGCTTGTTTCCTTATGGCCGCCCCTATCTGATGCCAGGGGCAAGTATGACTATTCATGAGATGCCTTTTTTTCCCCGACTTATCTCGGCTCCTGTCGCTCCCACTCAGCCATTGAATGGTTTTCTTGGAAAAAATGACTAGAAACCCGCTTTTTATGCTTTTTGATGATGTCGGCCATTAACAGCAAACAAAGAGTACACAATAGTATACAATAATAATAATATATATATATATATATATATATATATATATATATATATATATATATATATATATATATATATACAATACTGTGCAAAAGTTTTAGGCAGGTGTGAAAAATGCTGTAAAGTAAGAATGCTTTCAAAAATAGACATGTTAATAGATTATATTTATCAATTAACTAAATGCAAAGTGAGTGAACAGAAGAAAAATCTAAATCAAATCCATATTTGGTGTGACCACCCTTTGCCTTCAAAACAGCATCAAGCATCAATTCTTCTAGGTACACTTGCACACAGTTTTGAAGGAACTCGGCAGGTAGGTTGGCCCAAACATCTTGGAGAACTAACCACAGTTCTTCTGTGGATTTAGGCAGCCTCAGTTGCTTCTCTCTTCATGTAATCCCAGACAGACTCGATGATGTTGAGATCAGGGCTCTGTGGGGGCCATACCATCACTTCCAGGACTCCTTGTTCTTCTTTACGCTGAAGATAGTTCTTAATGACTTTCGCTGTATGTTTGGGGTCGTTGTCATGCTGCAGAATAAATCTGGGGCCAATCAGATGCCTCCCTGATGGTATTGCATGATGGATAAGTATCTGCCTGTACTTCTCAGCATTGAGGAGAACATTAATTCTGACCAAATCCCCAACTCCATTTGCAGAAATGTAGCCCCAAACTTGCAAGGAACCTCCACCATGCTTCACTGTTGCCTGCAGACACTCATTCGTGTACCGCTCTCCAGCCCTTCGGTGAACAAACTGCCTTCTGCTACAGCCAAATATTTCAAATTTTGACTCATCAGTCCAGAGCACCTGCTGCCATTTTTCTGCACCCCAGTTCCTGTGTTTTCGTGCATAGTTCAGTCACTTGGCCTTGTTTCCACGTCGGAGGTATGGCTTTTTGGCCGCAAGTCTTCTCCGGACAGTAGATGGGTGTACCAGGGTCCCACTGTTTTCTGCCGGTTCTGAGCTGATGGCACTGCTGGACATCTTCCAATTGCAAAGGGAAGTAAGCATGATGTGTCTTTCATCTGCTGCGTAAGTTTCCTTGGCCGACCACTGCGTCTACGGTCCTCAACATTGCCTGTTTCTTTGTGCTTCTTCAAAAGAGCTTGGACAGCACATCTGGAAACCCCTGTCTGCCTTGAAATTTCTGCCTGGGAGAGACCTTGCTGATGCAGTATAACTACCTTGTGTCTTGTTGCTGTGCTCAGTCTTGCCATGGTGTATGACTTTTGACAGTAACTGTCTTCAGCAACCTCACCTTGTTAGCTGAGTTTGGCTGTTCCTCACCCAGTTTTATTCCTCCTACACAGCTGTTTCTGTTTCAGTTAATGATTGTGTTTCAACCTACATATTGAATTGATGATCATTAGCACCTGTTTGGTATAATTGTTTAATCATACACCTGACTATATGCCTACAAAATCCTGACATTGTGCAAGTGTACCTAGAAGAATTGATGCTGTTTTGAAGGCAAAGGGTTGTCACACCAAATATGGATTTGATTTAGATTTTTCTTCTGTTCACTCACTTTGCATTTAGTTAATTGATAAATATAATCTATTAACATGTCTATTTTTGAAAGCATTCTTACTTTACAGCATTTTTTCACACCTGCCTAAAACTTTTGCACAGTACTATATATATATATATATATATATATTATTGTAATTATAATTATAATTCATGCACTATTACAGGGGTGGGCAATTCCAGTCCTGGAGGGCCGGTGTCCCTCCTGGCTTTTGTTCCAACTTTGCCCTAAATTACTTAATTGGGCCAATTATTACCATTTATTGGTCTAATTAAGTAATTTAGAGCACAGTTGGAACAAAAGCCAGGAGGGACACTGGCCCTCCAGGACCGGAATTGCCCACACCTGCACTAGATGTTAGATTCTGTTTAATTTCCTAAGTGTTTAAACTTTAACATATTGGACATTTTTCTTACCAGTCAAAAAACCCACTATGAGAAGCCCTCCATGAGAGCTGTTTGTTGATGGTCCACAACATAAGTGAGGATGTCACTTTGGTGTAGGTGTAAAGATACGCGCAAAGTGATTTGCGGGTGCATAACCTCCATAATGCAGCGTATGTAAAGAATGGTGTTCACCTGGTGTTCTGCACCCACTATCAAGTTTGCACTTTGCTGTCATAATCCATTAAAATTATATTGAAATGCATTCAAATAAAGAAAAGAGCATGAAATTGGCAGGATCTGGATACTAAGTGGGTGCAAACATTATAATGTGATGTAAGGATTTTGCCTTGCACTTAGGCAACTGCTCATCCTCCAAAAATTTTACACCTCGACTTACAAGGTGCAAACCATTGTAGAAGTGAGTAATTAGGAGCTGTATAAAACCACACACCTCCAGAGATCTGTCAGGCCCTATCCACATTACCGTTTTATAACCGAATTAAGGGTTCAAAGCCTGTTTAAAAGTGTTTAACTCGATTTGCATCCACACTAAACACAGTTCATAACCGAGTTCGACAAAAGAGTTTGAAATCTACTCAGGAGGTAGTCTCGAACTCGGTTGTCAGCATAACTGGGTTAGATAAACTGGTTTAACTGCAGTCTGGACATGAACTGTGTTCGAGTCTGGTTACACAGTATCCTCCGATATAGTGCTTTGTGGTAGTACATTACCATAATTCCCCTGGTTACATGAGACACCGTAGCTTAGAAACAAGGAAGTCAACAAATATTGCTAATCAAAAACTTTATATAAGTGTGGTATCCAAAGCATAACCAACAAGTACAGAGAAACATCATCTGTATTTCTTTTTTGGTTATTTGTTTTCTAAATATTTTGCCAGTGAGTCTCGTATGATTATTGCTTTTCGACCTTGCTCTGCCAGATTGGCTGTAAAGACAACAGGGCTAGTCAGACATTGGATAATGTTTGTTGGGTTGTTTTTTCTTGTGTACAGTTTCCTAGTAACTAAAGACGTTGTATTCTGGGAGCTGTTAGTGGAAGTTTTAGGGGAGGCGGGAGGAGAGGCAGCCAAGCTGTGCAGCAAAATTGCTACACACATTTTTACACATTAAATTTAAATTTAGTGCGTATTACGGATTTTTTTAATGCATAAAAATGGCAGGTATGCAGCTTATCTGGACCGATGTTTATGAGTATATGGAAAAGACTTATAAATAAATATGGAATAAATAGCCTTATACATCCCACTCTATAAACACTACAGCTGACCTCTATATTAGACATCTTTGACAATGGTGACACTTTTAGGGAAAGTTGAAACATTTAAACTCTAAATTGTGAACATCTTTACTATCAGTACCAGGTCTTTTAACTGTGTTGAAAGTATTGCCCTGCTTGTTATTATATTAACTTGTCTGCTGTTTTTACCATTTTAATGCGTGATGCATTTGTTATTTGTTTTTATTATTTGTTTTTATTTAGCAGGCGCCTTTATCCAAAGCAACTTACAGGAGACTAGGGTGTGTGAACTATGCATCACAACAACATCTCACCCGAAAGACGGAGCACAAGGAGGTTAAGTGACTTGCTCAGGGTCACACAGTGAGTCAGTGGCTGAGGTGGGATTTGAACCGGGGACTTCCTGGTTACAAGCCCTTTTCTTTAACCACTGGACCACACAGCTTCCTGTGACAGTGACAAGAACAGAGTCCTCTTTTTAATGCATCGTGTGACAGTTCAAGTTTCTTTACATGCCTTCCATACCCGCCTCAACCATTGCTTAGAGAGACTGCATTTTAAGACCCAAGAGGGTAGTTCAGACTTCAGGCACCATAACCTCCTGCATTACAACCCCGGGGTATTTTTAGTGTGAGGTACTGTACATTCTAAGTACCATACTGTATTTAGAATGTATTTGTAAATGTTGTTATTACTTGCTTTATATAATGTTTTATTAATTCGTATAATGGGCAATATCCACAGAGTGTTTACCACCATCCTAGGTTTATATTGATATACAGTAATTGTTTATTATGTTAGCTTCAAATAAATAACTCAGAAGGTTCATTTAAAAGCACCTACATGTGCTTGTTTCTTGCTAGTTCAGTAACAATAACAAAGAAAGGGTGCACAGTGGTATTTCCTTTATAAATATGGCCATATGTATTTTAGATATGTGTTAAGTATAGGTTGCATTTGTGGTTTTTTTTGAACCCATCAGTAGAAAAGTCTGAGCAAATGTTTTTTGAGATTTTAGATTTACTATTAGTGCCACCGTTGGCTTAAGTCACCAAACAGGCAAAACAAGTCTGTGTTTGAAAAGTATAGATTGTCCACGAAACCTACATGTTTCAAATAGTTGCATCAAGGTATTGCAGGGCAGAACACTAAGGGGTAGATGTACTAAGATGGGCCAGTTGCAGCGCAAATATACTGCAATTTGCATTTTCGTTGCAACAATTTGCAAAGTATACATTTTGTCGTATGTACTAAGAGAAAATATGTTTATGAAAAAGCCACAATATACTAATTTAAAGATTTGATGCGTCTTCTTTTCAAAATCTCTAGCATTGCGAGAGTCGTGCCACATTGTTCAAATAAATAGCGGGAGCTGAGTTGTGGTTTGCTGCAGCAGAGGGTGTCTGAAGGACAACGCCTATACATGCAAGGTTCCAAGAATCAAAACAACATTGTTTTTGTTAAATGTAAACGTCATCTGTACATGCATTGTGTTTAGTCTTCATTTTACTTATTTTAATACTGTTACTATATATAAAAAAATGAACGGCAGTTTAATCCCATCAGATTCTATAATGGGCCTCCACCTTCACCCCCAAAAAGCTTTTCATAATCATAAAGTAGCCCCTCGCTAAATCGGACATGTTTGTCTGACATAAGGAGGTGTCGGGTTTAAAAACAATTCAATAAAATTGCACACGCATACATTTATAGTGCTCAATGCATTTTAAATGTAAATCATTGTGCTGAAATAACACTAATGTGTTTTGGCTAGGCTACTCATTACATTATGGAAATATAAAAATCTGTACAGTAGGCCTATACAGTATACAATACAGCTGCAAAATCAAATGAATATCTAGCGCACTTTCTTTTACCGGTAACACAAAATAAATCATGCTGCTGCATTGTACACATTGACGTACAGTGCAAATAAAAGATTATTTTAAATTGAAACTAAATGATTTTAGCTTTTTTTAAAAAAATTTTTAATAATTATTATTTTTAACTTGGCCAACTTAGTAGCCTAGACAATTAACAAAAAATAGATCATGGTCCTGTACAGATGCTTGTAAGTACATCCTGCCTTTAGTGAAAATTCGGTACTTGGGTGTTCACCTCAAAAATGCAGCACCACTGGCAACGCACAAAAAGTGGACTGCTTAAAAACGTGCAACTGTTTAAAACGTGCTTTCAAAAGTTTGTAACAAATTGATGCAATTGTAAGTGTCGCAATTGTCGGCAGCTTTAGTACATCTCATTATAATATTTGAGAACCCTGATTTATACTATCTCCACCCCATTTTTGCGATTTTGTGCAGGAACGCCCATAATTACATATTCATCTATGGTTGAACCACAAAAAAAAACAACTGCTGCCGCAAAGCATTCCCTAAAATGTCGCTAATAGCATCGTGCTTGCTTAGTACATTTCTCCCTAAACTTTGACTCGTTTGTGACCTATTGCGACAGGCGCAACACTTTAGTACATCTACCCTAAAGAAATCTGTCTTTAACCAGGCCAGTTGCTACTGTTTAAATACATTTCACTTTTGGAAAAAAGCCACCATCACCTATGTATTTTTTGGAAGGAGAAAAAAGCCAAAACATATTTAAAAAATACATTAAAATCCATTGAATCTTATCTGTTTTTGTAGTTGTTCTAAAATATAGAAGCAGTTTTCATCCCTTATATACATGGCTTCCTTCTTTATATTCACTGCATTAATTTGTATTTTATTTTATTATTATCTGAGGAGCTGTGCCAGGAGGAAAAATCTCTTAATTTGCCCTCCCTTATTAGTACTTTATATTTTCAGCAATATTCTGTATAAGCCACACAGAGAAATGACAACACTGGCGTATCTATTCCAAACACACAAACATAGAGTTCATGACCTGTTTTTATCGTTCTATAGTTCAGAGGCTATGAAATAAAAGGACACAGTTAAAGGTGAGATCGATTCCCCATAAAGAATAAAAATAGGCCGGACTGGTTCTCCGAGAGTTAAAAGCATCACTCTACGGCCTTCCTCCCTGTGCTTCAGGTTTAATTTGCTCTCGTTCCGAGCAGCTCAGTGATGGCAGCCTGGTTCACTGCCTCACCATACTAATGAGACCCATCCATCTGTCTCCATCACTGCCAGCCTCTGCTTTCTGCTGGAAGTCAGAGATGAACGCTCAGGACAGGTCCTTTCTAGGCTGCAGTACTTAATCATTTCTAAAAGTGCTAGATGGCCTCAGGCAGTGAAGGCAACAAACATTTTAACCCCAGGTTTGTCAGCTCAAGCTCTCGCGCTTTGACTGGAAGCCTCAATAACAACAAATAGATGTGTGTGTTTCTTCTCTCTGCGAGACTGCTAGCTTGCACCCTCGTCTTTAGGACAAAAGGTTAAACAGACCCTTGAGGCCTGCTGTTTTGTGGCCCTTTTTATTGTTAACTCCCATTTGAACACAAAAAGGCTGCATAGAAACAGCAAAGTAAGTTCCAGACATTTCTTCTCTGGGGATTTCATTACAAGGTCAATCCCTTTAACCGGAGGCTGTCAACCTCTGACCTGGGTTACTTTCCTTTCTGTAATAAATAACGGTACAGTATAAGAGTGACATCCTTTTCTTTCTTTTACGCCAAAGGAAATTTTCAACACAAGTTCTATGTTTACGCCACCCGTGTACAAAGACGCTGGTTTTATTATTCTGAGCTTAATGGTGGCAACACCTTTCATTAGCAATGCAGTTAAAGCATTTACATTGTGGCTAGAGCCTCTAATTTATTTTTCCACTCCATCTACTGCTCCATATGTCTGTGGAATCTGCCTTTTTTTCCCCCCAAGGCTCATGTTACTATAAAGCAATTGTCTGGAATGTGTAAGAATTAAGTATGTCATCATTCAGGTTAGACATGCAATTAGAAGAGTTGCACCAATTTCTACCACTGAGATCCTGTCACTTTAATTTATCCCTCCTTCCTCATGTATGGGTTAAGGCCAATGGTTTTATATAGTCCTAGGCAGTGGAGATCCATATATGAAAATCTGGGGGAGGGGGTAGCTGTACAGTGGTGAAATTAGTCAGTTTACATAATATAGATAATGGGATCATTTTTAAAAAAACAGCTTACAAATTCAAAATCAGCTAGCAGTCCTCCAAATTGTTTTGGAAATATCATATGCTCTCTCTTTCTTTCGCATTAGCACATTGGAACACATGGAAATCAAACAAGATGTATTTGAGGCAGTGCTAAAACATGTGCCTTTATTTATATTGTTTGCTACGAATACAATACTATATACAATATTTAAATTTAAGATGAGCATTGCTCATTTTCACATACAACAGAATTTATATCCATTAATCCTTAAGATTGCTATCCCATAGGATTCTCAGAATATATTGCTACTGCACTCAAAATGACATATACACCATTTTTATTAAACATCAATTTAAAAGCATAACGGCTGCAGGAATAAATGCTGATATATATATATATATATATATATATATATATATATATATATATATATATATATATATATATATATAGGGTGCTTTCTTCCTTGAAGTGTTGTAATTACTCCTGTGCTGCTACAGCTTTAAATAAGACTGTAGATTTAAGAGGACTGGGGTGCAGCAGACTTGTTACCATGGAGCCCAGCCATGAAAGCATTGTGTCATCATAGTGAACTAGTTTTAAAGAAGCCATGCACCTGCTGTAACCGGTTATGAAAGAAGTGAATATGTCTTTAACCTTAAAAAAGGTCAAGCCTGATTGGAAATAATCAGGCCATGTATTGCTGTAGTTAAAGCCGGTCCAAAATAATTTCCTGCTTTTGTTCCTGCATTTGATTTGAATGTCTTCTAATAGTAGGTTAAAGTTCTTTTAATTGAGAAATGAAAAACAGACAGGAACTGCAAGTACCATTGCACACAAAGAGCTCTATTTAAACTCCAGTAACGCCTCCAAAAACCCATTATACCCACTGGACATGTGCCTGAATTACAGGGATTTGAATGCTTCCAAAAGTGTTGAAAAAGATCAAATGCAGAATTGCTTGTCTGTGCTTAAATCAGCAAATTGAAAATACTTGCATTCTGCACTCTTAATCTCAGTAGGAATTGATGGTTTTCAAAGAGTTTGGTCCTTTACAAAAATGGCACCTTATTTAATTAATGGAATATAAAAAACAAACAAAAATAGACCCCAAATTAAACACAGATTGGTTACTTTTGGTTTTGAACAATTTACAATAGTTTGAAATCTGGAGTAGACTGCCGTGGGTCATCCAAAACCTGATATTGTTTGTACAGTACATTGTGTCACATTAATGAGGACACATTTAGTGATGCTGAGTATGTTGACTTTTCTCGAAAGCCTTCAAATAACAGGTGAAAACGCTCCAACAGGACTCCAGTGTGATAAATTGATCAATGAATGCTAAATGAGACTTTTGCAAAATAAAGGCCATGGTGATCAATAATCAATTAATTGTTGTATCTCTAATGATCTCTAATGATCTTGTATTTCTTTTTTTGTTGATATATATTATCAGAAAAATATATAAATATACTTTAAGGAACTGTTAAGGAATATGTTAAGGATATGTTTAACACATACAGTACTGTGCAAAAGTTTTAGGCAGGTGTGAAAAGATGCTGTAAAGTAAGAATGCTTTCAAAAATAGACATGTTAATAGTTTATATTTATCAATTAACAAAATGCAAAGTGAGTGAACAGAAGAAAAATCTACATCAAATCAATATTTGGTGTGACCACCCTTTGCCTTCAAAACAGCATCAATTCTTCTAGGTACACTTGCACACAGTTTTTGAAGGAACTCGGCAGGTAGGTTGGCCCAAACATCTTGGAGAACTAACCACAGTTCTTCTGTGGATTTAGGCAGCCTCAGTTGCTTCTCTCTCTTCATGTAATCCCAGACAGACTCGATGATGTTGAGATCAGGGCTCTGTGGGGGCCATACCATCACTTCCAGGACTCCTTGTTCTTCTTTACGCTGAAGATAGTTCTTAATGACTTTCGCTGTATGTTTGGGGTCGTTGTCATGCTGCAGAATAAATCTGGGGCCAATCAGATGCCTCCCTGATGGTATTGCATGATGGATAAGTATCTGCCTGTACTTCTCAGCATTGAGGAGAACATTAATTCTGACCAAATCCCCAACTCCATTTGCAGAAATGCAGCCCCAAACTTGCAAGGAACCTCCACCATGCTTCACTGTTGCTTGCAGACACTCATTCGTGTACCGCTCTCCAGCCCTTCGGCGAACAAACTGCCTTCTGCTACAGCCAAATATTTCAAATTTTGACTCATCAGTCCAGAGCACCTGCTGCCATTTTTCTGCACCCCAGTTCCTGTGTTTTCGTGCATAGTTCAGTCGCTTGGCCTTGTTTCCACGTCGGAGGTATGGCTTTTTGGCCGCAAGTCTTCTCCGGACAGTAGATGGGTGTACCAGGGTCCCACTGTTTTCTGCCAATTCTGAGCTGATGGCACTGCTGGACATCTTCCGATTGCGAAGGGAAGTAAGCATGATGTGTCTTTCATCTGCTGCAGTAAGTTTCCTTGGCCGACCACTGCGTCTACGGTCCTCAACGTTGCCCGTTTCTTTGTGCTTCTTCAAAAGAGCTTGGACAGCACATCTGGAAACCCTGTCTGCCTTGAAATTTCTGCCTGGGAGAGACCTTGCTGATGCAGTATAACTACCTTGTGTCTTGTTGCTGTCCTCAGTCTTGCCATTGTGTATGACTTTTGACAGTAAACTGTCTTCAGCAACCTCACCTTGTTAGCTGAGTTTGGCTGTTCCTCACCCAGTTTTATTCCTCCTACACAGCTGTTTCTGTTTCAGTTAATGATTGTGTTTCAACCTACATATTGAATTGATGATCATTAGCACCTGTTTGGTATAATTGTTTAATCCTACACCTGACTATATGCCTACAAAATCCCTGACTTTGTGCAAGTGTACCTAGAAGAATTGATGCTGTTTTGAAGGCAAAGGGTGGTCACACCAAATATGGATTTGATTTAGATTTTTCTTCTGTTCACTCACTTTGCATTTAGTTAATTGATAAATATAATCTATTAACATGTCTATTTTTGAAAGCATTCTTACATTACAGCATTTTTTCACACCTGCCTAAAACTTATGCACAGTACTGTATATTTAAAAATACTTTTCTTAAGGGCTTTGCTGTAAAATAGATGAATGTTCATTAATTATTAGATTTAAAAACAAAGAGCCAATGGAAATGCCCAGATTTAAGTTTTGTTTTGTGCATGGAAAACAATCAGTGAATAAAAGTATGATGATATTGAACCAAGGTTATGAAGATTAAACATCTAACAGTGTAATGTAATAAACTCCAGGGAGAGTCTTATCTTTAATGATTTAAACAACAGATTCACCACTGTTTTTTTTCAGTTGGATTGGTAATTTAAAAGTTCTTTCCTTGACCTTTTTTCTGAACACAAGCATTTTTTTTTCATCTAGAAGAAGTGATTCCAATCTGGTGCAAAAGCTTAGCAAACCTTGGACAGTATTTTCTTTTTTTGTTTGTTTACAGTAGTGCATTTTACAATGTGCAGGAAAGTTGCTTGTTAGTTTTAGACACATTTTTTAGTAAATTTATAACTGTTAATTTTTGTGTGCGTTAAATAAACTCATCTGGTGTGCAACAGCCTTAACTCCCTCAAGTAACGGCCTTCTACAAAGTGAATATACAGCTCTGCAGCTCCATTCACACAGTGGGCCATTTTTAATGAATTGCTACATGGACTTGATTACTATCAGAATGCAGAATGAGGCAAATGAAGAGAGCGATTAGAGAGACTCACCGGAGAATATAATAAAACAAAATCAATCAATACAATATATATTTTTTCCTATCAGCTTAGTATAGTGCCATGTTTTATGAACTTTTTGGATTGATATGGAAACTGCATATTTATTCAATATATTTAGGATCCCTTCTCATAATCATGATTTACTAACATATATTTCCCTTGACAGTTTTAGAGCCAGTCTTCTTGGAGTTATAAATGATCCCAAGGCTCCACTCTTGGTTACTCACATGGACAGATAAATGAATTAAGGGAACTTTTATGCCAATTACTTTATGCATTTGCAGTTCTGAAGAGTGGGAGCTAATTAAAGATATGATTCATATTAAGCACTTGATCAAGTCATTGAATAATGGAATCAGGAGCAGTTCCAAAAAATTAGCAATCGCCTGATCTCTAATTGTTACATAATACTGAAGGATGTGGAATTCAAACAGAAATTAGTCAGCTGAGAAGAGGATCACCACTGTTAGCATAAGTTTGTCAAGACTATTGATTTTGGGAATGTACCCACTATATGAAAAAAATATATGATTGCATATCAATGCAGATACGGAGTAGCTTATTTTACTACCCATTTGGTATGATCAGGGTATTCATTTTTAATAAGACATGTGTATCCATTAACTTGCAGCATTTAAAAGACATGCATTGATTTACCTTCACGTGTGCCATGTTGTCCGTACTGAGGCGATATATATTTGAACATAATCCTGATTGTTTTGGTATTTTTTACCCCACATGGATGATGAATCATTTCTCAACTTTTAGTAAGGCACGTTCCCAGGACAGTGGATTTGAGCATCACAGTCTGTCCAGATCATGTACCTTCCTGTAACAATAAAAACACAACAACAAGCACAGTTGTTGCAGGAGGAAGGATGCCCTGGCATGATCACTATGATGCTCATAAGACAAATGTGTGTTCCCCTGGGGAATGCTCCCTAGTAAAAGCTGAGGAACATTTTCCACAGCCAATTTATAACCTTGAGGTGTTGAGAAATATCATTGTGATATGGACAGCACTGGACACAGCAAAGGTAAAGCAATGCAGTTATTGTAAACACTGCTGGTTATATTTTTAAACAAAGCACACCTTGAAGTGTCATACTGAGATTTTAAAATAGTAATCTAATTATAATAATAGTAAGGGGGAAAAAAGCTTTTTAATGAGGCTGAAGAGATCCAACCATTACATTGACGTTTTGGAATAATTGCTATGTTTTTTGTTTGTTTGTTTTTTTTCTTTATACTGTAACTTAGAATTAAAATGCCCACTTCAGCCACAGGGGGGGGGGGATCCAGGAGAGAAAGGGGTGCAAGTCCCCTTAAAATGACTTTTCATCACTCTAGGGGGTTACACCTGATTTCTTACAGAACACAATCAAATTACACACAAGACACAAGGGCAGTGGTGTAGTTTGTACATGGCATTCTTTCATTTATTTTTAATTTAATTAAATTTAATTGGATAAATGCCCATCAAGGTGTAATATGTATTTTACAACAGTGTCTAATTGGATAGTTAGTTATTGAATCTTCTGGCTTATGCTGCAATAATAGGAACTTCAGCGTTTTAGACCTGCATTTATTGCTGACCCTTTTTATACAGAAAAAAACTCTGTTATCACTGTTTCATATCAACACTGTCACTCAGTCTTCAGGAGTGATAACCAAGACTTGTAATACATTTTCTTATTTTAACCTTATCACTGGCCACTTTTAATTGTGATGCTACTATTTTGGTCCTTTTCCTGACAGTTGTAGTCAAAAGTTTACAAATAATTTCTAGAAATTATATGTAGCAAAAGTTTTACTTTTGTGCATGAGGAAAAAAAAAGTTATAAGAAATAGATGTCTACAATTGTTTAGTTCAGCATTTATTTCTTTTTTTGCAAAACTCCAAAAATGCTAATTCAAAAGTACTGGTATTCATACCCTGACAAGGAAATTGAAATGAATAGTTAGTTCAGGCACCTTTAGCAATAATAACTTCTTTTAAACAATTTGGATATTTGTCATTGAACTTTTGGCATGATTCTTTACTGATTTTTGACCGTTCTTCAACGCAGAATTGTTCCAGTTAATTTAAATTTCGAGGACTTCTCTTGTGCCTTCTTCAACTCATACCAAAGATTCTCAATCGGATTTAGATCGGGACTTTGACTAGGCCATTCCAGAACCTTGATTTTATTCTTTAACCATTCTGAAGTAGATTTTGATGTGTGCTTTGGATCGTTGTCATGTTGGAACGTCCAGTTGCGCTTTAAACCAAGTTTTGTAGCGGAGGGTTTCAGATGATTGGCAAATATTTTTTGGTATGCTATGGAATCCATTTGACCATGTACTGGAACTAAATTTACTATGCTATTAGAGGAAAAACAGTAGGTATAGTGTTTTCTTTTCTTTTCTTTCTACACCTCACCAGACTTTCTCCAAACGTAACGACTATCAGTGTGACCAAATAGCTCGATTTTTTGTTTCATCACTCCACAAAACCTTTGACCAGAACTTATATCCTTGTGATGTTTTCCTAAGAGTGGCTTTTTCCTTGGCCCGCAACCATTGAGACCTTCACCATGCAATACTCGACCTATGGTTGAAATGGAAACCCCAGTCCCACTTGCAGCCAATTCATTTGAATATCTTTCAGTCTCAGATTGTTATTAACCTTCCTCACAATTCTTCTACTTGTTCTTGGTCAAAGAACCTTCTTTCTTCCAGACCGAGGGAGCGTTGTGACAGTACCACGAGTCTTGTACTTTTTGATAATAGAAACAATAGTTGAAATTGGGATACTCAAATACTTGGAAATGTTCATGTATCCTTCTCCAGCTTTATGACAATAAATCATTTTCTGTCTAAGGTCTTGAGATAGTTATTTACTTTTTCCCAAATTGACTTATTGGTAATGACAGCAATCATCCCATGCTTATCCCTTTTATACTCTCTAAGAATGTTCACCTACAATCCAGCATTTTCTAGACTTTTCTAGAATTAGGTTCTGCATTATTATATTGACATTTCAAGCACCTTGTAGACAATACTACCATAGCATCAAAGGGCATGAATACTTTTGAATTAGCATTTTTGGAGTTTTGCAAAAAGATTTCTGAAATAAACAATTGTAGACATCTATTTCTTGTAACTTTTTTCTCAACCACAAAAGCATAAAGTTTCTAGAAATTATAAATTTCCATTGGGGTATGTAAACTTTTGATATATATATATATATATATATATATATATATATATATATATATATATATATATATATATATATATATATATATATAGGAGGGTTAATATCCTTCCTGCATAAAACATGTGCGTAAGCACATTTTGCTTAATTGTATAATTATTTTATGGTTAATTATCCCCTGCACCTGGAAGTAATTGTAAATTAGAGCCAGGTGCAGGGTATTTAAGAGGTGCAGTCAGTCTGCACTGAACATGCTGAGTAGAAGGAAGCAGGAGGGGTACCCTGCTGCCGAGCAGTCAATCAAAGGTAACTGTGTGTTCCTTTTGTAATTGCATTAAAACTGTGTGTTTTGTTTTTATAACAGGTAAACAGCCTAGTTAGGTTCCAGTTGTGTTTAGTTAGTGCTCAAAACGGAGCTAGGTGTTTTGTTTCGTTTTTTGTTTTTTTGTTTTGTTTATTAAACAAAACAAATAATTAAAATCCATTTTCTGTGTCCTGGGTCACTGTATTATAGGGGCAAACGAATGACCGTGAGTGCGTCCGTTACAATATATATATATATATATATATATATATATATATATATATATATATATATATATATATATATATATACAGTACTGTGCAAAAGTTTTAGGCAGGTGTGAAAAAATGCTGTAAAGTAAGAATGCTTTCAAAAATAGACATGTTAATAGATTATATTTATCAATTAACTAAATGAAAAGTGAGTGAACAGAAGAAAAATCTAAATCAAATCCATATTTGGTGTGACAACCCTTTGCCTTCAAAACAGCATCAATTCTTCTAGGTACACTTGCACAAAGTCAGGGATTTTGTAGGCACATAGTCAGGTGTATGATTAAACAATTATACCAAACAGGTGCTAATGATCATCAATTCAATATGTAGGTTGAAATACAATCATTAACTGAAACAGAAACAGCTGTGTAGGAGGAATAAAACTGGGTGAGGAACAACCAAACTCAGCTAACAAGGTGATGTTGCTGAAGACAGTTTACTGTCAAAAGTCATACACCATGGCAAGACTGAGCACAGCAACAAGACACAAGGTAGTTATACTGCATCAGCAAGGTCTCTCCCAGGCAGAAATTTCAAGGCAGACAGGGTTTTCCAGATGTGCTGTCCAAGCTCTTTTGAAGAAGCACAAAGAAACGGGTAACGTTGAGGACCGTGAGCGCAGTGGTCGGCCAAGGAAACTTACTGCAGCAGATGAAAGACACATCATGCTTACTTCCCTTCGCAATCAGAAGATGTCCAGCAGTGCCATCAGCTCAGAACTGGCAGAAAACAGTGGGACCCTGGTACACCCATCTACTGTCCGGAGAAGTCTGGTCAGAAGTGGCCTTCATGGAAGACTTGCAGCCAAAAGCCATACCTCCGGCGTGGAAACAAGGCCAAGCGACTCAACTATGCACGAAAACACAGGAACTGGGGTGCAGAAAAATGGCAGCAGGTGTTCTGGACTGATGAGTCAAAATTTGAAATATTTGGCTGTAGCAGAAGGCAGTTTGTTCGCCGAAGGGCTGGAGAGCGTACACAAATGAGTGTCTGCAGGCAACAGTGAAGCATGGTGGAGGTTCCTTGCAAGTTTGGGGCTGCATTTCTGCAAATGGAGTTGGGGATTTGGTCAGAATTAATGGTCTCCTCAATGCTGAGAAGTACAGGCAGATACTTATCCATCATGCAATACCATCAGAGAGGCATCTGATTGGCCCCAAATTCATTCTGCAGCATGACAACGACCCCAAACATACAGCGAAAGTCATTAAGAACTATCTTCAGCGTAAAGAAGAACAAGGAGTCCTGGAAGTGATGGTATGGCCCCACAGAGCCCTGATCTGAACATTGTCAAGTCTGTCTGGGATTACATGAAGAGAGAAAGCAACTGAGGTTGCCTAAATCCACAGAAGAACTGTGGTTAGTTCTCCAAGATGTTTGGGCCAACCTACCTGCCGAGTTCCTTCAAAAACTGTGTGCAAGTGTACCTAGAAGAATTGATGCTTGATGCTGTTTTGAAGGCAAAGGGTGGTCACACCAAATATGGATTTGATTTAGATTTTTCTTCTGTTCACTCACTTTGCATTTAGTTAATTGATAAATATAATCTATTAACATGTCTATTTTTGAAAGCATTCTTACTTTACAGCATTTTTTCACACCTGCCTAAAACTTTTGCACAGTACTGTATATATATATATATATATATATATATATATATATATATATATATATATATATATATATGGGTCAGAATATACTACCACACAATATTATGTCTCAAGTTGGTTTTGAGCCTAGCTCCAACCCAACGCTAATTATAACATATTAAATTGTGAATAATGTTCACTATCAACCTTTCTCCAAACCAAAGAAGGGCATAGCAGCATTTAGAATATAGTGGGTCTGCCCACTAATCAGTCAGAGAAAATAAACCTAAATAAATCAATCAATAACTTGGTGAAATCCACAAAGTTGGTTATAAGTAAGCTGCAGCTTACTTATATTCTTAAGAAATATTTACGCTCAGAGTTCTATTAATACATACCGGGGGGGCAAGATTGTCATGAAATGCGGATACCTGATACGAAACATAACGTTAAAGTAAACAATATAAATGCTGATACCCTCCAACATTTGACTGTTGAAAATAGGTACACTGGTGTTGCGTTAAGCGATCCAGCAGCTCATAGTGCAGTTGTGAGCGAGTGAAGCAACAGAGATTCCAGGGGGTTCTGGCGAGATGCCCCACCAGGGAATTTTTTAAACGTTAACTTCAAAATATGCATTTTCCTGCAACCTGGAAAACTACAAAGTGGTACTGTGCTGAAATGGGCTGCCTACTGTCCGGTTACCATGCTGACATGACGCTCGCACCTGCATGTCTCTAGTGGCTCGTCGGAGCCGTGCAGAAGACAAATGCAGTCAGAGGCTTCAGCTGACGTTTTGCACTAGTATGATCAGCATAGTCACTGTCAGCCTACTCGGGGCAGAGTGGAGTTCAAAATTCAGTACATACTATCAAGTTGTGAAGATCTTGTACTGAAGTATTGTATTGGCCAAATTGGTACAGTTGGAGGTATGTTAATAGCCAGTGGGTGGATGCTTCATGGGGAACAGTTTGTTATAACAATCGACAATTGTGCTTTTTTCACACATTCAGAACTAGCACAGAAAAAAGCAAAACATACTAATAATAATAATAATAATAATAATAGTAATAATAATAATAATAGAATCAACACACTTATGGAAGAAAATAATTATAGATAGATAGATAAATAAATAGATATATTTGCCAGCCAGCAGATGTGTTTCAGTCACCACAGATAAGCCTGCACGATTGAAAGCACTGTTTAGTTCATAAACTGCACTAGCTTGTTATGAATGAGTCAGTGACACACATAGCCAGCACAAAGGAATAGAAGAAGCGGAGTGTTCCACTTTCCTGCTGGGAGTCAGCCTCTCCTTTCAAGAACTGCAGACTATTTATTTACAGCTAAATAAAGTGGGCTCTTCTGCAGAGAAACATTGCTTGCTAGCTGCATTAACACTGTCGCACCACTGCTTTAAATCTTTTATATATCCCACGGCCCCAGGGGATAGTGCTGGATGTTCAGAGCCTCCTGTAATAAATAATTTATGCTAAGTAGCAATTTAGATGTTTGGCTTGGGGATGAAGGAATCCAAAAAAATCATAAATAAAGTTCACATTTTTGCTTTCTTCTGAAGTTAATTTATTTGTGCAATTAACTGACAACAAGCTCCAAAAAATATGTCTGGCCTAAAGTTGAATGACTATCAATTTTACTACATCCTAAATAATGACCCTGTAATAATGGTCAAACTTCTTACCCTTTTAGTTAGTCAAAAAACTGTATATGTGGGCTGCAAGACTGATTTTGTATGTAAATAAATAGACGGATACAACACATTTCATGATAGACCTGCCACAACTTAGAATGTTACAGTAGTGTATTTGTCTTTTTTTTCAAAAATGACTTTAGTTGGAACAGCAGAGCTTAGAAAAACGATCCATTTTCTACAGTACCCCTTATAAAAGTTTTCCACTTTAAATTTGCAAGGTCATTATTATCCATGGTGAATATAAACATGAAAGACTTTCAATTTAGTCATGTAAAATACCTTAATTACATATGTTTATACCAGGCTTTTTAACCTTGGAATTCATAAACCCTCCATTCACTGCAACCTTGCTCGGAATAATTCAATAATCTCACTCGTCATGGAAATTAATAAAGCACAGGAAAATACATTTTAACCTTAAAACGGTTCCTGTTTGAGGGCAAACACTCTTCACACAAGACTACAGTATACAGGGATTTACAATATCAGACGTTTGGCAAAAACTTAAAGGTGGATCCAAATACTGATCCAGTTTTCCATTGCAGATTTTCTTTACCACATTAAGACTTGCTCACCAGCTACATCACAGTTGTGTTGCACTTTTCTGTCACTGGTTGCTGTGCCACTGATGTTATGCTAAAATCATCCCACTTGGTATGGAAGTGTCAAACCTGTAATTTCCTCTCATTGTGTTTTACATAATTCCTTTAACTATTGCGGTTTAATTGCAATGACAAGTTTTTCTGTACCTATCTGAATTGTGACCAGCACTAAACTATGTTTACCTTGATGAAAAAGCCTTTCAGTTACTTCTATCTATCTATTAATTGTTCACAGATAATCCCCACATTTTTGAAAAGGAACATATTTTAATTTACCATAGACAACAACACATTCAAAAATAAAAACAAGCTTTTGTAATGTGAGTACTTAATATATGGTCTTGGTGACGCTAATGGGGAGAATTAGTAGTAATCCAATGTAGATTTCTTTGCTTATTTTTCAACTATTTAAAATCTGATATCGCACCTATTTCTTACAAGTATACTCTTCATACAAAAAAACAATATCATGAGGATTCAAAGGGTTTCGTGTCTGTTAAACTAGGCCTATATTTTGATTTCTCTGATTATTCATGCATACCGACAAAGGCTGTAATTATGTCACTTGTTTCACCTCAAGTTCTAGTGCATGTTGGGATATTAACAATAAGCAATGGTATGAAAGACCCGACAGTTACCTTGCATGTGATTTCTCATACCCTTGATAACAAATGTAGTGTTAGCTTTGTCAGGCTTATAATATTGGCCTCATACCTTTAGATGATGAGTTAAATAGGCTGATCAATCAGTCCAACCTCAAGAGCTTTGCAAGCACTCCCCATGGCTGTTAAGGACCTTGTAAGCCAATAACTTGTTAATATCAGACTCCACTGAATACGTTGTCAAACTCGAATAAGCAGTAAAAGGAGTGTAGTCATACGCAAGGGGTGTTTTGTTGAAATACATCCTTTAGAAAGTAAGAAGCTTGAGATTTGTACATAATGAGTTTTAAGCCTTGCCTGCATATTTACCTGCCAGTGCTGACTGTACTAACAGTCCTTGTTATACATGCTGTCGAGAGCTGCAAAAGGTTTAGGCAAAGAAATAAAGGAAATATTTTTAACCACATTGTGCTTTTTTGTTTGTTTGTTTGTTTGTTTGTTTGTTTGTTTGTTTGTTTGTTTTGCTCTTATGGGCTTGCTACCTCACACTCAGTAAGCATTTCTGCTTACTATTTAGCCATGTGTTTACATTCTTCCAGATCACATTAAATTTCAAAATGTCACTTTCTGTACTAGGCCTGTTTTAAATAGGTAGGTGTATACAGAGCAACAGTAAAAAAAAAAAAAAAATCATTAATACACAGAGTATGGCGCTATTAATTATAAGGCAGAGATTCGGGCGCAGGATCATGGGGTTTGCTTTGCTGATACCCCAAAGAAGCACCCATGACCCAGACATTGAATCAGGTTTCGGGACAATAGTTTCAATGTCATGAGTCAGAGTGTTGTAGCCCCTATCTCATTCTGGATTTTGTTTCCAATTTTAAAAAAGTTAAATAAAAGTAAAGCCAGATGAGAGTAGGGAAACTAAATTACTCCATTTTTGTATTAATTATCTGGAGAATACACTTCATGTTTTTGTTTTGTTTTGTTTTAGTTTTTTTCTTTTTTTGTTTTACTTTTGTGTTTGATTATGGCAAAAAAGCTTAAGGTTTTAAGTTCACAAGGCAGGAGCAATGTCTGCAGCCCTATGGCACTGAGCCCCAAGGAGGGCGTTGAGAATCACTGTGAGGAGGTGTCATTTCAGATTTCAGTAGGGGGCAACTTTAAATGGGGGTCCAGGGGTAGCTATTGATTTTTTTTGCTAATAAAAACTTAAAAATCAGTTTATTACAGGAGCATTTTCTGTGATTATTTCAAACAGGAAAAACAGGCAACCTTTATAGCTAAGCAATCTGCACTTGTGGCGTGCAGACCCAGTACCAAACAAAGCCTTATTTCTAAGCTTATATATAAGTTCAGAACATACAGGAGATAAAATAGTAAGATATTATTGATCCCACAGCCTTGATGATGACATCTATCAGTCACACAGTTTGATACATTGCACACCATTTTTTGTAGAGATAAATCATTTTGTTTTATAAAATATATTCTACTTATCCCTGAAATGATTGTTTTTGTAAACTTCTTATCATGTCCCGAATGGAAGCACTTGTGTTCATCCATGCACGCTCACCCCCCTCCACCCCCAATTAAGTAAGTAATGTATTTTTTATTATTTTTTTATACTGTTGACTGCAAACATAAGCAATGACTATTAGTTTTGTTGATATGTAAGCAATAAGGCACGACAGGGTGTGGGATATACTCTAATATCCACATGCCTCGGGTGCGTTATAAGTCACGAGGCGAAGCTGAGTGGCTTTAACACAGGATAACACAGGGCAGTGGAGTTGCAAAGTAATTTTTATTGAAAGTTTGAGAGACACTGCTATAGAGACTGTTACCTGGTTTAAAAAGTTCTCCTATGACAGGACATGTTTATTCAGATGAGACTCGAGTTCATTAGGCTACAAATACAGTTTATTTTAGATTTACAAATAATTCTCTCAAATGGAAGTTTTGAAAATTATTTTTTTTTTATAACAAAAAGAAAACAAATAAGGTTACAAAAATGTAGTTCTGTGTTATTTTTTTCTTTAAAAAAAAAAAAAAAACCATGGGGAAGCTGTACACTTTAGTTAATACTTAATGGATTGTCTACAAGTAGAGTTAACATACTGTGATGGGAATAACAGGAACTACAGAGGCAGGCAGAGGCTCAGTAATACCAGTGTCAGTAACATTTCATTGTCAACTATCTTCTCTTTTAAATGAACACACAATTGCTGTATGAACACATATCAATCCATCTGAATTTCTAAAGCAATGTTGATGCTGAAATTGTAATAGAATCAGTCTTTCACTATTTGTGTGACTTTCAGACTTTCCTGCAGAATACTTTGCAATTTGTGAGTCTGGCAACATGTCTACTACAGATTTGCTGAACTAGTCACAACATGCAAAGGTTTCTGCATATGTAACTTTATTGATCGTTTTTCCTTTGGCAATGAAAGATGTTATCTAACCCTGATGTAACTATCAACACCTGCTCTTGAACTGCCTCTATATCAAATTGTACTGTGTTTTGTATTTGCTCTTATTAGGACTGAAGTCATTGTATTTTGTATCTTGCTCTTAATTGTACTGTAATTCTTGATATGTATTTTTTGTATACAACTGTAAGTTGATCTGGGTAAGGGCGTCTGCTAAGAAATAAATAATAATAATAATAATAATGTTATTGAAGCGCTGGTTTTCTGAGCGTTACTGGCTTTTTTGTGTGTTTGTGATCTCTCGTGCTTACCACAAACATCATCATTCTTGATCCCTTGTCTCACTCTAAAATGAGTCCTCCATAGTTTACAGAAAGTATGTCTTTTTCCAACGTTGATTAGGATTATGTGTGAATATGTTGTGGTCCAAGAAGCTTGAAATTTGCATCAAGCTCCTGGTCACTGGCCCCTTGAGTGATAACACTGTTGCAGTGTGTGCTACATTCACACGTGTATCCTAGTTTTTTGGGGGTTTTTTTGTAAATCCCCTGTATACATAAAATAAATATTTAATTGACATTTTCTCTAACAGCAAGAAGAAAACCATTAACACATGCAAAAGGATAAAAAAATACCTGTGCTATCAAACCAAAATATATTGCAAACACATTTTTAAAAGCATCTACTTTTCAAAATACACTGCTTTACTCCTACATTGTAAATTGAATTTGCCTCAGAACTGATAAGAAAAAGTTCCTGGATTCATGAATTAAAAAGCCAAAGTAATAATTTGAATAATATATGTAAAAACCTCAGCTATATTAAAATGTAGTAATCAAAGAATGTAAATGAATAAAATAACTATTTCATAATGGTGCTTCCTGTAAATCAGTACCATATTGTTATCTGACTTACCACACACGTCTTTAGTATCAAGTAACATTAAACTTTATACATCTTCAGAGTTCAAATTGTATTCTACACAGAAATTTAAAAGCCACTATTTAAATCAACCTCGCTTTTTATATATGTAACTTTCTAACAATGCATTCATTCAATGTAAAAAAAAAAAAGTGTAGGACTAAAAGCTGATAATATCTTTCATATTGCCAAACCATTGTTAAAAGAAAATTGTTCTGTATAATGATTTGAAATATGTTCAACTGCTGTACATTTCTCTCAGTGTATTATTAGTACATTCAGGGACCATTAGTGCATTAACAATATATTTCTATACCATTTACCTGACTTTTTACTTAGGCTGTATTGAAGTTCCTAAGAGAACTGGATAGCTATTGTCCTTAGCACTGAAAAGAAAAAGAAATAATGGCTTAGATTCTTTTTTTATTATTATTTTTAAATGCATCTTTGGTTGGTCAAATAAAACGTGTAAACAGCAAACGTTTTTACTGATGACTGCCGAAACTGCCGACTGTAGAGAACGCATCAATCAAACACATTATATTGATTATACTTCGGTATGGCAAGTTTAATATAAAATACAGGGGAGCTGATTAACTGAAGGGGGCGTGCATCCGTCATATAATCGATCAAATAAATAATAATCTGTTTAACTAGATTATTACTTACCTACCCGTACCTACCCATGACATGAGTTTACTTGAGTACTGCAATACTACGCACAGCTGCAAACATGAATAGAAGAAGCGGCTGTCATTGGGGTGATTGTGAGGGCGACTCGCCAATCAGATCACAGACTAGCCGAGCATTCCTTTATGGTTAATTAGGGATTGTTGGTACCACAGAAGGTGTCACGAACCTTTAATGGGGACAGATGGCGTCCTTTTTTAGGTCATGCTAATGCTATATTTTCTGTGAGCGGAACTCATGGGAAAACGACCTAACTCCCAGCCGCTTAGTGAGGCTTGAGTAGAGCTTCAGAAATACTTATTTCAGTCTTTCAGGAATTAGCAGAATATACCACCGTTACTTATTGGAGAGGTGGCATGCGTAATGTTTTGAGTTTAAAAAAGCTGTTAAAAACAAAAACACAGTCTATATATAAATCGGCAGCAGTATTTTACAAAATGTACACACCCGATAAAATAATTAGACTGGATTATGCATGGGAAACGTATACATTGGTTGTTTCTGAATAAATGTTTTACCTCTGCAGAAAGCAGATGGTGAGAATAATATCTCAGAACGTGGTTCCATGAGGTCATGAAAGGACAAAAAGCGAAATGTTTCTAAAGACAGATAGTTGCGAGACGCCTGTAGAGAGGGAGGGGCTCGCATGGTAAAAATAAGTTAAGGAATGTGAAGAAGTTTCGAAGTGTGGAGTGTTGGTCAGTGTTTGCTAATGAAAAGGAGGCAAGCGAGGCTGCAGATGTGAAACGTGGGAATGCAAGGGGTGCTTTGGGACTGAACGTGGGCAGCAACCCCGCTGTCAAACACGCATTGAGATGTATAGGGTGGCCTAATAATACTATTCTTTACATTCCACTGGACGCGCGCATTTGGTGAATTATCGTAAGTAAGATTGATGTGATTACTGAGGTATTGTACACCTGCCGTTATCGTACGGTACATACAAAAAAACACAAAACACAACAATACAGACTGTAATTTCTTATTTATTTAATAGTTAGTAAAAGTTATAAAAAGTACCCCATTTTAATGATTTACTGTAATAATAAAAATAATAAAAACAAAAAAAAAAAACCCAGCTGATATATTTTTAGCACACATTAGTGTAAATGCACAGTCCTACCAGATCCCTCAGCATTCTATCAAAGCTACATTTACCTGTTGCAAGTTTCCGTTTCACAATTGGGCCAGGCAAGAGATCTGAGAGTGATAGAGGACAAATGCGTCTGTATACAAGATTGCATGAGGTGTACTAAAAAGTGCATTTGCCATGCTGGAGAACTGAATTCTACCAGGAATTGGAGTCTAAATCATTGAGGAATCCTTCTAGAACAATTTAAAGACCCTGCAGTCTCCTAGTGTACTGTACAAACAGGGTCATCCTTGGTGCCCATTGCACTACTCCCTATTGACAGGTATATACATGGTGTTTCTTAGTGTTTGTCCAATTGGTTGTATGTTTCTTAAAAAGTGCTTGGTAACTTGTTTCTTTTGTAGTCGAATTATTACTGTGAGCATGTTTTCTGATGTACAATTTCCACCCAGATAGCAGCTGCAATTCAAAAGCACATAACCAGTGATTGCTGTTTTAGTTTCAGGCTTTTGTAGAAAGTGAATTGCTTGATTTCAAGTTGGTGCATCAAAATTGCAGCATGGACATCTTAAGCATTTCAAAGGTTTACACAACAGATTGAATTTTTCAAAAAAGGTTTCAATTATCATTCATTTTCAAATACCCAATCACAAATTATGTGGTAAATCTCACAGCAGAGAGATGTTTTGGCTAATGTCTTTATCAGTGTTCTTTAAGTTGTGTGTCTAGACGTATAATTTGCATGGTAGGTTGTATAAGGATCAACCTTTCGGTATAAACAACAGCATTTTCAGCAGTGGTTAGGTTGATCAAATCAACCCCCAAGTCAAATATTTTGGGTATTCAATGGAATCAACCTAAATTACACATTTCTCAAATTATACATTTATTTCCAAAAAAATGAAGTGTCACAATTATTGGCACCCTTGTTGGCACTGAGTCTTTTTCTATAATGTTTAATGAGATTGGAGAACACATTGGGAGGGATCTTAGACCATTCCTCCATACAGAATCTTTCCAGATCCTTGATATCCTTCGGTCTGCGCTTATGGACTGCCCTCTTCAATTGAAACCACAGGTTTTCAATGGGGTTCAAGTCCGGAGACTGAAATGGCCATTGCAAAATGTTGATTTTGTGGTCAGTTAACCATTTCTTTGTGGATTTTGATGTGTGCTTGGGGTCATTGTCTTGCTGGAAGATCCAATTGCGGCCAAGTTTCAGCCTCCTGGCAGATACAACCAGGTTTTTGGCTAAAATGTCCTGGTACTGGGTAGAGTTCATGATGCCGTTGACCTTCACAAGGGCCCCAGGACCAGTGGAAGCAAAACAGCCCCATAACATCAAAGATCCACCACCATAGTTTACAGTAGGTATGAGGTTCTTTTCTGCACACGCATTCTTCTTTCGATGCCAAACCCACCACTGGTGTGTGTGGCCAAAGAGCTCTATTTTCGTCTCATCTGACCATAGCACTCGGTTCCAATCGAAGTGCCAATGCCGTTTAGCAAACTCCAGGCGCTTACGTTTGTTGGTTGCTCTCAATAAAGGCTTTTTTTTCTGGCAACCCTTCCAAATAGCCTATTGGCATGGAGGTGGCATCTAATTGTAGATTTGGAGACTTGGTGACCCCAAGATGCAACCACATTCTGTATTTCTCTAACTGTGGCCCTTGGATTTCCCTTTGCCTCCCGAACCATCTGCCTCACTGTGCATGGGGGCAAGATACACTTGTGTCCTCTACCAGGCAAGTTTACCACTGTTTCAGTGGTTTTGAACTTCTTAATTATTGCCCTATAGTGGTAAGTGGTATATTTAGTTTTTTAGCTATTGTTTTTTACCCATTGCCTGATTTATGAAGGTCAACAACCATTTGTCTCTTTTCATTTGTGAGTTCTCTGCCTTTCCCCATGGTGATGGATGACAAATGGATTTCATATGTGTGTTACCTCATTTTTATACCCCAGTGAAACAGGAAGCAATGGAAGGCCACAATACAATTCCTTAAGACTGAGATGAACTTAAAGAAGTAGAATATTAATGCAGATTTAATTTTGTTTGATTTTATTTATTAGAATCTTTAGGGGTGCCAATAATTCTGACACCTATATTTTTGAGAAAAAATGTTATTACTTGTTAATAAAAAACTTTTTCTCTGAGCAATTGTATTAGAATAAAAGAATATGGTTTTCCCATATATTTGAGCATAAAATATAGCTCATTACCTTTGTTTATTTTATACAGCCTTTTTTGCTCATCTTTATCAAGGGTGCCAATAATTTTGGAGGTGACTGTATATATATATATACACACACACACACACTGCTGTGCAAAAGCCTTAGACAATATATATCGATGTTATAAGCATCAACAATTTACTCAAAGCCTTCACTAGTGTTTTCCACTATTATAACAACTTTGACTTACAACTTAGTTTGCGTGAGAAGAAACCATGATTGTCATTTAGCAATCTTTAATTCACATTGATCAAAATCTTCAAAAACTGATCCCAACAACTCAAAGTAAACTATACATGAGCAACTAAAATGAAGTGTTGTAGAAGCAATCCAAGGGTAAAACTATAGTAAAACTTTTTTTATATTACTATTTAAAATGTATACGTGACATGACATTCTGTAGATAGCGCGGGTTGATTATATGGTAGTATTAAAGCAGGTTGATTGTATGGTAGGATAACCCCCCCCCACCAACCACCCCCAGAATGTGCAAAATTTGTAAACTGTGTAAGACTTTTGCACAGCAGTGTGTGTGTGTGTGTATATATATATATATATATATATATATATATATATATATATATATATATATATATATATATATATATATATCTAATTGTAGATAGGGGGGGCAATAATTAAATGAATAAAGTAATAAAATATTTGAAATTTGATGTTAAAATATTGGTTACAACATGATTTCATCTACTGTAAGATTGTAGTCTGTGCTACCTGATTCGACTGCTAGCATGGCAAACTGCAATAGACATTAAATTCAGAACAAGTTACTGCTATGTTTCATAAATGTTTCTCAATAAACTAATAAGCTTTTAAATTTTAAATATAGTATTCCTAAAAAATACATACTGTTTTTTTTTTTAAATTTGCATTCATTGTATCTTATTGCTTTATGAATGAGTTTCACTGTGGAACAATTTCAATTTCCATTAAAACAACATGTTGTATTTGTCATCATAATAACACTAGAATTTCTATATTATTTGTTCAATAATGTTGCACTGTATTGGGCAACCAGAGGCATCAGATAAAAAAAAAAAATATATATATATATATATATATATATATATATATATATATATATATATATATATATATATATATATATATATATATTATATCATGCAATGCTGGCTCTGAGGAGCAGTCTAGATTTGGCCTCCCCAGCGCATCAGCATGCACAACTTTTGAATGAATTTTGTTTATTTATTTAAATATTATATATTTATTGAAGTTAATTAGTTCATTCTTTTCTGTTGAGTCCCGCTGGCATAATCGTGTTCAGTCTATTTATCCATTTACTTTCTTTTATTCTTCTATATGTCGCATTGTCTAATTTTAGCTGTTCTAATACTACAAACTTTACATCATTTATGTCATGTCCTTGAGTGGTGAAGTGCTGTAATATTGGTTCATTTATTGTTTTATTTCTAATTAATGAAAGGTGGTTCTGAATTCTTTTATATAAAGTAGTTCCAGTCTCTCCAACATATTTGATTTCATCACATTTTTCACAGGCTATTCCATAAACAACATTGCTATTTTTACAGTAGGTATTAATTTTTAGTGGATATGTGGTGTTCTTATGTTTAATTATATTTTTTCTTTTGTCTATGTATTTACACACTTTACATCTACTGGTGCACATGTTCATAGAACCTATTTTGTCAATTATTCTTTTATGTTTACTGTGAACTAAAATATCACCTAATTAGCTTCTCTTTTGAATGCTACAACTGGGGCCTTAAGAAATACTTTTTTTTAATTTTTCTGAATTATGTAGAATCCGCAAGTGTTTCCAAACTATCTTAGAAATATTGGGCAAAAGTTTAGAGTAAATCATTACTAATGGGACTCTTTTGACCTTTTTATCTCTATTTTTATAATCTAGTAGATCATCTCTTTTTAGTTTATCCACTTTTCTTAACTCCGTCTCTATAATTCTTTCTTTGTATCCTCTTTTTTTAAGATTTGTTTTTAATACATTTCTTTGTTTTACATAGTCACTTTCTTTTGAGCATATTCTTCGTATTCTTATTCCTAGACACTTTGGGATTGCCCTTTTAGTGTGTATCGGATGTGCAGAGAACATGTGTAAATACTGGTACATGTCAGTAGGTTTACAGAAGAGGTCAGTTTCAATTGAACCTTCTTCAAGTTTTACTATGGTATCTAAAAATTCTATTTCTTTCCTTGTCCATCGAAGGTCCACCTTAATATTACTGTGTATTTCATTTGCCATTTTATGAAACTGGAAAAGAGACTCTTCTCCATGTGTCCAAACCCCAAAAATATCATCTACAAACCGAATGTATATCTAAAGGTTCTCTTTCCGATTTTCTAAGTAATTGTTCTTCCCATTTCCCCATGTATGTACTGGCAAAATGCATTCCTAATTTAGATCCTATTGCTGTACCATCGTTTTGTTTTGTTTGTAGTGCTTATCAATATATGTATTATATATTTATATATATTAAGGATTTGGTTTGTGAAATATTTTGCTACACTTACCTTTTACTCCTAATGGCACTGGACCAGCTCTTTAACTTAAGTTATAAAGGACAAATAATGCAATAGATAGCAATACAACCTGAATCTGGTCAAATTTAGAGTGAAATTTGTGGAGATAAATATTTTTTTTCAATGTTCACATATACGTGTATTGTCAAATGTTTTAAATCATCCCACATGCAATACATTCTCTGAAAGTTGAATCTATAGTGGCAAAAGTTTATAAACCTTTAATGCAACTGCTTATTATGGTTTAGTTCATCCATCACACCCAAAGACACCTTTAATCAAAGTACTAGGACATTCATTCATAGCTGCATAGCTGCAGAAATTCATAGTGACAACAAAGAGCATTATTGTCAGATGCCTAAAGTTTAATTTTATGAAATACCTGGAAATTCAGTTCCTGGATCATTTGCATAGTCTATTATTTTTTGTATCCTGTTATAAATGTAATGTGGAACAAGTGTGTTCTTACTTATTATTACTCATTTTAAAATACATGTGATTTACTAGACAACCCATAAGCCTCTCACAGTCTGTACAAGCCCCTGTGCTGTTCTGTGTCAGATACAATTTAACTGTAGATGTTTCACAGCCTAGACAGGGTATTCTTTATACTTCCGGCAGCTACTTACAATAGCCTTGACCCCAAGGAAAAGCAGCCAGCAAAACAGACAGACAACAGGATGCAATTTGTATGCATCCTTGAGCCTCTTCAAATCACCTTTGAGCTTTAGCTTGGTGTGCAAACAGCATCATGCTGCATGCACCTGATAACACAGGAGAAAAAGCCATGCGTTCTTACAAAGAAAAAAAAAATAGTAGCACTTCTTTGCTTTACAACCTCTTTAGCATGCACAGCATTCTATGCACATTAAAATGTAATTATTTAAGGGCAATGCAAGCAGTGTCATTACATCCATGGGGATAAACACAGACCTCGATTGAGTAGAAGTCAATGTGACCAATATAAAGTATTTGTACCTGATGATTTACTGTTCATGTTAAGCTGTATTGGCAGACACAAGTTACAACATATGTTCACAGGCTGCTTTGCACTAAGGTGCTAAGCTAATAGGGGGGTACCTAAAGCAAAATTATTTGCGGACTGCAAAGTGCGTCCACTGACCTTACTGGTGGCTACACTCTACCCTATATTCAACAACAGAAGGAAAGTAGTGGGAGGAATAAGAATACAAGCTGTCTAAACCATGACAGCAGTAGTAAAATGAGATGAATAAAAGCAGCTTTGAAGTTACCAGTACCAACACCATTGTAAGGCTGATGAAGAGAGGACCTGCCATGGGGGTCTGTAGTAGCCACCCAAAATCAGTTCTGCCCACTTAAAACAACTCAGTCATGAAACTCTGAGGTGTTCTGCTGAAGTCTTGACATGGTTTGGGAGGTGGAGCATTTAATTAGCTCTGGAATGAGCCTTTCTCCTCTGAGGGGTGTTTTGCAGCAAAGACAAGGCCAAAGGAAAGATAATAATAAATGTCTATCATTTGTTTCTATTAGGGGTTGGACTGATGATATAAGTGGAGGGGCGGTCAATCTTGATGATGGTTGTTAATGAAAGGGTCTGAAATTGGACAAAATGATAATGAAGATGATGAAGTCAAATAGCAAAATATCACTATCCTGTTACTAAAGCCAACTGCTCTTGAAAACTTGGGGTCTCATGTAGCCGAGGAGCCATATAATAAGGATCCCATGTACACTAACTATCAAAGCTGCATTATTTATGAGGACACTGGTACTAACCAGAATAAATCTGCTGTGCATCACCAGTGCAGCGTCACAAGGCTTATCATGTTGCCTTGTTAAAAACAGTAATTATTTGGCTAACATGAAAAAAAAATAAAACCTTGTCAAGACTAACCTTTCCTTGTAGCAATCCTGAGTAGCTTTTATCTCGTATATTTATATATTTACAGAAACTGATAGTTACCCTTTGATTTCAAAATGATGAATATTCACTCATACACAGATGCTCTGAGTCCTATAACATCCTATGTTAGCAACTGTTGCTTCCAGTGGTGGTAAAATAGTCCATCTCAACTGTCTGTTGCATGAATTTAGCGTGCTTATGCATGGGGGATTTTCAGTAAAATGTACTATGCACAGGGTGTACTGAAATTAGATCGTTTCACTATCAGCAGTCCTTGTCCAAGGATGCTTTGGAGCTGAATAAATTGCTGAGTAGCAACCATTTGCTGTCGTCCAAATTGCATTTCACTGAGTAAGCTGAATGGGTTTTTAATTACAGCTGTGATGTCCGCATACTGTCGACACTGCCTAATACAGAGATTGTATTGATTTGACCTTTAACTTTGATGTAATGGTAAGAAATGTGCAGTTATTTTTGCTAAATTTGTATGTGGCTTGCAACAGAACACTGATGTTATTAAAAAATATGGACCTTGGTCTGGCTGAATGGTAAATATTTGTAATTATTCCATAACTTGGAATCATTAAACACACACACACATTTGACCTTAAAATGCTTTTGTTTGAAAATGAAAGTGTAGCCACAATACAACTATGCACACATAACATAAACTATGGCAACCCAGAATAATGGTTTAGTTTTAAAACATGTAACAGCCAGAGCAGGGGTGACCAACATTTTCTTGGGCATGAGCAACTTTTAAATTTCAGACTAAGACGCGAGCCACAACAATACTTTTTCACCGTGAGGCTTGTACCGTACCCATATTTAGCCATATTTAACATGTAAAATAATAACACACACACACACACACACACACAGCAGGGTAGTGAGGGAAACAGCTCGACCTGATGGAAACTAAGAACAGCATTACTATGCAGCCAGCTCAGGCATTTTCAACACATTCTCAACTCTCGTGATGTTTATGAAGGTGTTTACATTTTATTTGTTTTTCACTAAGCACCCTGCTAAAACAAATAATAGCCCCACATTCCCTTTTTATGCTGCGATATATATAGTCAGTAGTTACCGCAACGTATTGTAGCGGCCGGCTGTGTGTGGTGGTGGTGGTGGGGGGGGGTGAAGGCGATGGCGATATTGTAGCACTTAGAAGTGCTGTTGTTAGGGTCTGTCAAGCAAAGGAGTCAGGCAGACACCAAATAGATCTTTTACTGAATGTTTATTGTGGAGGCAGAACGCCAGTCAACAGCAGTACACCACCCACACACCCACTCCACCACCACTCAGCACAACACAGCTAAAATGGTGATAAAACATTAAAGAGCTGTATAAACACTACAACAAATACATAACTGCAATATAAAGAATATCTCATCAAAACGAAAAAATAGAAGTTTTGTATCTTTTGCAGAAAAAAAATTAATCAAAATGGGAATGTTATGAATATTTAGTATACTACATTTGGTTAATCTGCCGTCTAAAATATATACTGTTTCATTTTGAACACGGTAATAAAAACAATTATTTGCCATTGGTATTCACATGTATATATTCACATTTATATATGTAGTATATAGCCAATATATTGTAGCGGCGTAATGAAGACGCTAGAACAGGATTTTTAGCCAATGGCAATGACAATTGTCATTTGTTTATTGTAACACTCTTTAGTAGAGATGTGAGAACCGGTTGTTTGAAACCTGGTACCTGGTTCCTGCTTTGGAACCGACGAACCGAATACAAATATCAAGGGATCCGGTTCCAGTGAGTACTGTTATGTTTTTAATAAAACGGATTATTAAAAACATTAATTTCTGTCAAATGCATTTGATAACTATAATTGACACATTCGCACTTAGAAAAAAATATCTGCAGTGTATTTATTACAGCATTAACAGATTTTAAAACGTTTTTTTTAATTATATTTATTTCCCTGGAGAATAATTCAATCTCACTTTTATATGAAGGGATGAAAACTCAGATGGGTAATTCAAACTAGTCTCAATTTGACATGCAGGGGTGATCGGATCTTCTTCAGATTGGCTTCGGGTAAAATTAATTTTCTGCAACCCCAAGCCGACAAGATTTCGGCTATCTAAAAATGTAATTTAACCCCAAGCCGATGGGGTCGTATTTCGGCTTGGGATCCCAACATATACACTGACCTGTTTGCACGTACCATGTAGTTAAAGATTGTTTTAAATTGTAAGCTTTGTAAAATTTGCAATTAACAAGGTTCATATAAAAGCACACAATGGCTTTCACTGTTGTATTAAAACTGTTACTGTGCAAATTGGAGACTATTGATTATTTTGTTAACTTTAATTATACAGGGCGATTTCATAGATTGCACGATTGTCGGAGCATCGGAAGCTGCATCGTTTATGCATCATATCCTATATGTACAGACTCTGTCAAATATTTTTCCTTTGCACAACATTTTTTTATGTATCCTCCAGTTTTCAGTCTATTATTTATCCCCTTCCCCCTTCTCCCTTCTCCCTTCTCCCTTCTCCCTTCCCCTCACACATTGACAGACGGACATGTTTTTGTAAATAGCTTTTGAACCGGACTCGAAATACCTGGTTCTAATGATAGATACCTGGTTTGGAACCAATTCCAAAAATCTCCTCAAATGTATATTACTACTCTTTAGCAAATTAATTTAGCTCTCGTTACACTAACCTGCTGACAAGCGCTTACAATGCCCTCGCTCACTCCTGATTGGCCAACTCTACAGTTCTGCGCGGGGGCATCGCTAATTTGCTCACACTCGTCCAATCATAACGCAGCTCCTCAGAGCGGGCTGATCAAGGAAGAGAGAGAGAGAGAGACACACACACAACTGCTATTCACACAAGCCCTTGAGTTATAGCTTTTTTACGGCTTACAAGTGCATTCCCATCCCTCCCAAGGGTCCCTACATAAAGTCCAAACTGTCGCAGTGCTCTGTCCTGACTGCCTCGCCATTACAATATATACTGATGCACAAAAGAAACGCAACACTCAGGTCTAATGGATTTAATCAAATATTTTAACATAGCAAATAAAATCACAGAAAATGTGAACAAAAATACAGATCAAATAGTGATAAGTTTTCTGTATTAAATGTGACACACTGTCAAAATGAAAACATTACAAAGTTAGTACTGGGTATGACCTCCCTGAGCATTAATACAATCCTGGCAGCATTGATACATAGGCCTGATCAGCCTCTGGATAGACTGCTGTGGGATGTTCTGCCACTCTTCCTGTGCAGCTGCAATCAGCTGGCAATGGTTGGCTGGTTGCGGTTGTCTCCTGTGGATGGCACTAGTGATTTGGTCCCACAGATGTTCTATTGGACTCAGGTCAGGAGAAAAAGTTGGCCATGGCAAGACATCGACATTGTTTTTTTGAAGTTGAGCAATTGTAATCCTAGCACTGTGTGGTCTTGCATTGTCCTGCTGGAAAATCGTCATTTCCGGATTGGCTTGCAGAAACTAAAAAACTGTTGCCTCAAGGACTTCGTCAATGTATTGCTGAGCAGTCAGGTTGCCCTCAATCTGCACCAACGGCGTTCTTGTGTTAAAGGAGATTCCTCCCCACATCATCACACTTCCACCGCACCACCGGTTGGCTTGAGCAACACAACAGTCAGCATAACGCTCACCACGACGTCTACACACATATTGTCTTCCGTCAGGTCTGTCAAGGGCAAAACGGCATTAATCGGTGAATAAAACATTCCTCTGCCACCACCTGAGGTGTTCTCTGGCCCACAGAAGATGCCGATTTCGTCTCTCAGCTGTCAACATGTTACCCCTGAACGGTCTCCGAGCATGCAAATCATTTTCATGCAGACGGCGAGCTACAGTCATTCTGCTGATGCGCGGTTATTTCTTCCTGGAATTTCTCATGCTGTAGCCGCTGTAGCCACTGCAGTCTGAAAATAATTACGCAGGTGGATCAGTTGGATGTGACGGTCCTGTGTCAGTGTGGTGACCTTCTGCCTTCCAGGACATGGCCTGTCCCTCACAGAGCCGGGTTCCTGGTTTCTCTGGACTAGTCTGCTGATTATTGAAGCAGAACATCTCATTCTCACAGACAGGCCGCCTTCAATCATGTCGACAGCAACCGGGCGATCTTCATTACTCAAGTGGAGCATGGTCGTATCTTTCTCTGTTCTTGTGTTAATTAAAATCATGTCCATTGAGTTTCAGTGTGAGGGAATCTGAGAATTGTCTGGCTGCACTAAAACATTTTACTATTTAAAGAAATAAAATGCCTGAAAGATGATTTAAATGCACCAGCCGGAAGGAAGTGTTTTAGAATGTGCATCTATTTGGCCCATCGAAAAATAAAAACATTAATTGTATTTGTTACATGTCTTGTAAATTTCAATGAACTGTGATTCTGAAAATGATAAAGGAACAATTATTGTCTTGTCCAGTGTTGTCTGTTTATGTGATTTGGCCACTGGAATATGCCTGTTGCAGTATGATGTACAGGTCTTGTGACCACAGTTTCTTTCAGGTGGTTTTCAAGAGAGCCACTTGCAAGGGTTGGCACCCACTATCATGCCCCTATGTAGTCAATTTGGTCCCTCTGCTTTCCCATTATATTTGATGAATAGCACACAAATCTCACACAGATTATACAGTATATGTTTAATGAGTACATTACACAATAGCAGAATGTATTATTATTATTATTATTATTATTATTATTATTATTATTATTATTTATAGATTTATTTTAAGATATGGATTTGGCCTACTAAATGCAGGTCTGATGGTACAGTTGGCTGTTGGGTGGAAAACTGTAAGACTGCAAAGGAGCTGTTCAGAAGAAGTGATACTGAACCCTGTAAGGTATGTGTACTATATACAATATACCCTATATGTAGTTAGATTACATTTGAGATGTTCTATACCAGCTTAGAGGGCATCTGGGTAATTCGAAATTAATTAGCCAACACAAATTGGCATTGTTATTTTTTTTCTGGTAAATGTTTCTGGTTTAATTATATTCATTATTTTGTTTTTATTTTTAGTAAGTGCTTTTTTTTAACACATTTTTCACTGTCTAATTAAGCTTCACAAAACATTAAACTGCCATTGATTTCTTACATTGGAAATTACAGTACAGGTGCTCTTGTCTTTTTGATAACAGAATAACACAGATTCTAGAGAAGAAACACACTGATACAGTATATACACACATGCGGTGGGCTTTACCGTCTTATTTATTGATGTATTTATTTATTTGCTAAACAAATCCATTCAATTGAAGTGGACAGTGAGCAAATCGAAGTGCAAGGTCAGAACTATTTAGTAATTGAGTGGCACATCCTTGTGCACCCTATAGCTTGGAGATCGCCAGTTCGAATCCAAGTTATGCCACTGCTAACCGTGGATGGAAGGCAACTTACAGGTGTTACGGGGCAGTACAGGGTTACAATGCAAGCTTAATATATAATACAATATAATTTACAGTAAGTGCAAATAATACTACTAAAATACAATATGAAGTAGGATGCAGCAAGTTAGGATTACAACAAGTTATATCAACAATGACACAATAGCAGTGCTATAGTACAAGGATAGTGCATTAGCTGAGAATCCAGTAGCGTGGTGCCTAGACCACAGAAGTCCAGTGCATAGTAGGAGGAGCAGATCAAGAGATCTAGAAGTGCAGTCTAAACAGGTGGGTCTTGAGGAGGCGGTGGAAGGCAGTGAGAGACAGAGAAGTCCTGAAGTTCTCCACTAGCTGGTTCTACCAAAGAGGGGCTAGGGAAGAGAAGGCGCTGGTGGCAGAGAGTGGAGGGAAGGCATGACAGGTCAGCCAGTAGAGGAGGAGCAGAGAGGGTGAGAGGGGTGTATGGAGACACGAGGATTTGAGGTAAGAGGGGCAGAGTGGTGAAGAGTGGCAGGGAAGGACAAGGGTCTTGAATTGAATGCAAGCAGAGCTAGGTAACCAGTAGCATGAGATATCATTTATGTGATGATGGAAAGGAATGGAATCCATTTCAAATCACTTTCAGCACAGATCAGGATGAAACATATAACAGCAATACACACAGTTGGGTGGTTTAGCATGTTTTGGACCAGACTAAAAAGGTGCCTGCACAAAAACTTTAAATACCCTTAAAAACAAACAAGATACTATAGGAAGGATGTTAAGTAATGTAGGTGTAAAGTCAATGCTATAGAGCTGTAATAAATACTTAATTTAAAGCATGTTTTTAAGAACACTAAGAGTATACAATCTCTAAATCAAGTGTGCTTTGAAACAACACCTATTGTTTGTTTGTTTAACTGCTTTCCTGTGCGTGTGTTTGTTCATGGAATCCTTTCTCCTGGTGGAAGTGTGGAGGTACGCATGCAGACTGAAGCCTGTAGGGGCAAAGAAAATGCAATCAATGTTTTGGAACACGTTCAGGTTAGGAGAAAGCTTGACATTAATTAATTGAAAGGACAAGGTTTTAAATCTATTAGCAGTGGCTAAATCCAATCTTTTGTTGTGGTTTCTCTGTTGTTCGTGGTGGAATATTTTGGAACAGAGGACGGTATGGTTATGAATATCTAACTGAGTTGTCTTTATCAAGTATTTGGGGCCCCTGCCCAAGCAAATATGTATATACCTTGAGTCAGATACATGTATAGGTTTGAATTTAGGCATATGCATACTTTGATGTAGAATTAAATGTATTTGTTAATGGTCACATAGTAACTTCATTTCTACTACACAATCACATTGTGTAATAACATGTTTTTACAATGATGGTCAAAATGACAGCTGTGGTAGTTCTAGGTATAACATATTATATCTCCATACGTTTCTGTAACCCTGGGTCTATTGATGGTTTGAGATGTTTAATATAAATATACTGTATATATTTAGGAAAAGTCAAAAAAGCACAGGTGCCTATAGCTGCCAAATCAGTGGAGAAAAATGCATTTAAAAACCGTGATGCGCCAAATAGACAGCTCCAGTAGTTCTAGTGTTAAGGTAGCTGTGGAAAAGCCGATGCTTAAGAAACACAATATGGACCCTAAAGTCCTCAATAACTATAGGCCAATCTCCAACCTACCATTCTAAGATAAGGTTCTAGAGAGAGTTGTTGCAAACCAATTACAAAAAATTCGAACTCTTAATGGTATATTCGAGAAGTTTCAGTCTGGTTTTCATGCTGCACATAGCACCGAGACGTCCCTTGTCAGAGTTGTGAAAAATCTGCTGATAAGCTCTGACTCTGGCTTTCCATAAGTATCAATTCTTCTTGATCTAAGTGCTGCCTTTGATACTGTAGACCATTCCATCCTACTGAATTGTCTTGAAAGAGCAATAGGACTGGCCTTGTCCTATCCTGGTTCAAATCTTATCTTTCTGTTTGTTTCTATTGGGGAGGTAAAATCCGCATTATCGGAAGTTGTCTGTGGTGTTCCACAGGGCTCCATTCTAGGTCCTTTGCTGTTTTCATTATATATGCTACCATTAGGTGACATTATCTGCAGACACAGAGTGAACTTCCATTGCTATGCTGATGATACCCAGCTGTATTTGTCCCTAAAGCCAGGAATTTGTTCTGCGTGTTATTAGCTATTTGCCTTACAGACATCAAGCATTGGATGTCACATAATTTTCTAATGTTGAATTCAGATCAAACAGAGGTTATGCTAGTGGGATCACCGAACCAAAGGAAATGTGGGATTACATGAGCTCGACCCTTACAGCCTCTCATCAAAACTTCAACTAGAAATTAAGAGTTTGGGGGTCATCTTTGATCGTGATCTATCATTTGAGACTCATATTAGGGAAGTTACTAAAGTATCTTTTTACCATTTGAGAAATATACCCAAACTTAGACCACTTATTTCCATATCTGATGCCGAGAGACTAATGCATGCATTTGTTTTATCTAGAATTAGTTATTGTATTGCACTTTTGTCTGGTGTCTCAAAACGCGTGGTATCCCGCTTGCAACTTGTTCAGAATACCACTGCTAGATTTTGACTAAAACCAGGAAAAGTGAACATATTACCCATGTTTTGGCCTCTTTACACTGGCTCCCTGTGCAGTATAGAATTGATTTTAAGATTTTGCTGTTAACTTACAAGGCCCTGAATGGTTTAGCACCTAGTTATTTGCAGAAGTTACTGACCCTGTACCTTCCAAACTGCACTCTGATATCACAGGATGCAGGGCTGCTGGTTATTCCTAGGGTCAACAAAAGCAACACATTCCTAAATTATGGAATGAACTGCCTTTGTTTGTCAGGGAAGCTGGGACCGTTACAGTTTTCAAGTCAAGACTAAAAACACACTTTTATAAAATGGCTTTATTATCTTAGTGGGTTTTAATGTAACTTTAAAATTGCTGCTTTTGTATTCTGTGTATACTGTTATTTAAATGGTCTGACTGTGGCAGTTGTATGTGTGACATGCTATACAAATGTATTATGTTTTTTTTTTTCTTTTCTGCTATGTACTGTACAGTGCTTTGTATTAAAAAGTGCTATATAAATGCAATAAATAAATAAACATCCCCTAAATTGTAGCAGATTTAAACAAATATCATGTGAAAAAATAGATATCCTATAACTGACAGTTGCAGCAAGTTCATAAAATCACTGTGGTAAATTATTAATTGTAGTGAAGTCCTTGCATTCCTCAGTTGCCACGGTTGAGAAAACAGCACAGTAACAACACAGTGTGAAAAATGATGTGCGAAGCAGCCTAGCATTTGTATCTCTGCAGCTCCAGAGAACAAGCAGAAAATAACCTAGCAAGAAAATAAAGTGAACTTTACAGAAAGAAAGGCCTGCACTGACAGCCAGCCTGCATTTGACCTCAGAAATGGCACAAACAGGAACGAGAGCTTTCAATGAAACCAGAAGATGCCGCTTTTTTGCTACACTGACCCATTCAAGGTATCATAAAGCTACAGGGGGCTGAACAAAAAATTTACCAACACCTGTCCCTCATACTGTAAGACTAAACCATTTGTTAGGCAGATAGCGCCCTGACATACAGTATATTCTGTTTTGTATAAAATTTGCACCTCCCTGTTGCAAGTGTGTTTCAGTCACGACAGGCTAGGCTAAACATATTTGACTTACATTGTTAGAGGACTGATTCTGCAGTGTTTGTAGGCTATATTAAACATGTAGTTTCAATAAACATGAAAGTTTGAAACTAGTGATACTTTGAACTTTATATAAAAACCTGGATGTTTTTCAGTGGTTTACCAAGTTTTGAAATCCATTTTCTTACCACTTATTTGTACTAGGAAAACTATCATTGGGTCCCCCTTTTCATAAGCTCACGATATTTTGATTCTTTATTTGAATTGTATTAATCAATTTGGAATGTGCAGATATTACAAAACTGCTGTTTCCTGTTAGGTGTGAGGCGGCAATCATACCATATGTCTAACAGCAAAGTTACCAGTATGCAGCAGGTTATCTACAGCATAGTATTTGAAATATTTGACAAAATAACCATAAAAGAGGCACCAGTCTTAATCCTAAAAAAAACTCAAAAGAGGTAAGAAAAAGGATCTTAAACCATTAGTTAGCACTTTGCATGACACTAATGCTTATGAATCATTTAAATACTTTTATACACAATCACCAAAAGCCAAATAAGCAAGTACAACAGCGATACTGGAATGTACTGTTACATACATCCCTATATAGTTGGTAAGCAGTAAGATAAGACTACATTTGTATCCTTAAGTAAAATGGTCACAAATAAACACAGGTGCAATGTTCCCCATCTGTCAGTGACAAGGGGCTTGGGGAACGTTCAGAACAATCCTCCACAAGGCTGCCTGAGCCGGGGGTGATGACAGACCTCTGCAGTGAAAGTTAAAGGCTAATGTCCTGAGGGCAAACAGTAGTTGAATTATCTAAAAACTCATTTCTTTTAAAGCTTCTGGGAAACAAAATCTATTTTCCTTTATTGAATGAGTGCTTCTATCTAATCTCCTCCTAGCCTGTTGTTAGCATTACCAGCGTCTGCGGACGTGACCTCAGCATTGACCTGCTCTCTCCCTTTGGAACAAAGTCACGGCTTCTGGGGACTTGCCACAATGACTAGTCTGGGGCCAGCCTGAAGAACTGGACCTTGATATCAGTTCACTCTTAGGGGGAAGACCCTCGAGACACATGCAGCATGAACGTAGAGACGGTTTCATTCTTTAATTATCCGAAATTGCTTCTAGCAGGGTTTTTTTTTGCCACAACAAACATCATCATTCACTATAAAACATTCAATAGTGTGCTACATTTAGAAATACTAAAAGAAACTGGATGATAAAAGCTATTTTTTATTTCTTTTTCAATGTCTTCAATATTGAAATAAGTTTTGATTTATGCAGCTGGGTGATGTGTACTCCTTCCTCCTCAAGTGGAAAAATGGGAAGGACCTCTTAATGGTCCCATTACGCGATCAACTAAGCTTTTTCATTTGTAAAGCAGTTGGGAGAGCTGCACTAGTCACTCTCACCAGTGTTCAATATTATCAGCAATTGTTTACAGTGGTAGTGGAATTATGGTGGTCCTATGGAGATCATTTATTTGGTTCATTAGGAACATATGTTCGAAAAAATATGTCGGTTGGAGCAGAAGACTTCACTGCCAGCTTGTCTGTGTCAAATTATCTCTGCCAAGGTTTTTTGCTAGATTAATCCCCACGTATTTACAACAGGTTGAATATCATGCTGTGAAACACTACTATTAGTACCACCAAAAGAACCAAGTAAAATTGTCTCATGTAGATCTGAATTGTGCTCCCCTTGTGTTTGTGTTAACATTTGTACACCCCCCTAATAAGTCCTTGCTCACCGCCATGAATAAGAGAAGCTTGCTTCTGCATTCCAGAATCCTCCTGTTATTGTTATTTAGTAGTGTTATGAGAAAAGCACTGGATCACCACATAGTCATAGCAATAACATTTAAAAAAATATGATTCCTCCACTGCCAGCCATGGACAGACAATTGGCCAAGCTGCCGGAGTGGGAGGGCTTAGGTTAGTCAGGGTGTCCTCTGCTCACCGTGCACCAGCGACCCTGTATACTGGCCGGGCGCCTGCAGGCCTGCCTGTAAGTGGACCAGAGCTGCGTGGTCCTATGACGCTGTGGCTCTGAAGGTAGCTGCATGGTGGGCTTGCAGGGTGAAAAGAAGTGGATGGCTGATGGCACACGTTTCGGTCTTCGCCCCTCCCGAGGCAGCGTGGGGTGCAGCGGTGAGTCAGGCTTTTTCTTTTTTTTTTTTTTGGGCATTTCAAATTGGAGAGAAAATGGGGTAAAACAATTGTCAATTCCAAATTTTAAAAAAATATAAATAAATAAATAAGATTCAGGGCTCAACACTAGCTAAATTCATGAAATGAACTAAATTAGATGAAACAAGTTGATTTGGCCACAGTTCAAGCATTCACAATGGTTTTCGGAACAAAAGAAAAATCCTGCTCTTTACTTTTCTAAGGAGCTTTCCAGGTTTCTATCTCTCTGCAATGTGTGTGCAATGCGAGAGCTCGATGGCACAATATCACGGTAGGCAGAATACACAGATAAGTATAATGAGTAAAGGCAAGTAAGCATTTCAGATTGTATTTGCAACTGCAAATATATTGTACATACAGTAATAGTGAGCTGGTCTGTATAAGGAGTTGGCATGATGTTGCTTCATCCAGAAGAAAATGCTCCAGAAACAGATTGTAAAATGTATATTCAGTACCCAGTGTGACAATTAAAATACATTTCTCTGTACAAACAAATGCTAATCAAATGTGGATGCCCAGAGCATTGGGCACCGGACTAATCACCATCTTGCGCCACAATGACATGGTTTAATATCTTTTTATGTTTGCACGGTATGATTCTCGTTCTGCTAAGATCATTATTTGCTATGCTTGCCATGAAAAAATAGCATCTGAAAAGACTCTTCAAGGCTGAGAGTGTTGCTCTACGCACTGAAGTCTATACAGCAGGTTCCCCACCTTCCCCATGGCAAATAATGATCTAAACATACTGAACACACAAACGGGTAAGAAATTAAAGACTTATTAATATAGTATTTGATTTTGTAACATTTTGTGATTTCTATAAAATGCATTGATGATACAGTAAAACATATTCCATATTCCATATAATTCTGCATGATGTTTGGGTCCCAACCAAATCCCTATTGAAGTGAATGGTGTCACTGATACCCTCTACAATCTGGCATGATTTAAAATCTGTACCCAGAAATCAATGTAAATCTGTGATTTTTCTTTTTGAAACTTTAAAACTTGTATGTAAACCAACGCAAAAGAGCGAAGTGAAAAAGTCATAATCATATGGCAAACCATTTCAGACATTCTGAAAAGAAAAGATACCGACTTAAAACATGCTTGTGCTAGTAACATGTAAAAATGTAGTTGAGGCATTGTTGAGTTTATTATACCGTGTATGTGCAGTAATAAAGTTGTTTTTAAAAGTGTTCAAATAGTTTTGCTAGTAACTCTGTTAGTGTATAATTCTTTGGTCCCACCGGATTGTCCAGATTTTACTGAGGATCACTACAGACTCACAAAATGACAAATGTATGCCTACCATGCGTCCCCAGCTCAACACAGACTTCTCATCTAGCAGATGAAGTGGGAGTTCCATGCTTAGGCAAATTCTGTGACTGCTTAACACAATAATAATGTTGTTATTAGATTTGTGCTTTTTTTTTCACTGAGTGAATCTATATTTGCATGCCTTTTATTGTATTTTCTGTTCCCCGTGGTTGTGCACTGAACTTTCTCTGGTAGCTGACTGAGTTGAGTAATGTAAAGCTGTGTCTGTATGCTCCACAAATCTGGGCTTCTAATAACCCTGTGTATGTGAGATTTCATCAGCAATTTTCTTAGTACAAGAAAAGTAAATCTAGATCAATGAGGGCTGCACCCTGCTAGAGTTCTACAGGTCACTGGAATTCCCTCAAAATCCCCACTGAATGGCTAGCTTAAACACGGTTAGATATATGATAAAATAAGGGCCAGAAACATGGGCATAATTTCAGAAAAATTATGGGGGGGTTGGGGGTTGTGTCAGCATTGAGCATTTTCTGTCCCAAAAACCATGCAGTAATTGGGCCTGTTTACAATGAGATAGTGTGCTGAGCTTTGTCAATGTCGTTCTTATTCTTAAAACAAATTATACAAAGTATTTTAAAGCATGGCACTGATTTATAACTTCCTCGAATATATTGTATCATTATATCTCATTTTATGGTAGTAAAGAACAATATATGATAATTTCTTGTTGAATTCACACTTAATAAAAAAGCATGATTCATTTTGTTTTGCTTGTTAGCTCAAGGTAGAGTTTGCAACAGCAAAATAAGATATTAGAATGATAATTTAAAATGTAATTTTTCACCTCCAAAACCCCAGGGCTATCATAACTTTATAATAGATGTAGCTGAACACATTTAATTTTTCCATAGCAGCAATTTATATACAGTAATCTGTCACATATCCGACTGCGGTGGGACCAGAGTAAGGGTGGATATGTAAAAAGTCGGATAAATGAATCCTGTTTTAAATACCATTATACACAGCTGTAACAATTACTATATTCACACAATTATTGTTTTGAGATTCAGCTTTTATTAGGGAGCTCCCCTAAATCTATTGTTTAGAAAGATACAGGGTATTTCTTGTGACAGAGTAGTCATCTGAGTGCATGCATTCACTGCTGAGAGCGAGACGGAGGTTGAAGTTGCTACGCCCCGCAGGTGAACATGATTTATTTACATATAAACACACTGAAAAAGCTCACATGACACTATCAGCAACGGCAGCGCATGGAGTACATACAACACAGTAAACGAAAACTTTGGTAGGATCTACAATCTCTGAACTAATTTTCTCTGTTCAATAATAAACGTTGCTGAAGACGTTGATCATGGCGGATACGTGGTTAGGGCGAATGTGACGGGCGGATACGCGACGGATTACTGTATGTTCTTAAATACGTCCTTTTTTAATTGTATACTAGAATAATAGATCTGAAATGTAGTATTTTAAACCAATATACAAGTGTATTTGCAAGTCTACACATTAAACTACAAAGGTATAAATTTCATTTTAAATTCATATTTTTCACATTTCTAAATTGTATGTACTAGCTTGCAGCTCTCTCTTGTTCTTTTCTAAAATAGCACATTCAGTTTATTCCATTGGCACCTATTACTTGTACGTGTGTAGACAAGACTATTGAATGATTTTAAAAATTCAAATATAATTTGAATTAAAACCACCAAGAATGACTGGCACAATTCCCTAGTAATTTCACCATCAGGCCCAGGGATTCACTGTGATTGAGATCAGGACTGCGGAAGGAGCATCTAGCATAATAAACACTGAAATTTGAAGCTGACGGTGGACTAGGCTTTTGTTCAGTAGATTTAGACAGTCTGTCTCTGCTTTGTGGTTTTAAAGAAAGTTCACGGAAAGAAACTTTGCCACAAATCTGCCAGTTCCTGAAAGACATATTAACTGAAAAAAAGGATCTGATTTACTTTGTTCAAGACAGTAAATGTTGCCAAGTAAGATTTCAACTGTTTTGTTTTCCAGTCAGATTGTTATTTGGTTAAAGTAGTGCTCCCTTATTCAGTAGGCCTCAGTTCCATCTTCAAAGTGTTCAAAATGACTGTTAGTTTCCTGATTTGTTGGCTTTTTTATCAATATACTGCATGGTGAACAGGACTTTTGAAACATTTGTATTTCATTAAAAAAATCGATTAATTAGATGGCAATTTGTCGACACCTTTTCCACATTGACTCTGGAAGATATACGTCATCATCTGAGTGGGCACGTTGCTTTGGTTGCAACAGTAAAAGTGTCTGACACTAAACCAATCAAGGTTCAAGCATAGACTACTGTATATTCTATGGACAATGGCTGTGCTGACATATTACAAGGTAATAATGGAACTCTTGAGTCAATAATTGTATTAATACTGAGGAACACGCCACAGCAATGACTGTTATACTGAAACTTTTTAAAGTTATTTACTTGTTTAACTCTGTCTGAAATTGTAGTCCAGTGAAAGAGTGAACTTTGTCCCTGGGAAGCATTTCATCAGCAGGCAGTGGTTTTCGAACAGGTGTCATTAATTAGTGTCATCTTTTCCATTATTAAGTAATAACAGAATGGTTGACCTCCACAGAAAAGCTTGTGTGGAAGAATACATAAAAAAATGAAAAATAAATAAATAAATACAGTTAAAATAAATGTCAATCATAATTAATTTTGTTGTAACCTAGAAGTATAAATAAGGCCTGACACCCCAATGTTTCAGGTCTTCTTTATACATTCTGATACTCTCAATAACTAAAAACTGCCCTTAGCAGGTTTCCTCATAATTGAATACACCTATTGATTTGTAAGTTTGACATACAGTATGTACAGATACAGACAATGAATTATCATTTGTATTTATTTTTACTGTATTTATTTTTTTTATTTTTTTATGTATTCTTTTACATAAACTTTTCTGAAACATTGAAGTAGCAATGAGTAGCAATAAGACCTGTCAAATCATCATTATCAGGCATTATGGATTGGTAATGTCTTCTGTGTCAGGTCTTATTGCATACTTATAACAGGTTCTAAAATAAAACATCTCCGGGATTGTTAGCTTTTGCACCCAATTAGCACAACAGAAGCACGTCTGTTTGGTTTAATTAGTCAGGAAATCAAATATCAAACAGCATTTTATGAAGTTTGGAAAACTGATTTGTGTGTGTGTGTGTGTGTGTAATCCTTTTAACATAAATTATATTAGTAAACAGGTAAATTCAATCAAATTGAGACCCATATTTCTAATGAACTTATTTTGAACTGCAGTCTTGCAAAATAATGCACATATGTTGATAAATAAATCTGGATTACATTTTTGAGTTCTGTTATTTTTAATGTGGTATTTTGTGTTTGTCCTAGGGCATACAACAATTTTAGTCTTTGGCAGTATTTCTTAATAGTAGGTGGTTATAAGATAGAAGAGAATAGTAAGATAAAAAGGTCTCCAAAGATGGGTCTTACCCGCTGAGACTAATTAAAAGCTGGGTTTTTAGCAAGCACTGTGACTGGGATACACAAGCTATGGTTGTTAACACTAGCAGAAGAAAAATATTAATTCAAAGATGTGGAAGGAAATGGGGTTAAAGTAGTGTTTTTATTACAAATTGCATTATATACATCATTTGATATATTCCATATGTTCACTCTGGAGACAAAGGAACTGGAATCCATACAAGGCCTTAATGTTTAATGTCTGCACAAAACCTTAATGTTTAAAGATTTATAAGGTGGCAAACAGACACCATGCAGTGAACTAACCCTTCAGGTAATCAGTCATTTTGATCTCTTATTCTGTTTTTGATCTGAGTAGTTTTTCTGATTTCCTTATGAAATAACGAGCGTCTGAACACTGAACTGTGTTTGCAATCTCTTTAATGGCAGGGTTATTACATTCCTGCTTTCATCTAGAAAATTGACTAATTTGATTTCTGCACATTTCCATATTTGTGTTTTTCCAAAAGCTGTAAGTTTCAGGCGCACTTCCACTGTGTATGCAGAAATGTAAAACTGAAATCCATCCACTTCTCTCTCCAAAGGATTACTGGTTAAGCTCCTGTGACAAGGTGTGGAGACATGAGAGGTGGAGTTGAAACGCCAGCACAGGCACACAAAAATAAAGGCATACAAAAATAAAGTAAACAAAGGGGGGATAATGCACAGAGGACACATACAGCAAGCTGTACAAAAGGCAAAATAAAACACAGTACAAAAACTACAAATAAAAAGTGCTCTCGGTCAAAACCCGCCCACCTGCTGATTGAGGACCAGCACAGCTGCCCTACTTCCTCAACCAAGCTTAGCAGACAGCAAGTCTCAATCGAGCACCCATCTGTAAACAATAATTTAATCACACAAATCAACTCCAAAAAGACACACAATAAACTAATTTCCACATACAAATTATACCAACACTATCCCACCTATGCAGGGCAATCGCCCTGCCACAGCTCCATTTTAGGATAACTTTTTACCTGCTATATCTTGTTGTGGCCTGCTGAAGATGCTTATCCCTGGTGACAGGGGTGTAGTGGACCCAGATGTACAAGTCTGTATCTGTTCATACCGTATGTCAAACTTACAAATCTATAGGTATATCTAATTATGAAACTTGCTAAGGACAGTATTTAGGAAATACGAAAAAAATATATATATGAAACACAGCAATGCTAAAAAGAATATGCCCCAGTTCCAAAGTCTAACACACTTTCTGTACACACTGCCTTACCTTTATTTAATAATTTCCCTTCATCATTCAGCTGTTTTCTTTTCTTCATATCAATTTGAAAATAGTTAAGCTAACACTTATCTAATCATGTTGTGCATATCATGTATCCATTTTTAAAGGAGACTGATGCAGTGGATTTCCCAACAGGTGGCAGACAATGCAAATACAGTCTTCAAATGTTTTCGAAGTGACTTTGAACAGGCCGCCAGAACAGTTCTTAGTGTTTATGAAACCTTCGATCCCAAAAAGAAATCCCAAGGTACGTTGATATATTTTGGGGAGTAGCATTTTCTTCACCTTCAAATCTTTTCCTGCGTTTAAGTTAATACATGTTGTGATAAAATTTGACAAAATTTCAGTGAGTAGTGCCTGTTGTGAAATAATCTCCAGAGATGTCAGCTACTTTACAAGTGAACAAGTGTGGATATAACAAGAACAGTAACACACTTTCTTAGCAGTCTTACATGCAGAACAGTACTGACTCTAGCTTTAACAAGCATTGGGTCTGTACTGCAGCTGAAGGATGTTGTTAATTCGTAAACACTATCCACCAAAATAAGTTAATTAAGTACTATTCATGGGTCCAGTGGACCCATCGTTTATTTGGTCTAAGAAACAGACAACTGAAATACATTTAATAAAAATGACACTTTAGCAAAAGAAAACAACACTATTCAAACATTTCAGAGCAGTTTCATTGCACAGATGCAATTTGGACACATGTGACAGGCACATTGAAAAAAGATGGGATTTTTGCAAAAGGCACAGGAGATGTTTATCTTTCGGTCCTTTGATGATAGACAAATGAGCACCTTTTCTTTTTGGATTTGGGAATATCATCTGCAGGGACTGGGTCAGCAGGCAGTAAGGGAGCGGAGGTTGCACGGTACTTTGGTGTTGGTTATTCTGTGCTCCATAAAGGAACGAACTAGGGCTTTCCCAAGTGCCTTGAGGAATTCAGAGCTTGTTAGACTCATTTGGAGCTGCAGACATGTAGAGAACGCGACTGTTTTATCCCAGCAATGTTTAGAATAGCATGAAATAGTGCAGTTGGCCAAAATAAGTAAATAAAAATATTATTTTTCTGAAGAATTTATCTGAGAAAAATTGGAAATGCTTTGCTCTTTACTTCTGCAACATATCAACCCAATGTGACTCTAGAACTAACTCCTATTAGCTCTAAAACATATTAATTCTAAATTGCATTATTGATCAAGAAATGTCACGCAAGCTTTCTTTATTTCATCAGATAATCAACACAGAAGCTTGGTTTCCATGGGCGAACCATTTGGTATTGAGAATTCCAGTAAGATTGATGCTAATGATAACTCTGCACATTTATGTAAAAAAAAACAAAAAACATTGTTTGTACTCTACCACATGGGATAGCAGTGTCAGCCAACTTGTTATTAGAATTGTGTATCACATACATAGTTATAGAGGAATGTTTTTCGTTGCGATTCAGTCTCAGATGAATATGTAATTATGGACGTGCCTGCATAAATTTGCATAAAGGGGGTGGAAATATTGCAAATCAGAGTTCTTAGATGTACGAAAGCTACAGACAATTGCTACACTTACTATTGCATCATTTTTAAAATAACTTTTGAAAGCATGTTTTAAACAGTCACAATTGTTGCTGGCATTTCCAGTTCGCATTTTCTCGTGCATTACCAGTTGTGCTCAATGCATTTCTGAGGCAAACAACAAAATACCTATTTCCCCCTAAAGTCAGGGAGCAATAGACTGCACACATGTGCCTCTAACCCATCCAGCTGATTCAGAGCATCTGTATAGGAATAGGAAACACACCTATTCTATTAATGTGCAGGTGGTTTGTAATTGTGCACAATGTAGCACTGCACCACTGACTAACTTAAATAAAAACGGACAGTATGCATGATAATACGAATTAGTCGTATAATGCAAGATTTGTTGCTAGTCTCTTGAAATTCGCATTAATGAGAATTGAGCAGCACCATGATCTATTTTGTGTTAATTGTATAGGCTGCCAAGTTAATAATAATAATAATAATAATAATAATAATAATAATAATAATAATAATAATGCCCAAATCATTTAGTTTCAATTTAAAATAATCTTTTATTTGTATTACACTAATCTGTGCAATGCAGCAGCATGATTTATTTTGTGTTACCATACCAGTAGCCTACAGAGTAAAGTAAAAAGAAAGTGCGCTATGTATTCATTTGATTTTACTACTGTACTGTATACTGTATAGGCCTACTGTACAGATTTATAGTTTTTTTTTTTTCATAATTTAATGTGTAGCCTACCCAAAACACATTAGTGTTATTTCAGCACAATGATTTACACATTTAAAATACATTGAGCACTATAAATGTATGTGTATGCATTTTTTTTTTAAAAACCTGACACCTCCTAATGTCAGACAAACATATCCAGTTTAGCAAGGAGCTACTCCTGTATGATTATGAAAAGCTTTTTGATAGAAACACATTTTCTATTTGGGGGTTAAAGTGGGGGGCCCATTATAGATTTGGATGGGATTAAACTGCCTAGATAGATAGATAGATAGATAGATAGATAGATAGATAGATAGATAGATAGATAGATAGATAGATAGATCAGTATTAAAATAGTTAAAAAGAAGATGGAACAGAATGCATTGTACAGATCATGTTTACATTTAAGAAACACAATGTATTTTTATTTTTGCACCCTTGCATGCAAAGACGTTATTCTTCGGGCATCCTCTGCTGCAGCAAACCACAACTCAACTCCTGTTAATTATTTGAACAATGTATCATGACTCTCGCAATGTATAATGCTAGAGATCTTGCTAAGAAGATGCAACAAACATTTAAATTAGTATATTGCATTTGCTTACAATTGTAAGTCGCCCTGGATAAGGGCGTCTGCTAAGAAATAAATAATAATAATAATAATAATATATTGCGGCTGTCTTCATTAACATATTTACTCTCAGTACATACGACAACATTTTCTCTTTAAGTGTCGCTAGGAAAATGCAAATTGCGGTATGTTTGCGCTGCGACTGGTCCATCTTAGTGCACCTACACTTAGGTCTGTGAAACCAGCCTTTTGTTCCTTTTAGCATTACTGAACATTATGTAATGGAATGTTTGAACATTTTGGCTTAATTTATCAAGTCCTTTGCACCATTATTTGTGGAGGAAAAATACAACTAATAATCTTACATACCTAGTAACAAACATCTTAAAAAAACCCTTTTGAGTCCTTAAATTAATATTCTGAGTTGTCTATTGTTTTGTTTGAAAGATCAACAGTTTTATATTATATAAACAAATAAATAGTGTAATTAGCAGTTTGCTGTACAGACCTTGATAAAGCAGGCCTGTTTATTTATTTATTTATTTATTTATTTATTTATGACAGTGTTTTAATATTTAATACGAGAGACATCATTACAAAAAATACATCAGAAAGATGACATGGTAAAGTTTGCTGAATTTCAATAGAAACATAGTTCTTTTTTCCTCAAAAGACATGCATTTTTACTTTTGTTTGTTTGAAACTTTGGGTCCTATTCACAACACTTTAAGAAATGATTTTTAAGGACTGTTTTTTAAACCCCATTTTCATTAATTAAAGAAAAAATCAGGTTTGCAGTTCATGAAACCTTTTAAAACTGGTTGAGAGTTTCTTGTGTATTCCTATTTTTTAAGCACTGGTTACCAGTCTAAAGACAAAACCATCTTTATTTTATAACATATTAGAAGATACAAATGTAAACAGGTGTTTTTATTTTTTATTTTTGTATTATAGGATATTGAACTGAGGCAGAATTTTTAACAATCACCCTTTTATACCAATGTTATTGATTTTCTGTAGGGGTGTGCAGAGAACCCATTACCTGTACTTGTAATTGTACTTATTCTCGAAAACCAATACTTGTATATATATATATATATATATATATATATATATATATATATATATATATATATATATATATAATCGTACTGGTGTTTTACATCACGAGTAGCAATTGTTTTTTTTTTCTTTTTACTTTTGTTTTAGATTTCCGCTCGCTCGCCCACATTCCTCCTTCTGAACACCCACACTGAACAAGCAAAGCTGCAGGCTTTTATACCGGTGACCATCTCCAGATTAGCAATAAATTAATCAATTAATTTATCTGGAGATGGTCACCTTCTGCGCGGGGTTTAGTGGGAGGGGGCTTTAACCCTAACAACACTGCAAAACAATAACAAACAAAAACATTGCATCGGAGGCTGTGTGGTCCAGTGGTTAAAGAAAAGGGCGTATATCCAAGAGGTCCCCGGTTCAAATCCCCCCTCAGCCACTGGCTCCTTGTGTGACCCTAAGCAAGTCATTTAACCTCCTTGTGCTCCGTCTTTCGGGTGAGACGTAATTGTAAATGAGCTGATACATAGTTCACACACCCTAGTCTCTGTAAGTCGCCTTGGATAAAGGCGTCTGCTAAATAAATAAATAATCATACTAAAACAATACACAAACCATTATTTTAAATACCCACAAAACAATACTCTAGATCACCCATTCTAAAATAAAACAAACAATACATTTTAAATCATAATACAATAAACGCACACCATTTGATCAGCAGGCTTTGCCCTGGCCCCTTTTTACACACAGGGCTATTCTGCCCTGCCACAGACACCCTTCATATTTAGTATTTCTAAAATGAATACAACTTGCTATAAACTACTGTATTGTTCTATTCCTCAAAGAAAATGTGCCTTTGCCTGAGCACTTACTTTGAAACAGGGTGTTTGGATTTTCAGTAGAATGCAAGTCTGTATTTGTAATATTAAAACTATGCTTTTGGTTGCCTTGCTGCTCTGAAAAAAAGTAAGATATCTCAAGATAAATCAAAAGATAAATGGCTTATTGAAAGCTCCACGTTAGGAAGTTATGCAGATTCTGGAATAATCTAAGAAACACTGAGAGAATGAAAATAACTCTACCATTGTATAACAACCCACAGTAGCTGCAGGGGTTTGTGTTCTGGAACTAAGTCAGGAGCATCAGTGTATTAAAACTATATCTGCATTCCAACAATATGTAAAGAACAAGGAAAAACATTCATTGGAATAGCCTGAGAACCAACAAGTGTACAAGAACTGAAACAAAAGCAGGAATACAGCCGATCTTTCGTTTTTTTCACTCATAGTCAGTTATTATTTTGTAATTAAAATTATAGGTATACTGTAACACTTGAATTGTAACAGGGATTGATCAAAAATAAAATAGAAACACATGCACACTGTTGCTTACATGACTGATTCATTTGTTTGCCAAATGATATCCCTGGCATGTATTCTATAATAAAGATGCACCATCTTATTGCAGGTCAGTTATGTCATAATGGAGAAAGTAGACCAGACCATAAAGAGATGACAGAAAGCACTCCGATGGCAGTTCATTTTGTAAGACTGAATAAACGCCTGGTGTTTCATGTCTCTAAAGTGAGAACTCCATTCTGGAAGCTTTGTTGCAGACTTCCATTAGCAATTTACCTGAACAACCACGGCTGTAAATTTACAATTAGACACAACAGTACCTTGAAACGTTGATTAATATGACCTCTATCCAAACATACAGATAAACAGCTAGAAGAACAGATAAACAACCTCCATATACCCCAAGATTATGATATAAAACTTGCCCTAAAGAAGGTCCTTATCAGGTTTCATTACAACTGGACAAGCAGTTCTCTAGATATCTGCAAAACTCAAAAGTGCTGTAAGTTATTGTTAGTGTTCTGCGTTTTTGGTTTTTATCTTTTAAAAAAAATTCCGGGAATTTTTCGGAGTTTATTTTACATATATTAAAAAAGGGATAAGATCGGTAAAAAAAAGTAGTTTTAAATTGAAACATCTATAAAAATCGCGGAGAAACAATCTCAGTATACACACTTTACATATGGAATATGATGCGTAGCAGTTCTGGTTTCGGATGGTTTTAATGTCCCTGGTATTTCTGATGAAGCAGAATCTGTGCAAGTCGAAGCCACATTTTCTCAAGTTAGCTGGTACTGACGGAAGTAGTATCTACAGAAGGTATGAACATGACAAGCCAGGTTTATTCACCTTGAAATCATAAATAGAAAAGAAAATTCATCTGCTGTATCCTAGGATACGGTGTAGGGCTGCTTATTACAATGTCGGAGTCAGAATAAAACAGTATTTTAATTAAAATAGTGTATATTTCCTAGAAAATAGTACTGGGAAAATATTGAATAATAGACAAAAAATAGGGGTATAAATCAGTAAAAACCAACGTCTATCCTGTAATTTTTCAGTAAAATTTGGAATAAACCCGAAACACGGAACACTAGTTATTGTGTACTGTAGGTCCGATAGATGAAAAGCAATCTGGCATACAGATACTAATACTAATAATAAGAGGTTGAATGACCAGGTATCTCTAGCAGACTTATCGGCCCCATATGCCCATGGTGGTACTACACCCTTATGTATACATTCCTATAGAAATGTACTTTTTAAAATGTTCCCAGTTTTTTACACACGTCTTATTCTGTCAAAAGCATGGCTATACAGTTAGGTAGCGATTTCACTATGCTCTACATGCATTTCCATGGAAAGGAGCAGGGTTTTTATTTGCTGTTAAAAAAACAAATGTTGAACAATTCTACACTGTCTTTGTCCTTGGTTGCCTCCAGCATTACTATTCCAGTACACATATGCTCTTAAACAATCTAATTTGTGTTATAAAATTGGAAAATGAGATAGTGGTACAGCAGGGAGCCGGCTAAAGGCGTGTTATTTTGTTGGTAAGCGCAGCAGTCCAAAGACTTCAAAATAGGAGGGCTCCCCAGTTCAATGCTACTGAAGCTAACTCATACATACCAGGATATTACTATACTAATGTGTCTCCTTTTTAAGGGGATCGCCTGAACTGCTTCATTATTGTGATACGCTTGGCTGCGTATACTGTAAGCCTGTACTAGAAATGATGACTAATTATGCAAGGAGACTCTTCTTTACAGTATAAACCATACATTGCAATCATAAAACATATATTAACATGAAATCACTTCTTCATATTCCCCTGGAGAGGTCAGTGGGGTGACATATATCCATGTCCTTTGTGTTTGTTTTTATAGAAATGTAATTGTTCAAAAAATAATTAAATTGAAAGCTGCAAAAAGGTTTGTGTGTGTTCATTTATGGTATGTATATGTTAAGTGCAATTCCTAATGATATGAGTTCCTCTTGAGCTGAGTTTACATCTTGAATCTCTGAGACAGATGGTAAGCTGCTTCTTCTATAACTAATCAATACAATGTTGAGACATGATTGACAACTCCAATATGGTACAAGGTTTATAAACCTGATTTATATATTGTAAAGGTATAAAAGCCACATTTTACAAAGTTGTAGAGCAACTCATAACTTAGTAATGTTTCTTTTCTTCTTATGTTCTCTGTTCTTTTTTCTTAGAACATTACATTACTATACCGTTGTCTTCTTCATCTTTAATAGATGTCTAATATGTTTATATGTTGTATTTAGGATCTCTTATTTGGATCTCAAACTATATGAATTGACATCTCTAATAATAAGGGACACCCTAAAAACTGATATTAAACCATTCACGGGCAAGGAGCAAGGGCTGTGTGGAGGATGAACCTCGGGAATTTAAATAAAGTGAGAAGTGCTTTGTGACTTAGAAAAGAGGAAAGGGTTTCCCCGTGGCTCGCGGAGAGCCGCCCTCACGATGAGACCGAACCAATCGGCCTCAAGGCTGGGAAGCAACTGTTACTTCCCTCAAGGGGAACCTAGAATGGACAGAGAACGGGAAAATGAAAGTTATTGTTGTTGTTGTTTTAAACGCCATTTCTGTCTCGGGTTTAAACCCATTGCAGTGCAAAAAAAAACCTGTCGGATTACTTTAGCATGGACTGAGAACTGGTTTTGGAATGATGTTTTGTAAATTGCTAAATACTGTATTACAGTGCTTGTTTTGCAATAATGGCAACTGATTTTATTTGTATAACATATTATACTTCTGGGGTCTGATTCTGTGGTCAAAATCGTTTTAAGTTGATCTGGTGTGTTAAAAATGACAGCAGTGGAACATCTTTTTTTTAAAAAAGAAAACAAGAGCCCCCGCCCCCCTGTGTTTACTCTTTTGTAGAAACCTGTGTTGCAACATTGTTTATGTAGAATACACTACAGGTGACATCAAGGCTTTGGGTTATGATGTTCCATATTGAGATCAATTTAACATTCTATTAATGAGTTATATTTTGTCTACATTCTTAAGGAAGACTCATCCATGCTGTTTGTCCCGGAGGTATCGCCATATGGATTGGACTGACACAAATAAATCAATGCTTTGCCAAGGAGCAAATAGGCCTCCTAAGCTGAACCAAAACTTCTGCTATCTTTGGGCATTATTTGATTAATTTACATTGTTGAAAATTACAAAGCTAAAGTACTTGCCCTGCAAATATTTTTATTCCTTCTATAATGAAGAAGATGTTGCATTGATCCAAAAGTATGTATATTGTAAGGTTGGGAGTTTTCCAACCGTGAAAAGAACATCTTAGGGTGAGAGCAAGAACTGTAAGTCTTTCAGTTCATCTCTGTATGGACAGAACATGTGTGTGGGTCAGCCACTCATAGTGAGACCCAGTTAACTGAGACTAGCTGTCGTACCTATTATTAAGAATAAAGGTGTGTGTATGTAAGATATGTGACAGAGAATAAGGAACACATGTGGTACCCTCATATGACTCATGACTAAATCAATTTGTTATGCAAATTGAACCCTGCCAAATATTCTGTAATAAATTAAAACTGCATCTCTCTGTTCTAATTATCTCTTTTATATATTCTGCATCTTTAAGGTTTCGGTGCACCTACAAACAGAGGAAAATGAATTGTGGGTGTGGTATTACATTACTCTGGCAATGAACCTGACATACAGTAGTGACAAGTTTGTTTCCATCATGTTTGGAAAGATAGCAAATCTGACAGACTTTGATGGAGTGGAGCAATAGAACAGTTTAGACACTCAGGCCCTATTTTGAAGCAAGTGCGAGTGCAGTATAAAAATAGCAAGAAACCACTCATAACAACACTGCAACTAAGCGGTTTCTTGCTACTTTCATAAAGACACAATAGTTTTATTTCAGGGTTTTCTATTTTTTTGTCAAACCTCTTTATGTCTACACTGTTTATGGCCTGAAAAAGGCAGATGCTATACATTGTTTGAAACAAGCACTGGAGATTATAGGAACTGTTTACTTTCATTAGATCACTAAGGTAGACTCTAACTGCATACACTTTTACAATTATTGTCTGCTTAAAAATGCATGTGATTCATAGCCTCATGGAAACTAAATACATATAAAAAGTATATAGTTCTTGCTTTACCAAGCTTACAGTGAGGAAAAGCATTTTGCTTATTATTAATTTAGTATATTTAACTAACTGTAGTGCTATACCTCCTAGATACAGCCCGGAATGAATTAATAATAAATCACCTAAATATGTTTTATTTAATTTGAAATGGTTACAGTTTCCTAAAGCTGACCTAACCTTGCAGTAGTTCAATCAAAATTTAGTAATTAAAGACAAGACTTTACTTTGAAGAAGGCCTGTTTAAATCTTTAATAAAGTGCTTCATGCAACCTTAAAACAATATTACATGAATTTACTTCAGTGTTCTCTGTCATAGTTTAATACTTATGAATGTTTCACTGCTAGAATAGTATTTCTTACCTGTATGTTCAGTTTGGCTTTGTCTTTCTTACCAATTAGATTTAAGAACTATGAACAAAAACGCAGCTGTTTAAAGTAGTTTATGAGCAGTTGAGATGTTGAACATGCGTTACATACAAAAGTAAACGACTGCTTTTCCATTTTAAAATGCTGTAATCTGTGTCTTTTTTTTACTTTATTTGTGTCCTTTCATTAAAAAAAAAAAACATGACATTTCATTTTCACATGATATGTACAAACATTTGTGCTGATAACCCCCTAAACTACTCACTTTTCATTCTTATTATCACTAAACCAAGGTATCTAATATAAGAATTTGCGATAGATAACTATCCAGTGCTCTATCCAGAAGACATTTATTTGTGTACTTTATGTATTTTTCAATGTAGTAGTTTAATAATAAAAAAGGTGTTGTTGGGATTCCAATAGCTTTTTAGTGTTTTAAAGCACGTCATTTGTCTTTTGATGTATATGGTAATCGAATAGGAGCTACAAGCAAAGCATGAAATATGTTTGCATTGATTTGTAACTTTGGATCCGGTTCAGGGGGCAGGACCTAGGGCTTCTCTCCAGTTCTGTCCCACCAAAATATCTGTCAGTCTCACTATATAAACTCCAAGTCATGCCCTTATTCTCTGTCTTGCTTTTTTGTTTGTGTATTGCTACACAGTTCTGCAGATTCTGACTCAATCATGTAAATTTATGTTTATCAATTTAGATGGCATCTCACCCGCTGCACTTTTCTTTCTTTTCGGAATCTGAATTCTCAAATGGGGACTGCATTTCTCTTTCAGGACATCCTTCAACTCAAAATCCAAGCAAAACATTTTTGAAGAAATCTGTCCGTCCTGCTTCTTCTCTTCCATCCAGCAACGCCGCTGACCCATGTACCCTTGACACCACTGGATCCACCACCTCAACCTCCGCTGATCCCGCTGTGCCCACTCCTGCTGTCCCAGTCATCCAGGTCTCCGAAGCTACTAATCCTCCCTGGCACTCTAAACACCTTCGCCACCAGGATGATTCTACAGCTGCTTTTCTTTAAAGACTGGCCCACTGACAAGTTTCTGAAAGCCCTCTTTAAAAAAATGAATTTAAATTCCGTCAGGGAACAATTAGAATTATTTATTTACTTTGTACTGCCAATCCATCTCAGCAGAACCTCTTTCCCACACGTTCAGCGAATCAGGCTTGTCAGCAGACGCTCCTCCCCTGTCATGCGGGCTCCTGATCTTTGTACTTCACATTTCCCGCCTGCTGTTTCACCCAATCCTTCGGCTTCTCCTCATTCTTTCTTTGACCTGTGTCTCCAAATCACCAATGGTATCAAGCAAATCATTCAGAGTCTATTTCTTCAATCACCAACCGCCTGGATGCGCTTGATAATAGGATTACTCGCTTAGAACCAGCATCTCTCTCTTCCCCCACATCAGCCATTGCAGTCGTGCCTGTCAATTCCACTGCGCCCAGCCCTGCTGTCCAGCTGCCAATCTTCCCTCTTGCTCCTGCTTCTAGATGTGGCTTTTCCTCTGCTTTTCTGGTCCACAGACACACTGTCTCCTCAGCTTAGATGCAATATTATTGTAGTCAATACATTAGCTTGGTCTCAATTCTCATGTCAACATCAGAATTTCTAGATCATCGGGTCATCGACAGCAGAGACTTGTCTGTTTCCCTTAAATTTTGGGATCCTCTGCTCCAAAAAACTCTTACATTGTGAATTTGTTCTTGCTTTTTCTGTCCTCTGAGATGTTTTAAGTGAATTTAATCCCCACTGCCGGCAGAAACTGGACACTTATTTGTTCAGTATTGTTGAACTGTCTGTCAGGTACAGCGACACCATCATTTACCAATATCATAAAACGTTTTCAGCCAAAGCAGCATCTTGCGTCACATTAGATAATACACTCATAAACTGGTCCCAACCTGACCAGGACAACAGCCGGGGACCAACAGAGGTTTCCTTCCACAGGGTTTTTTTTTTCTTCTCTACTGAGCTGTGAGATTACTCTACACAACCCCACTAAATCCTTTTTAAACGACGATCACAATGACTCAATCAGTAGTGTTTATTATTATTATTATTATTATTAAAACTACAACGATACTATCACTACTACTAGTAACAACAACAACAATAATAATAATAATAATAATAATAATAATAATAATAATAATAATAATAATACAGAACTACAGAACATGTATAACAGTATAAAAGAGATTATGGAAACGTTTTGTTCTCATGATTATTCTACACAATACTTGACAGTATACTTCTAATCTACTCTCTTTTTTTACGTTTACTCGATCTTTTGACGTTTAGAATAAAGTTAAAAACAGACATTCCACTAAGTTAACCTGTTGCATGCAACTCGTTTCCATGCTTTCGCTGGCGTCTTATATTACACGCATTGGGTTTGGCTAGCTTCCTTAATATATATATATATATATATATATATATATATATATATATATATATATATATATATATATATATATATATATATATATATATAAATTAACCTCTATTTCCTTTGCATCAGTGGAGCTGTTGCAGGGAGCCGGGGTTCCTCTTTTGGGGGCAAGGGAAGCTAACTTCTCAACCTTGGAGGCCCAGCCATACTGGCCTCGTCCTCTGCCAGGAAGGTTCATGGAGAGCCAGAGGGGACCCCCTGCCAAATCTATCCTCTCTCTTTCGTTTTTCCATTCTCTGCCCATTATAGGTTCCCCTGGGGGAAGTAACGCTGGCCTCCCAGCCTTGGAGGCTGATCGGTTCAGTCTCATCTCCACAAGGGTGGCTCTGCGTGAACCAAGGGGAAACCCTGTCCTTTTTTCCAAGTCACAAAGCACCTCTCTCCTATTTCAATTCCTGAGGTTCTTATTCCATGCAGCCCTTGCTCGTGAACCTGTCTTTTAGGGGAGAGGGCTTCCCAAAAGAAGGGGGGGCGGCCTGGGGCCTCGAGGTTGTTTCAGAGGGGCAGCAGCACATATATAAATATTCCCACCCATATTACCCACACAAGACCAATGACCCTTTAACACTAGAACAACCGCGGTTATACTCATACCTAAAACCACCATAGGCAGTCATTATGACGGTTACCTTTTAAACACATCAATATTAAAATGAAAGACAAACTGTCGGATACAACTCAAAAGTTTTATTCAAGCACGTCATAATACACATCTGCACAGCCGAAACGCTGTATTTAAATGAACACATATCACATATAATCCGGCATCCGGTAAAGGCGCTCTACGTGGAGTGCAGGATAAGAATATCAAGGCTTATATGTCACTTATACATCAGGGGAGCGCCATCAAAAATTACTTTAACAAAGGTGTGGACTGGAAATGAATGAACTCAATGCAGCGTACTGAAAAGCTGTGAAATTTAATGATGCTATTTATTTATTTATTTTGCAGAGTTTATTGACTGAATTATTCTAAATGCGCCAGATCTTTTAAACCCAAGGAAATGGATGACATGGACGGTTCAAACTTTACACCCCACCTGAAACTGTTGTGCAATACTGTGAGGGATAACATTGTCACCTACTGGGATCAGTATAAATCAAAGACGAGACAACACTCTCCTCAGGTATAAAAAAGAAATAAACCATTATGCGGGATTTGGGGTCCTAAAACCTACAATAAAATGTTGAACCCCACAATGAATTTCGTCAAAAAATGACCCCACAAAAATATATAGTACTAAATGTGTATAACTTGTGTCATTACCTCAGTTTATAACTTACTATATAACATATAAAGCTGTATTAGCATATTGTAAATACATAAGTTATGAATTATAACCACTGGAACATTAAATCAAGTTGATAAACACCATACAATTAGCCTGCTTTCATCTGTTAAATCCTATTATTCGAATGAAGAAATCCACATCCTAAGAGAGCTTGTAGTATATAACTTTTATTTTCAAAAAATAGAAGTTACTTACATTTTACTGGAGTAAATGCTCATAATTAAAAAATTCTAGCAATATCAGTGCATACAAGACTAAATGGTGTCTACCAGTTTATTCCATAATCAAACATTGTACTGCACATCTAAAACAAATGTGTATTCAAAGTAAAACCAGCCTTTTCTATTGTAACAAGTTAACTGATATAGAAAAGGGTAATTCCTTTTTCACTGGATTTCTTTTTCTTTGATAATATTATTTTTTTATTAGGTACACAGTCAGTACTCGTTATTATTGCCTTTGGGTATGTTTTTCTTATTATGGTTCTGCCATTTTTTATTTTATTTTTTTCACTGTATAGCACTTTTGAAAAAAAACATTGACGTTGCGACTTCTAGTCGAAACATTTGTTATTAAATTGTACATGTTTTGTTAAGTATTACTACAGAACATAAAAAGTTGTGTATTGAAAATAGACATATACTTTAATAATTATATGTGTCTGGGCAATTATGTGTGTCTAAGTTTCTTGTTTCATAACATTATCTTTGTTTTGCTAAAAAAAAAAAAATGGAATGGAATTTGGACCAGTGTGTTCCAGGTATGAATGGGCTCTGAATGTGTTTCAACAAACTTACTTCTAGATCAGAAAGATCAGATCATCTTGTCTAAAATGAAAGAAGTTATTGATTCCTTTCTCAAGTTACAACAAATCAACACAGTGCTGGAAGGCTTTGTGAAGAAAGAGCTCTAGCTGCCTGCTGTGATGGACATCCCCCCCGCCCCCCCCAATACAGAGTTACTGCTTTTGAGCCACTTATACTACAGTTCTTTTTTCTATATACTTTTTGTTGTTGTTATAGTAAGTTTTTCTATAGACTTTTAAAAAAATGCTGTTCATGGTTATATTGAATTCTGTGGTCCTCTTTTTTGTATGGTCATGGGATCTGTTGATACTCTTGCCTTGCGGGAAGGTTTTATATAAATGAAGAACTGCATCAACAAGTATTTCTACTTCCTCAGATGAAAAATGAGGTTTTCTGTTCTTTTTTTTATTTTGTCCAAAATCAGGTTTGCAGCCATTTATTGTAATGCACATCGCTCTTCCAGAATCACAAGTGACCATTATTAACTCATAAATGCTAAATATAGGTGATTCTGAACCCCGTCTGCTCATTACCATCCTAATTAATATTCTGCCTAGTCAATCAGAAAACACACCTACTTTGACACGCTTAAAACCAATGTTACCAGTATGAGAGAATTTAGTCATCAAGATGAGCATAAATTATTTAGATGCTTAAACCCCTAATTAAACACTTAGGGGTAGATTTACTAAGATGGGACAATTTGCAAAGTATACATTTTGTCGTATGTACTAAGAGAAAACATGTTAATAAAGAGAGCCGCAATATACTATTTTGAATATTTGTTGCGTCATCTTAGCAAGATCTTTAGCATTGGGAGAGCCATGCAACATTTTTTTGAATAAATAATGAAAGGCAGTTTAATACCATCGGATTCTATAGTGGGGCTCCCACCTTCACCCCCAAATAAAAAATGTGTTTCTATCAAAAAGCTTTTCATAATCATACAGTAGCCCCTTGCTAAACCGGACATTTGTCTGACATAAGGAGGTATTTAACAAAATACAATACAATCGCGCACACATACATTTATAGTGATCAGTGTGTTTTTAAATGTATAAATCATTGTACTGAAACAACACTAATTTGTTTTGGGTTGGCTACACGTTGCATTTTGTAAAAATATAAATCTGTACAGTAGGCCTATACAGTATACAGTACAGTAGTAAAAGCAAATGAATACCTAGCACATTTTCTTTTTACTTTAGCCTCTAGGCTACTGGTGTAGTGTTATTTTCAGGTATGCGGATAAAAAGTGGTGCATGGCGCACTGCGCTTCCTCATGCATGCCTAAACAACTTCGAAACAACTTCCACTTAGAAAACACGGAAGTGCCCATTCAAATCTGGTATGTTATGCTTTTTTCTGTCTTTTTCATCTTTTTTAATTGAATTTATCATATTTTTCCACCATTAAGAAAATAGTATGCGAATATGTATCGTATGCAATACATTGGGTCTTATACATTTTTTGCAGTGGACTTCTTATATTGTCTTGTTCATCGTGAATTGTTTTTTTTATAGAGAAATTGATTGTCTGTTTCCAGTTTAAGTTTGCAAAAGAATGATGTATAATTTATTAGGGCAGCAGTGTGGAGTAGTGGTTAGGGCTCTGGACTCTTGACCGGAGGGGCGTGGGTTCAATCCCAGGTGGGGGACTCTGCTGCTGTACCCTAGGTACCCTAGGTACTTTACCTAGATTGCTCCAGTAAAAACCCAACTGTATAACTGGGAAATTGTATGTGACATAATGTGATATCTTGTAACAACTGTAAGTCGCCCTGGATAAGGGCATCTGCTAAGAAATAAATAATAATAATTAATGGGTTGCAAAAAATAATGTATAATTAATGGTAAATGTACCTCTGTTTGACAATAGGGAAACATCACATCCAATTGATTGCATCTGTACCAAAATCTCATAGCTTACCACTTTCTAACATAACATTTTGGTACACGTACTACATTGTGACGATGTACCACTTTATAACACTACACCACTAACATACTGCTGCATTGTACACATTGGTGTACAATGCAAATAAAAGATTATTTTAAATTTAAACTAAATTGGTGTACAATGCAAATAGAAGATTATTTTAAATTTAAACTAAATGATTTTTTAAAATAATTATTATTTTTAACTTGGCCTACTTAGTAGCCTAGACAATTAACACAATATAGATCATGGTGCCACATTGACAAGTTATGATACTTACAGGATAACAGTCAATTCACGTTAATATGAATTTCAAGGGACCCACAAAACATTTTGCATTACACCAGTAATTCGTATTATCATGAGTAGCCTATAAGCCAAATGCATACTGTCAGTGCAAGTTGACTGACTAAAGCTGACTAATGCAAGTTAGTCAGTGGTGCAGTGCTAAATTGTGCACAATTACAAACCACCTGCACATTAATAGAATAGATGTGTTTCCTATTCCTATACAGATGTGCAGAATGAGCTGGAGGGGTTAGCGGCACATGTGTGCAGTCTATTGCTCCCAACACGTTGGGAAAACCGGTAATTTGTTTTCAGGGCTTGTAAGTACACTCTGCTTTTAGGGGAAAATAGATATTTGGGTTTTCCTCTCAAAAATGCATTGAGCACAACTGGCAACGCACGAGAAAAAGCGCACTGGGAAATGCCAACAACTATTGAGACTGTTTAAAACATGCTTTCAAAAGTTCTTAACAAATTGATGCAATTGTAAGTGTCACAATTGCCAGCAGCTTTAGTAGATCTCATTATAATATTTGATAACCCTCATTTGTTTGCACTATCTCCACCCCATTTTTGCGAATTTATGCAGAAACGGCCATAATTACATATTCATCTAAGGTTGAACTGCAAAGAAAAACTGCTGCTGCAAAGCATTCCCTAAAAAGTCACTAATAGCATTGCGCATGTTTAGCACATTTAACCCTAGACTTCCGACTCGTTTGCAGCTATTGTGAGAGCTGCAACGCTTTAGTACATCTACCTCTTAGTCATGACTACACCTGCCTAAAAAAAACATAACTTTAGTCAATTTAGTCGCGTACAAAAATAGGGCCCATACTGCCTAAAGGGACACCGTCCTCTGAAGGGGACATGTCATCCACTGTAACATTTGGTCCTGGGTTGTAAATCAAATGCAAAATGTCTACCCGTTTATCCCACACTTCCTTGATAGCAGCTAATTGATCTCTTTCATGTTGGTTGGCTCTGGTATCACAACTATCAAAGTGAATCACTCTTGCAATGGTGTGAAATGTTTCCAGTGACATAGTGGCAGGAAATACAGCTCTACGGCAAAAGTAATAATTAAGGTCAATGGAAACAAGAGCTAGGTCAAATAGACATGAAACATAATCGGAGGGTTAAGTAAAGTGTGGCCACAAATGTATACTGCATGTTACAGTATATACTCATGTCTAACACTGGTAAATATTACACAAGTTAATATAGTGTATGAACTCCATGTTTAAATAAGACATGTTTGATATATTTCACACTCATAGTATATCAATACTGCATTCTCTAGGAGTGTATTTATTCTTGACATATTTGGCCTACAAATACATAATTACCTTCTTGACACAGGTTCCATTTAGAAAAGAAAACTCTCAAAAATGTATATGAAGTGCTGAAGAACATACAAGGTGAATTGATCCATTATTTTCAAGACACTTCTATATTTACATTTAAAAAAAGCAAACAGTAACAAATACTTATACCTGTGCACATTACGGGACCATGAACCAAAGTTATTGTTCAGAATTTGTTTAGGGTTTGCTTGTAGAAGGGTCAAAGTAACTATGGTATATAATCCGTTTATGGTTTAAAAAAAAAAAAAAAAGAAAAGAAAAAAGCTTTCTCTCAGTGATCTAAGAAGCATTTATTTTTAGACATGGTTACTTTTTTTGTACATCTTTATTTCACTATTTCTCTGTGCCAGTGTTTTGTAAAAAGGCAGGAGCTGACCCAAATAAGTTTTCTTTCTTCAGCCTATTAGAGCTCATGGGTCAGTGAGCCTTAGTTTGTTATAGTCCATTGCTGCTGAATCTGAGCTTGACACTGTCCTTAATGATGGGTCTGGGGGTCAGGCATTCCAAGGCTGCCCTGGATATTCGCCAGGAACAGAAGAAAGGGGTCTTTGTGTGGAAACGGCGTTGAAGCCTGGCTCAAACATGTTAGTGGATACTTCACACACACCCAAAGCTAAGGCAGAACCGTTCAGTTCTTCGCGCCTTCACAGAACTTCTTGTGACTTTTCTGTGTGTGCTGAAAATTATTTTCAATTAAGGCTGTGTACATGTTTAAGCATTTAAACAGTAAGCAAGCATCCTAAACAGATCATTTACAGTATCTTGATGTTTTGTTACTCACTTCAATTAAATACTGCATGTGAAAGTCAGTGTAAAATATGAAAGCAATACAGAGGCAAAATATAAAGATTATTATCAATACCACATCAACTTACTTTTTCAAGTTGATTTACATTGAACATGTGTCTGATTGTATAAATTGATTTATGAACGATTCTTGTAAACAAAAACAGTTTGTGAAAATCAACACTGATTTTTCTTTTTTTTTCTCAACTTTGTTGTCTTAATACTTACAATATATGTCTTTCGTTGTTTTTCTTATTAATATTTAAAAAGTATTGCAATTTCAGGAAAGGGACCTAAATAATCTTACAGGCAATCAGAAACCAACACAAGCTACTTATTCTTACCTGACCCTCCCCCTGTATCGTCTTGTTTCATTTTTCACACCACCTCCCCGCTCTCCACATTGAAGCAGATGGCTGCCTTGTTTTGGCTACATTCTTATATTATAACAGAAAATCAATACACAATCTTGTTATCCCTGTATTTGTTTCCTGACTGAATTAATATTACTGGTATTATAGTAGTTAAATAAAATAGGTTGGGAGATATCTGCATCCTGATTGGCCGATAGGCATTCCAAGCCATTGAATTATTACAGTACAACCAAAAGGAAAAAACAAGTCCCAGCAACTAAGACTTTTTATAAAAGATATTATTGCCAAGCGTTTAACAATGTTTAAAAAATTATTTTAAATTGGCGCCATTTTTCCCCTCAATAAAAGCAAAATAATAATACAATGTCAGACTTCCTCCACGTAAATTTTAACTTGTTTGGTGACTCCAATGTCCACATATTACTGGAGGATTTAGACCGCAACAGTTCGGTAACGGAACCGTAATAATTTTAAAAGTAACTGCTTGGGTACCAGCTGAGAAAGACAGGAAGTCCTGGAGTTACATCCTCTCTGGAGTACCGTCGTCAAACTCGTAAACAAAAGGCAGAATCAAACTCCCCTACTCACCAAACAGTGCCATCTATTACACAATCTGACCAACTGTGTAACCAGCCATTCCCTGGTACAGTCAACTTCATGAGATATATACTGAAATTATTCTGATAATTGATTTAATTTATTTGAATTCATTTAATTTATTATTAAAAATAATTTGTTTATCTATTGAATTCATTGGAACTATTACATTTATTGGAACTATTTTTCCAAGCGTAGTAATATATTTAGGAAAAAATAAACCTATATTCATTTTTAAATAAAAGTGTGTCTATCTTTATTTCTAAAAAATAGTAACCCATTTTATAAGTGCAATAAGACACTCCAGGGTGTTGGTTGTGCTAGAATAACCGCACTTCCAGGGGCTTACTACGCCCCGTGTGGTTATTCAAGCACAACCAACACCCTGTCATGTCTTATTGCTTACATATATATATATATATATATATATATATATATATATATATATATATATATATATATATATATATATATATATATATCAGTCAGGACAATGCAATTTAGGTTGACATGAATATGGCTCATAGAAGTTCTGCCAGACTCACTTGACACTGTTATCATATTTAGATCTTGTAGTAGTTTTAGCATTTGATATAAAGTGAACATAAAAAAGGTAGTCTTAGATAATAATAATAAAACAAAAACTGCTCCACATACAGTACTGTGCAAAAGTTTTAGGCAGGTGTGAAAAAATGCTGTAAAGTAAGAATGCTTTCAAAAATAGACATGTTAATAGATTATATTTATCAATTAACTAAATGCAAAGTGAATGAACAGAAGAAAAATCTAAATCAAATCCATATTTGGTGTGACCACCCTTTGCCTTCAAAACAGCATCAAGCATCAATTCTTCTAGGTACACTTGCACACAGTTTTGAAGGAACTTCGGCAGGTAGGTTGGCCCAAACATCTTGGAGAACTAACCACAGTTCTTCTGTGGATTTAGGCAGCCTCAGTTGCTTCTCTCTCTTCATGTAATCCCAGACAGACTTCGATGATGTTGAGATCAGGGCTCTGTGGGGCCATACCATCACTTCCAGGACTCCTTGTTCTTCTTTCGCTGAAGATAGTTCTTAATGACTTTGGCTGTATGTTTGGGGTCATTGTCATGCTGCAGAATAAATTTGGGGCCAATCAGATGCCTCCCTGATGGTATTGCATGATGGATAAGTATCTGCCTGTACTCCTCAGCATTGAGGAGACCATTAATTCTGACCAAATCCCCAACTCCATTTGCAGAAATGCAGCCCCAAACTTGCAAGGAACCTCCACCATGCTTCACTGTTGCCTGCAGACACTCATTAGGTATGCAGCTCTCCAGCCCTTCGGTGAACAAACTGCCTTCTGCTACAGCCAAATATTTCAAATTTTGACTCATCAGTCCAGAGCACCTGCTGCCATTTTTCTGCACCCCAGTTCCTGTGTTTTCGTGCATAGTTGAGTCACTTGGCCTTGTTTCCACGTCGGAGGTATGGCTTTTTGGCCGCAAGTCTTCCATGAAGGCCACTTCTGACCAGACTTCTCCGGACAGTAGATGGGTGTACCAGGGTCCCACTGTTTTCTGCCAGTTCTGAGCCGATGGCACTGCTGGACATCTTCCGATTAGAAGGGAAGTAAGCATGATGTGTCTTTCATCTGCTGCAGTAAGTTTCCTTGGCCGACCACTGCGTCTCCGGTCCTCAACGTTGCCCGTTTCTTTGTGCTTCTTCAAAGAGCTTGAACAGCACATCTGGAAACCCCTGTCTGCCTTGAAATTTCTGCCTGGGAGAGACCTTGCTGATGCAGTATAACTACCTTGTGTCTTGTTGCTGTGCTCAGTCTTGCCATGGTGTATGACTTTTGACAGTAAACTGTCTTCAGCAACCTCACCTTGGAGTTAGCTGAGTTTGGCTGTTCCTCACCCAGTTTTATTCCTACACAGCTGTTTCTGTTTCAGTTAATGATTGTGTTTCAACCTACATATTGAATTGATGATCATTAGCACCTGTTTGGTATAATTGTTTAATCATACACCTGACTATATGCCTACAAAATCCCTGACTTTGTGCAAGTGTACCTAGAAAAATTGATGCTGTTTTGAAGGCAAAGGGTTGTCACACCAAATATGGATTTGATTTAGATTTTTCTTCTGTTCACTCACTTTGCATTTAGTTAATTGATAAATATAATCTATTAACATGTCTATTTTTGAAAGCATTCTTACTTTACAGCATTTTTTCACACCTGCCTAAAACTTTTGCACAGTACTGTATATATGCAACCTCCTTGGCTAATACAAGAGCTGCATGTGACCACTGAATTGTGGCTCAAAATATTATCTGGACAGCAGCAGGAAAAATAAGCCAACAACATATAGCTGGTTTCACCTGCATTTATTAATGTGTGTGCCTGCACGTTGGCTAATCTAGTCTACAATGCATACGTTCATGTCAGCCAACCAGAACTGAAGAGCAGCTCCTGAACTCAGAACCAAAGCACCTAAGCCAGCCGTTTAAAAAAATGTATTTCAGAAATTACCATAAAAACCACTCAGAATGATAGTAAACATAATCAAAAGCTAAAAAAAACACCTCAGAAAATCTCATTTTAAGTTGACTGCTCTTTAAAGTAATACAAACAGTCCTATGTGACTAGAGAATAGTACCCGAAAATACCCTGCTGCCAGTTTGAAAGATGGGGGTGTGATTGTATCGCCCACCTCTGCTATTGTAATCCAGTTGAATACCACTAACTTCATTTTCTAGAATCAATTTCACAGCATCTGTTGGGAATCATTTGAAGAGATGAAGACGTGTCTTTTGTTAACCCAATAACCTCAATGAGCAACAACAAGGAACTTTTTTTTCTTTTTTTAATCCTGTTTACAATCAACTGGGAAACACATTGGTCATGCATGGTGAAAAAAGGTAAGAATATTTAAACAGCTGAACAGCTGAAGGAAGGCATTGCCTTTTACATGGACTGAACCCTGTTTAATTAAATGGAATCAAACATATTATAGGTTCATATTGGAAGATTGTTTTAAGGTTCCAACTTATAAATGATTTTGTTTCATGAGCCAGAGTTCTGAAATAGTAAAATATCACGTTTTTCCAGGATACCCCTCACCTGCTGTTCTATCGAACCGTCCTGTATACAAACCAAGACAGAAAACCCTGAAAGAAACATATGGTTCCATATAGAATATACAGGGACCCTCTATACCACTTGTGAATTGACCCAGAAAATAGTCAAATTGCCACAAAGTAGTTTGCCTTTAATAACTGTCATTAACCTTCAAGATATGTACAAGCTGTTAAATGTCATGTACACAAAACTCATTGTCCCCATATAGTGGAGGCAGTCGTACGCGGGGTTAAATCTGAAGAACCACTCACCCAGTTGTCAGCAAATAATAATTTCTGATATTTGGTATATATGGGGGTTTCTGTCTGTCCGAACATGTGTTCATTTGTTATGTCACACTTACATTTTTGCATTAATCTGGGGAGTTGCTAATCAAATTGTGAATAAACATTTCATTGCTGATTCTTATTCTACACTATTCTGTAATACTGTTGATATATGTCATGATCATCAACTTGCATTATACTTATAGCAGGGATGGAAATAAGATCCCCATTGCATAGCAGTTTGATCCATTCCTGGTTTTACTATCAGTTTAATAGGACACATCGGAGCTTGTTTCTATACACTGTGGTTAATCAAGCTTGTAGTAAAACCTGGAATGGGGGAAACTACTGTGCCATATATATATATATACAGTGCCTTGAAAAAGTCTTCACACCCTTGAACATTTTTCACATTCTACTGCCTAAAAAATACAATTCAAAATGCATTAAAGTAGGAGTTTGTTTCACTGATCTACACAACATCATCTACACTTTCAACATGAAAGAACAATTATAGAACTATTCAAATAGTCATTAAAAATAAAAATAAATACCAAAAAGTCTTGATTGCATAAGTCTTCACACCCATTGTTATAGCAAACCCAAATTACCTCAGTTACAACAAATTGCCTTAACAAGGCACATAATAAGTTAAATAGAGCCCACCTGTGTCCAATCACAGTAGTTCAACTCGCTGTGCTAAGTTGGTAGACACTTATCCAAAATGACTCATGGCTGTTATTGCTGCAAAAGGGGCTTGCACCAAGTATTGACTCAAGGGGTGTGAAGACTTATGCAATCAAGACTTTTTTATTTTTTTTATTTTTAATGACTATTTGAATAGTTCTATAATTGTTCTTTCATGTTGAAAGTGTAGATGATGTTGTTTAGATCAGTGAAACAAACTCCTAATTTAATGCATTTTGAATTGGATTTTTTAAAGTAGAATGTGAAAAATGTTCAAGGGTGTGAAACTTTTCAAGGCACTATATATATATATATATATATATATATATATATATATGCAGGCTTTGTATGCATGGAATATAATGCAATATAATGCAAATAATTTGCTTACCCTATGATTGATATTATTGTGTGCCAATATATCAGAATCAAAAGCATAGTCTAACGGATTGCACACCAAATCTGCTGATTAATTCTTGTTTAATTTCACACATGTATCAGCTATTTCCCATCATAATCTGTCTAAATGTGCTAAAAAAGGGTGAAATTCTACAAAATATCAGGCTAAACATAAAACTTTAACACCAAATACTTGCTTTGTAACCACTGTAAGGAATGCACTTTTGTTATTTAAACTAGAGACCATATTCCAGACATAAAGCCCAGTCACAAAAGCATCAAGTACACCTTTTGCATATGCTACCCAAATAAATTCCGCTATTGTAGTGGGATAGTAGCTTTGTTGTTTAGTACAGTGCCCTTGTAAAAGTTTTATAATAGAAAGATAATACAGCTAAAGTCACAAACAGTGCAAACAATCATAGGAGAACTGTCTAAGAATTACAAATTTAACAAGCCCTTTGTGCCGCCTAATTGCATTAAAAAACATTAGTAAGAGTGCACGCTCTGGGTTTAATGTGTCTTTGGAAAGATTGCCCTAGAAGCTGTTTCAAGAGCGGAACAGAGAGAGTTTACAATGGTGCATCAGGCAAAGAGTTACTGTTAGCTGAATAAAACTGTGTTCTGTTCTGTTCGTACAAGTAGCAGGACACTTGAGCTCAAATCAGGAAAACAAAAGGGACCCAGTGTGGTAACTGTAAATATTTTACAGGGTTAGATTTGTTTTTTTCCAAACAGTGTAACAATCAGCCCATTGATGTGTAATGAAAACAGTTTTGCTTATCACAGTAATGAGTGAAACCATTGTCCCAGCATCTTGATTTTCAGCACAAACTTCACGTTTTAACATGTTTCATTGCGTGTGATTTTTAACAGGCATAATTATTCCAAAAATAAAAATCACCTCGGAGAAAAGATAACCAAATCCTTCAAGCAATTCCTTCAGAACAGCAAACAAAGGTTGTAATTTGGTGCAGCATTAAAAAACAATGGTAAACAGTTTCCCTCTGTGCGTCTGTCACCCCAGGGTTTATAATGCTCACAAAGGAGTTTAAGGCAATGATGTATGCAAGATTCTCCACTGCAGATCCCCCAATCTTTTTGGCAGTGGTGGCTTATACAGGGTTCACCAAGCTGGCACTATCTGTCCCTCCACCCACAGCCTCTCTCTCCAGTTTGTGTCTGGTAGTGCTCTGAGCTACTGCTGGTGACAGACTTTCACACACTCCCTATACAGCTGTTTCCCCTCTACTGTGCACAGGGGGGATCTCTCAGACCCTCTGCAGTCAGTATGGGACCCTGCTCATCAGAAACCTGACTGACTGCTGGGGACACTAACAGTGATGGAAAGGGGAATCGGTGTGTGGGGCTCTCTGTTCCCTGAGCAGCACGCACCTGGATGAGGAAATGCTCAGCAGTACGGAAAGACAACAGCCCTAGAGCTGAGGTATCACCCAGCTGTAGAGGTTGAAATCTAAAAGGGCTCTGGGCTTTATAACTAGATGATCAATAAAGGTAGAAGACTAAACAATATCACATGTCAAAAATGAATTGTATACTAATGGCTCTTCTAGAAGCCAATGAAGGCTGATGTTTGTGTGTCCCTCTGCACAATGCACAACCACTACCATGCCCTGAGCAGGCTCCTATATAGTCTGGCAGTCAGGCCATCTCCAGTCTGTCCATGCCTAGCCAGACCTAGCCCCCTATCTGCTGCAGTAAGGTGCAGGCAAGCTGCCTTTAGGAGAGATGCTCAGGGGAGTACAGCAGCCTCTGCAGGGACTGCAACCTGAAGGCCACCGTTCTGCTGGAAAGATCTATAAGCCCGAGCCAGTGCACTCCATTCCAGAAAAAAATCCAGCAATACAGCCTGGACCTGTCTCACTAACAACTGTGGGGGGTCCAAGCAGAGGACTCTGTGCCACAAGCTAGAGGCCACCAAGTTATTAACAATGAGCATCTGTGGGAGCAGCCATTTCCACCGCTGCAGCCTTCTCACTTTCTCCACCACCCTCTCCCAATCCCTATGCACTTTTAGATTGGCCAATGTAGAAGTGCTAGACTTAGTTTTTTTGTGTCCTTTTGCATAATGAAGTTACTTGGTTTTCTCTTGTGCATCACATATCTCAGGTTTAATATATAGTATTTTTACAATAACTGCTGAGCGCACCCAGTGTACAGGGAGATAACAGTCTTTCCAGTGGATACAATCTGACATGGACTCTTCAAGTATACTAGATCTGTCTTCTAGTCATACCTATTACTGTATATGACAGGTGCTTTGGTCTTTTCTTATTTTACGGTCCAGCTTCTGCTGTGAGTCATTCGACTCTGTGATGACCTTTGTTTATCCAAACTGTACCGTATCAATCCCATAGTAATAGGATTTGTAACCACAATCAAAGTGAATGGCAGAGAGATTCCACTTGTCTTGTAATACAGTACGAGCGACCACACACACTGTTGAGTGTTATTCATTGAGGTTTACAATGCAGACTTGCATACAGTATGTGCGTCTCCAAACACACTTGTAACTAATGATCATGGAAACTCCAAATAAGTTCTCACTTCAGGATTAATCAGAAGAGGTTGTACCTTAGTGGAAATGCTCATCTTGAAGGCAAGGGTGCTGCTGTTTCCAGGAAACCTCTCTTCCTAAAATTCATATACTTGGACATTGCCCAGTAGGCAGGAAATTGAGTGTAGATAGATTTATGAATTATAAAAAAGAGGAAAAAAGACTATAACATCAAAACACAATGGAGTAATAAAGTAAAAGAAAGGGAAAATTGTGGACAAGACACCACCCAGAAGCACAGACTGATGGCTGAGGTCAAAGAGAAAGTGTTGACTACAAATGGGGAATGGTGGGGGTGAAGGAGAGGTGCAATGCAAAGACCAGGCCTTGCAGCTGATCTTCACAGAAGGTATGAAGTATTTCCTCCTGCATGGAACAGATAATAGGAGCTACATATAAGAACATAAGAAAGTTTTACAAACGAGAGGAGGCCATTCGGCCCATCTTGCTCGTTTGGTTGATAGTAGCTTATTAACCCCAGAATCTCATCAAGCAGCTTCTTGAAGGATCCCAGGGTGTCAGCTTCAACAACATGTCAGCCTCAACAACATGATGATGACTTAAATTCAGTTATTAAACATTGATACTTTATATGACCCACATTGTGTAATAACTTGGATCCCTATACTAATACTATGAATTAGGCAACTTTCAGTAAATATGTTATGTACTTTTGGAATGTATTTTGTGAATTGTTAGATTGGTGTGTGTCTGCAAATCAAAATAAGATAGATGTTTCTTTACACATTACACCCAGAGTGGTCCTCTTAAAATATTGGGTTACAAAGCTGCTATTATTCTTTTTATTATGATATTCTGTATTGTCAATGCCTTCATCGCTGTAATATTTTAAAGATTAATTATAGTGCAATCAGTGGTTTGCAAATATCATAATAAAAAGAAGAATGAAAGTGTATCTACATAATCCAATACAACAATTTGGGTTAATTGTTGAGTAGGTTTTACACCAAAACGAAGCGTACTTTTTTGGCAAAGAAAATAAATCTTCTATTGTTGCTTTCTTTACTATGCCACAGTCCTTAAAATTACAAAGTTGTCTGTTACTAGTTTGGTAATCTAAGACGTTTTATTTTATGTAACCAAAAAACGGTGCAAACAGCATTTTATTGTAAACACCTTGATAAACCTGGTCCTTCATCATGTCAAATGGTTGATTAGATGTATCAGTGAAACAACACTGAAAAAAAAACTGCATCAAAGAAACTCAAGCTGTATGAGATGAAAGACACATAACGTATTACCATAATACATGGATGGTATGCATTGCTAAATCCTACTGTTATTGTTCTATTTTACATAAATATACCACATTAACAACCTAATGAAATTCATTAAACAAACAAACAAACAAACAAACAAATACATAAATAAAGCACATATATATATATATATATATATATATATATATATATATATATATATATATATATATAAGGTGAAATTACGTACCTTAGTAAAGATGTATCATGTAGTACAATATGATTTGTTGAAGTTTGTCTTTATCTCATCGTGTTGGTGTGCTATGCTACAGCAACAGCTCCTTTGGTTTGCAATTCAAATAAAAAAGTGTTATTTTTGTTGTGAAGCAAGTACAAAAACAAAGGCAAATCAGAGATAAGTACAAGAAATACAACAACTAGCAAGAAGCCCCTCAGAACAGCTCGTGCACCTTTCACAAATGAAGTCCTTTCTTCTTGCTTTTGCACAGCTAAGGATCTCATTTCTCTCATCCAATTTCTCATTGCCTTAGCACTTCTGCATAGGACACAGAGTATTAAAACTAATCTGAATAACCTAGCAATATTACATCATTAGTTACAGAGAGAACAGAATACATGGGCTGCTGTTATTTTTATTGTAACTTCAGTTGCATGTTAACAGATTGTCAGTATTTAGGGAATCAGTTTGCACAAAGTAATATGTATGTCCATTGTTTCCCTACCTGCTCAATACAACTGCAAACATAATAAAACTTGTAACTAATTACAGATCCTGCATTAACAGATAGCCCTTTGCTAATATTTTTTAACTTGATTGTTTCAGTAAATGAACTACTCAAGACTTCAAGCAGCAATGTTAAGGTAATTACAGGTCCAGCAGCCAGTTCTGCCCTGTTTAGTGTAAATAAACATTATTATATGTAATCTAATTCAGGAGACATAATTGCATACACTATGATTTATTTGTGTTTCATGTTTTAATGTCCAATATTTGCTCACAACCCCACTAAATCCTTTTTAAACGACGATCACAATGACTCAATCAGTAGTGTTTATTATTATTATTATTATTATTATTATTATTATTATTATTATTATTATTATTATTAAAACTACAACGATACTATCACTACTACTATTATTAACAACAACAACAATAATAATAATAATAATAATAATAATAATAATAATAATAATAATAATAATAATAATACAGAACTACAGAACATGTATAACAGTATAAAAGAGATTATGGAAACGTTTTGTTCTCATGATTATTCTACACAATACTTGACAGTATACTTCTAATCTACTCTCTTTTTTTACGTTTACTCGATCTTTCGACGTTTAGAATAAAGTTAAAAACAGACATTCCACTAAGTTAACCTGTTGCATGCAACTCGTTTCCATGCTCGCACAGCGTCTTATATTACACGCATTGGGTTTGGCTAGCTTCCTTAATATATATATATATATATATATATATATATATATATATATATATATATATATATATATATATATATATATATATATATATATATATATATTAAAAAAGTGATATATAATAAGGTCTAAAAGCAGTTCATACTGCATTGATAAGAAGCATTGGAATAGGTTTAATAAAGAGCCCATTTCTAACTCCAGTCCTAGATCAGACCTACACGCATATGACTTTAATAACGTTTACTGTCCCAGCCTGTGATTGATTGCTCTGTTAACTTAAATAGCTCTCTATTAACTGTGATTTTATAAAAGTTAATTAGATTTTGTAGATAAACTATGGAAATAAGGCCTCAGAGGAAAGGTCTATTCTCTCTTACTCCGCTTTGATCCGCTTTGATCCAGGGGGAAAAAAGGTTCGCAGCTGAACGTTTATGTTCCTTTTGCTTTTGAGGCGCTACTGTAACCGTGGTTCGTCACAACAATAGACTGTCCGGTCTATATGCAGATACCGGTGCTAATATAATACAGATCAAGCACGACATTAAGAGTTAGAATAAACAATGTATGTATTTACGGTGACATGTCTAGATCATAAAAAAATATATAAACATTGTATTTATTTAGAGAAAAGTTGAAAAACATGGTGTATTCCAAACAATTAAAGCTAGATACCGGTGCTAATATAATACAGATCAAGCACGACATTAAGAGTTAGAATAAACAATGTATGTATTTACGGTGACATGTCTAGATCATAAAAAATATATAAACATTGTATTTATTTAGAGAAAAGTTGAAAAACATGGTGTATTCCAAACAATTAAAGCTACGAGGCATTTCAGTTATTTATCAGGATGCGGACTAGTTTACACGATTAAGGTGTTTGGGCGTTATGCTGTGAACCCGATGGTAAGCAACTCGAGGTGCGAGCTCTAAAAGACTTTATATTTGTAAATATATATTGTAATTCACACAAAAAGTCAATAAGGTAGTGTTGTAAAGAGTCAAAAAAAAACTCCACAGGTTCATTGAGACCTCTTTTTTTTTTTTTTGCAAGTTCTGCCAAGTAAGCAGTTTGGGTTCCCTGTTACAAATAAAGTGCAAACTTATTATGATGCTACATTTCAGTAAAAGTTCTGAAATTTGTGGTAAGAACAGAACAAAACAGTCTATAGGTTGCTGTATTTTTTCGAATGTTTATAGAATTGTTTGTAACAGGGTATATAGTGATTTAAATGTTTAAACGCCACCATATGTGGTCATTCTGGGAAAAGTGTGATTTTTAGTGTTTGGAAACGTTCCATGTCCCAAGCGGTTTTGAAAATATCGGTACCATGAGATCATTAAAAGGCAACAGCTGAGATGTTTTGTTTAAGATATAAGTTAAAGCTTTAAAAAAAAAACATGTAAGAACAAAATAAAATATTCTCCACCTAAAATGCAGTTAATTAACACAGAAAAAACAGGAACCCACTCTTCCTTAAGTAATCACATGAATATTTTAATCACATAGAATCTGAAAATTATCCATCCTGAAAAGGAACTTTTAATTCTTTACTATTTCTTCAGTATTTCCTTGCAATAAAATACAGGTACATTAGACTATAGCTTGTGTTTACATTATTACATTCTTTATTAAATGTTACTTACAACAAAATGACATGATCAGGAAAATAACGTTGTTGAATTCATGTTGTTAATGTATTCTCACAGTCATGTGCGCTCGTGCTTGTAAATATTGATAAATGGTAACTAAAGTATAATTACACTCGTTTTCTACCATGACTTTGGAATGACACTAATCATATACAGGTAGACCATTAGATTTGATCTCATGTGATTGTATGCACTTGCCTCTTTTAGGATATCTCCTTTATTAGTAATAGTACAGTAGTAGCATTTTGAATTGTTAAAAGTTTTTATAACATTTTAAATAAAAGAATAATAAATAAAGCTGATGTTTTCTCTTTTTTTCTAGACCTACTGAACTCTTACTTTGGCAATCAATCACCACCGGCACCTTCACAAACACTAACAACAACGACATCAACAACAACAGCGCATGATGATACTTGGCGATTTCGTGTGTGTAATTTGTGTAACATACATCTTGGAGTCTTACAATCGAAAATATCACATCCCCAATTACTGAATCTTTAGATATGATGGCATTCAGAAAGAAAAGTAAGGTGTAATTGTTAAAATAAACCGAGAAGCCATACGCGAACAAAGTTACAAATCTCCACATTTAAAATGAGTTTAAATGTTTGATTATTCGTGGCTCAAACCGTGCTATGTATTCATAAAATGCAATTAATTGGTTTTTTGCATAACCGTGTTCTTGTATGGAAATCTAGAAAGGGGAAATGGCTTGATGTATGGGGAGACAGTTATCTAATTAGGGCATAAGAAATTGAATCTTTACAGCATGCAGGTCATATAATTACTGTTAATTTGCCGCTTAGGTTCTGCCATTAATTTTTATTCTTTTAAATGTAGTTTGGCAGGGGTTTCTGAACCATAGCAATAGATCGTACAGTATGAGAACACACAGGTCTATTGAATGAATTACAGCAGCCCTACCCGTCCAAATAACAAGATTCGCATCATGTATGCATTATTAAACCATGTAATTGAACGACCCCTAGTTTGCATATTAGACTATTAAAATAATGTGTTTTGCTTTTCTTTTAACACGTAGTGCTAAATACTTTGCTGATATTTAGTCATTCTGTTCATTATAACCTAATTACTACAGATGTTCTCTTGATTTGGGAGATTATTTTAAAACCTGTTATCATTATTATGCAACTAACTATACCTTGAAAAGTTTTCTTTATTCAAGTTGTATGGGTTTTGGAGAACAAATATAATTAAAACAATTAAGTAATGAATTGCTATCAGGTTCATTAAATTATAAGTGTTTTCTAGTACGAATGAAAACAAGCAATTACGATTTTAGCAATTGTACTGCCCTTTTAAAATGGTTATATCTGTGATTGGCTCTGTGACTGTAGATTCAGGCCCCATTCAATAAAACCAACATAGACCCAGCAATGCCTGGAACATCCTCTGCACAACATCAGTTACTTTGTTTTATTACTGTGGCCATACATTCCAAAACAGTTTTTAAAAACTTTCAAAACGTTATAGTTGATGGCTATTTTATCATTTTATACTGTGAATTGTGAATTATAGAAATAACCCCCGTGGTAAATAACCATATGCGGTGCTTCATATTTTGAAACTATTTGTTTTATATTGAACCGAATAGAAGACTGTGCAGTTCAGTATTCTGTGAAGGAATGGGTCTGTATATCACCTAAATACAAGCGTTAGAACGACATTTTTTAAGACTGTATATTCCCTTACAGCATATCATTGTGCAATAATAATTCTATTTTTTTAGTTTGATCGTAATCTGTTTTTAATAATGACGACCACTTTAATTGGCAATAGCGTCGTGTAAAATATATTTCGACTGGATTTCAGCTAGAAGTAGTATTTGTTTATCCGTAACCCTGCTTTCCTACAATGCCCCTGCTTTTTGCCGATGCTTTGTACGTATTAGCAAGGCGTTTTAAAAGAGCCTTTAGATATATAAGAAGAGGCAAAGGGAGCGCTGACGTGAGCGCTGTTGTTTCCCTTCTACTCCTCACTATAGCAACCAGCAGCAGCTTTGAAAAAATGCACCTTTAGGACAATGTCACATCCTTCTCAGTGCCAGAAACGCGGCAGCTGTTGCGTTTTATAGTCACTTATCCCCAGATCAGCAGCTATACCATTGCATCGTTAGGTAAAATTTGATCGTTTATTTATATTTTTAATAACAACAACAACAACAACAACAACAACAACAACAACAACAACAATAATAATAATAATAATAATAATAATAATAATAATAATAATAATATCCGACGAGAAGGTAAGTCACGTGCACTTTAACTATTAATCCATACAGAACGCCTCTAATCGGTCTTTTAAAAAACATTTTTAAATAGTCAGGTTTTAAAAGTTCAAAGTAGAGCATAGGTGGCTAAAATGTACTCAGCGGAGTATGGCGGAGATCAACGGTAGCATACTGGCTATCTAGTAATTTGGCATTTTAGAAACCGTAGGTCACCCTTGTGGGAAAGTAAACCAAAGTTATTACTATACATGCCGAGGTTCCACTAAACTATAAAGTCTCACGAATTGCAAAAAGGTAGCCTACCTTACATGTATTTCACTGTAGCCTAGCTGTCAGTAAAAATATCTTAAACACGCATCCCAGTTGTATGAATGCCCAACCACTCCAAAGACAGCTAATTCCTGTGAAAGCCAAAGACAGTTACTGAGCTGTGTTAGAGTTGTTTCTACTCAGTTGCTTGAATGCCTTTCTTCTGTTTACTCCAGTCTGTAAAACCCTATTTCCAAATATGCGTATATCGCAGTACAATAGCGCACGTTTGTGCTGATGACATGTAGACTGTTGTGAACTGTACCTACTTTCATTTTAGTAGAGCTATTATTATTATTATTATTATTATTATTATTATTATTATTATTATTATTATTATTATTATTATTATTTCCAATAAATTTCTCAACCTAAATTAGTTACAAAATTAAACATGTTTGGTTATATATATATATATATATATATATATATATATATATATATATATAGATAGATAGATAGATAGATAGATAGATAGATAGATAGATAGATAGATAGATAGATAGATAGATAGATAGACATGAAGTTTAAACACATAAGCAAATGTGCCTCTCTTACTCCAATTACAATTAACTGATTATATTTCTGGATGTGCCCAAGCATCTGCCTGTCAGAACCCTTTCACCTTTTCAGCCCATCTGACCTCCTTCACGATGGCTATGGTTATGGAACAAGTCTCTCAAATAAACAAGTGATCTGGGTTTTAAAATAGGGAGGAACAGTATATTATTCTGATGATGAAAAACAAATGCATGATCTAATACCTGGTCATAAAGTCCAAACACTTTAAGTTGTATTCGGTCAGTGGCTGTGAGGCACAATTTGAATTTAAATCTTGTGTTGCACGTGAATAACATTTCGCAACATAGGTAAGGAAACAAGTATATTTGTGTCACCTAAAACGATAAATCGTGACATGATTAAAGAAACAACGTATATTAGCATCCATATAAAGTACGACTCACTGACGAAATAAACATTTGCTCAGTTGTGAAGTAATACATTTATTTAACATCATGCGTTTAAATATAGAATTACGGAAACATCCAGAGCAGTGCTACAGGTAGCCGACTGAATTTGTTTGTTGCACCACATTGTAAAGCATGCGCTGATCTCACTCATAGTGGGTGCCTCTGCGTAAAGATCGTAAGATCTTTAGGCTTTAAAGTGACTTTTACTTCTTGCTCAGTACCTTTCGTTGGTGTTTCTTTTTAAACACCAAGCATCCCACGACATTTACTCTCGACTGTGTGCAATTTCGAGGAAGGTTTGCCATGGTATGACACTGACGGATATAATTTGCTAACTTTGCTTTGTCCTTAAGGAAGCTGCACTCAAATAAACCCATTATGCTTATGTTCGATACAATGCAGACGAGCATGCTAAACATTTTTCAATACAAGGAAATCAATGTTATTCCGTCGACTTCTAAGTGCTTCAGTGTAAAATTAAATTAAATTAAAAAAAATACACTCTTTTTAAAATGAGTTTCCATTTGACCGTACTTGTCTTTAAAGTTTTACATTCCCTGGAAGAAAAAAAAAATCCTGCTTTGGTTCTCTTGTTAAGCCCTTAAACCCGAGCTTCTCGGCTTCTGTTTCTGAGATGCTGCAGCACTTGCTCTTCTGTGAGCGTGAATGGAGAAGATTTGTAAAGAATTCTAGGCAGCCAATCGAAGGAGGTTGTGGCTTTGGTTGATAGGGGCAACCACGTCTATTTAACAGCTTTGAGCCAATAGAAGGCGAGACTGGGAGGAGCTCAGGTGCGCGCCGTTGCGTCCAGTTGGCCAAGAGCCTCGGAGACGCCTGTGGCAAAAAGTAACTGTCAAATGCACGGCTCCTTTAACAAGAGCGATCAGTCCGGCTCTGAGAGTCATGGCGACCACAGCGTCGAATCATTACAATATTCTCACCTCCAGCTCCTCGATCGTGCACTCGGAGTCCGGGAGCATGCAACAAGGGACGGTATACAGAGATGCACAGACACTGTTGCAAAGCGATTATACACTGCAGAGCAATGGGCATCCTCTCAGCCACGCTCACCAGTGGATAACAGCTCTGTCACACGGCGATGGGGCTCCCTGGTCCACCAGCCCCCTGAGCCAGCAGGACATCAAACCCACAGTGCAAACCGTCAGGGACGATCTGCACAATTCAGGCGGCTTACAGCATCAGGCAAGACCGCCTCATCTGGTGCACCAGCCGCATGGAAACCATCATGATGCAAGGGCATGGAGAACTACCACAGCAGCTCACATCCCTAGCATGGCAACATCTAACGGACAGAGCTTAATCTACTCACAACCCGGGTTCAGTGTTAACGACATGATTCCGGGCACAGGTCAAGGAATGCACCACCACGCTCTAAGAGATTCCCACGAAGAACATCACAGCCCGCATCTCAGTGACCACGGGCACCCGCAGCAGCATCAGCACCAACAGCATCAGAGCCACCACGACCATTCAGATGAGGACACCCCAACCTCGGACGACTTAGAACAGTTCGCCAAGCAATTCAAACAGAGGAGAATCAAGCTGGGGTTTACCCAGGCGGACGTTGGACTAGCCTTAGGTACACTTTATGGTAATGTATTTTCACAGACCACGATCTGCAGGTTCGAGGCCCTGCAGCTCAGCTTCAAGAACATGTGTAAACTCAAGCCTCTGTTGAACAAGTGGTTGGAGGAAGCCGATTCCACTTCTGGGAGCCCCACCAGCCTAGATAAGATAGCAGCGCAGGGGAGAAAGAGGAAAAAGCGGACCTCTATTGAGGTAAGCGTCAAGGGGGCTTTGGAGAGCCATTTCTTAAAGTGCCCAAAGCCCGCAGCCCCGGAAATCACTTCACTAGCGGACAGTCTTCAGCTGGAGAAGGAGGTCGTCAGGGTTTGGTTTTGTAACAGAAGACAGAAGGAGAAAAGGATGACTCCTCCCGGGGGAACTCTTCCCGGAACCGAGGATGTTTATGGGGACACCCCGCCACACCATGGGGTTCAGACTCCTGTACAATGAACAAACACGAACCCCCTTAAACTTTTTTTTTCATTATTATTATTGTTTCTCTTTATTTCTCTTATAATAACAAACAGCTAAGCACTGGACTATCCAAAGCGGTAGCAGGTGTTATGATATGTTTTTGACCTGTACAAGGGGAGCACCCAGGCAATGCAGTGAGTATAAAAAAAATATCAGGCGCTGAGATAAAAGGTTTGTTTCAGAAGAGAGAGACAAATAATAATAATAATAATAATAATAATAATAATAATAATAATAATAATAATAATAATACGCCCTGTAAAGATTTGCCCAGCACTGTGACATGACACTGTTTAATGTGCAGCCCCATTGTGGAAAGAATCCGAAGAAATACTTTTGCACCGCAGGGCAAACTAGGGTTTACATTTATAAATTGTGTACACTAGAATTCGTTGTAATGTTTTGTACAGGGTATTTAAATCCACGTTCTATATGCAGAGACTATTGTCAGATAGATTGTGTATGAACAAATAAAACGCCATGTTTACTACACCAACTGCAGCGAGTTAAATAGCCTCAAATCGTCTAAGTATGTATGGACCTTACCTGGCTGGCTATCGTTATCTGTCTCCAGTGACTCCTCACTTTACTAGTATGTTAATCGCAGATGTGTTCAAATGGAATACATATTATCTTACTGCAGGAACAAGTGCAATTGTAATAGCCTATGCATGTCATTACAGATATATGACATGCCCATGGGCAAGACCTTGAATATTACAAATATTTTTTTTATACATTGCCTACAACATGTACGCTACTTACACCTTAAAATAAGTATTAAAAAACCCCAACAACATCTAAACATTTAAACTGCAGGTATCCAACTGCACCCACCCGAATGAATAAGCTCACTTACCGGTCTGCTTAGGTCATTGGCACTTTTCATGTTTGGTGAAATATTTAAGTCATAGCTCAATTTCTTTGCAAACTGGGGCACTTTTATTTTAAATGATTTTTAGGACTAAACAGATTTAGCTATTCATTTTTTTTTTTTTTTATCTGAAATGATTTGACAATTTTATATTAGGTTTTAATACATTCTATTTAAAGTTATTTGTATCCTGAACAGTGGTTGTTTTTTGTAGTATACAATATGTAGCCAATCACAGTCCCGTTCATTTGAGCAGCTCGTGTCTGTTTCTTGGCAAATAATATTGCAAGTAGTGTCTTTTCTAGATATGGTTCTGTCAGTTCAGTAAATGCTGCGTGGGCATTATCTTTACAGATTTAAATCTAAAGTTTACAGCAAATAGTGAAACAATATGGATACTGTAAGCATAAAGGGTTAAAACATTGGACAAATAAGCATTTCAATATAGAGATTTGTAGAAAAGGGCGCCGTACAACGATATATTTTTGCTATTATTATTTAAATATGTATAGGCCTATGTTTTGAATTAATTTCTTAACAAATAGTGAAGAGGTTTTTAAATATCATTTTATTTAGGTCGGAAAGGTAAAAGTCATCAGGTTTTTGTTTGTTTGTATGTTTTTAATTTTTTTTTTAAATGTATTGTATTGTATAAAAATGCCTGGGATCACATTATTATTATTATTATTATTATTATTATTATTATTATTATTATTATTAAGTTTTGTTTTCTGCAGCCGTGTTATTCTTTTTATTGTGAGGTTTTAATGATCGTCAGTCATGCATTATTGAGAAGGCAATAAGCACTAAGCTGTAATGTGTTATCCTGATTGTAATTTATTGGAAAATAGGTTTTAGTGTTAAAATCAGGGCCGTGATATGATTAAGGTAATGAACCCTGATCTGGATATAGGGCTAGAAAAAATGATATGATAAATGTTATTCCAATTCTTAATTTATAAACTTTATTTAGCGAGATTACCATTCACACCCGCGACCACTATTGTATATATGTGTATATTTGTCTTTTAAATTCGGGACGGGGTATGAATGGGTTGTTCTTTGTACATTTTTTATTATTATTATTATTTTTAATTAATAAGCTGCCCAGGGAAATATTTTCATATAATTTTAAAGTGGCCTGCCTCAGTGTAATTTATTTATTTGGTAACAAAACAAACAAACAAAAAGTTTTGGGAACAATTCTTCCCTCTGTAGATTTAAAAGATTAAATGAACAGAATCAATGTGGGATGTATTTTTTTCTTTTTTTATGCTTATTTTTTGGTTTGTTTAAATTCTCTTTCAAAACTTTGTTTTGGTACATTTGGGTGTGCTTGTGGGAAAATAGAACAGCGCAGAGTTCATTCTATATTTATGTTAAAATAATTTTTATTGCTTACATAAAAAAAGAAATTGCACAAAATTGAAAACGCCGGTTTGTTCTTGTCATTGAAATCCATTTCGCATTTTATTAACACGAAGATTCTGGGTGTAAATATAAAACAGTTATTCTGTTTAACAATGAACAGCATATGGAGTTTATCTGCAAATATTTTCAAATCTTCCTTTGTTTAAATGAACACATTTTTTCCTTTGGTTTCAAGAGTTTAGTTCAAATATATAGCCACAAAAATCATACGAGTTCACAACAACACAGAGCCAATATCTACAAAATCCACAATAGATATTGCGTATACTTTTGTCTTGATATATGCTTACTCGTCTTTGCTTTCAAATTTGGACATGTGATTATAGAATTTGGGCACATTGTATGCCTTCCCGAGTGCATTTTTGCAATATTAATAATTTCTGTAGCCACATTTTATGCTCTTTTTTGAGTAATTGCAATAGATTCCCCATTTTTTAAAAGAGTGCATGGATAAAACTACATGTCATATGGATGGTTTAGTATTCCCTACTTCTTTGTGTAAAAGTACTTTTGAATTGTTTTAAGTTAATACCTATGTTGATAAGAGTGAGCTCGCTGGCCGTGAAGACATTGCAACCTTGCTTAATGCGTAGCTGCTTTAGTTTTCTTAAATTTCCTTCAGATATCTTACATTGAATTACTCTGAAGTGTGTAGTCTCAAAACATTGTTATGGGTTTTTATAAGATGTATTCATAGTTTGTTGTTATAATTATTTTTTACGTTTAGTCGATATTACAAGCGTCCCAAACAGATTCAGTTAAATTGCCTTATCAATAGTCTGGAAGTGACAGAAAGAAGCATTGTTTTGTGGCCGCAGACAGGCTGATGGGTAATGTTTAAGTAAGGTATACATCTGAAAGTGGTGGTCATTAAGCTCAAGCACTCCGTTTAAAACAGGAAGCAGCTGCCCTCTGCTGGCCATTACGCTGGACCTCGTGCTGGCTTTCGTTTGATAGCCACAATTTATCACAAAACATTCGGGTAAATCAATCGTTTTTCAGTAAATACTCCCAGATATTTCAAGGCAAACAAACTGCATCAGATCCTGATCCACGATTTGAATAGATTAAAACCTAGCAGGCTATATACATTGTAAATTATATATTTTAAATGCACTAGTTAATAGCTTATTAAGGACACACGACTGCGTTATAGTGACAGTGGTAATAAGCATATTGACATATGTTGCCACTTCGGCGTTTATATTGAACACATTTAATTCACTTTCATGAAAAATGCATATCTTTGACATAAGAAAACTTTTTACAAACATATCCCAAAGTCTATGGTTTAATCTGACATGCAACCAATTTCTGGAATTCTTAATTTCATTTCATTTTATTTTTCTCAATTTTTCTTTTCTTAAATTAAAATATATCAATTAACAACCAAGAACTCAATAACCGCACAGTATACATTGCCATTACTACAGTGTAAGGGTGTATCTTCACATCTTCAAAATAGCTGAGAAAACACCTCTGAATTTGAAAACAAATGCATGTAATAATTACAGAATAAAGGTTAAACCAGACATGGTATATAAGGTCATGCTTTAAGACTTCTTTAAATGCTTTAAATTGTCCTGTGATTCTTTAAGACATTTTTGATTAACGTTAATCGTATTCATAGCTTTAAATAGAAAATGACATGCTTCTTTAAGATGTTAACGCATTACATTTTTACATTATTATCTAATATATAGGCCTACAGTTTCTTTTTTTTTACATTCTAGATCTTGAAAATAAAGGGGCGCAGTGCATACAGGCATTTGTATTTGTCTGTCTAGCCTGGTCCGATTCCGTGTGAACACATTTCTATTCACTTCCTAAAAATTAAATAAAAAGTTGGCTTAAAGCTTTACCAGAAAACCCTACTGGTACTTAGGTGTTCTATACCTACAATATCCGGGACAATAACGGTATGCCAAATATCGATAAGGTTGATTTCCATTACATGAGAGTAGATGTTAAAACTTCATGCTGATTTGAACTTGGCTCTCGCCAAGATAAGCACCAACTAAGACGTAGCTTCACAGTAAACTAATGTGATCCATATGTGTCTCCATCCATTTGCGCTTCCTTCCATATGATGATGTTGATATCCTTCTGTCTGGTGTTGATGGCTGAAGTGTAATGCTGGCTCCAGGGATCAGCTTATTTTGCCTCCCTAGCGCATCAGCACACACAACGGCTGCGATGCTGGCTCCGGGGATCAACCATAGTGCGGTCTCCCCAGCGCATCAGCATGACAACCGTCTGGATTGAGCTAAGTAGGGTACATCTCTGGGGTCTTCAAGTGGGCACCTTCCATCCTCGGTGTTTCGTCGACTAGCCCACGACACCTCAAGAGGGCTCGACGGTGATTCTGACGAATAAACTATTCATGCAGACTATAATTTATAGCTTGTTTATGTTTCAGAATAAAATAATGTTTTGTTTTTTTAAAGAATCTATCTATATTGCAAAAAAATAAACTACACTGTAAAACCTCTTGTTAAATAATTAAACCTATGAAGCAGCTTCCTGTTTTCGTTCAGCAAGTTTTGGAGGCATTGGATTTGAGGGTCAGGAGCAGTATACAGTATAGCCGAGATTTAACAAAGACTTGCGCGAACTTGGCTTCCACTGCTTTGGGCTCGCGAAGCTGTTGTGTCATTAACATAATTTGTAATTGATTGATAGGGTGGAAAGAGCTTAGTTGTATTACTCCCTGCATTTAACCACGCACGCATCACCGATTAACATTAAAATAAAGGTGTTTGTACACACTGTCGTACCGCAGCAACGCATTATTATTATAATTACCAGAGAGAGAGAGAGAGAGAGAGAATGTATGTTGGTTTAAATGGTCTTTTACATAAAATAAAATAAATCCAGTGATAACTTCTTACATCTTTATATGCGTTTTAGATGAATTCAAAATATTTGTTTGAGGAAAATGACATCCACGATGGTTGTCTATAGCTTGTCCATGCAGATATTGAAATACATAAATTGTAGGCTGTCTTTTACAGTCGGCTAAATTAGGAGGCCACATGTGTGTTAGTTTTGTATATTATTATTATTATTATTATAGGATATTGGTTTTTCATAAACATATCCCAGTTTTAGAATTCAGAAGTAGCGTGTTGCAGAAAACATTTGTACAAACACACATGTAAGACACGATGCCGTACGCATAGCTTTTGTTTATAAAATACAGTATTAACCTATAAATATGTTGCTACATTATGGTATTAGAAGAAGATAGTCCCCATTTACTATATCTGTCAAATGTAGATATTTACTCCAAGAATAACAAACGACCTTGCCAAGCTTTAAATGAGGTAAAACAGGGTTTTACACAAAGTTGAAGGGGGGGAAGAGACTTGTTCTCGTGTATTACTGCCTATTAATGCCTCATATATTTCTTTAGGGGGCTTTGGCGCTATCCATACAGAATTACACTGTGCAGTATGTGCAACAGGTATTTTCAACAGGCAACACAAATCTATGTTGTCCAATATGGTACTCTGGTGCCCTCTAGAGTAGCATTAATGAAATACATGGGTGATACTGTACGTAGGCTATGTCAGGCATTTATTGAACTCCATGAATTATATCTTTTAAAAAAAAACAACAAAAAAACACTTCGTACATTCGAACATATCTATGCTTTTGATAATTCATGATTTGTTTTATATTAGAACATCGTTAAGAATTTAACATAAGAGATGACGTTGAATACAGTCCCGAATTCACACTTAATTACCATACTGTAAGAGATATGTGGAAAGTTCTCTAAGGTTAGAAGGTATTAGGAAATATTCTTTAAAATGGTATATTAATAAATATACAAACTTTATTTAATCAAAACAAGCCTTTAACTTAATGCATGACACTTAATGCATCGTATCTTTTAAATGCAAAATGCTCTGGTTTATGTTGAAATTATGACCAGATGCATACTATTTTTGCAACACTGTTAGTTTTCAATTACGCTAATAACTAACATGTAAACGTCTTAATTTGAAAGCAGGACGATAAATAAATACGCCCTATGTGACAAAATTTAGAAAAATTAACATTACAACATTACACAATTAGACAGATTTTGAAAACAGATTGTTATAAGCGTAATATTTTCTTTAATGTATTGGTTAATGTTATTGTTTAGAACTTAAAATGTTATTTATTATTTACAAAACGTGCTCCAATTATTTATCTTCTGTTCACATTATTGTACAGACCTAAAAGCAGTTTAGTATTGCTTTGATGACTTTAGATGGTTTTGGGCGGTATCTTTTTTTAAGTACTGTAAATATTTGATGTTAAAAATGTATGCTCTTAAAGACTTTGTTCGATTTTAAACTTACACGTGAAACTGAACGTGTTGTTATAAGTCCTTAATCCACAACACAAAGCCACGACACAGCTTTCACTATCGTGTATTGAGAGAGGTCCAGGACTGAATGACGTGCGTCACCTGTTGTACCGGACTGGAGCGTGATACGTTTCTGAATATAAACGAAATACGCACACATTTTCGTATTTGAAATGTATGAAACTGCAAAATTGTGAAGGATTCCGTGGTTAAAGTTTGCCGATTTTTTACATTGACATTTGTATTTATTTATTTGAACTTTACTTAGACAGCAATTCAAGCCAGCTGCAGCGATCTCTGTGTATTCAGATTACATTCCATTCAAGTTTAGATTTCATGAACTTAAAACAGGTTCTAGTCGTTGTAAATAATGACACAGTGGGGGCTGTGTAATAAGTAAATACTGAGCACAAAATTGCAGTCAGAAAATGAATTAATAACCATGTCTGTATTACTTAAAGTTATTTAAAACTAGTTATCTTACTATTAATTTGAGTGTGATATGATTTCTTCTTCTTCTTCTTCTTCTTCTTCTTCTTCTTCTTCTTCTTTAAAAAGAGTTATTTAAACCTATAAAATTAATGTAAATTAGCCAAAGTAAAACAGAACAATCTAATTTTATGACAATGTTTTATTTGTTCCTCACAATGTCCCTTCATTATCTTTCTGTATAATTTATCTGTTAAAAAAAAAAAACCTCCCATCCCAGGTAACAATTTGTGATTTGTGCCTGTGTCCTTTCTCTAGAAACAATAAAAACTTTTTTTTTTTTATGAAAGAAACACAAAACATAGATATTATAAAACCTGTAAGAAACAAATCAGATATAGGTGCATTGTTGTTTTGAGTTGCTAGTTGTATAATATCAAACATATTTATTTTAAAATCAAACCCCTTGTTTGTGTCACAATCATGTTACATCACACAGTAAACAGGGTTCCTGTAAGCAGGGTAAATTGTACCAGAATAGACTAGTCCTGTGTAAATAAAGTAAATAACACACGTCCTAAAAGTGCATTTCTCCTTGATGTCAAATGAAACCCTTTGAAGTGTCTTTTTCAGTGGATCAGGCCCAATTTCTGGTTGTTTTCAGGTGAGGAGGATTACAGAAGGCTTTATAAGTCTTTCATCCTTCTCAATTGTCCCTGAATTCCATGGGAAAATCCAAAGGGTGAAATTAAACAATATGAAAATGGGTATTCAGTTGGGAATTACTGGAGTCGGCTTTAGTTGCAGAATGTTCTGAAATGCTCTGGAATGCTTCCATATCGATAAAAAAATTGGAATATATTTGGGAAATGATGGACGGATGACTTTAATAATAATAATAATAATAATAATAATAATAATAATAATAATAATAATAATAATAATAATAATAATAGTCCTGTGTATACAATCACAAATGTCGCAGAAGTTCAGAATTTGTGTCTACATTGGTAAATATAACAACATGGACCTGCTTTTGCTGCTATAACCTCAACCCTGCTCACTTCTCTCCTCTCAGATAGGCTTGTTCCATTGATGCTGTGACACACACATGCAACTGAAACTCAACTCATTTTGTCCTGTTAAAAAATGTATTACATGATGTGTACCATAAGACTATTACAATTATACAAGCTTGCTATGTTCATATAACTGGCCCAATTTCAAGCTGACCAGTCCTGAGAAGCAGCAGCTATAGAATTATGGGTAATCAGGCTATGCACATTTCAGCATTAAAGAGCCCATTAAATTGGCTCTTGTAATGCTGAAATGTAGCCTACATATCCCAATTACCTATAATTCTATGGTTACTGCTTTCTCCCACCTTAACTGGAAAGCTAGTTATACATAACACATGTTATAGCACCATGAGGTGCCTTGACAAATAGCTTTCACACATAACGACTAGAAGATGTACATTTTGGAACAAAATAAACAGTACAAAGTGCATTCATTGCAGGTTATTAGATGCAAAATGATTAGTCTATCCTCACTGCAGGAAAGATTGAAGAACAAATTAAGCAACGAAAAGCATGACCAAAGCACATTCTACTTTGACATTCTATTTTTTGTGTATTAAACCTGTTGAAAGCGATTTCATATCAAGTATCTTGAAATAGTTAGACATCTGGAACTATTTGTAGATATCTGTTTTCAAATATAGGTAAACCTTGTTTTTACATAAACGTATATTGTTTGTAGTAAACTAGAAATCTGTCGTGCTTTGACAGCTCCTGCTGATTTCTATTCTATATGCTCCTGTGACAGCATCAATCCTTTAATGCAAGTCAGTTCAGTCTGGCTATACAGCAGATGTATGAATTGCTTCCTTTGCATATCATCCCTCAAACAGACATTCATTTTGCAGGAGCCAGTAGCTCCAAACTGAGCCAGACATTTCAAATGTTTGTGGGCATGTGTTTCAATTTTCCTTTCTCCTAAACTAATCAAATGCAGTAATTATTTTAAACTTCCTTCAGGAACATTAACCAATATTTAAAATACATTTTCTTACCTTAGCATTAGTAGCATTATTACTGGTGTAAGATCCTTTGTTTTTTTATCATTTAATTTGTTATTGTTCATGTGAATCTAAAAAAAAAATACTTTCTTCCTGGTATCTAATGACTTCTAGTGCTGGAGACCATATGGTCTGCTTGCAGCTAGACTACTGTAGTAAAACTGAGTAACAGCACAGGAAGTGGTTCAGTACCAGGAAGCAACAGCAACTTATATTTGTGTAGTGTTCTTTTTGGGGCAGCTACTTAATATTACAAATTGAAGTATAATATACAAGCATCTGAATATCTTCTGAACAGAAGAGCATGGGGACCACTTAGTAAACACTCCCTGAAGAACTCAAATACTATGGTTTTAATTCTACAAACATCATGCGTATTTCAATTAAAAAATAACAGAAGTAGACGACAGCAATGGGAACTTTTTCTCAGCCTGAAGTCAATCCAGTTGTGATGCAGGTATAAACTGGAAATGTCTTAACCAGGGGCTTTGTTGTAATCTTTAATTAAAAAAAAAAAAAAAAGTTATCTCCATCCAATACTTTAAGAGCAGTACAGGAGCTCAGATCAGATGACACAGTTGTAAATGAAGTGGAGACAGAGGGTACAGAATGGGTTCACCAATCTTCATTGAACCCAAAACTAATTGATGATGCAATTGAACAGACAGAAGCAGCATGGGTTGAGAAGGGGTTACCAGTAGGCAGCAATTGCAATGTCTGAAATGTGTTTCTTTCATATTTGATGTTTTAACTTTAAGCAGTAATACCTGACTAAAGTCTGATTCGTAAGGGACTAAAATGAACATAAATCAACCTAATCACTGACAACCTGAGAACAAGTCATGATGGTTTATCCACTGAGAGGTCAGTTTGTGTGGGGAGTTTTAGTCTGGGCTAAAGGAGGAGTTACCATTTTGGACAGGCTTCATTCAGCATGTATCAATAACGTTTACATACAGTAACTTGTCTAAGTTTGATAATACCTAGTGCAGATGGCATTATTGTGCAAGTATGTTAATGAAGATGATAAAGGTCGATTTTAATTTTGCCAATTCAATCTTAATTTGTATGCATGTCTGTATTTGGGGAAAAGTAGTTCCATGATAACCTACAATTTCAAAAGAAATGTTCATTTTAGCAATAACGGTTTTCCAGCGTCTTACCTGGTAAAGGCCAAGGTGTGTGGAATGGAGAGTTTGTGATATCATCAAGAGCTTGCAGGTTCAAATCCCAGTTGCATTAAGTTGCCAACCACAGGCAACAGAGAGAAAGACGACTGGGGTTGGTCACCTCACTACACCACAGTGACCCCTACTGGTCAGGTGAAGACTTGTCGAGCTGAACCTTCACATTCAGGGCTCAGTAACATGGCAACATCAACTGCTTAAGTTTACTTGAAAAGAGGCGGTTGGTTCGACAGTGGAACAGTGGATGCCTATAATCTTCAGTCCTAGATTTCAAACTGGGATGGGTATGGGTAAATACCAGTAGTGGCTGGTGAATTCTGAGATGTGGGGAGTTAATATAAAAACTTAAAAATATATATTAAGAAGGACGGGTTTTGGCAGAGTAGTTTTTTTCAAAGCTACGCTCATACAGTAACTACGATAACGTTTCTCTCTTTCACACACGCACATTATATATCACAAGTAACATTATACAATCAGGAATTTTAATACAGCACAATATGTAACTGACACATCTGCATGAGGAGCATCATCTTATATCTTCAATGAAACTGTCCTCACCTACTCATGCCATTCACCGCAGAGCTCAGGAATCACTGCTGCGCACGTGCTACAGGGGCAGCAGGGTACCAGCCCAAGGTCCTTACTGCACACGCTCCTGCTCATTTGCGGTGTTAGCAGTAGACAATGTAATTACAGTAATGATTTACTGTACACCGGCCACGCCTGGCAAACTTACTTGGGCACTCTCAATAATAAATTACTAAATTAATACAGGATAGGCACAGGCCTCGAAAGCTATTTACTCCAAATCACACAATAAAACTAAAAACTAGAAATGAACCACTCGGACATTAAATAGTAAGTAGCTGGGTTCCAAAAAATATAGTTACACGTCCTCACGTGTTGCTACAACTGTTTAAATAACATACCTGTAATTTTTCTTTTCATTGTTAACATCCTAACAACTTGTTGCACTTTAAAGTCTGTTTCAAAACTCTTTTCAAAATGTCCGCTCTAGTGCACTCATAGTATAAGGATTATTGCCCAGATTGTTAAACAGGTAACACAGCAATAATGATCCCCGATACAGCACTTGTTGTGTTTTTATTTATTTATTTATTTATTTTTAAGATCTCTCTTCCTGCAGTGATTTAGAGGACAGATCTCATCTGCAGTGCACTAGAGCGGACATTTTGAAAAGAGCTTTGAAACAGACTTTAAAGTGCAACAAGTTGTCATGATGTTCACAATGTAAAGAAATGACAGGTACGCTATTTAAACTGTTATAGCAACACGTGAGGATGTATAACGCAATATTTTTCAGAACCCCACTACTTACTCTTTAACCTGAAGGTAGTACTGAACTGCTTTTATTGTTTGTTTTTAAATACATAGGGGGTAGGTATGGACAACCAGTGCAGTTCACACTAAAAAAATAATACTGTTCCACTAAAAGTAACAGTTTAGCCGTACAATGAAACCAGGCATTTTATCTGCAAACTTGCTGGTGCCCCTAAAAAAAAAACAGACATGCTTTGCAGTCAGTGACATGCTTTTGACACTGAAGACACTGCTGGTGGTGAGAAATGTGTTTTTTTAATTTATTTATTGTTTTATTTGATGGAATTGAAAGTTTAAAGGTTCCTCTCACGGTTTTTGATTTCTCCATCAGATACCCTAGATAGAATTTTACAAGACACATGTTTTTTTGCGTTCATTTTTCTTTTTTTTTTAATTTTCAGACTTGAGAACGGTAACATTGGGCTGTAGTTCAAAACTGCAACACTACTGTCCCTCAATTCAGTCCAGTGCTGGGGTATAGAAGTGCTGCACAGCATCTATTCACACTGCCGCAATACATCTCATCAGATTAAAACGAATGACTGTATTAGAGTATTTGACTGTTCATCTGCCTGACTATATTTGTTTTTATTGTTTATCATTAAGAATTACAGTTTTTTTTCATTCTCAGTCAGTTGCAGCCAAGTTAATTGCATAGTACTGAACACTGAAGCACGCACAGTTCCGTGATCAGTCATTGTCAGTCAGATGAAATGTGTTTTCTTTTCAGTGTAATTGTTATTGCTAATTGTACACTTAAGTTCCACTGAACACTCCTGGAGCTCTTTGTTAGTCAAAGATTTATTAATATATATATATATATATATATATATATATATATATATATATATATATATATATATATATATATATAATTTGTGATATATGGACCCTTAAAATGACTCTAAAGAGTCGGAAACTCCAAATGTCATTTGACTTGCTCTTTACTTTCACATTACTATTAAAATGTTGTTTGCAATCAGTATTTCTGGGTCTGTTGCTTCTGGGTCTGTGGTATAACTTCCTCATGTGCTAGCCTTAGCTTCTCTCTCTCTCTCTCTCTCTCTCTATATATATATATATATTATTATTAGTTTATTTAGCAGACGCCTTTATCCAAGGCGACTTACAGAGACTAGGGTGTGTGAACTATGCATCAGCTGCAGAGTCACTTACAACTACGTCTCACCCGAAAGACGGAGCACAAGGAGGTGAAGTGACTTGCTCAGGGTCACACAATGAGTCAGTGGCTGAGGTGGGATTTGAACCGGGGACCTCCTGGTTACAAGCCCTTTTCTTTAACCACTGGACCACACAGTGGTCTCTGGCTAAGAGAACACCCCTCGGGAAACAAGCAAAGTGTTCTCTTAGCCGAAGTGTTCTTTAAGACAGAGTTGACCACCGGACACAATATGCCAAGGCCATTCACAATATGAATCAATAAATACAAATGTATGTATTACTTGTCATGACGCATGTGCATCAACATATGAAATTAACAGAATAAGAGAAAAGCAATAGGCAAGCACGTGTTAATAAACTATAATAATAAACTAAGAGACAAACTAACGTTAATGCACTAACTGTCAAACTAAATTAACACAGCACCCCTACATACGGTAAAAATGCAGCAGTGGACCCAACAGTAATTATAAATATGAGAATGAATTTCAACACAATGGTTATTAATATGGCACCACCCTACACACGTTATAAATGCTGCAGCAGGTCTAGATTACTCTTGCAATGACAAGTCAGTTCTGTATCAGTTTTGAATCTGTGCCTAAAAGGGGTTATTTTAAGTGAAGTTCTTGTTCCTTTAGGCACAGCACTTATAATGGGAAATTTCTGTTTCACCACAAGGTTATTCCCTAAGCCAAAGTGTTCCTATGTGCAGAGACTACTGTGTATAATTTATATATATATATATATATATATATATATATATATATATATATATATACACACACACACACACACACACACACACACACACACACACACACACACACACACGGTATATGTCAGTTATTACCAACCCCGATAAAGACAACTTTCAGTTATTTATAACTGTGACAGGATGACTGGGCGGTGACGTCACGGCAGAAGCAGGAACAAACGACAGAGAGAGGTGGAGTTTGGTGGAGCTGAGCGAATGCTTTCGCGCAGCATTTAATGAATAAACAGACAGAAAATAAACAGTTGTAACAAAAACACAGGACACGGCACTCGTCGCCAAAAATAAACAGACAAACAAAAACGCACTAAACAGTAAACAAAACAGTGGACGGACAGACAAACGAAACACGGTGAGTGAAATAATTGACTTAATTTTACTCTTTAAGTTTCTCATTCTCCACACCCAACCCCGAGTGAGTGAAAACATGCAGCTTTTATGCAGTTGTACCGAGACTCGATTGCTAGTCAATCATTCAATTGGAATCTCCGTACAACTGCACGTGAATTAATTAAGTGCACTCCCGTGACCACACATTACATTTTAACCAGCACGTGAAAGTGATTTGTGCCGTCCTCGTGCCTAAATACAAATCTACATTTTTAAATCACACGTGAAACACAGACCCGTTTATATCCCGTGTACCGATGACTATACACCAACATTTACACACAACACGTAACATATAATACACAGGGGGGGCACTTTGCCACAATAACACACTGACTTTGCAACTGCGTATTTTTGTCGGACTGAGGCAGAATCGTGGCTTTGAAACTGGCTACAAAGTTGCACGCAAAATTGAGATGGATTTACAGTGGGAGGTGGTACATTGTAGAAAGCAGACAATGTTGAACAATTTCTTATTTTAAAAGTCTGTTCTTTAACAGGGCTCCCGTGTGGCGCATCCAGTAAAAGCACTCGCTAGAGTGCAGGATGCGCTCTATAGCCTGGACGTCGCCGTTCGAGTCCAGGCTATTCCACAGCCGGCGTGGACGGAGGTCCCAGGGGCGTCATCTGGGGAGAGCGCATCTGGGGAGAGGGAGGGGTAGGTCGGCTAGGGTGTCCTCGGCTCAACGCGCACCAGCGACCCCTGTAGTCTGGCCGGGCGCCTGTAAGCTGCCCAGAGCTGCGTTGTCCTCCGACGCTGCACCTCTGAGGTGGCTACACGGTGAGTCTGCAGAGTGTAAAGAAGCGGGCGGCGGACGGCACACTCTTCGGAGGACAACGTGTGTTCACCTTCGCTCCTCCCGAGTCAGCGCAGGGGTGGTAGCGGTGAGCTGAGCCTAAAAATAATTGGGCATTTCAAATTGGGGAGAAAAAAAATAAATTGGCAACGACTAAATTTAAAAAAAAATAAAGTCTGTTCTTTAGAATTGATTGTAAGTACAACACATATTTTCTGTTTGTAAGGACAATTGTAGTACAAGTCTCCCTCTGACATGTGATTGGTTCACATCACTGTCAGTCCCGCCCTTATTCAAAGGAAGACCCTTCATCTCCACTCATCAAAACAAGAGAAAATGGCCGAATGCAAAAAAAAACTCCAACAGCAATTTTGTGACTTAACAGAAAATGAATTACAAAACATACTACAAAAGAAAGATGAAACAAACGGTGATTAAAACGTCACTGTCACTGTTTTCTGACTTTCTAAAATTCAAACAAATTAGACGATGTAAACAAATATGACAGCCAGGATTTAAACTGTTTTTATGCAGCAGTCAGCAAACCAGATGATAACTATGCGGTATGACCTTCAAAATACATTTTCTGTTATTTATTTATTTATTTACATATGCTGTATCAGCTATATTTAAACAAAATATATAAATTCATATTTACGATCCAACCTTGCCTCACTTCTTGACGGATTCATATATTAAATAGGTACTGCAGACTCTGCTCATTGTGGCACCTCCAGGGTGCAACGGCCTCAGCCTGCGGCTTCGGGCATTACAGCCCCGTAAGCAACAATAGTCTTCTCTCATGGCAATAATTTTCCACTATGGCCCTCCTCTCCAGTCCATATTTACTATATATATTGAGTTACTATACTGTATATACACAGACAAAAAGACAGTAGATGGGGCTGACAGTGTTGACCGGACATATTGTCACATGATTTGAATATAAAAAGGAAGGCTGAGGCCCAGCACTTGGGCTACTCTAGACAAGCTCATACAACAAGTGAAAAATAAACACAAAGCTATATACACACAAAGGCTGAGGATCCGTTTCTTCACAACTGTAACCAAGACTGATTTATCTGTGAAATGGATATAAAGTAAATACAATTAGCTGAACTGTTGACGTTTCTTAAGCGTCTGTTCAAGGCCTGTTGCTGTTTTCTTAACCAATAGAGCAAATTAAATACCCATTATTGCAAGGGGCACTAATTATCAATGTCGCCTTTTCTAATCGGTCTTGATAAGACAGGCATTAGATTCTACCACCAATTTGTGACTCAGCTAGTTCCCGCCAACATGGGAATGTGCTAGTTGTCAATCTTTAACTTTCCAGTGTTAAATGTAAACAAAACTGTAACAGATTTCATATACACTGAATAGTTTCCAAAAATGAAGCCCCCTGCTTTTGGCAAACATTTAGGTTCATGCTTATCTGATGGTTTGTCAAATGATTTCAACTTTATGCCAGGATAAAATATGTAAAGCAAGTGGAGACAAAGCATGGAAATGATAAGACTTCCAAAATGCCACTTATACTTTAATAAAGCCCTAATTATATCCTTAGAAGTGTCATGTAATTTGTTATCCATTTTCATAATTACATTTTCATGGGGTTTTGCATTTGTTTCAACTTGTTAAAAGCTAAACCTATGTAATTTAAACTTTATGAAAAATACTTAAGAAGGATTTGTCTATAGTTAAAGATGGGACATTTCAATTCATGCCATACATTTTTTCCCCCAGCCTTTGTTATTCCTACTTCTAATGCCAATGCATATGAACACATTACCATGTCTATTCAACTGATGTAAACAACAGTGGATCTAAATACTGTCGCTGTTTAGGTTCTTAAAATAAAGGGATCCTTTGGGTACAAATCACCCTACAAGCTCCCTATTTGAATTATTTAAAAGCAAGTGTATTGGTCCACCTTTTAGCCGGAACTCAGGCATAAGTATTACAGTTATTTAAAAAATTACAAATTGCACAAATCATTATGCATCACCCAATACATTTTTTAATTGGTAAAACATGACATACCACGTGACCACATAATTTACAAACATTGCAGGCTAGAGAATTCTATCACTTGACTTCTGTTCTCTCTTTTTTTTTTTGCACAAGCAAAATAAATAAAAGTATTTGAGCTGTGGCTTAAAGCACATCTTGCACTTCAAGCACATCTTTCATATAACAAAATCTATTTCACTGACTTTAGTGACTCAGCTTTCCAAATCAATATGCCCCATAAAATTACACATAAAACCATTAATTAAAATCCAATACAATCCACTATACCATGTCAATGTCCCTTCAAATATGTTTGGTTATAAAGTGGCCAGTTAAAACTATTAAATTATTCTACCTCACTGATTGACTCAGCTAATGAGTTCCCCAGCACCGAAGAGAAGAGTCTGTCATCACAAGAACCAAGATTAAACACGTGAAATACATAATGGCATCGCTTTAGTAAACTGAAGGTGCAAATAGATCATGAAGGTAATGGAAGTTCATGGGGAAATCGGGCCCCTGCATGTTTCTGTGTCTGCCAATAGAAGGACCAGCCTATTCTTTTAGTGGAATTTCAAATGAGCCAATTGCCTGTCTTTTGGAACACTGTGACAGAGAAAGCAATATTGTGGCAGATTGACCAGCCACCTGGAAGTGACATTAGTCATCTTGCATAGCAACCAGATTGTCAAACATTTTTTTAGCCTCATCAGTTAAGATACAATACCCAGTGGGAACTGATATTAACCTTGACTTTGCTATTGTCTACACACTTGAGGCCTTAAATAAATTTATCTGGTCAAAATTTGGGAGGAAAGAACAACTGTAGCTAGATATGTAAAAATACAAGTGTGACACATGCATAGATAGATGGATGGACAGGTTCCTCATATTTAAATATCTCATAATTCTGACACTCTTACTAATTTATGCTAAATAATGTCCTTAAGTAGTTTCATCTACACTGGTTCCCTAAATATGTGTAAAATTGTAAGTACACGATGTATACACGATAGTACTGCAGTGGATTACCAGTGTGGTTTGCCAAAACATGTGGTGCCATTCTAAGATACATTGAGGAAGCCTTTGTGCTACCATTGCCGTTTAGTACAGAATTATTGCTTTGCTTTTGTACTTCCACTGCTCCATTGATGAACATATGGTAAGCAACTTTGTACTTGAGAAGACAGAGAGGACACATGTTTAATGGTGTTGCTGGCTCTGTGTTTATTCTTAAATGTGCTACAAAAATCTTCATCGTACATATAACACATTTAATAATTTGTTGTGACCTTCACCTTTTTGTCTAGAGATAAAATGAAATATAGAAAAGCCAGCAACATAACTGAAAGCTCTTTTTTTTTTTTTAAATCAAACAATAAGACCAAAAAAAAAAAAAAATACTTATCAAATGCAGAGGCACACATCTTTTATATGTTTTTAAATAAGAAGTTATCAGTGCAACAAAATGCTTAAGCACCGTCACTGGAGTTTCTAAATTTTATATATTTATAAATATTGTAATCCAAATATCCTTGCTTGTTTGTTTCATGGCACAAATAAACCACACACCGCATACAAAGAACACAACATAATTAGAAATAAAAAAAATAATAATTTTACTAGTGATTAAAAAGTAAAATAAAATAAAAAATTAAAGAGATAAAACTTAATTAATCGCAATATGTATCCAATTGTCATTTCAGGGTTGTCAAAATTGTTTCATTTACATGTAGTTTTCTCATAAATAAACCATCGCCCACAAAAAAAAAAAAGAAAACATAAGTAGCACAAGCAACATTTCAAAATGAACTACTCTGGTAATTCCAAGATCAAGTTTCTACATTATTGTATGCGTGTAGAAATTACAATTCCATCTTATCTTGACATGACATAGCACTTTCAGAATGTAGGGTTTTGTACTTGTTAAAAAATCCATATCTAACAGAAATGTACAGTAACTTGTCACAAGAAAATCAGATGAGAAGTCTTTTTACCTATGACAAGTCTTTGTACAATTCATAGGGGCAACCCTTATGCCTTACCCCCCAAAAATGACCCCATTATTACAAGGCACAAAGAATGTGAAAGATGTATCTGTTATGGAAAGTCAGAATATTGGCAAATCTCAAGATTTACTGGAAAATGTCCGAAATAAAAATGATAACACTTTACTGCGGAAAATCACCAGCATATTTCAATAACAACCAAGCGCCTTTATCAATAAGCTTTGGTAAATCATAAGATTAATCGGTAATTGTCCGAAAAGCAATATATTTCTTCATAGTTCTGGGCATTTACCAGCTTATTGGTAAATGTTGACAGTTACTGGTACAACCTAAGATTTACCAGATTCAAACTTGTACCGTAACATATCCATCATACAGAATCACAGAAAAAACAAAAAGAATAGACTCTTTGGTTTTCCACCGTGATATATTTTGAATCTATGAAAAACATTTTTTAGTCTTCAATGTTAATAATGTTGCTGCTTTCTAATCTGATGACTATTCTAAAGCATTTTTCTTTTTAAACAGCTAAATGTATATAGGCTTTAATAATGTATAGTGCAAAAGTCAGATTTAATGTTGTCTTCTGCAAAGTCATGCTTATTGAGTTAAAAAATAAAATATGTGTTACACAAAAACATATTTTATAAAACCAAGCAAAGATGAAAAAAGGAAACCCTGAGTTCCATCTTACCATAATTTTCTATTATCTGTTTAACAAATTTAGGAAAACTAAATTCTAATCCTAAATCAATGTCCTTATGGTCTGCTTGAAGGTATTTAAGAATGAAAATCAAACCTGTTTGATAGAAAACATCAGTATTGCACAGATTTTTAATATGCTACCTCCAGGAACCAGGATCCTATATACGAGAACTCCTTTATCAGGGGCAAATTAAATATACTCTGGGTATTCGTCTAGTAGAGTTTATGGGACATAGTCTAAGCTTTATATCATGAACTATTTAAAGAATGATTTTATAAATAAAATATAGCTTGATATTCATGAACTCTAGAAGAGTTGTTGACGTCTAACTCTTTCAACACTGCAGACCTTTAATCATGTCTAGGAAAGATAACTCCACTGAAAACTGCACATCATTATAGAAGTATAGGGTGGATAACTTCACTTAAATCATTCAGACCAGTAAACTTATTGATTATACTAACTTGGATCCATTTGACTGGTTACCATGGGGGTAGTGTTAATGTAGAGTTACTTTGTGCTGAAAGAGTTTACAGCAGAATATACAATAACATTACTAAAATAACTCCAAGTTTTGTGACTAGGGCCCTCTAGTACACATGAGTACTTGAGCTACACATTAAACATTTGAATGTTGATCTCAGTGCAACCATAGGAAACAGGGTACTTTGCTCCATCCCCTGAGACGTGCTATACAAGGTCAGGGAGGTCACTGGGTAAAGCTTTTTTTGATGGACACTTTGGGAAACTGGACAGTCAGCTCCTGCACCACCCGGGTATCAATCTGGGAACAGAAGGACACATCAAGCAGGAGGAGATTCTTGCATGACTGAAGCAGCTTTCTCAACGATGCTGGGCTCACCATTCTAGTTCCTGCAAGACAAAATATATATATATATATATATATATATATATATATATATATATATATATATATATATATAAGAAAAAAGAGAAAAGGATATTTCAGGTACTTAAAAAGGTAGAATAATTGATTACAAATCAATTATCAGGACGTTTCGCTTCATCGGCTGAACACAAAAAAAAAAACAGTAAAACAGTGATTATATATATATATATAATTTATTTATTTATTAAGCATGACATCGGGTAGAAGAATCAAGAGTCGGTTCTAGGCCTTCTAGGAACCGGGTTACCCAATTTCTGGAAAGGGTTAATTACACAGTTTTTGCCCCTAAAGCACTACAAACTAATGCGCATGTGTTTGTGGCTGTAGTTCGAAGTAATCAAGTTTGAAGGTCGTTGTACGTCACGGCCGGAGCAGTGGAGAAGGGAAGGGAATGCAAGCCAGCTCACCGCACGCATTTGTGTGTGTTCTGCTTTCACATTTTTTAAATGGCATCTTGTAGACAATACTATCATAGCATCAAAGGGTATGAATACTTTTGAATTAGCATGTAGACATCTATTGCTTTTAACTTTTTTACCTCATCCACAAAAATTCAAAGCAAAACATTTGCTACAAAAGATTTTTCCTAAAATTCTTTTTGTCGAGAAATTTCCAGAAATTATAAATTTCCACTGGGGTATGTAATCTTTTGACTACAACTATCTATCTATCTATCTATCTATCTATCTATCTATCTATCTATCTATCTATCTATCTATCTATCTATCTATCATCAGTGCTTGGAAATTCTGGCCTGTGATTGGTTAAAACCTCATCATTAGGAGCAAAAATAGATTGAACTATTGCCCTAACATCCTTACACCAGCTATATTTAAACAAAATACTGTGAAGCGATAAATATTTGTGACCAAAATATTTGGTGAATAACACCCATAAAACCTATTTTGCTCCAGAAATGCTGGCGACCTGTTGTATAGGTAGTAGTATATTACTTCATTATATGTACAACACTAAGTAAGATATGCATGCCAATTTTGTTAATTTTTTTTTTTTTTATATATACGCAAAAAAACGCATAATAAAAGGCTCACAAATATTTATGGCTTTACAGTACATAAAGTCATATTTACTATCCAACCTTGCCTCTCTTATTATTTTGACAGACTTACATAATAAAAATGTACTGCAGACTCAGCTCATAGTGGAAAATTAAATGCCCCTCAGGAAGACTATTGTTACCAGGGTGCAATGCGTAGCTCTGTCGGTAACAACAGTCTTCCCCGGGGCAATCATTTTCCACAATGGCCCTCCTCTCCAGTCCATATTTACTAATTATATATATATATATATATATATATATATATATATATATATATATATATATATATATATATATATATAGAAAAACTACAATTACAGTTACAATAAATAACAATCGTTTTAAATGATAAACTGTAAAGTTGTAATGCTGATAAAGCCATAAGCTGAAAGGTTTTACTTTGTATTAAACACAACAAATAGGCTTTATTGCCAGTAAGAACTGTCTCACTTTGATATTATCAGTCTTTTAGAAGGACTGAACACACAACCTATTTAAGGCAGTGCTAGCTAACTCATCTAGTAAAGCGTGCCTTTTCCTTTCCTAAACAAGGGAAACAGATCTTATTGCAGCCTTCCACTCATTCAACAATATCTATGTAAGGCAGTGTAGCTCCTTTAAGCATTTTTCTAAAGAGGGTAATGTGAGGATGATTTGCAGGGATTTGCCTGGGATTATTCAGAATAGGATTTCTCAAATTGCGTTTAACTTCCTCAAGCAGGTAAGACTTATCCAACAAAAAACAGTCTGATTTTTTTTTTTTTTTTTTTTGAACAGGGGAGGTTTCCTCCTCCTTACCTAGAAGGTCTAGATGTTGCAGGTTTGGGCAGTTGGCTGCCAGCTCCTCCACATCTGTGTCGCATACAGTCCTGTTTGCTGTGACAAAGAACTTGCGCAGCTTTGGAAGGTGGCGAGCTAGATGCACGAAGCAGCCAGTGCTGCTCTGCAGTGTGGAGCACCAGCCGAGGTCCAGCTCTTCCAGTAACCGGCATCCTGACACCAGCTCGCTGATTCCTTTCTCTGTAATGTTTTTACACCTCCAGATATCCAAGGATTTTAGATTTTTGCTCTTTGCACTTAGCATGCTAGCAATCACATCATAATCCTCAATCTGAAAAAGAACAAGAATGTTTAAAACCCATTCATTTACAGATTGAAGACAAAAAATAAAATAAATAAATAAACAATTAGGTTTAATTGTGAGAATCGGAATAAAAAAAAATAGACACCGAACACCAAAAGGGCTGAGTTATGAGAGAGCTGTTCCTAATAAAGGGAGATCAAAGGGGTGGACAGAGGGGTCTTCATGATGATCTTGTCTTTATAGCAAGCTGATCTAATTTTTTGATTTTTAAATTTTAAAAGTACATTCATGATACTCCCAAGTTACAGTTAATGAAAAATCAACACCAAACCTAAAAATGCAGATACAAATTACTTTCAAATGATGATCTGCACTGAACTATATAGTCAGAGACAAAAGTATTGGCAGCCTGTCCTTATTATACCATAATTTGAGGTAACAGATTAAGGACAAGCATTTAGTAAACTTTAACCACTGTTAAATAAATCTGAAAAAAGCAAACAAACTTATTTCATTTAAAAATATTTGTTCAAGACAAATGTCTTGGCACACCTGCTTTAGTATTGCATGTGTCCTCCTTTTGCTTGCTTGCTTTTTTTTTTACAGCTTTCAGGTGTTTATGATAATTCAGTATGTTACATCTTGTTGGTGTCTTGCATAGTTCCTTCAGCTCAGACAGATTGGATACACAATGCTTGGCTACAGATTTTTTTTAGAACAGTCCGAAGCATTTCTAATGGATTGAGATCTGGTGATTGCGAAGGCCATTCCAGAACTTTTATCTTTGTTTTCTTCAAGAATTCCAGCGTTGTGTTAGCCGTATGCTTTGGGTCGTTGAGGTGTTGGAAGATAAACATCTGCCAATCAACCTACGAGCAGATGGTATCATTGTACTTTGTAGAATGTTTTGACATATGGCTGCATTCATTCGATCTTCAATCACATCGATGTTTCCAGTCCCTGACCTGCTAAAACACTCCCATCATGATCAAACCACCTCCATGTTTAACTGTAGGTACAAGGTTTTCTTTATTGAAGGCTTTCCCCTTTTTTTTTCTCCAAACATACAGTGGTCCATTTTTGGGGAAAAGTTATATTTTAATCTCATTGGACCAGATCATTTTGTTGAAGAATGCTTCAGATTCCTGTTCATATTTCCGACGGTTTGTTTTTATGAATTTTCTTAAAAGCAGTTTGCAGTGAGGTCTAGGTGCACACAACTCTTGTATGACTCTTGTATACAACTTTGTTCAGGTGCCTTTGTACAGTTCTTTTGCACACTATTATGCCTTGATGCGTCTAAATCTTTCTTTAATTCCTTTGCTGTTAATCTTGCATATTTTTTTTATTTTTTTTTACCTACTGTACCCGTAATCTTCTTTGGATGTCCATTTCTTTCAAGAATTTCAGTTGAATTTGTTCTGTGGTACTTCTTGATTATTGTTGTGAATGTGAATTTGGGTATTCCATATTTTTTAAAAATGTTCTGTGGCCATTTCCTTTGTTGTAGTTTGCTATCAGTGCTTTTCTCAAATATGAATTCAACTTCTTTGTCTTGACAATCATCTGCTGTACTGTCAAAACATTCTTCAACAGATGTTGAAAACAATTACCTCTTTTTCTGGCTACTGACTATAATGCAGCTTAGTTACTGTGTAATGGTTTTCAATCAATTAATATATTTTTATTACTTTATAATATATTTAAATGAGTTCTATTCAATTTTACAGTCTTTTAAGGTAAAGGTGCCAATACTTTTGTCATGAACACACATTTGAAATTGCTTTTGTTTTATTTCTAAAGCTTGTTTGTTAAACTACCAGAAATTGTGTATTTTGGTCTTTATCATAGTCATTAGTGGCTAGTGTTCAACAAATGCTTGTGTTTAACAAGCTTTCTTGAATGATCTATTATTAAGTGTAGGGTGCCAATACCTTTGTCTGTGACTGTATGTATTGATTGAGGTTTGATGGATTATGTAAATGGTCACGTGTGGATCTTCAGCTCTTATCCGCATGCACTTAAATGGTAAGATTTGTTGAGCCTTTTAAGGAAGATCAGACTGAGGGTACAGGATTATCGAAAGCCTACAACAAACAAAAAAATTTTAAAACTACACAAGTGAAATACTATCACCCCGAACACTTTCTGGAGGATGATATTGAAAAAAAAAACAACTCCCAAGTCCCTACCATGACACAGCTGCCAAGGTTAAGGTGCCGAAGGTCAGTGCAATAAGTCAGAATGTTGAGCAGAGCTGTTTGCTGTCACCAGGAACCACATCAGAAGCAGGCATGTAAAGTGAAACAAAGAGAAAAAGAGGTCAATTAGGCATTAGAGGCTGTCAGTAGGTTCTATAAAATACCGCTCCAGGCTTAGCGTACAGATACCACAAATGCTATTTAATGAGTCCCCCGGCTCCCAGGCCATTGATTACCTTGCAGTCAAGGAAATCATTACAAGCCCCAAAGTAGTTGCCCAAGATATGAAAATGCATGAACTGCAGCCACCATGGTCCCTTGGCTGCTTAGTACTCTACCTTTGGAAAATGTGGGAACCCTAAGTAACAGTGAAGAAAGATAAATCAGCAGGAAAGATCAGTGCTATCCCAGAAGAGCAGTGGCAACTCTGACATTCACCGATCAGCCAGGCTGACAAGGCTGTCAATAGTGGAGACCCACACAGGGGCTCATCGAGTGAGCCCCTGTGTGTTTACTGAGAAGATTCTAATAAACAAATGCATAATAACACCTTTTCAGGTCAGACTCTCAAAGCTTTTTTTAGTCTTTTATAGTGTCTTTCTGGGACATTTGTGGGTTGTAATATGAGTTATGATCTTTGATTTAAGTATTACTGTAACACAATTTTGTAGGACTAAAGGATTGCAGGGTTTAAATAGCCATGTTATTACACTGTAACAACTGGGTAATGTTCTATGTTCCAGCATTGTAAGTACTGTATAATTACATACACAAGGTTTTGTGAACTACATCTTCTTGCTAGCTGTAAATACATGTTAACAGGCATAGTACTGACTCAATGGCATTCCAGTTAATTGTTAAACAGTCTAGCTTTTTTCTTGAAAATATGTGGTCTTTTTGCGTGGCAGAACCAGTGTGCAAGCTCCTGTTAAAAAATGCACCTGCCCAGACTCAACTTATTTATTTTTTCATCTCTATTTGGAAAAGGAGACCGCATAGGAAAAAGGCAAGCAAGGTTCAATTAAGTTGTTGTTTTAAATGATGATATAATAAGCAACCACCTGTAAGATCGCTAATAACAAGATATAAACCACGGCAGGCTGTGCGGTTCCCATGATATATACCACGCTTTTAACCACCCCAGAAGTGGTATATATCATTGGAACCGCACGGCATGAAGTGGTTTATACTGCTTATAGCACGGCTACCTGTCATTTGTGGGAATTAAAATAATTAAAATACATTTTAAATTAAACAAAACCAGAAATTTATATTGTGTATACATCTGCAGTGTAATATAGCCCCACATCTAATTTCATTTAAATGTATTCTTCACTTATTAAAAATAAATTGCACGTCTCTGTTTATTGTGAATTTATGCATCGAAAGTGGCATCTTGAAACTAGAGGACTGAGCACAAGCTAATGATGTTGCTGGCCTGGGCGGAGTTTCAAATAACAGGGGACAGTGCATCAGTTTCTCAGACCCTTCAAATCCAGGCCGATAAGACTTTAAGTACATTAATAGCCCATGCTGTTGTTTTATTTGTGTGTTTTTTCAATCTTAGTTTTCTTCTATTTCATTTAGCTGTTTCTCATCGACTGCTAGGTGTCTACTCTTGACAGCTGCTGGTGCACTTATTTTATTTATTTATTTTTTTCAGGTGGACTGCTGTCTTCACTCAGCAAGTTGGTGTTATCTGTTTTCATCCCCAAATACATTAAAGGAAATAGTGTCACTCATTTTTGGCACTGGCTTTGTAACTAATAACAAATAAAATGGCAGTTTGTCACGGAATTTAGAATGTAGTGGTGCGTAATGATTTATTCAGTGTGAAGCGGCTGATTAGTATGCAAGCCATGGTATACTCTATATATACGCAAGGTAATGTGATACTGTTTAACCAATCAGAGGTTGTTATTTTTCCAAGCCGTGTTTATATATATATATATATATATATATATATATAAACATATGAATGAATGAATGAATGAATGAATGAATGAATGAATGGAGTCCTTATACATTCTGGTATTTGATTGGTTAAAACATGATCACATGACCAAAAATAGATCTGTTGCCCCCGTGATGCTGCTTACGGTCAACAGTTTATTTTTTACAAACTCTTTCATGCTGAGTTCTTCTCTACACACAACAAAGCAAAATGGAGGACAACAGAAATGAATTACAAAATATATTACAAAACAAAGATGCTGCAAACACTAAAATCATCATAAAATCGTCATAAAAACCTCACTTTCTGTCTCTCAAAGAACCAAAAGATACCAGGGCTTGCAATACTTCCACCAAGTCTGACTGCCAACGAGTCATCTTAAAGTCATTTTTTTTGCATGACTATGGAATTACCTATTGTTCATTGTTTTGTTTTTTAATGCAGAGGTATGCCAGGAGTTTCAAATATACACCCTGTACAAACACATTTAATAATGATACTAGTGTAACTTAACCATGCAGTCACTTAATATCAAAACCACCACCGAAACTTACCCAGCTGCAGCAATGGTGGTCCTGAACTACTTAATGTTGTTGTTAACTTGCATAAGAAGTAATGTATTGTCCTTTTTGTTTGCTAAGGACACCCCAAGGGTATTTATTACCGTAAGCATTCAAGTTATAAAACTAGCAAGGAATTTCTCTGAAAAATAATTGGCCTTGCTCCGGGTGCAGTTCCTTACTAGTTTTATACCATTACTTTGCGAAAAGACAGAAAACGTTTAAGCTGTTTAAATATTAAAATATCTTTGTCTAACTTTGTCTAACTTTAAATTAATGTTATTTGTCTTATTTGTTCAACTTCATTCATTTCACAGTTTTAATCTGCTTTTATTTTGCGCCGTCTGTCCCTTTTTCTCCCGAGGCTGCTGTTCTTCAGCAGTGCTTTAACTTTATCTTGCTGTGCTCGGGCAAATTTTCTATTTTTTTTCTTTTTTGTTAATTTACTGACCACTACTGTCTGTTTGGGGTAATCGTTATTAAATATACTGTACAGTACATTTTATATTACTTTAATATTATTTAGATAATATATACATATATTTTTTAATCTAGTTGATGGCCACGTCAGGCTGGACAGTGCTTCTACCGCTGAGGTTGGCCCCCTGAACTACACACCCTCACCTGCATTTTGGCCACCAGCCGCCACTGAGAAATAAATAAACATAATGTTTTTGTGTAAAAGAGAAAAGATAAAAAAAATACATGACCTGAAATCAAATGAACTGAAGCACAATCTCGTAAATGCATCATTGTATTACAGACTTAATAAAAGTGCAAATGCAATGAAAGTGAAGCATAACGTTTCTGTTTTGCAAAACAAATAATACAAATAATACTAAATGTATTATTTAAGAACACACACAGTATATATACAGTTCTGGCAATGTCTAAATCAGATTGGCAGATTTTACCCGAATTGAAGTCAAAGTAGATGCTATAGTCAGAGGGGAGAGTAACTTTAATTTCTTACCAGTGTAGTGTTATTTTCACATGCCTAAACAACTTCCACTAAGAAAGCAGGGAAGTACCCATTCAAATCTGGTACGTTATGCTGTTTGTGGTCGTTTACATCTTTTTAAAATTTAAATTTACCATATTTTCCAGTCTTTTACGTCGTTTTTAATGCATTTTCCCACCATTAAGAAAATAGGATGCAAATATTTATCATATGCAATACACTGGGTCTTGTACATTTTTTTATTTACTTGTGCAACTTTGCGGTGGACTTCTCGTGAATTGTTTTTTTCTTTTTTGAGAAATTAATTGTCTGTTGCCAGTTTAAGTTTGCAAAAAAATTATGTATAATTAATGGTAAATGTTCCTCTTTGGACAATAGGAAAACACCCATCAGTTCGCAATTGATTGCACATGTACCAAAATATGACATCGTACCACTTTCTGCCATTACATGAGTCAAGTTGTGGTACGCATACCACATTCTCACGATGTACCTCTTTCTAACACTACACCAGCTCTATAGTCCAGATCATGGCTTCTATCAATGTGAACAACAATGTCCACAAACTTGAACTTAAAGGGGAACTATAATGCAAATGAATATATAACCATTACAATAGAAAATATGTTAGCTAAAGCTTTTGGCGCGTTTTCAGCCTCTCCTTGAGCAGTACATCATATGAAAACCGTTAAAACAAATTAACATTGAATGTATTGGAGCTCTCTTCCGTCACGCTTTGTGTGACATAATGTCGTTGACTCGCTCTATAGTCACACATGGTATTTTATTGAGCGTATGTCCTGTTCCTGTATTATGTAGCTATTGTTTTGTTATGGCCGCCCTTTGTTGGTAAAGGCTTTTGTTACTGTTTTTCCTTTTGTTATGTTTGCACCCGAACGCTTTGCATTCCGACATAATTCACCCTGCCGGTGTCGTTCACTGGTGTGGGTGGCTGCCAACAATATGACGCAACAGCGGTGCCAGAAAGGTTCCATTATGGTGGCGGCCTGCATTTCCAGCTGACCCAGAAAGCTGACAAAAAAATGGAAATACTGGTCAAACGCTTGAATTTTTAACAACATTGGTGCAGCGAGACGCATTTGTTATTATTATTATTATTATTATTATTATTATTATTATTATTATTATTATTTATTTCTTAGCAGATGCCCTTATCCAGGGTGACTTACAATTGTTACAAGATATCACATTTTACACATTATACATTATTTCACATTATTTTTTACATACAATTACCCATTTATACATTTGTAGCGATGAAGACTCGGGTGTCAATATCAATAAGGGAAGAGGATATGATGAGGCAGCTTGATACCATGCACAACACGAACATTGTTAACCCACTCTGAAAATAAAATGAGGTGTGGAATTTTTCGCGACTTATTTCTTGGAAATCAACAATACTACTCAATATTCCAATTCTTTATTAAGCAGAAGCAGTCATACAAGTACAGCGCAAATGAGGATGCTATATTCGGTATAAAGATATACAAACAAGCTAATGAAACAAAAATGTCATACAAAATAAAAATACACCGTTGGGTTACAAAAATAAAGCTAGCCGTGCATCTCTAATAGCAGGACCCACTTCATATCGCTGTTGTGCAATTCTTGCTGGAGGCTGAGGTAGCTGTTCCTCTGCTTCTCTGAGCACCTCCTTACTGTCCTGTCACAGATTGTGCAGGATACAGCAGGCTGTGATAATTTGGGGAACAAGCTTGTGGTTCACTTCAGTACGCTTCAGCCCCCACAGATGATGTGTGAAAAGCAGTGTGGGTGACAACACTAAAACAAAGTATTAAAAAAGCGGGCACTATCCATCAGCAAATCAGATCTTTAATAACCATTTACGTTAAACACGATGACACGTCGATTCTTTCTCGTGAAACTTTCCTCTGCTCATGTAAACAGTATTTTGGGGACATTCATGGTTAACAGCACAAGAATCTAAGTGGGCCGTCAGCATGGCTAATTTAAAGCTGACCCCCCTCCCCCTCTCCTTCATTTGCACAGCGTACAGGGAAAAGTAGGCGTTCCAAAGGGAAATGAGAGGCTTTACATGTAAACACAAAAAGGCACCATGCCCACGTTTATTTCACGAGAAACAGATGTCTCGAGAAAAGTAACGTGGCCTATTGACATCTATATACTGTATTTAAACTGCTGATGGGATGCTTTTGCTAATTGTAATGTGACAGAGTGGCCGAGGGCAGTATAAATGATCAGGCTGGTGTCTTGATTTACAGTTTTAAAGCAATGCTGGTTTTATTTTTTCTTACACTGCGGTGGCGAAACAACCGCTAATGAAACAAACAAAATAAACCTTGCTCTCAGCTGGAGCACTAACTAAACAGTACTTCGTGTGAAACAAAAACTAGATCTCTTACTCGAGTTTTGGTTTCTTTTTGTTACTTCTGCTTCCTTACACCTCTATCCCCCATCACAAAGCTATCAGCTAAGCCATTTCTATTGAGGTGTCATTAACTTTAACAAGCAGTTAACCAATTGACTATTATCCATAATTCGTTAAGGAAAAGCAGCTGTGGAATTTTCATGGGTGTGCATACATGCGAAAACTCGTGACATCTAGTGGTCAACCCATTACACTGCAGCCAGGGAACAAGCTCTTATAATTCTCATACTAAGTTTGATTCTGCACCACAATAATCATATTGGTCTGCTTTTAAGAATCAACCGCTTATAAGAATCAAAACACCCAGGACGAATGTGATTCTTATAAACGGAGTGCACTGTATGTGTATATATATATATATATATATATATATATATATATATATATATATATATATATATATATATATATATATATAAATTAGGACTTTTAAGCAATTAAAAAAATGAAACGCAATTAATCTCGTGATTAAAAATCTTAGTTTTAACTGATACAAATTACTGAAGGTAACATTAGCTGTTCCAACACCTTGGACTGCTTTACCGAGGGTAACATTAGCTGTTCCAAGATTAGTGCTAATTGGGGTCTTTAAAACGAGTCAATGTCATAAATCAGCTGGGGAATACATTCCTCTGCTTTTATCCAAGACAGGGAGGATTTCAATGAGCAACACAGTGTATCCATATCAGGCTCCCTCTAGGAACAATGCTTATTTTCTGTTCTCACAATACCCCCACAATATGCCACAAGGTTTAATTGATTCTTCCTACCTCAATTTTTGTGCGATATAGTAAGAGACGTCTCAAGCCCACCAGTTTGGAAATGTGGCTGAAAGCCTGAGGATGCAGTCTGTCACAGGAGGAGAGGTTCAATTCCTGAAGGTTCGGGCACATCTGAGCAATAACTTCCAGACAGGCCTCGTTCAGGAAATGACAGCATGCCAACTCAAGGCACACCAACTGGGAACCGCACACTTTCAAGAACCTGCCCCAAATAAGAAGAAAAACAAAATAAACCCAGACAAATAGAAAAGAAAAACAGTTGTACTAAACACAGACTTCCATTCATACAGCAATTTGTGAAACACACACCTATTATCTAAAAATGAGTTGTCTGGCATGTAAGTATTATAATCCCACAAATTATTTTACATGGAACTGCAGTGGTTTTGTGCTTAGGGGGCTGTGGTTGGAGGGAAGATGCAATTGTATAAGCCAGCGGTTCTCAAACTTGTTTGTTCACAGACCACCTGAATTTCTATTTTTATCTTGGCAGACCACACAATAAACAGTATAACTTACCTTTCTTTGTTTTAATGTGATGGGTGAGCTTGTTTCTGTGAGCAAAGTTATGTAATGTTGGGTGTAATGTTAGTTAGTTTTAGCCTCAGGTCAGGTTCGGCATTCATCCTGCTTCTATATTTGGACTGCAGTGCTGCAAGTGGTGAAAATCACATCTCGCACTGGTACGCAAATAGCATCAGAAAACTCACTGCTTTGTATGCAAGTTCTGGGTGCTCTCTGATTCTCTGAATCCAGAATTCTAGTGAATGTCTTTTAAACTCTGATCTTAATGTTTCGTCGCAAGAAAGCTCCAATAAGTGCTCGTCTTCTTTAGTAGAGAAACCAAGGGGAAGCTCACTGATTTCTATACTGAATGGGTCACGAATCCAGTTATTGGTTTCAGCTTCTAATGGAAAGTAAAATTCAAACTGTTGTTTGAGATCAAGAAGGTGTTCTTTGATGTCCATTGTGTTGCCATTGTTGGTAATGATGTTAAAAGCTTCTTTAGTATAATAAAATTGTATTTGTAATGGTAGCTCAATGCTATTTTTCAAATATTTCAGTACGCCGTTTTTTTATATTATTTTTTTTAGAAATTGTGAGTTAGTAAATGGAAAATATCCATATAAAATCACAGTTTTAGAGGGGGCAGAAATTTCAGCTTCACACCCCATACGGTCATTTCTTAAAAAAGAAAAAAATAATAATAAATTCCTTCAGAAATTCAGTTTTTATGAGCCTTTTCAGAAGCAGCTGTTATAGATGAAATAGTCATTAAGCCTGGTAAATAATTATCTATTCAGAAACAGCAATAAATAATTATACAGCTCACACACAATAGGAGTTTAAACAGGTAAGGAATTAAATATTCCAAAACTGTATATGGTATATTATTTTAAACAGTCTTATATCAGTTGATTTTCTACACAAAAAATGTTGATGGTATAACATTTAGCTTTAATAAAGTTAAAAGGCAGCAGCATTTAGATTGGACCCTGTTTAGAGTTTTAAAATAGACCCTTTATACCAGTTTTACTTAGTTAAACATGCAAATGTTATTTCTCAAGAATGTTACTTTTAAAAATTATGTATGCCAGCCATGTCATTTACTGCATGCCAGTTGTTCTTCCATGCACAACATGGGAAAAATCAGGTGGAGCAGAACGTTTACGAAGGGAATTCTGTGACTGTCTCTGATCTATTTTATTAGCACTAACCTGCAGAACCCCGGCACAGAGATTGCTCCCCTGTTTCCGCTCCACGACAGATTGAGTCTCTGAATCAGGGTGCAGCGCGACTGCAAGTGGTCGAGAGCGGCGTCATTCACTCGTGCCCAGTATGGCTGTAAACTCAGCTGGATGTATTGCAGGGGGTCGCAGCAGTGCTGGTACAGCAGCTTACAGGTCTGTGCCAACCTGCACAGGTCTGGGAGGGTGAGATGATCTAAAAGCAGCTGAATCAACTATAAAAGAAAGGAAGAAATGGAAATTATATATTTGTTATTGACTGCATCTACAGTACATGCTTACAATACTTTGCAATGTTCTGTATAACTTTTAAGCATGCAATTAAGCACATATTCCAATGAAATCATTAAAACGCAGACTGATTACCTTTTCACATATTGCTGTGGCAGCAAAATTACTTAACCCTGGAACCAATTAGCACACTCCTTTCAATGTCAAGCAGTGTGTCTGTGGACTTAAACTTTGTAATAAATCCCAGAGGGAAAATAAATGGCTTGCTTTTGGGGAGATGGGTTTAACTCATTTTAAGACACTTTCTAATCTATTCAGAGTAGAACCATCTGGAGATACAATAATACACATTGGATATCTAGAAATTTTGCTTAAGAAATCATCAGATCAGACACTGTAAACATTTATTTTCAAACAAAATCTGTAGACATTCTGGCAGAAAAATTACAGACTGGCCTTAATTGTGGGTAGGACACGACATGTGATCATATACAGTTGCATAATAGAGGATTTTCTACATTTTATTTACATTCAGTATTTTTTGAATTCACTTCATCTGCTGTCAAAATTAACAACTTGAGCTGGGATCAAAGTTAAAGGTTGATGCTGCTATCCAGTTAGCACCTTAAAAAAAATAAACCAATAAACCAAAAACAACCTTTAATTTGTTTATTTTCTTAGGTACTTCCTATGAAGGGCATGGAATGGCAATACCACACAGTTTTCTTAACTCATTTATTATTATTCTCTTTTAAATTTAGTTTGTCTATTATTTTATATTTCAGTCATCCCAGTGACTTTAAAATTCAGAAGTTGGGCTCAAAAGGGATCTCAAACATACCTCCTCCCTAACTTCAGCTGGTACACCAGAGTTTAACTATTTACCTGTCACCTGTGTAACACTCTCTCCCCAGTGGATGTAAAAAAGACCACATTTATTGGGGCAGAGTGTTGTGGGGGGACAGGTAAATAGTTACACCGTTGAAATTAGAGAGAAGACATATTTGAGGCCACATATGTGCTGTAAACTTCTGATGCGATGACACAGGAAACAGTAAACAAGATACAAAGTAAATCTAAATAATGCATTAATTAACATAAATGTGACATTTCGGACCCATTTCCAAGCTTAAGGCATACAGTGGCACTGTAATTAAAATGTTATCACTGCCTTGGTGACATCCATATGAACAGCTGTATACAGTACATCTGTGCAGGGTCTTTAAAGTTTTTAGTTCTATAATCTCAGATACACAGGTGTTTATCTGAATACCAAACAACAGAATCTGCTGTTTCTGAGCATTCTTAAAAGTGCTTGATTTCAATGGACCCAGCTATTGTCATCCCTGATGATAACTCATGAAACACTGAGAGAGAAAGCCAATTGGATGCTGGGATGCATTTTATTGGATCTACATTGGCAGCCTTCAGACCCTTAGCAATCCTGCACTAATCCTCTGCAAAACAAACAAGGGGACTGGAAACATATGGCTAGCATGCATATGTTATTATTTGTTTTCTTTATTTTAATTAACTAGATGATGGGTTTTCAGGCCTTGAGGGCAAATCTCATTAATCATAGCTGGTCAGGAATATACGGTGACTGTCATAAAACTGCTTTGTCTATGTGTAATCAGGCCCATTACTGAGCTGTCATAACAATTTAGGATTTTAAAACCTGCTAGAAACTGACAGGAGTGGTTTCTGCCTTGTGTTATTTTCTTTTTAACAGAAAGCATACATTTACACTGTGTAGAACACGGCATCAATAAAATACTACCCTTATTGTGTTGGGCAACACATGTGCCTAGGCAGAAGTGAAACAATGAGTTTTAGATCACAGCACACATTAGGACAGCTGTGTCATTGCTATTGCTGTTTGAAAGAGGGGAGAGTGAAGTGTCATGAAAAACAGCTTTTGGAGCTAAAAAGCTAAAATCTGATCTGCCATGTAAAGCTTATTGGCTTGCACAAGCAGTTTTGGAACCATTTTCTTTGTTTCTAAAGCCAATCTGTATGAATGGCACATAATGCTGGGACTAACATATGTTTTTCGTGTTTGAATATTCTTTCCAAATTTAAACAAATAATATTCAAATTATATATATATATATATATATATATACAGTACTGTGCAAAAGTTTTAGACAGGTGTGAAAAAATGCTGTAAAGTAAGAATGCTTTCAAAAATAGACATGTTAATAGTTTATAATTAACAAAATGCAAAGTGAGTGAACAGAAGAAAAATCTACATCAAATCAATATTTGGTGTGACCACCCTTTGCCTTCAAAACAGCATCAATTCTTCTAGGTACACTTGCACACAGTTTTTGAAGGAACTCGGCAGGTAGGTTGGCCCAAACATCTTGGAGAACTAACCACAGTTCTTCTGTGGATTTAGGCAGCCTCAGTTGCTTCTCTCTCTTCATGTAATCCCAGACAGACTCGATGATGTTGAGATCAGGGCTCTGTGGGGGCCATACCATCACTTCCAGGACTCCTTGTTCTTCTTTACGCTGAAGATAGTTCTTAATGACTTTCGCTGTATGTTTGGGGTCGTTGTCATGCTGCAGAATAAATTTGGGGCTAATCAGATGCCTCCCTAATGGTATTGCATGATGGATAAGTATCTGTCTGTACTTCTCAGCATTGAGGAGACCATTAATTCTGACCAAATCCCCAACTCCATTTGCAGAAATGCAGCCCCAAACTTGCAAGGAACCTCCACCATGCTTCACTGTTGCCTGCAGACACTCATTCTGTACCGCTCTCCAGCCCTTCGGCGAACAAACTGCCTTCTGCTACAGCCAAATATTTCAAATTTTGACTCATCAGTCCAGAGCACCTGCTGCCATTTTTCTGCACCCCAGTTCCTGTGTTTTCGTGCATAGTTGAGTCGCTTGGCCTTGTTTCCACGTCGGAGGTATGGCTTTTTGGCCGCAAGTCTTCAGTGAAGGCCACTTCTGACCAGACTTCTCCGGACAGTAGATGGGTGTACCAGGGTCCTACTGTTTTCTGCCAATTCTGAGCTGATGGCACTGCTGGACATCTTCCAATTGCGAAGGGAAGTAAGCATGATGTGTCTTTCATCTGCTGCAATAAGTTTCCTTGGCCGACCACTGCGCTCTACGGTCCTCAACGCGTTGCCCGTTTCTTTGTGCTTCTTCAAAGAGCTTGGACAGCACATCTGGAAACCCCTGTCTGCCTTGAAATTTCTGCCTGGGAGAGACCTTGCTGATGCAGTATAACTACCTTGTGTCTTGTTGCTGTGCTCAGTCTTGCCATGGTGTATGACTTTTGACAGTAAACTGTCTTCAGCAACCTCACCTTGTTAGCTGAGTTTGGCTGTTCCTCACCCAGTTTTATTCCTCCTACACAGCTGTTTCTGTTTCAGTTAATGATTGTGTTTCAACCTACATATTGAATTGATGATCATTAGCACCTGTTTGGTATAATTGTTTAATCATACACCTGACTATATGCCTACAAAATCCCTGACTTTGTGCAAGTGTACCTAGAAGAATTGATGCTGTTTTGAAGGCAAAGGGTTGTCACACCAAATATGGATTTGATTTAGATTTTTCTTCTGTTCACTCACTTTGCATTTAGTTAATTGATAAATATAATCTATTAACATGTCTATTTTTGAAAGCATTCTTACTTTACAGCATTTTTTCACACCTGCCTAAAACTTTTGCACAGTACTGTATATATATATATATACACACACACACACACACACACACACACACACACACACACACACACACACCTCCAAAATTATTGGCACCCTTGATAAAGAGGAGCAAAAAGGACTGTATAAAATAAATAATACCAGTACTGAGCTATATTGTTATTTTCCAACATGTGGAATATATTTGACTTTATTAATGATTCAATGGAATCAACCAAAATTACACATTTCTCAAATTATACATTTATTTCCAAAAAACATGAAGTGTCACAATTATTGGCACCCTTGTTTTCAGTACTTTGTGCACCCTCCCCTTGCAAGGATAACAGGACTGAGTCTTTTTCTATAATGTTTAATGAGACTGGAGAACACATTGGGAGGGATCTTAGACCATTCCTCCATACAGAATCTTTCCAGATCCTTGATAGCCTTCGGTCTGCACTTATAGACTGCCCTCTTCAACTGAAACCACAGGTTTTCAATGGGGTTTTCAAAGTCCGGAGACTGAGATGGCCATTGCAAAATGTTGATTCTGTGGTCAATTAACCATTTCTTTGTGGATTTTAATGTGTGCTTGGGGTCATTGTCTTGCCGGAAGATCCACTTGCGGCCAAGTTTCAGCCTCCTGGCAGAGGCAACCAGGTTTTTGGCTAAAATGTCCTGGTACTGGGTAGAGTTCATGATGTCGTTGACCTTAACAAGGGCCCCAGGACCAGTGGAAGCAAAACAGCCCCACAACATCAAAGATCCACCACCACATTTTACAGTAGGTATGAGGTTCTTTTCTGCACACGCATCCGTCTTTCGATGTGAAACCCACCGCTGGTGTGCGTGGCCAAAGAGCTCTATTTTCGTCTCATCTGACCATAGCACCCGGTTCCAATCGAAGTGCCAATGCCGTTTAGCAAACTCCAGGCGCTTACGTTTGTTGGTTGCTCTCAATAAAGGCTTTTTTCTGGCAACCCTTCCAAATAGCCTATTGGCATGGATGTGGTGTCTAATTGTAGATTTGGAGACTTGGTGACCCCAAGATGTAACCAAGTTCTGTAATTCTCCAACTGTGGCCCTTGGATTTCCCTTTGCCTCCCGAACCATCTGCCTCACTGTGCATGGGGGCAAGATACACTTGCGTCCTCTACCAGGCAAGTTTACCACTGTTTCAGTGGTTTTGAACTTCTTAATTATTGCCCTATAGTGGTAAGTGGTATATTTAGTTTTTTAGCTATTGTTTTTTACCCATTGCCTGATTTATGAAGGTCAACAACCATTTGTCTCTTTTCATTTGTGAGTTCTCTGCCTTTCCCCATGGTGATGGATGACAAATGGATTTCATATGCGTGTTAGCTCATTTTTATACTCCAGTGAAACAGGAAGCAATGGAAGGCCACAATACAGTTCCTTAAGACTGAGATTAACTTAAAGAAGCAAAATGTTAATGCAGATTTAATTTTGTTTGATTTTATTTATAAGGATCTTTAGGGGTGCCAACAATTCTGACAACTATCTTTTTGAGAAAGTTTTTTATTACTATAATAAAAAACTTTTTCTCTGAGCAATTGTATTAGAATAAAAGAATATGGTTTTCCCATATATTTGAGGATAAAATACAGCTCATTACCTGTGTTGTTTATTTTATATGGCCTTTTTCGCTCATCTTTATCAAGAGTGCCAATAATTTTGGAGGTGGCTGTATATACAGAGAGGAGAGAGAGAGAGAGAGAGAGAGAGAGCCAAATTCGACAGCGAAGCAAAGTAATCCGTTATCCAACGACATTACAAATGCATGTAACAAAGGAGAAGACATACTAATGGGGGATTTCAACTTCAGAAATGTCTTCATCTAGACAATGTGGGGAAGCTATAAAAAAGGCCAACAATATATAGTGAAAAGTGTTGAATTTAAATCAAGGGAAGTAATGTTAAAACTTTGCAATGCATTAGCAAGACCTCATCTAGCATACTGTGCTCAGTTCTAGTCACCTTGCTACAAAAAGGATATTGCTGCTCTAGAAAGAGTGCAAAGAAGAGCGACCAGAATTATTCCAGGTTTAAAAGGCATGTCATATGCAGAAAGGCTGAAAGAACTGAATCTATTCAGTCTTGAACAAAGAAGACTAAGCGGCAATCTGATATAAGCATTCAAATTCTAAAAGGTACTGACAATGGCAACCCAAGGGACTTTTTCGACCTGAAAAAAAGAAACAAGGACCAGGGGTCACAAGTGGAGATTAGATAACGGGGCATTCAGAACAGAAAATATGAGGCACTTTTTTACACAGAGAATAGTGGGAATCTGGAACCAACTCCCCAGTAATGTTGTTGAAGCTGACACCCTGGGATCCTTCAAGAAGCTGCTTGATCAGATTCTGGGATCAATAAGCTACTATCAACACAAACGAGCAAGATGGGCTGATTGGCCTCCTCTCGTCAGTCAAAACAGGAGACTACAGTTTGCTTTCAATACACCATTCATTTGTTTCTTGTAATTTTTGCTTAATTTTTTTGTACAACTATAAAAAGACTTAAACCAAAAAAAAGTTAAATGAAATCACAGGTGTATTTTATCTACTATTGTGGTAAAGAGAGAACAAAATTATAAAATTTGCATTTAACTTTCCAATAAACTTTTCAAAGTAATAATTTATTATCTCATGAACGCAAAATGTAAGAAGCCAAGATGTTGGAAGCCCTGCAAGGCAAACTAAATTAACATTGTTGAAAAATAAGATCTACAGCTGTAATAATTGGAAGCTAATAATAATTTTGAAGCAGCTTGTTCCTACAGGTGAGCTCTTGCATTGCCAAACTACAGGACTGTAACGGCATGCAGCTGCACCATCTACACTACCAACTGTTTGAAGAGGAAGTTATACTAAGTTGTATCTAATACACAACATGTTTAAGCTCTTCAGTAAACCATAAAGGTCTGGTTTGAAGAAAAGATTTTGTATTATATTTACTTCATAAAACTAAAATAAATAAATAAATAAATAAATAAATAAATAAATAAAAGTAGTGCTGGATATTTTAAATGCCGCGACTTTATTCTCTCGTACGTGATTCTCGGCCGCCACCTTTAAGCATTATAGCAACTCAGTACACTGCAGTAAGTAAACAGTTTGTTTTAAATGCTGGTTAAAAAGAAAAACACCTTATTCTTCTTCTGCAGGCAAAAAAAAGTTTGCCAGAGCCGTTAAATGAAAACAGTGCAGAATGTACAAAACAAACAAACGACAGCAGTGAAGGAAAAGGCAAAAAAGATACATTTCAGCCAAACTGGCTGAAGATTTACTCATGGCTGGAGTTTGATAACAGTGAAATGAGCTGTTCAGTCTGCAGTCTCTATGCAACTGTAAAGTTTACTGGCCACTGCTACAAAACGTCTACATTATTGAGACATTCTAGTGGCAGTACACACAATGCAGCTTTGAAACAGAAACACGAAGTAAAAACTTCACGTCAGACAATGACAAAAGCAATGGAGAGTGCTCAGTCTCACAGTGATGAACAGCTGTTAGGTCTTCTGAAAGCAGCTTATTTTAAAGCAACACCAGTGTGAATGATGATGCAGTAAAATATATATAGTTTTTTATATGCAAAAGTGTCTTTTTTTTGCCATTCCCCCCTAAAATTGTGGAATCCCCATTGCCTGCAGCATGGGGAAATCCCAGCACACAAAAATTCAAGCCCTGGAGACTTAAAAATAAAATCTAAGATGGCCGCTGGGTGAAAGTTAAAGCGAGGTTTGGTGCGTAGAAAAGTATTTCTTACATGTTTAAAAGATTTTTTGTTGTGTTTTCTTTATTTCAGATATGTTTAAGTTAGATGAAAACTATTTACAAAAGTCGATTTGATTTTTTGATAGTTAAAATCAGAAATTATGTTTGTCCACCCTCCTGTAAGTGGATGACTATCGAAAGCCAGGAATGCACCTTAGTTCAGCTGACACCATCTCACTATCTCGTCACATTCGCACTCTTCCCAACCCACCCACGTCACGTGATCTCGGCGCCCCAGATGACCACCTATGGGGAAAAATAGAATACTGTGTCTTTTGCCGGCTCGCTGTACCTGAAGACACTTCGATTCTTCAAATAGAGGCAATTATGTGGAATTACTTTCTCTGATTTCTGACTACGACAGCATGTTACAATCACTTGTCAATAGACACAGTATTCTCGGGTATCTGTAACAAGATTCTGAACGACTTAATCACTTCGGTGCCTCAGGTTCTGCTAGATTCAGAAGTACAGTATACATACAAGACAGCCGCTATAATACTTGGTGGAAGTATTGCAAGCCCTGGTATCTTTTGGTTCTTTGAGAGACAGACAGCGAAGTTTTTATGACGATTTTATGATGATTTTAGTGTTTGCAGCATCTTTGTTTTGTAATATATTTTGTAATTCATTTCTGTTGTCTGCCATTTTGCTTTGTTGTGTGTAGAGAAGAACTCAGCGTGAAAGAGTTTGTAAAAAAAACTGTTGACCGTAAGCAGCATCATTCGTTCGTTTTCAAAAAGTAATAAAAGCCATTATATTGCTCAGAATGCAGGCAGAGACTGTATAGCAGCAGGACAGGTGGGCGTGGCCCGCGTTTGTGCCTGTGTTTTACAGCAAGACGTTAAAATAACACGTCAATGTGGAAAAATATCACAGGAGTAAAGAATACGTTGTGTAGGCCTTACTTTACCCCAGTGAATTAACTACTAAACAAAGGATGCCAAATAGCAGTTCAAGTTAAACATTGTTTTGTTTATTCCTGAAATAAATAGTACATAAAGTTGACACTGCATTTCAGAGGTCACGTTTACACAGAATTCTGTGTTACATATGCAGGACATTTTAATCAAATGCAAAAAAATAACAGCAGTGCGTTTCTAAAACGCAGATGTAAAAGACAACAGATTTTCATACCTATCCAACAATTTATTTTATATATCATAGTAGTTTTATGCAATGCAACGAGTAAAAATGGTTCCACTACTCCCTGCATCCTCTTTTAAACAAAAAAGCAACCTAGGTCTCAGTATCCCATGTAGCACTGTACACGTCCATGGTATTAGAGCGACTGTATCAGAGCATCTTACCTGTGACACTCAGCCAAAACACATGCTCAAAAATCATGGTTTTAAGACCATGGATGAGGCCTGCAGGGTTTCTATTGAGAACTAATCCGACATCTTTCCTGCTTTGTCAAAACTTGCAGCAATTGCAATTACGATACCTGTATCTTGTGTACCAGCAGAACAGGGTTTTAGCTGTCAGAACAGAGTGCAGACCAGCAAACGCTCCCTTTTACGTGGGGATCATCTCAAACTTATGCCAATTTCAATGGAATTATTAAGACTTTGATTTGGAAAGAGCATGAGTCATTTTTTTTGACTTGGGTGCTAAAAGGAAAATGTAAAGAACTTTTAAACAGCAAAACTGTAAATAGTTCTGATGTTGACAGCTACCCGCAGAGACATTGGTACATGTTCTACAACACTGATTTATACATAGTGAATGGAGGATTTTCAAAAGAAAATGTTTCATGGTAAGTTTGTCTTTATGTCTATTTCTACTACCACTATTTATACTGTGTACTGTTTTGCATGTTAACTTTGTTAATCTGAAATAGTTACATTAGAAAATATCTATGTTGATACAATATGCAGATGTTATGGTTGAAAACGCAGATTTTGAGATGGTATGCTTTTCACAAATGCAAATTTTCAAAGGCTAGCACGACCTCTGCCACATTTATTTATTTATTTTACTTTTTATTTTAAATTCCTTGCTATTGCCGTTTCTTCACAGTAAACAGTGGCCATAGACACGTTTTCATAAAGTAATAACATGAGGTTTACTTTTGCCTTATTGTAGCTGAACGAAACGAAATAAACACTGAAATTTAACTTTAAACACTTCAAATAAAACAAAAGTGGAAATGGCGTTGTAAAAGAAGGGATAAAAGACTCACCGTTTTGGTTCTCGTTTATTACATTCCACATAACAAAGTCGCAACAAAATATATATATATATATAACATATACAATCTATATAAAAATCACTACACAACATTTACAGCAAGTTGGGTACTGTTTAAGCGAGGCATTTCTCGCATACCACGTGGAGCTCTTTTGCATTTGCCATGTTTGAAACTGTAGCGAAGTGATAAATAAGAAATAAGTGCAAGGTATATTTGTAATTTCTAGCGAACACAAACATCTGATTTTTGTATCCGAATACATGTCAAAAAATATTTTAAAAACTGTACCTCGTATGGAAGTTTATCAAAGTATCCATTATTGGTGTGCTCATTAATGGCTGTGTCTCCGAACTGCTTACGTAGTCTTTCTGCTTCATAAGCATCCTTTTCTTCGTCGCTGTCACTAAAATCGTTGATATCTATCAGTGGCATCTTGTACAGAGACAGTAAAGGCCTCTCCTTCACTCCACGTAGAACAACAGCATCCAGCTCTGTGTAATACTCCAGCAACGAGCTGTTGACTTCTAAACGTATTAGGTTGGTAGGGAAGTTTATTTGCTTGATGCATGGTGAAAACTGACGAGCCTGATGTGTGACCATTTTTGACGGCTCTCCCAACCACAGTACCTCCCATCTGAAAAAATAAAATTAAATACATACATAGTATTTTAGGAGCTTTGAGATATTTTAAGTATTAAGATTAAACATCATTTGACTTTTAAACTTTAAGATATTTGGAATGTTAGTAACCACTCACAGCAAGAAGCTCTCTAACAAAAGTTTATTAATAACTTTACACTATGCAGTTAATACTGACTGTATAACTACTGAGGCCAACAAGGTGAGTACTCTGTTTACTTACACAGCTTGATTGATAGTGGCTTTGATTAGTGCTGCAGCTGTCACTCTCTCACAGACCTACATATACAGTGAATATACATATACAGTACATGACAAACGCAGATAGAATGTAATGTTAAGTAGTAGGAGGCGCTGTGAATGAATAATATTTGTTATTAAGACCTAAAGGATATTTTTTTAATTTTTAAATTAGGATTACTTTGATACAGAGTGTTAAGACTGCTTTTGGTGTGTGGAGGATTCCCTAAATTGACTAATCTATGCTCTGCTGGACATCATTAACACCTGCACAATGTGAGTTGATTTCTTTTGACTGCTTCAGGATTTAGTAGGCCTACTTAGTCCTCCTAGGTTATTAAAGCAATTTACAAGGTACACATTTAACAAACAGTCAAATAAACAAGTTTCATGTTGTTACTGTGTTCTAACGATGCTACTTAATTTAAAATAACTGTAGCAAGCACTTTTAATATTGAACATCCCTTACTTTAAACAATTCAAGACTTTTAGTAAGATATACAGTATGTGTTGCTGTAAAATTGATTGTAAAATGGGGCTGTACAATCATTTTTTAAAAAAAAAGTCAATGGCTTAACTTACAGTGCTGTACTTAAATCATCACTTAAGACTGATTAATGTAACACAACTTTACGTACAGATGATAAAATATAAATTCTTAGGTTTATTTATGGAAGTGCTTCCAGCTAAATATGATTGATAAGGGGTGTAAATGGGACCTATTAGAGTTTACCTTACTTCTGCTGGTAGATTCTGAGAAAATGGGTTGAGTGAGCAGGCAAGGATCCGGATAACAGCCCCAGGGTGGTAGGTTTCAAGAATATCAATGGACGTGGGGTAAACAGGCTCCTCAAAAGCAAGCTCTACATAGTCCTGACTCTGAAACTTTTCCGGTGTCCTTCGAAAGGGCTGGGGCGCACTGGCACACTGCTCCCACCATTTACCATACATCCTAAAAACTGCTGTCTGTGTGAAATCGCCAGAACTAGGGTAGACATTGGGCATCCCAGCCAAGTTCCACATGGTGTAAGACATGCTGTTTTCGCTGCCATAGTGAGAACTGAAGTCGACGATTTCTTTGACGTACTGCTCCACTTCCACAGTGAGAGGTAGCGTTCGCTGGTTGGATTCAATGGCTCGGCGACTGTTCATGATCTCTCCTCTTGTCCCTATCCTGGCCCGGCGCCGAAGGCAGATATAGTAAAACATGCTCAGAACTGTTAGCATAGGAAACATTGGTATTTAATTTGAGTATGTTCAAAGCAGCAGAGGCAGCCTTGGTTTCTCTTTACACCACATGCATGTCCTGCAAGGTTAACAAAAGAGAAGACAACATATAAGAGCAGCAATACAAAATGGGCCCTATTTGTAGAGCAGAAACTTGTGAGTTATTGCACAAAGCACCTATTTTTTTTTATATAACCAAACACAGGTGGCCAATGCATACCTTGGTTATTCCCCAGTTAAAATGCAGCAATAAATCCAACTGTGGCTTACCCCGGCGGGGTATAGGTTGATAAAATCGACCCCTTTGCAAACCAGAAGAGTCGATTTGAAACTCCTACCCATAGTAATTTGATAATGTGCTGTGTCCAGAGCCTTTTGCTCAACAGACATGTAAAACACTGTTTGGTGAAAAACCACTGTATACACTGGGATGATGAAATTCCAGATAAACTCAACTCACAAACATAAACTAGGATGTGCCAGTCAATTTCTTCATTTTTTATGTAGGATGTAGTTGTTGTTTTATATTGTATATTAACTATTGATATTGTTTGTTCAATAATACAGCTTTTGTCATTTATTTTCACCAGGACTTATATTTAAAAAAAGAAAAATAGGCAAAGTGTGCAGTTCACCCGGAGCAGGACATGTTGAAGCACCTGTATTACAAACCAAAATATATTACATTTTTTTTAAATACTTGTGCTCGTGTTTATCAACTTGAAGAAAATCTTTTTTATAGTGAATTCTGAATTCTTGACGGAAATAAACTGCACAAATTCCAAGTAATGTGGTTGCTGATAACAAAAGACAGTAACAGTAGGCCATCTCCCTGCCCTAGCATAAACATCCATCTGATTTACTGTACGAAGCGTGACGTAGGGAAAACTAACGTTTGGAATGGTTTCGTTTTCATTTTAAATGTATTACCAGTGTCTAGCACTCAGTATAACATTTACATATTTTAATACACTAAACGTGACACATTTAAACCTGTTTCAATATAGTCCCAGTTGAAATAGAAAATTGAGAAGAAACAAATATTTAATGACAAAACTATGTAGCGGCAGTATGTTCTAATTCTCTAACGTTTTATATTATTTTCAATGGTACAGCAAGTTAAAACAGTGCAGTCTGTAGTCAAATCCTTAACGGCCAGGGCACTCGCTTTCGTTTATCAAATCAAAACTATATGCATCCGTGTGTAAACAGTTGTATTGTCATTGGTAGAATAGTTACTGTAAAGAAAACAGCTTTACCGGAACCTCACGGTAATAGCAGCCTTGTCTTAAGCATACATGTATATTTCTTCCTTAATTGCTGGTGATTCTGAATGTAACGCATTCGTGTGGTACTGTAGAACTACAAAGAAAATAATACTCACGACATCTCTAAATATCAATTCTGAAAAACAATTGACCATTTCTCCAATGCCTTGATCCACTGTACTACCGCTATCAATGCTGTCATTAAACCTGTTTCTATGTTTATCTCGAACATCAACATCCTTCTATATCCGGAAGCGTGGGTGACAGAGGATCTTTGGGAACTGTAGTCCTTAACAAGTCGACCTGTTGTTAATTTTCAAATCGAACCTTATTAAAAGACTCTGCTTTCCAGAATCCTCTAGTGCATGAGAGGCGGGGTTTATGGTTTTGTTGGCATTACACATGCTTCACACTGGCCCATGGATCTGTCTGTCATTTGTATTAAACTAGCTTTACATTTGAACAAGGCTCAACCCCCGGTAGAGATCATTCTAACCAGTGACCTTTCATGACGGTTTCTTAATTCAAGTTGGAAATGATACAATTTTAAATGAACCAATGTTGTTTTCTTTTTCTTTTATTAATCATTGTCCAAAATGTTCTCGATGAAGGTGGATATTATGAAGCCTTATAAACACTTCTAGCTCAAGTGGAACACAGTTGTGAGCCATTTGAACTCAAAAGGTAAAAAAAAAAAAAAAAAAAAAAAAAAAACTGCTGAAAACAGCACTATATATGACATTTGACCTCTGATAATGTCACATGATCAGGCTGTGTGGTCCAGTGGTTAAAGAAAAGGGCTTGTAGTCAGGAGGTCCCTGGTTCAAATCCTACCTCAGCCACTGACTCACTGTGTGACCCTGAGCAAGTCACCTAACCTCCTTGTGCTCCGTCTTTTGGGTGAGACGTAATTGTAAGTGACTCTGCAGCTGATGCATAGTTCACACACCCTAGACTCTAAGTCGCCTTGGATAAAGGCGTCTGCTAAATAAACAAATAATAATAAACAAATAACTACCCCACACTGTGACATATTACATAAAACACAGAGGCACACTGATACTACTTTTGTGTTAGTCCAGTGTGTCATTTGTCAACTTTTTCAAATACTAATTTCATGTAAGTTACATGAAAAACGGCCTGTAATTTTTTACTGTATGTTTTACCACATTGCCATTAACATACCTACCCTAGAAGGATGTATTAGGCCCTAGCCTGTCCCAAGCATTGAATGTTATCATACGTAGAGAGACTATTAGTGTAACGGATCAGACATACTATTGGATTAATAAAGCTGAATGTGTTTGTGAGGTACTCTCCCTTGCTTTAAATAGTAAACATGAGTATAGTGTAGATAATAATTCACGAACATTTCTCTGCAATATTATTCTGAAGCAATACCAATGCATACTGTTTGCACCCCATAGAAAACGAACTGTGTGATGTCGATCTATCTATCTATCTATCTATCTATCTATCTATCTATCTATCTATCTATCTATCTATCTATCTATCTATCTCTATACATTTAACAATTTAAACTGTACTTTAACAGAATGCAGGGTGTTTTTCTTGAAATTAAAATTAATACACAGCAATTGTTATAGAAAACATAATGAGCCAAATCAATCAATCAATTAATTAATTAATTTTTATATAGCACCTTTCATGGCAAGCCATCCCAAAGTCTTTACAAAACAAGCACAAATTGAACTATAATATTAAACATTAATTACAACAATTACAAATACGAACAATTGAAATATAAAATGTCTACTTTCCATAAGCTTGGAAAAAACTGTAGGTTTTTAATAGAGACTTAAATTCCTCCAGTGTCAAGGTTTCTGACAACTGGATGCAGGGAATTAAGTTGTTGGCAAACTTCCTCCTGGGCCAGGCTAAGCTGGCCATATTGAAGAGCAGGAAGAACAGAGAGAGGGAATTATTATTATTATTATTATTATTATTATTATTATTATTATTATTATTATTATTATTATTATTATTATTGCAGTAGTCTAGACGGGAGAGTACCAGGGCCTAGATGAGGAGTTGCGTGGAGTAGTTGCTGAGGAAGGGTCGGATTCTTCGTATGTTGCTCAGGAAGAATCAGCAGGTGCGTGCCAGAGTGGAGATGTGCTAAGAGTAGGAGAGGCAGGGGTCCAGGGTTACTCCAAGATTCTTGGCTGAGGAGGAGGGCGAGAATGTGGTAGATTCCAGAGAAATGGAGGTAGAGAGATCAGAGGAGGGGGAAGATGAGGAGGGGAAGAAAAGGAGGTCAGATTTAGAGAGGCTGAGTTTGAGGTGATGCAAGTGCATCCAGGAGATAGCAGACAGACAGGTAGATACAGGAGGGGATGGTGGGATCAGAGGGGGGAATGAGAGGAAGATCTGAGCATCATCAGCATAGAAATGGTATGAGAAACCATAGGATGCAATGAGGGGGACCAGGGAGCGGGTGTAGAGAGAGAACAGGAGAGGACCCAAGACTGATCCCTGGGCAACTCCTGTTGAGAGAGGGTGAGGTGTGGAGGTTGAACCTCGCCAGGTTACCTGGTAGGTGCGGTCGGAGAGTCGGAGAAGAACCAGGCCAGAGCAGTGCCGGAGATTCCCAGGTCAGCAAGAGAGGATAGGAGAATAGAGTGATCGACAGTGTCAAAGGCAGCAGAGAGATTGAGGAGAATTAGGACAGAAGTGAGAGAGGCAGCACGGGCAAAGTTTAACGAGAGAGGACAGAGGACAGGAGTGAGAGAACAGAATGACAGGGATGTGAGAGACAGTCATAGCAGGACAGTAGTAGTAGGAGCAGCGGCGGTGGGGGGAGGGTACAGACCTGTCTAGCAGTTGGCATCTTCTAGAGCACTGCTAGGTTCAGAATTTCTCCAACAGCCTCTCTTCGCAGGTCTCTCCCTGCTGGACTCCCACAGCTAGACTCCCGGCTCTTTGGTAGAGATGCTGTTCGGTTGGCTGGTGCTTCATGCTGGCACACAAATAGGCTAGCTGTCTATTATACTAACTAGATGGATAAAAGCTGTGTGTAAACCAATCAAATTGCAAATCAACCTCTATTCAATTTAACCACACTCACCTGGTACTAATCACAAACAGTAAATCTCCTAATTAAAACAAAAACCACCTTTATAATGTTACTTAAATACAGCTAATGTTAATTTCTTGAAGCAGGATCACTTACCTATCTGCCTCTGACTCTGGTTACCTGTAGACTGGTGATGTTATGATGGTGTTGATGACGTCTCGGATTAGGCTTGAGTTCACCTACTACAGCCTGGTCCATCTGCTGGACATGTTCCATATAACCTGCCTGTTTGTCTTCCCTGGTCTGTTATGATTGGTTGTTATCTGTCTGATGTCTGAGCCCTGGTAGCCTATTTGCATAAGGGGTTGGGGCTAAGGTTAAAAGAAGGCGCTAGGATGCCATTTTGTGCTGTTATTTGAATCAAGTGTGTAACCAGAGAAGCTGACAGAGCTGTGGACTCTGGATAGAGAAAGGTGTGCTCAATAAAGTCCTTTGAAAGAGATAAATCGTCTCTCCCTGTTGAAATGCAACAGTGTTTATTTCTGTATACACATTTTCCATTATCAAAAATTACACTAAAAAGTAACATAAACTACACACATTAACTCTATCAAGCAGTAATCACAGGTACAAATACAGAAACACACTATATAAAGTTTCTTTCAAACAAATGGGGTCACTAAAAACTGGTTAAAAATACGAGAATGTTCGCTCAAACTTGGAAAGGTGTGTAATTGAACTTTAATTGAATTGAACAAGTGGTTATATGTAAAAATGGGGAGGGGGGGGCAATTTTAGTTTTACAACTACAATACAAAAATGCAATGATGACATGGATTAAAAACTCTTTACTGTCAGCATGTTACAGAAATTATCCTCTAGTTTTACATAGTAAATGCTGTAACCTCAGATGCGTTCACCTTTAAAATATATTCCTCTAGTCCCACTGTCGATACCCGCAGCAATTTCACATAGCCAATTTCCTGAGGAAGCTAACATAGAAGTCACTATCTATATAATGTTCAGAAGAAGATGCAGGTTCAGTTATTTCACCAACATTGTATGTGGGGTTTCATTTTAATTCACCCGCAACAGCACAGACATTCACATGTCCTGTGGTTTGGCCAGAAGGTTCATCAGATGAAGCTCCTAAATTCAAAGTCACCCCATAAAAGCTGAGATAGCATGTCGGGCCACTGACAGGTGTCAACATATCATCTGCTGGGGGGGTGGGGGGGGGAGGGGGAGTTATACAAAACAGTGTTGCAAGTGATACAACTATTGTTTACTAAAACAATTCTCCTTTATATCTCAACTCTGTTCTACAATAAAGATAATTCCCCATTGACATTAGCCAAGTGTACAGTATACTGGCCTAAACTACTTTCCTTTCAGTGCATTCAAAGAAAATTTCAATAACCAGGAGACCGAGAGGTCTCTGGTTATATAACAATATAATTACATTTTCTTTAAACAAACACAACACAGTCTGCGACGGCAATATGAAAGCAGAGCAGGGATGTCTCCAGGGTACTGTATTGGAAGCAAATATTTGTTTTTTGGTAAGCATACATCTAACTGAAAGAACTTGATAATTATGAAAGGAACAAAAAATGCAACATCTGTCTTTTTCTTTGAAATTATAGAAGGTCAGAAATTGAAACATTGTAAAATATGGAATTGTTCAAAATAAGGCAATGTAAGGCAGACATTGAAGCAATTGTAGCTGACAGGATTGGAATGAAGGAGAGGGAGAGGTTGCCATGAAGATCATATTATAAAATTTCCAATGGAAGTCACCCTCAAAGAGCTCCCATCCACCATCAGAACCATATTGTACCTTGAAAAAGATGACCTTGTAGTAAAACAAGCTTCCTTTCTTGCTTACCTCCAATAGACAGTTGCATACAATTACTTGTAGCAGTAGCAGGTTATAAATGACAAACTTCCTTTGCCATTTAAAATATATTTTGTAAACTGAATGAGCTGAAGATTTAAACTAGGCACACACATCCTTGTTCAACACATTCTATGGTACTTGCCACATCTAAATGTTTGAACAGGCTTAGATGCATGCAGATAAACATGCTTTATGGATATAAGGGGAAACAACACAGTGAAACATTTACACATAGCTAGACCATACCACCTACTTCTTAGTTTTGAATGATAAGTGTAATATATTGTGGGGAATGCTTGACTTGATTTACCTTGCACTTTTTATATTCAGTATCAATAATTAATCAGAATTATTTGAAAATCTTGTAACCTAACTCAAACAAATTGCTTAGCATTGTTATCTTCACATAAAGCAATAATACAAGAATGGTATTACCTTTTGTAGATATGCCCTTTATCACCGTAACTAAAGGGTGGGCAATTGGAAGATCCCAATGTCCGTTTGGTTGTTAAAGTGTCTGTGAGTGAAGGCAGGGCTGTCAAGAGGGTAACAGACAGAGACTGGGAGGGGAGAGCTCTCTTAGTTGCTCCAGTGGAGCAGGGCAGAGAAACAGAGAGACAGGTCGACAGAAGAAAAGCAGGAGAACAAAATAGGGGGTAAGCAGAAGGAAGCATTGGGGATACAACTCATAGAATGGTGCCATTTTTACTTTTCTGTGTTGGTTGGTTTTCTTTGCTGCCTTCAGATGTTACAGATTCTCTTTCACCACTGTTTGGTTTGCTAAGTAAAAACGTATACGTTTAGTGTCATATACCCTGAATAGCACTAATCTTAGACTACCTTACTAAAGTATCATAAGGTAGTTCAAGATTAGTGCTACTCAGGGTCTGTCAAACCAGCTGTGAAGAAACTAGGGGGGTAATTTGATTAAGCTTTAGCGGGGATAAGGTGGGATAAGGTGGTTGATGCAATCCAGGGTGATTCCCCTGTGCTGTACAACATTCTAATACAATTTTGTGATTCTATACTTTTCTTAAAAAGACAAAATGCATTAATTGAAAGTTAAAGTTTTGATATAAACTATTACTAATCTCTAATTGGGCAATCACACATCCACCCAATAAAATAATTCACAATATCACGACAACTGGAGCCATATCATAACAACATATTGACAGCTTAATATTAATCTGCTAACAGGTAAACAAAAACAAAAAAGGAGGTGGGGAAATTGAAGATAATGGGGACTCCATGCTGCCCTCCCATTTCAGTCAGGAAAATGAATGCAATAGAGAACAATGCTTTGACAACAAATACTTTGTTATACATATTTTCATTACATCTTTGGCCTTTGGCCTCACCCTTCGAGGTACTCCTGCCCATAATTTAGGTTGCTGATAGTGGAGAGGCTGACCATAGGGAAGCCATGAGCAGGGGGGCAGGATAGCTGCCCCTCCCCTTACACAAAGCCGAAAACGGGTGGATGCTGGGGAGAAGGCAAACTCTGACATATAGCGGCACGAATGGATTGAGGTAAAATATAAAGCCCTTTCTAGCTGATCTTTGCATGTGTTGTTAATCAAATAGGAGGCTGTGTGGTCCAGTGGTTAAAGAAAAAGGCTTGTAACCAGGAGGTCCCCGGTTCAAATCCCACGTCAGCCACTGACTCATTGTGTGACTCCGAGCATGTCACTTAACCTCCTTGTGCTCCGTCTTTCAGGTGAGATGTAATTGTAAGTGACTCTGCAGCTGATGCATAGTTCACACACCCTAGTCTCTATAAGTTGCCTTGGATAAAGGCGTCTGCTAAATAATAATAATAAAATAATGAATGAGATACTAGCCATTTGACGGACAAAAGTTCTGGTAATGAGGGTGCCTAATATGCTTGATTTTTACGATCTTAAAAGTGAGTTCCCTGGCTGAACCACCACTTTGCTAAATTACTGGTAATGGCAGCAAACCATCCAAATTCAAATTGTAACAGGAGACACGTTGCTAGGCAACCAATTGAGCAGGTAGGCTCGCCTGGCACTGAGCTGATCGGGAGGTCCGGATTGCCTTGGGGGGGCCTGCCTGGGGAGGCTGTGTGGAGCTCAAAAAACGTCTGCGCCACAGCTCGAGGCTACTGCACAGCCATAGCCATACAGACTGGCACTGAGCAAAAGCTTGCTGTGTTTACATCGAGGAGGACAGCGTCCACTCCAAGACGGTGCTCGTGCAGATGGTATTCGTGAAGGCATTGCCCAGCCGAGGCCGTCAGGAAAAGGCTGCAGCCGCCAGGAGTATGTCGGGACTTCATTAGGTCAGTTTAGGGGATTTGATCCCGAACAAGTATAGAGAGGTTTCGTAGTGTTGTAGGTTCCTGGAGCGGGACATCTCTTTTAGTGAGGTTAACGCTTGCTTTGTTTGGTTTTTAGCTATGTTTTGTTTTCTTTTCTTTATTAAATCTGGCACTAGAATTACAATTGTTGGTACCCTAGCGTCGGGGCCTGTGTTTAATAAATCTGCACGCCTGTGCGGGGCAACAATCACTGCTGTGTCTGATTCAGTATTATTCAATGACGACCCACGTATGTAACATCACCCTGTTACGGGGCTCAATAGCTATTATTACTGTTTGTAAAATTATAAATAAAGCACACACACACACACGCACACACACACACACACACACACACACACGTAAGAAGACACTCATCTGAACATGTTTTTTTAAAACATCGGAAGAAAAATCATTATCAAGATTGTAAGTGCCTAATTAGTATGTTAGTAAGTAATGATGATAAATATCATTTTATTATCAAATTGTTGTACTCCTTGATACTGAGATTGGTAAAATATCACAAAGGTGGTTTGCTGGGTCATGCCTCATAACACCCACAGCTGTTGTGATATTTCAGTACATCACAACAAACTGTCGGTACGATAATTCTGAAATAACTAATTATATCACTAAATATAATTAGTTATTTCAGTTATCAATTTATATAAACTGCAATTTTTTCCCACAAAGTAATAATTGATATCCCAAGAAAATAAATGAACTAGATCTATGGTCTCAGGGGTGTTTTTACATGCAAGACTAAACAGTAATTAATAAATTGATTTAAAAAAATCACACTAAAACAGATGCAACAGGGGAAACCTAAGATCAAAAGTAAAAGTTCCAAGTTTCTATATTAGGTGCAGCAGTAGTATATGGAAATGAATAAGAGATTAAACATTGTGGATCTGAACATCAAATAAGTTCTGGGTTGAATGTCAAAAGCAGATGCGAATAGTCTAGTGGTTCTTTGAAGATAAAAGAGCTCATTCTAATAAAACTTTCAGACAACAGCTTAGTAAGTAAATAAGGTATTCTTTAAACCCAACCCATCCCCATGGTTTCTCCAATAGAGGGCTGTCCTGCAGCTGATTGCAATAGAGTCTTTCTGGGTACGTGTAACTACATGCTCCCCCTAATATGGCCACCTTCCGGTTTCCACCTACCATCAAGGCAGTCCATCTGAGAGGTAGCATACCACCATCCTTACACAGTGCCCTTTCTAGTCGGGAGGGAGATTTAACAACATTGATCCTTTCTTTCTTTATCACAGCTTCCAGTGGAGTTCAGAGTAAAATTTAAAATCCTGCCATTAAATTTTAAGGCTCTGCATGGGTGAGCACCAAACTATATACTGTATGTGACCTTCTTTCACCATATACTCCTATGCGTAGCCTTTGATCTTTTGACTCTGGTTTACTATCAGTACCTAGAACTAAGCAGAGTTCTTTTGGTGACCGAGCGTTTTCTTGTATTGCACCTAAGCTGTTGAATGACCTTCCGAAGGTCATAAGGACAGTGATACTGTTATTATTTTTAAATGTTCTGTTTTATATTTGTAATTAATTTAGAACAATTTGTAGATTTTATTTTTCACTTTGACATTATGGATTTTTTGTGTTGATCAGTGGCACAAACTCCTAATTAAATCCATTTTGATTCCTTGTTGTAACACAATAAAATGTGGAAAAGTCCAAGGGGGGTGAATACTTTTGAGAACCACTGTAAGAGGGTCGGTATTTCTTGTTCTATTTTTCCTGGGTTTACCTGCTCCTTCATCTGGATCAATCATCTTTTCCCGTCTTTGTCAATTACCTTTCTGAGCATGGCTTTTAGGGTCTTAAAAAAATGCTCAACAAGTCCATCTGTTTGTGGGTGGTACACAGAGTTTCTCAGGTGTTTTATTTTTAACAATTTACACAGCTCCTTGGTAACTCGAGACATACATGGGGTCAGTTAGTATCTCCTTTGGAATTCTACTAAACTCTACTAAACATGTCCATTAGCCCATTTTTCAATCGTTTTTGCTGACGTTTTTCAAAGTGGTATGGCCTCGGGATACCGAGTGGTATTATCAAGAATTACTGAAATGTGTTGGTACCCCCTAGCAGATTTTCCTAACAATCCTACTAAATCCATTCCTATACGATCAAATGGCATTTCAATAATGGACAGTGGAATCAAAGGAATCCAAATACTTTTAAATGGTGCTTTCTCTTGACAGACAGGACATGCGTACAGTGTTTGTCCACCACTTGGATTCCCAGCTCAAAGGAATTGTGATTTTCTTTCTTTTGTTTTATCCTAAGTATCCCCCCACCCTCCTCCCGAACACATGGTCAAGTGCTAAATCTAACACCATTCTTCTAAAAGGCTGTGGGATCAGTAACCCTTTTTGTCCACACGATACAGCAAATAATTTTTCATTTCGAAGAATGGAAAAGAGAGAGGTACTTGAGGCTTTACAGGGGTTCCATTTACCGCTACTACTCTTTCTCTAGCAAACTTTAAAGTGGGATCAAACAATTGGGCAGTACCAAATATTTCGGTGGGTAAGCTTAACTTCGTCTGTGTCACTGGAATGGGACTGACCGGGGTGGTTTCCTTGGTCCAGTCCGTCTCCTGCCAGAGCTTCTAAAGGGGAAAAATAGACACCTTTTGAACCCAAGTTATATATAGAAACACAACACTCAAGTCTAATGGATTTAATCAAATATTTTAAACATAGATATCAAACAAAATCACAGAAAATGTGAACAAAAATACAGATCAAAGAATCATGATACGTTTTTAGTATGAAACGTGACACAGCACCAAAATGAAAACATTACAAAGTTAGTATCGGGTATGACCTCCCTGAGCATTAACACAATCCTGGCAGCGTTAACACATAGACCTGATCAGCCTCTGGATAGACTGCTGTGGGATGTTCCGCCACTCTTCCTGTGTAGGTGCAGCCAGCTGGCAAAGGTTGGCTGGTCGTGGTTGTCTCCTGTGGATGGCACTGGCGATTTGGTCCCACAGATGTTGTATTGGTCAGGAGAAAAAGCTGGCCATGGCAAGACCGTAACATTGTTTTTTGAAGTTGTGCAATTATAATCCTAGCACTGTGTGGTCTTGCATTGTCCTTCTGCAAAATCGAATTGGCTTGCAGGAACAGAAAAACTGTTGCCTCAAGGACTTCGTCAATGTATCGCTGAGCAGTAGCCTACTAACTAATAACAGGATAGCTAAGTTGCTTGCCGTTTTACCCCGATTACAATAATAAATACAATGATTTTAATAATATCCTTCGTGTTGATCTTTTCTAGCTCAGTCTTTCCACCATACTCCCAGGCCTTAGCCCAACACAGACCATCAGGAGGCGGATTCAGGGTCTTGAAATACATCTGTTGTTAAAACACAGGTCTCTTGGATTCCTTGGAACCCACCTGCAAAGCCTGCTGGGAAGTGTAGTTTTTGCACTGCCCTTAAGGCTTTTGGACTACAATGTTTTACCCTGTGGTTATTGATGGTTTAAGCGTTCCTATATATCTCCCCACTACAACTCTACCTCACACTTTATATAAATAAAGTGTCTAGTGTTGTGTATCTATACAGTATATATATATATTGTAAGGCAGCGGGATGTGTGAGACAGCAGGGATGGGGTTAAAACTTCCCTGAAGGGAAAAAAATGCACCTTTTGTATTGTTTAATTGTTTTACTTTATTGGGTAATTGATGTGGTAATTGTTTTATTATGAATCATTCCCTGCACCTGGTGCTTATTATTAAATTAGAGCCAGGTGCAGGGTATTTAAGAAGAGCAGTTAGTCTGCTCTGGGCTGCTGAGTAGAAGGAAGCAGAGCTGTTACTGGTGTGAACCTTGTTTTTGTCAAATTGTTGATAATTTAGTTTTGAATGTAGCCTATTTTTGTCCGCTTTACAGGGCTTGTTTAATTAGTGATAAATATGGTGGTTGTTGACAATAAGCAGCACAGGTAGGTGTTGCACACTGATGACATAGGAAGGAGTAATATGAAACAAATATTAGTCATGTTCATACGTAAGAATGTAACTAATATCAGGATTTCGTTTTATAAACAAACAGTTTCCCCATAACATCCCCAAAACCTCATTGCTGTTCATTTTTAAATATCAAAATTTGATTGTTTTCACAAAATGACATAATTAAATTATCATTTCATCTGATAACATACAATAAACAAATCACAAGTATCAGTTAATAACCGTGTTGCTGTTCTTGTGCATCACAGCTGGTCTAGTGTTGTGTTATAGTCACGCCTGGAGACAGCATGTTGTCAGGCGAGGGATCTTTTTTTTGCTTTGTTTGTGCCATTGTAGGGGACGACTGCATACTGTTCCTATGTGACAATACCCCATGAGGTATCAAACTATGGGGATGGAAGAGGTGACTGAAGGCTGCAGTGGCTTTAGGTAATGCTTTCCAGGTTTACCAACATGTATTTTGCCTTGAGATACAGTATTACACCGAGTGAAGGAAAAAACGGTTGGTACAAAAAAATCTGGATCTAGCACAGCGATCATATCAGTGCTTATATCACTGTAAACAACAGAAGCAGACAGGATACACAGCCTAATCTACAAGATTGTGTGTTGGTTAATAGATAGTGTAAACGATCGCACCACTCACGGGTTCGTGCCCCTTTAAAAATACGACCCAGAACACAGCGGAATGGATTTTTCTGCGCTGGCGCACTATTTTTAATTAAACACAAAAACAAACAAAATAAAACAGAAACAAAATAAACACCTAGCTCCGCTTGGAGCGCTGACTATACACGAAAAGTTCCTGCCTAATTTGCAGGACGGCTAAACCGTTTACCTGACACCACAAACAAAACACACACGGGCTTAACACAGACCCAAGACTCCACACTTGTTGGATTTGATAAACTAGACTTGATAAACTAGCCAGAGGAGCAAAGTGACATGGTGTCACTTTGGTGTGCATGAGAATATATACAGGGGCCATGCCATGTACATCTTTAAAAGTGAGAAAGAAGATCTTGAAACGTTAACAGGATTTATTATTTAAAAGTAAGTCGTGAGTTAAGAATAATAAAAGTATGATGTAGTCTTTTCGCTTCACCAAGCAGAGTTGGACAGTGGGCAATGGTCTCTTTAAAGTCGAGTTCAGCCCTATCTCTGACATCGTAGGTTTCATTCAAAGTAGCTCAATGCCTTTTAATACTGAAAGATCATATTATCTAACATAAATGCTTTTACATTAAAAAATGTTTAACATGCTGAATAAAACATTTGTCAATCAGAAATCTCAAAGAATGTGTGATGTGACATTTATTCTTTCATAAATCAACGTATTCTCCTGTGGCTTGCCTTTTCCTTCTCTTCTGAAACACAGCTAGGGGCACAAATCATACTTTGGGGCATGTTGATGATTGCCAGTCACGATTCCTGCCTTGTTTACTATAATGAGGAGGGTTATAAATGCATGTGACCGTTCTTGGCTGGCATTTGCATAGATGAATGATTTGTCCAGTCATTTGCTCTCCAGTGATTTGAGCCCCTATTGTCAGCACAAAGAGCATTCAGTCTCCCTGGAATCCGCGACAGCCAATCTCTCATTAGCAAACATCCTGTGCCAAGAATGATTCAGATAATTACCGCTGAATAGCTAAACTGTTTCAAAAAAGACATTTTATTTGACAGCACCAAACATCAAGTTTTTTTTTGAATTGCTGACATTCAGAAAAGTCAAAGAGCATTTTCTTAAAAAAAAAAAAAAGAACAAAAAGGCCCTCTGTAACAAGTCTGATAGTTTTACCCCAAGGTTGACTTTTAACTCCAGCCAATGGAAGAGCAAATACCACCTGACATTGAGGAAGGTTTAAATAAAGCTGTATATAAGTATTTGCAAGTTTAGCTGTATTTAATTTCCAAGCTTTACTTTTATATAGGCTGATACTTTATTGTTTATGGTTTATACACTGCAATCTGTTTCAGTTTATACCTTTTTTTGTGACAGGACCAGGATGGATATTATTATTATTATTATTATTATTATTATTATTATTATTATTATTATTATTATTATTATTATTATTATTATTATTATTTGTACAATGCTTCCACGTTATCTGAATTTCCTGGCAAAAGAGAAAATTGAAAATTTAAAGGAATAAATTAGTGAAGGGTCCTTACACAGTTATGTATAGTACAATGTCTTTTACATATTTAACTATAAACATGGCCTAACCATGATAACCAGATTCATGAATTATCAAAATGTTAACAAACAAGGCAGTCAATGGTCAGACATGCAAGAAGGAGTCACACACCAGAACTGTAAAACAATGTGGCATATTTTTTGTTTAAAAATAAACAATATATGCAAATCAATAATTCAGTCCCTTTATGGCTGGGTCTGGAGTTACAGCATACACCCAAGCTGAAAGCTATTGCATTGACCAGGACATAGAGCACAGATATCTACTTTCCCTGAGTCCCAGACTGAATTGAGGAGCTGTCTCCACACTTCTGCTATATACATGTGGCCAGACTAAATTGGAAACCAGTTATCCAATTTAGCCTGATCACAGGGTTTTGGCCAAGGGATTTTTAACCATATCCCAGCCACAAAAAAAAAAAAAAAAACATTAAATTATTGACATACAAATGCAATCTCTGTGGGTTAAGGAATTTATGCCCATTGTCTGCCACTTTTTCAATCCTTGGGGCAACAGTTTTCCACTGCAAGCTGTTTTTGTATATTATATTGCCAGGCTCCCATTTAGAAATAAATTAACTTAATTTGTTATTTGGAATTAATTTTGAACAACACAGTACATTCTTGCTAACCCCCATAGTCCAAATTGACCAATCACCCAAACCATGCTATCATAAAGAAATCCATGCTGGTAGCAGCTGTAATAAAATCAAATAAAATAAAATAATAATACTTCCTATTTTACATATGTAAAACATTTACAATTGTCTCTCTTTTTTATATTTATTCTTGAAGAAATGAAAATGATCCTCATTTGAGTAATACAGTTTTTGAAAAGTAATTCTGGGTACTATGCTGTACTTTAGAAATTAGTAAAACTGACAGCTGTCCTGTGAGTCATTCTGTCACTTATCCTATTGGGAGACAACACTCATACATCACGCCAGCATGAAATGCTGTTGTCAGTACAACTTATTAATATAAATCATTCTGTATTTTATTAAAGAGAACATGAGCCATCTTTTCCTGCTCTAAGGGAATTCCAAACTGATTTGTTCAGTGTTGGTAAGATGCCCTCACCTCCTGGAGACATCCTCTTCCAAAGGGTTTTGATTAGTGGTGGGGAACGATATGAACATTTTATATCAATATCGTGCATGTTTTTTGATATCGATATCGATAATATCGGGTCTTCTAAAACACAGAAAAATATAATCACACAATTGCAATATCAAATATTTGCATATGAAAGCAATAACTTACTTTAACTTCATGGTGCTTTGCTTCATACTATCCATGGAGAAAAACACAGTCTTATTATAAATATTTTACAATGCCATCATGATCCACCTCAAAACGTTCATTTTCTGCCCGTACAGCACACTTGTGCCAATCGTGCCAAACTTAATACTTTAGTGTGTGGTATTTCTTAGGAGACTGGTACGCATGGAGTGTGTTGTATCTTAATATAAAATAAACTTGATTATATTGTATTTTAACAGTATTAGTATTAAAAAAAATATGTCCACGATATCACGATATAGAAATTTTTATCAATATCATATCAAAATATCGATACTGGTGCCCATTACTAGTTTTTTCTATCTGCCACTGAGACTGACTTGGAGGTGATTTGATATAATTCCTGTTTGTTTTCATCAGTGGCGGATTCAGATCAAAACAATTGTGGCTGTCAGCCCCAGTTGGGATTGCAGTTGGCAGACCTTGATTTCTCCAACTTGCACTTATGGCATTCTAATGAGCATCCATGCAAAAGTTGTGAAAGGCGGGTGTTGTTATTCACCTATGTTGTTTATCCTGTGCCAAAAATAAAACACCCATCCCTGCTCTTAACTAATAACATGTATTAGTAAATATATTTGTATTTTAAGTAATTTAACCGATCCTTCTCTAATTCTGTTTGCCATTAGCTGAAGAAAGTGCTTTATTTATTTTATACGATAACATTTTTCAAACAAACTGCAGCACCACAGTGTTTTGAGCAAATTATAGATCTTAATAACAGAATAACTCATACTCAAACATATTGTGCAACTTTAGGGTTCTTTTAAAGATTTAAAATTCTGATCATCTTTAAAAAATACACATACAATTGCTCTGCCTTTTCAGCTTTTGGGTGTAGTAAAATATGAAATGTAAAAGTTCAAATCATTGCATGAAAGTAAGTGACAGCGCCTGCACTGCCACCACGTACACATTACACAACAGAAGCACATGGGTTTGGTGTACAGTACTGCAGTTTTTTCTTTTTTTTCTTAAATGTGATATATATATATATATATATATATATATATATATATATATATATATATATATATATATATATATATATATATATATCCTTCTCCAGGGTCCCCTTTGGGGCATTGGGTCCCAGCAAAATGTACCCATCCTCCTCACCCTCTTGGTGGGCCTGGATGTAACTGTGGTAACGTTTAGCAAATGTGATAAGCAGGGATCATAGGAATCTGTTTGCTGCGGAATAACACAGAAAAATACAGATTTTCTATGCTGTCAGAGAATTTTTTGTTTTACACTTGGGACAGGGCAAAAAACATTTTGTTTGATAACCAAATCAATATATCTATCTAAAGATCGGGTCAATTAGTTTGGCAATAGCCATCCAGATGACAAAAACTAACTCTGATATAAAGTGCTATGAATACTAGTTTTTATTATTACGACACAGAAGTATTTGTAATGTTTAAAGTAAAATGGTAAGTTTGTTTATATTATTGATTGATGACACTGGTCAGCTTGTAACTTCCTTAGAATTTAAAAGTGTACCAATAAATACTTCCCGTGTTAACTGTTATTCAGTAGTATTGTTTGTGTATCTTATAATGTGAAAGGGGAACTAAATTTTAGAATTTTATTTTAATTGCAGAATAATAGGATCCCTTGTGATAAGGCTTTATATTACATGGATAGTAGCTATATTCACCCTTTGGCCCATGCTAAAAAAAAAGTCGTATTGTGACGTCAAAAAGTCGTATTACATGGTTACCGCATAATACGACTTTCCCTGTCAATCAAGATTAGCTCTAGCAAAACCTGTTTGTCTCAAACTCAACATATTGTCCCATTTTCAACACCCAGCTGACACCACTGCTCGAAAAACTTTTATTAGTCAACAATAAAATGTAAACACATCCAAGAAAACCAAATTTAAATGTTACCTAATATTACTGGTAACTTAAAAAGACGGCAGTGAAAGTATATTGTTGCACTGTGTGTATGGACCCTCTCTCTTTCAGTTGCTGTCTCCTAGCAACAGTGCTGCTGAGGGCCCTTTCTACAGAGGCTCTGGTCAGACTGTGAAACTGGATTGCCAAATAAAGAGCTAAATTTCCTTAAGCAATGGTCTTTTCTTTATAGACCCAGTAGGCGGCTTTTTTTAAGATTACGATACTATTCTGAAATGAAACTGTTTTATTGTGTTTAAACATTACAAAAAGACAGCAGTGAGAACCTATGAAAACGGGAAAGGTACGTTCTATTCTGAGTAGTATTGATAGATATCTTGAACAACAACATATTGTATCATATTTATTAAATCCATGTAATATTAAAAATAACATATGGGCTGCAGTGTATTAGGAGAAAATATTTTATCTCGTCTTTTTGTTCCATTTCATAAACAAGCCTTGATGAAGTATTTCTAGCAATGCTCGGCAGCCCATACATTATTCTATATATCTTATTAGTTTATAAATGTGTTATTAACTAACTACTAATACAAAATGAACAACATTTGCAAATGCATTAAAAACAGTTAACAGTTAAAAACCAAAAGAGTGCTACATTAAATAAAGTCTGACTCTGAAAGCCCTTAGCCTGATGTTTTTATAACCATTGTTTTACTTCGTTTGGAGTATATTTTTGTGAACTGTACAAGCCCTTGTAAATTAGTGGGGAAATAAAGAGCAAAATGTACACATTTTTCTTCCGTTCATAGGGGAACTTCCATCTGTACAGAAAAAGGCCAGAGAGTATCTAACCAAACCATTGCATTCAACCAAAGTACAAACAATTGAAGCTAAAATGTCTGTGCCCCGAAAGCTCAGTGGGTTTAGCTCCAATGCAGCATGTAGTCTTGATTGACTGTAAAAGGTGCTGTCAGCTTCTCCAGGCATCACTGTCGAGAACTACTACTGTCATCTGCCAGCTCACTGCACCGCATGCAGGGAGTGCACTATTGCTTTCCATTTGATAACATGCTGCCAAATGTATGTTACTGTCTCATCACTATTTTACCTGCTATCAAAACTGGTAAATAATACATTTACCCCAATCTCTGCCTTTTGGAAAATCTGTAGATGTGCCAAACTGTTTGGATCCCACAGCTAGGCTTCCACAGGGACAGAAAAGCTGTGTAAGTAAACGTAAATTCATCATTAATAATGCTGACTGATTATGTGAACTGAACTTTTATAACTGTTCCTCTTAAGTTATTATTTGATAAAAAAACAACTATTGGACGTACACAGAAGCAGTGTCAATATTAACTGCCAACTGCCCAGAGTTTGGCAGAATAGATACTGTAGGGCCTTGTAATAATTCTTTCAGATGTCAATACAGACAACAAGCTGGGTCATATATACTGCAGTGCGAATGGACTGCTGTTTACTTAAAGGATACTGAGCTAACAAAATGATTTTTCTTTGCCACTGATAGTTACCCAGTTATTACCATGTTATTGCATGCTCTTATGCCCCTAAAGTGCTCCTGATACGACCTCTTTTCCTCTTTACTATCACCAATTGGTTTTGCTCATTGGCTGAAGCATGTTGTATGAGGGCTGGCACAGTATTATTGTATTATTTTCCCTGCAGTGCATTTAAACACAATCTTTGGATTTCAACAGGGGTAAAAGGGCATGTACCTGTATAGTAGGGTTTTTCATTTTCATTTTTGAGGAGTGCACATCATACTGTGATACACCTTTTAGAGCATTTATTGTTAGCTGACCGGGGTTCTTCACCGAAACATCATTCAAGCCTGTTAATTTTGGCACTAATGGCAGAGGCTTTGCTGCTTCATGCAATGATATTCAATTTATTTATTGTTTCAGACCAGCTGAGACAAAGCCTGACTTGAGTGTAGCACAAACCATAAGACACTGAAGTCCCTATAGGTCCTTAATGGAAAATTGTGCCAAAAGGAGGGACACAGTACTGTATTGTAATAGTGAAGTTATTCATTTTTAGATTCTACAAGAACGATGCATTCTGTATATAATTGAATAATTGCATTAAAAGAATACACAGGGGTTACATCTGAAAGTAGATAAGCATGTTTTCCATCCAACAGTCACTTCAAGAGTGTTTACATTGATACATCTGCCTGTTATAGCATTTAATGGCATAACCTGACAATTAACAGGTTTCACAAGATTTCAATGAAGAAACAGTCAACTCAAAACAAATACTTCACTCCAAAAGGCAAGTTATTTATTACAGTATTTTGTGCACTACACTCAAATGAAGAAGCCTTCACTTTAAACAATCCATCATATTCTTGGACATTGTGTATAATAATCGAAAACAGTAAATCAATCTTTAATTAAATATAAGCATTTTTTAAACATCCTCACCCTCCTGTCTCACTGCCTGTTGCTAAACCAAGATTTATAACCCGTGTTGTATTAGCTTTCCCTTACCTTCAACTTCTGATTTCCAGGAGCTTGGCTGCCTGATTTGAATGCAAATTAATACAAAAATATGCCAGTGTCATTATTTACATACATTTAAATACAATTGATATCTTACCAAATGTATACAAATGTATGCACCTCTCCATTGCCAGACTTTCATAAAAGAGCTGCAGTTGGCATTCTGAAGTAATACAAATATTGTATTATAATAAGGACTCACCTGTCTATTTAGAAAGTACTTAATTAGATGGTGAATAATAGCATATTTTCATTTATGTGGTCAAGGTAAGAAATATAAAGTTAAGTTCTAACGTTTTAATATGTGTGGATGTTAACAATGAAAAAAAAATACAGTATATTATTTAAACAGTTGTAGCAACACGTGGGGACGATAACGTTAAATTCTTCAGAACCCTGCTACTTACTCTTTAAGTTACCTTAGAGTACTTACCTCAACTGCCCTCACCTGCCCTTACTGACCAAAATGCTAGAAAGAGTGCAAAGAAGAGCGACCAGAATTATCCCGGTTTAAAAGGCATGTCGTTTGCAGACAGGCTCAAAGAATCTGTTCAGACTTGAACAAAGAACTTGAACGGTGATCTGAGTCAAGCATTCAAAATTCTAAAAAGTATTGACAATGTCGACTCCAGGGATTTTTTCAATCTGAAAAAGAAACAAGGACCAGGGGTCACAAATGGAAATTAGATAAAGGGGCATTCAGAAGAGAAAATAGGAGGCACTTTTACACAGAGAATTGTGAGGGTCTGGAACCAACTCCCCAGTAATGTTGTTGAAGCCGACACCCTGGGATCCTTTAAGAAGCTGCTTGATGAGATTCTGGGATCAATAAACTACTAACAACCAAGCGAGCAAGATAGGCCGATTGGCCTCCTCTCGCTTGTAAACTTTCTTATGTTCTTGTGTTCTAAAACAATACAGAATGTAAATTAGAAAATCACCTTTTATCACCTAATATATAGAAATGTATGAGGTTGCATGACAGGTCATGTGATCCACTAGACCTATATAAGCTGTGTGAAAGTTGTGTGCAAGTGTGCCTGTGCAGCTGCCTCACTCACATACTGCCTTACTGTGCTTCAAAGTAAGCTGCCTTACTTTAAAGCATCACTCCCATCAAGACAGTCTCACAGGTATTCCTTGAACGGCCACATCGGTCAGAGGTGTATTAAGGACATTTTTATTAATGGTTTGTTAATATTGTAAACCAATATCTATTAAAAACAGTAAGCTAAACATTTTACTACTTAAGGATTATCAGCTCCAAGCCATGGAGACTGCCAAAGCACCGCTACCTGCTCAATCAGGCACAGGAGACCTTATGACATTGACCCATCGAGCCTGCAGCTCTAGGTCTGGCCCCTGAACGGCTGCATTTGAGTCATCTGGGGCTTTCTAATTGACACCCTGCACCATCCACGTGTTCCCAGTATGGGTAAAAGTGGAGCGTTTTCCAGACGTGGTGTTGACCCCATGACCAGGGCCGGATTAAGTTTAATGGAGGCCCAGGGCTGTTATAGTTTTGGGGGCCCCTCTTTGTATATTTATTTGCTTCCATTTACTGTTTTACTACCACCATACTCGATTCACATTAATGTCAAATTATTCAGTCTTAGCTGATCCATATTTTACCTAATTTGATGTCTGCATTAGCGCCAGTTTTGAAAATGAGCAATGGTCACAGCGTTAGTTACTGGCAGTTTCAAATACAAAATGGGAAGTGCAAACTGCAGACTCTTTTGTCTTAATAGCAAGTTATCTGGAAATGTGTTGTCCTTATCTCTTACGAATATGTACGTGTATAGTAGGTTTATAATAGGTTTATAATAAATATATATGCGGCAGGGGCGGCGCCACGCTTGGGTCTGAGGGGCCTGGGCCCACCCATTTTGCTCATGGGCCCACCCAGTTATGGAGCGATTGACAATTAAAAACATTTCATGCCAAACCGTATCAGACTGTAATCCGCTGCGACGAGTCTAGCTCATCCTTGTGGTTCAAAAAAAAATATATCCCTCCCACCCATCTCAGCACCGTTGTCATGGTTATGAAAAAAAAAAGATTGGTGATTGGATGGCTGTGATATGAGATCTTACGTCTTCGATACTATAGTATCGAAATTACAGCGGGTCGGCAGCATACATACAGGAACATTTCTTTCATTGCACGGCATGCAAGCAACCAGCTTGTGCAGCTGCGGTTTAGTTATTTTTTACATTTGCAATTAGCTATCTAAGTACCTACACAGGGCAACAGTGTGGAGTAGTGGGTAGGGCTCTGGACTCCTGACTGGAAGGTCGTGGGTTCAATCCCAGGTGGGGGGCACTGCTGTTGTACACTCGAGCAAGTGAAAACCCAACTGTATAAATCGGTAATAGAATGTAAAAAAAAAAGTGTTATCTTGTAACAATTGTAAACCACCCTGGATAAGTGCGTATGCTAAGAAATATAATACAGAATGTTAAGCCAACTTTGCAGTAAATCATAACTATATTTGTGCCGACGAATTTTGTAAAAAGAAAACGAACCGACGAATCAACAAATGCGCCAGTAATGTAAGTACCTACATTTCATTTTATTTCAATTTTACAATTGTGTATGTAGGCCTACTTATAACCAGTTTACAGCTGGTTACACAATATTTTGTTTTGAAGTGTTTATTTTATTATAGTTTTTTCATTTTTTGAAGTCGTGCTATGCAGTAGGGTAATGTGAAAAAAGCCTTTTGTAAATAATGACTTAGTTTTCACAATTTTGTTAGTTTCTGTTTGCACTTTGTCAGATGAAACGGTTTTTGCAGTTATTGTGCACAGTGTGTTTATTTCTGTAGGTTGTATGCTTATGTGTTTTGTATTTGTAGTGTATATGTGCAACTACTGTTATAAACTGCAAAACATGTTCGCCTTGCTTCACTCGGCACCATACATTTTCAGTCTTGGCTACGTTGCGACGGGAGATATTTGATGTATTCAGAGTTTTAATTGATTTAAATCATGTTTGTAATGTAAACTATTTCCTGTGACGTCAGACCTTTGGTACTTGCCCGTCCACCCGAAGTTGGGGCCCACCCAAATGTCCATTCCTAGCTACGCCCCTGATATGCGGTCAAAAAAAATGTTTAGCAAATAATGCAAGGATAGTACACAGCGCTTTCTTATGTAATGTTGTTTTCTTATTATTATTTGTGTCAGCAGAATCAGCAGAGCTGCACACACAGGAACGACATTTTTTTTTAGCTGCCGGTATTTTAATATTAATTACTTTATTTGCATTTGGAACGAAAATTTCTCAGTCTAAAAGAAAACTACACGGAAAACACACACAACCCAAAACTACTATCAAAATAGAGTGAGAAAAAGGTGAGACTTATTTTTAATTTTTCCATGGAGATTGCCCCACTGTAATCCATATAAACCTAGGTAATTTCCTCCTGTTGATTTCTCTCCAATGTATTTTCCAAAGTATTGGTACTTCATACATTTGGTTGCTATGGTATTAAAATTGCGTGTCAGCGTTGGTGTTTTGTTTAACATATCTACCTAGAGATGACATTTGTTGTGTTTCTGCTTTTCAGTGTCACTCTCATACTTCCTCGGTGCTGCTTTGTCAGACATTTACAGGTTCTGATCTGCTTTACGTTTCTTGCCGCAGCACACCTGATAAAAAAGTGGCATGTGATTTGATCGCAGGTCAAGTCATATTATCAGGCAGTCCCTGCTCCTCCAACGCAATACTTGGTAAACAGCCTATGAAGGACATTGTTCCTCACTGGAGGCTAAATGTGGTGCTTAATGCACTCATGAAGCCTCCATTTGATCCCATGCATTCAGCTGAGCTGAAATTTTTATTGCTCAAAGTGGCTTTCTTGGTCGCCATCACCTGAGTGAGATGCAGGCATTCTCGATAGCAAAAGCCTGTTTAATGTTTACAGAGGCCAGGACAAAGGTCACGCTCCTTACCAATCCTGCCTTTTTGCCAAAGTCTATCTCAGCATTCCATGTCAGCCAGTCTGTGGAATTGGATGCTTTCCACCTCCTTTCCATTCTGACAGAGTGGCAGATCCATACGCTCTGCCCAGTGTGGGCCCTGGCGTACTACGTTGACGGAATGAAAAGTTGGAGGCAGTCCAAACAATTTTTTGTCTGCTATGGGACGAAGTCCCATGGTCAAGCCCTTTCTAAGCAGCTGCTGTCCAAGTGCACAGCAGACACGGTCAGGACTGCCTATGAGTTAGCCAACTTGCCCCCCCAGAAAAGATCCTGAAAACCCTGGTTTTGGAACTAAAGTGTTTCCCAGTTGACCCTTACAACACAGGCATAGAGGTGAGTTTCTCCCTCAGTTTATTCACACTAGCTACTTGTTACTGGGGTTCCATATGGTAACGCAGAAGGCAACCTCTCGCTTAGCTTTTTAGCATTCGTTCTGCAATATTGCAATTCACCCATAGGTTAATGGTTACATTTCGTACTTGAAAGGGAACGTTAGGTTATTATCATAACCCTGGTTACCTGAAATAGAAGTGTAACCATTAACCTGCAATGTCGCTGCGTCCATGATTGCAGCAGGCTTGAAGAAAAAATGACGCTTAGATCTGTGAGCGCAGTTCATATGTACCCTGAGGAGCGGGGCATGACTGCGTCACTGGCCTGTTGAGCAGCTTTGGCATATCAATATTCAGGTTTTGGGTCTTTAGGGAACCAGGGCTATGATAATAACCTAACTTTATCATGCTTTCTCACTTGAAATTCTCCTGTAAAAATAAAAACTGATATAAAAAGGCAAGTATGCAACAAAAAAAGAGCCCTACTGCTTTGAAAAAGGATTCTTACTTTAAAGCATCATGATTGTCTTGTCTTATTGCATTGTTTGTAACGACCTCTATTCAAACTTCAGAAGGGAATTTAATTGGTTTTATGAAATCAGTTGTATTGCATATCAGAATTATTAAAAGACCAGTGCATATCACAACCTTGATCTTTACCCTTGATTCGTAAGCATTTTTTAAATACATATTAATGTGCTAAAAAGAACAGCAAACAGCAGTCTAGCATATTATTTTGTGTATACTGAACTGATGAGGTTTTTTTTTTAATTACAGGCTTGTGAAAGGAATTTTAGACAATCAGTTTGGAGCGTGTCCCTATATAGTTCTGATTCTTTTTAATGTTTGTGGATGCAAATTAGCATTCCTAAACTCTTTCCATGAAGGCAAACCTTTCTTAGACTAAATTGTATGAATCGCTTTTTGTTGCAATGCTTGAAATGATACCATCAATTGTCTTGCAGGTGGATTGATTAATTGGTAAATTGGTCAACCAATCAGGGCCTTAGTTCGCCTCCATCCTAGTCACATTCTCACATGGCTAGACTGAGAGGAACTGGGGAGGTTTTTAACCCTGTCCCTGCCAAATGTTTATAATTTATTGGGCAGGACTTCTGCTCTGCCACAGTACAGTATAAATTAGATAGACAGTGCTTATAGACAGTGGTTGATGATTAACTGTTTAAAATTCTGGGGACACTTCAAAATACAAATGTATTAACTACACCCAATGTTGTGGAATTACTTTTAAAAAAAAGTAATTTGTTATAGTTACAAAACTGTAACTCAGTGGTACTCAAATCTGGCCATCGAGATCCATTGCAGTCCAGGCCTTTATTTTAAGCAGGTCCTAAATTAGTTAATAGCCTCTTAGCAGCTTCAATTAACTATATTATAACCTGCTTGGAGTAAAAACCTGGACTGAATTGGATCTTGAGGGCCAGAATTGAGTAACACTGCTGTAACTAGTTACAGTTACAGTTACAAATAGTTACTTCTCACGCACAGTTTACAATTTACAGAGATATTTTTTCAGTTTGGTCAGATTGCAGCTCAAAATATTAATTGAAGATCCAGTTAGCAAACTCTCTCATTCCCTCTTCTGACGCCAAGTAAGATGATATTAAAAGCATGTCCATGTGACATGCAAGGTTTGACTCGCTCTGTTGGGTGTGTATGGGGGGAATATTGGGTTTGCAGGGAGGGAGTTAAATTCCTCCCTGCCAGAACACACGTAGGAATGTGGCTGGGGCCATAATGGAATAATGGATGATTAATTAGACTCCTGCCACAGGTGTATAAAAAGAGAAATCATGGGTGTTAAGTTAAGTTAATGTTGGTGAAGGTTGGTGTGGGTGTGGGTGTGGGTGTGGGTGTGGGTGTTGGTGTGGGTGTGGGTGTGGGTGTGGGTGTGGGTGAAGCTTGGTGTAGGTGTGGGTGTGGGTGTGGGTGTTGGTGTGGGTGTGGGTGTTGGTGTGGGTGTGGGTGTGGGAGTGGGCGTGGGTGTGGGTGTGGGTGAAGGTTGGTGTGGGTGTGGGTGTGGGTGTGGGTGTGGGTGTGGGTGTGGGTGTGGGAGTGGGTGTGGGTGTGGGTGAAGGTTGGTGTGGGTGTGGGTGTTGGTGTTGGTGCGGGTGTGGGTGTGGGAGTGGGTGTGGGTGAAGGTTGGTGTGGGTGTGGGTGTGGGAGTTGGTGATGTGTGCTGTGCTGTGTTTGGTGTTTTTGTGTAAACCTTTTATTTTGGTCACTGCACCTTTTTGTTTGTTGTTTGTTTTTGTTAGTTTGTAAATAAAGTGTTGTGTCTGAGTCTCTCCCCTGATGGAAACACCCCTTGCCAGTGACACTACCCATTCACAAACCTTTCACTTAGCTATAGTCCTTTTATTAAATGTAACTAAAAGTGACTACTTTATTTTTTCACATAAAACGTAATATTTCATTACCTGTCTGAATAGGAACTGAAAAGTTACTGAAAAATGTAATCAGATTACAGTAATGTGGTGTATTACTCCCCAACACTGACTACACCACATCTACACTTTTGTCATATTATTTAATACATATGCTTGCAATCAAATTCTATGAGAAAAAGAAGTTAAATACATGTCATTGTTAATGCAAGGAGTTCCATTACACAATTGTGTTCTAGGCGTATGTAGTAAATATTCTAAATAGTAACTTTACGTTAAGCCGTACACTAGTAATGTGTCATTAAATGTTACTGTAATAATGTTTTATTCCTTGATAAGCAAAACGAATTATCTATGTTTTAAACATGTACCCTTAATCCAAAGCATCACCAAGGTTTGGTACTCCTACTAAAGTCAATCATATCAGTGAAACAGGTTACTGTTAGACTCTAGATTGCATTTCATGGTTGACCCAGAAGATACATCATCCTTAACAAAACAACTAGCAACAGAGGATCGAACCCCAGCCGCCAGGTTCCTAGACCAACACAGTGGGCAAGATTCTCAAAGCTATTTACTCCAAAAAGGTACCCAATACATGCAGTGGAGAAATATCAGTGAGCATGCAGACACAGTTTTTAACAAGAGTAACTTTAGCAAGTTAGACTCTTTTGGAACACATATACAAAAAGGGTAATACTTTAAAATAAATCATTCCGCAGTAACTGGATATGAACTCAAACACTGCAATGAGGTTAGCATTGGCTGGTGACGAATTCCAGCTCTTTTGAATATCTTTGCTGAGAGTGGTGTCTGCAGTGCAGGACACAATGCCATGTCTGTACTGATGGTGCCAATGCAGCTGTGCAGCGATGCAGAGATTCGCTTATCTCTCCCCCAGAATCCCTCTTGGCACTAAGGTAAACTCCCTGTACCTTTCAGACCCCCTGGCGTGTGCTCTCATTTAAAATCTTTTCAGATTCACCATTGTTTCATGCGGGGGAATGCTATCTTCCCAGGCAAAGGACTCAATATGTTGTCATGAATGTATAATTCAACTAATGGTTCATTGGGTATTGTTTCTTTTAAAATATTCTTTAGTTCACAAAACAGATTTCATTTTACAGCATTTATATCTGTATCCCGATTGCTATAAGTTAGGAATTTGTATCAGTAACTATGCCAGTCAACCAAGACATTGCAGTATTATTATTCGTCTATTTAGCAGACGCCTTTATCCAAGGCGACTTACAGAGACTAGGGTGTGTGAACTATGCATCAGCTGCAGAGTCACTTACAACTACGTCTCACCCGAAAGACAGAGCACAAGGAGGTTAAGTGACTTGCTCAGGGTCACACAATGAGTCAGTGGCTGAGGTGGGATTTGAACCGGGGACCTCCTGGTTATAAGCCCTTTTCTTTAACCACTGGACCACACAGCCTCATTATGGACAATATTAATGTTATATTGTTGTTATTAACATTTTCTCATTTCTCATTCGCACTGTGGTGACAGAATATTATGGGCCCAATCTGAAGCTGTTACAACCCTACTGTAAACACATTTAAGAAAGATGTAAATGTTATTACACACAACAGGTTACTAGTTTTTGCTGCAGGCAGTCCTACCTGATAATTGACCTTAGCAGTCATTGTAGTCAGTTGCCTTACAGAAACCTGGTATGTCTGATTTATCTTCCCTCCCATGTTGGTCATGTCACATCTATAAATGACTGTGCTTAACGGAGTCAGGAAATGTGAGCTCTGGTAACATCTGAGCTATCTTCAGTCATGGTAGGTCGTGATAGCACTTGACGTGCAGGACAAGTGGAAGCCTTTCTTGTTTCAAAACCCTTTTTGTATTGGTTGTTGCTTTCCTATTTCTTCCTCTGCTAATTTTAGCACATGGTCAGCTGAGTGTCCTTAACTGGCTCTTTATTAGACTGCTGTAGGTGGGTTCATACTTTGCCCTGGTTTGTTTGTTTGGCAAGTACTTAGAACCTGTACATTCATTTAGAATTTCTTATTTTTGGAAATCAGAGTTCTTAATAACATATTTCTTCATCAAACAAGTGGTTAATGTTAAGGTTTTTTTTTTGTTGACAAGCGGATTAAAAATCCACTTTTCTTTTTCATAGCAACAGCCACACTTGTAGCTTGGGCTCATGGCTTTTCATAAGAGGGGTGGAATGATTTCCATTGCAGTTTATACAAACTACATCAGCATTCCTCTAATAATACTGGTATTCATCTAATAAATATACATCATTCATTTCCCTTTTATGATGTTCCAATGCAGACAAACCAGCTGTTCAATGAAATAGCTCATCACAACCTTCACAACAAATCAGATTGCTATTGGTCCATTGCCGTAGGATACAGTATGTCATGATACACTATAGCTTTTGATTTCTGTGAAATGGAACTACTGTATTTAAGCTTAAAAAAGCATATCTGTAACCACACTAATATAAGCAATACATATTAATCAAATTATTGTTTCTTTAATAAATACAACCCTTCTGATATGTATGCGAGCAAACTGTGAACATTGCATATTACAATTCAAGGAATCTTCCACCTCCATGCTTATCTTCTTTTCTTTAAAAAAAAAGGATTTAGTGCACTTTATTCAAATATTTTGACATTTTGCTTCCCCTCACTTCCAGAGCAGAAATGGTTTCTGACAGATACAGAATCAGTATCCTGCTGTTTCACTCTGATGATCTCATAGTAAAAAGAGAGAAATGTTGCATTTCTTCAAGGGAGCAGAATATTCCAGAATAGCAGCAAGGCCTCTGTCAACAGCGATGACTCACTGGAGCCGTCCAATTTCCAGGAGATCTCACAACTCAAGGAGACAAACAGCTTTGCCAGCAAAAAACGAACCAACACAAATTTAAATGTACAACAGGCTCTTATAATATCTGACCAAAACATTTTGCTTGAACAAAGAAATTCAAGTTAGGAATATAGAGATTCTTGCAAAAGGGCCAAGTTAGACAAAACGATTGTAAATATAAATGATGTGACATTATTACAAAAAGTCAGCCCTATAAAAGTTTACCAAGGCATGTTTGCTCTGTTATGGTGTAGTTTGCTCTGCTTATTCCATGCATTAATATGCACTTATCACACTTCACCATGGCGACTTTCACTATGCTTTATTATAAGTAGTGTTGGGACATGTATTCGGATACAAAAATCAGATGTTCGTATTAGCGACAAATGACAAAAATACTTTGCACTTATTTTGCACGACAGTTTAAAAAAAAAAAGGCAAATGAAAAAGACCTCTGTCTGATATGTGAGAAAAACATATATTAAAAAAAACCAGAATCAACACAGCAGCTCTTGAGCCTCTATTTAAAAGTTTTAGACAGCAAAAAGTAAACAAACCAGATTATGCGTGCGCTTGCATAGTGATCTCTATGGAAAGCCATCTGGGACAAAAATGCATTGTGCTGCTTTAGAGCAAGCCAGAATCTCATGGGACAGAAAAAAAGGCAAGCACATCATTCTGAAATGCCTCATTTAAACAATACCTAACTTCTTGAAAATGTTCTGTATATATTAGAATATATATTTATATATATATATATATATATTTGATGTGTTAAAGTTAAATTTTGTTTTCGTTTGCTTGTTCATCTACAAAAAGGCACAAGTAAACCTCATATTATTACTTTATGAAAACGTGTCTATGGCCACTATTTATTGTGAAGAAACGACAATGGCAAGGAATGAAAATAAATAAATAAATAAATAAATAAAATGCAGTGTCAACTTTATGTGCTATTTATTTCGGGAATAAACAAACTTGAACAGCTATTTGACATCCATTGTTTTGTAGTTAATTCACTGAGGTAAAGTAAGTCCTACACAACTTATTCTTTACTCCTGGGGTATTTTTCTATTTTAACATGCTACATATTGTAAGGTCTTGCTGTAAAATAAAGGCACACACAGGGACCACGGCCATGCCCCCTGCCTCTGCTTCTATGCTGTCTCTGCCAGCATTCAGAGAAGTATAATGGCTTTACATTTTCAAAAACGAACGAATATCCAAACGAATATTTAAATTATGAGCGAATATCTGAACATGAAAATCCCATGTTTGTCCCAGCACTAATTATAAGTAACTGCAACATGCCTTCATTCACAGTGCTTTACCAATCTTTGACCATGCTTTTACTGTTTTACACTTTGCAAGGTATACCGCAGTAAACATTTATAAAAATATTCAACTGTGGGGTCCCTGAGTGGCTCAACTGGTAAAGGCACAACCACATGGGGTGATTCATGCAATCAGGGGAATGCAGGTTTGCGCACTGGCTATGCAAAGCTGTTGTTGCTGTTTTCAAAATGTTTCTGAAGGATTTTGGAAAGCAACATTGCTGCAGCGCCAGTGCAATAACACTTTCTAGCTGTCGGCTCATGGTGGTCATCCTAGCCCCATTGATTTATGTCTCTATCTGCCAAATCTTTTACCACACCAGTGCTGTGGAATGACCTTCACTATGATACAGTACCTGCTCATAGTCAGTAATTACAGGCACAATGAGTTTATTAAATCACATCAGCTGCAACCCCATTGCTTGCCATTGGAGTGTAATAAGGTTGTTGAATTCTCTCTACAAAGTCTATTTGTCAATAACATTGACCATATCATTATCAGCCAAACCAATTAACAGATACGGTTATTGTATATCTATTAAGAGGTGAGGGAGTCTGGGACAGGTATGTCAACACTGTTTCAATCAATGACAAAATAATGTATTGCAATTTTGTTGGCCTGCTGTGCTAATGTGATAATTGAATGTATCCATCAAAGGACAGTCTGTTGAAAGGAGATCTGCACTAAAAAATAACTCAATACCTTGTTTACTATCACACTGTCATAATCTTCACTCACACCTTTGGAGGGGCCTGTAAAAATAAAACAAAAAATTGTCGGAACGATAGCTGTTTGAAGATTTGCAGTTTCCTAGACTTGTTGTATTGAATCTAAACATCTTGAAAGAAAGATGATGACTGAAAACTAGCAAAAAGAAGTTTTAATCCAGGCAGATTCGTGACAAGTGGTAAAGGATTGATGAAATAGTGGATCATATTTTGGCACCACAATGAAAGAATTGATTTTGTATTCACCCTAAGCTTTGTGCTTTTCAAGCTGCTAGTCCTTTGAGTGTATTTCACCCATTTTACTGCTGTGGTGTAACAGTGGGTTGCAATAATGAATAATCAATACATAGAGAGAATTTGGCAAAGTTCCAATACCAGAGGTTAATGTCTAAGGTGCAGAAGCACATCAAAGGAAAATATGGTATTCTGAAGGGAAGGTGGAAAGATATAACACATGTTGTTTGACTGGTTTCCCACTTGTTAGCTTCTAGAGACAAAATACCGAAAAATGTCCATGAAATCTAGAAGTGACTGTTGCTTTTTGATATTCTACAGTAGCTTAATCGCATAATTTACTGAATCTCTGGGTCATTCTCTGCTTTAGGGTAACAAAAGAGTGACCAAATGTTTGTCCAAATTACATTCTGGATTGCAGTATATCATGAACAGGAAGAAAACACATGCATGAACTGTATATTGAATCCATGTTCTGAACCAGAAAATGTAGATTTGATCAAAGATTTGACAAACCTGCCTCCTTCACAGTTTAAAAGATACCAGTTGTGTATGTTAATATATAGCAATAGAAAAAAATAATAATAATAACCTTATGGAACCTTCACTCAGAAGTAAAGGTGGTAATTTTTTTTAGCTATAAGAGCTGCCAATCCATCATCTTTCATAAACATAAAAAGTTAAAAAAAGATAAAAATCAAAAATAGAAGTACAGTCATATATATACAGTATATTAAAAATAAGTATTTGCATACATTAAACAAGTATAAAATTATGCAGTTGGGTTTATCCTCAGGATTAGTATCAATACTATTTAAAAGTATGATTAGTAATAAAACTAATAACATTTTGACTTCCTGGTAATGGACCAGTAGATTAGAAAATTCAGAATACATTTAAGTGCCTCTAGATTCTCATTAAATCGGTACGAACTAGTTAAAACTAATAGGTAATTAAGAGTTTAATGAAGCATGCTGCAGTTAGCTCCAGTCTACTGTTGGTTTCTCTGCTGGGACTCCATTTTACTTTGCACTTCTCCTACAGCTAAGCTATTCCACTGTCTCATTTGGGCAATACAATATATTTAATTAGATTAATGAATTTTGATGGGGTCTCTCTGGAACCTTCTTGGTGACAGAGTAACAACAGATTATATATTTGGGTTGCACAAGTGGCAGGCCTCACAAGTCAAGCTGCTTCAGGCAGGTCTGTCTGCCTGTTGTTCCCAAGATACGAACAGGGGATTTGACAGGTACGGCCTTATTTTGAAACTATTGGAAATTGAAAATGTAAATAATAGCCATGCATGTTGTTTTATGACAAACAGAGAAACTCTGTTTAATTTCTATGGTTTTATTCATTAGTTTAACCCCACAGTCATGGTTAATGGTACCACAACAAGTGGGAGTTGATTTAGTTTACTTTTTAAAAATATTGAAATCAGTATTTTGCACGGCTCCCTACTTTCACTGTTTATTTTTAATTTTCTTATTATTCCTCATGGTAGACCTTTTTTAATAATACAGTGCACATTCATTAAATCATTGAAAAGATTCCAATGCATTTGTAACATTGTAGTTCTACTGTACTTGAAAATATCAAATCTCAATTTTAATATTTCTTTATAGAAAGCAATACTAAAAGAAACGAGCACATTGTTTGACAAGAGACCCTTAATAATAAATAAAACAAAAATGATCATATTAGTATATTTGATTATTTTACTGGTCTGCTGTTTAGAGTTATCTTTCCTATACTACCAGTGCAGCCTGCTGTTTGAGAAACAGTTATTTTTCTCTGGCCTGTATATATGTTGAAGAGTAGATAACTTAATTTTAAAAGGTAGTTAAGAATACAAGAAGGTCCTCTCTGGTTGAATCACAAATAAGCCTTGATACTTTATTGTAAAAGTAAAAAGAAAAAAATATATAAAACAGCTCTGATAACCTATAGCCTGGCCGCCTGTGGCCTGGCTTCTTGAATGGTAGCATTAAAAGCCTGAAGTCTTGATGAATGGGGGTTTGAAAACGCTGCATGGCAAGACTGCCCTCTGCTGATTAAGAAATGGGTTGGAAATGTCTCCCCTTTTTTATTACAGCTGATTACACCGAACAGATAAAAATATTACAAAAACATTTTCTTACATGTCAAACATAATTAATCCTGTAAACAGGATTCGAAAATGCAGGAGGGCTCTGGGGTTCTAAAGCACCCCCCATAAGAGATGAGGGCCCCCTTTTAAAACTATATATATATATATATATATATATATATTTTTTTTTTTTTTTTTGCAGAAGCCCCCAAGCCCTCCAGTCCACTGTCGACACTCCAACATAATAAATTACTTCAAGGTGATTTGGTTGAGTTTACACTAATGCTGACCTTGTCTGGACTAACATTGGTTAAGATAACTTGAAATTTACATTACACCCTAAAGTGTGAAAAAATATAGATTTTAGAAATCAATAGCTATTTAAAATGGCTACCTAACACCAAGTTTTTAAAGAAGCCTGTAAGAACTATGAAAACTGATGTGCCGAGAAGCATCAGCCTATATTTGACCTTGTAATTAAACAATCTGTCTTGAGAGAGAAAGATTAGCTGCAGGCCAGTCATTTAAGGCAATATGTGTTCTCTTCATTTTGTTTTGGATTTTAAACAGCTTAGTACAAGGCAACCGAAATTTAATTTGACAAATGTTTCTGAATTTTATTTGACAAATGGTTCTGATAGCCTAGGGCAACATAGATAATGTTCCATATTCTACCTCCCTGCATGAATATGAACCTGATACATATTGGGGACAAAAACATGTGGATTGTTTTTTCAATGGAAATACAAAAACCTCTACCAATAAATTACACTAAGGGGATATTAAATATATATATATATACAGTACTGTGCAAAAGTTTTAGGCAGGTGTGAAAAAATGCTGTAAAATAAGAATGCTTTCAAAAATAGACATGTTAATAGATTATATTTATCAATTAACTAAATGCAAAGTGAGTGAACAGAAGAAAAATCTAAATCAAATCCATATTTAGTGTGACCACTCTTTGCCTTCAAAACAGCATCAATTCTTCTAGGTACACTTGCACAAAGTCAGGGATTTTGTAGGCATATAGTCAGGTGTATGATTAAACAATTATACCAAACAGGTGCTAATGATCATCAATTCAATATGTAGGTTGAAACACAATCATTAACTGAAACAGAAACAGCTGTGTAGGAGGAATAAAACTGGGTGAGGAACAGCCAAACTCAGCTAACAAGGTGAGGTTGCTGAAGACAGTTTACTGTCAAAAGTCATACACCATGGCAAGACTGAGCACAGCAACAAGACACAAGGTAGTTATACTGCATCAGCAAGGTCTCTCCCAGGCAGAAATTTCAAGGCAGACAGGGGTTTCCAGATGTGCTGTCCAAGCTCTTTTGAAGAAGCACAAAGAAACGGGCAACGTTGAGGACCGTAGACGCAGTGGTCGGCCAAGGAAACTTACTGCAGCAGATGAAAGACACATCATGCTTACTTCCCTTCGCAATCGGAAGATGTCCAGCAGTGCCATCAGCTCAGAACTGGCAGAAAACAGTGGGACCCTGGTACACCCATCTACTGTCCGGAGAAGTCTGGTCAGAAGTGGCCTTCATGGAAGACTTTGGCCAAAAGCCATACCTCCGACGTGGAAACAAGGCCAAGCGACTCAACTATGCACGAAAACACAGGAACTGGGGTGCAGAAAAATGGCAGCAGGTGCTCTGGACTGATGAGTCAAAATTTGAAATATTTGGCTGTAGCAGAAGGCAGTTTGTTCGCTGAAGGGCTGGAGAGCGTACACGAATGAGTGTCTGCAGGCAACAGTGAAGCATGGTGGAGGTTCCTTGCAAGTTTGGGGCTGCATTTCTGCAAATGGAGTTGAGGATTTGGTCAGAATTAATGGTCTCCTCAATGCTGAGAAGTACAGGCAGATACTTATCCATCATGCAATACCATCAGGGAGGCATCTGATTGGCCCTAAATTTATTCTGCAGCATGACAACGACCCCAAACATACAGCGAAAGTCATTAAGAACTATCTTCAGCGTAAAAGAAGAACAAGGAGTCCTGGAAGTGATGGTATGGCCCCCACAGAGCCCTGATCTCAACATCATCGAGTCTGTCTGGGATTACATGAAGAGAGAGAAGCAACTGAGGCTGCCTAAATCCACAGAAGAACTGTGGTTAGTTCTCCAAGATGTTTGGGCCAACCTACGTGCCAAGTTCCTTCAAAAACTGTGTGCAAGTGTACCTAGAAGAATTGATGCTTGATGCTGTTTTGAAGGCAAAGGGTGGTCACACCAAATATGGATTTGATTTAGATTTTCTTCTGTTCACTCACTTTGCATTTAGTTAATTGATAAATATAATCTATTAACATGTCTATTTTTGAAAGCATTCTTACTTTACAGCATTTTTTCACACCTGCCTAAAACTTTTGCACATATTATATATATATATATATATATATATATATATATATATATATATATATATATATATATATATATATATAGTAATAAAAACAATATCTGATGGTTTTGTATGTCATTTCCTATCACAATAACTAGGGTTTGTACTTTCACTAAAGGACACCAAAATCATCCATAAAAGTATACTACAGTAGTATTAAAGTTTTTTATTTTGTAATGTAGTTTTCTTTTTCTTTTCTTACAAGTTTTTAAGTTTTTATTTTTATTCTACAGAATATTTTGTGATTCACAACCTCTTTTTTCCCTTTTCATCCTTTTCAGCTTTTAATTAGCTCATGATTACTTTTTTTCTTCTTTTCTTCAAATGATTCTAATCATCCCCTTAGAGGTAACTAGAGTCTTCAAATCTCCACGTAGGTAGCAGTGCAGACCTGTGTTGTCATGTGGCAGAACCAGACATTAACATCCCAGAAGCCTGACTGACAGCCCTGGGAATTTTGAAGACACTGAAAATGGCAAATATTAGTATCGATGCTTGCTGTAAATAGGCATCTGTGTTCATCCTATTTAGAAGGCAGTGTTTCCGTTTGTAAACAGCTAAATAAGTGAGCCAAATTCAAATTTATATCAGTCCCAAAATGGTGAAAACTGTGACAAGGAACAGTATGACAGATGGTCTTACAAAGATAGACTAAACCCCCTGCCCTTGGGCTTGCTCTGGAGAAAAAGAAAGCTTTCAATTGGGGTTCCAAAAGTGGCTTCTTGTCGTGCAATATGTGATTATTCTGTAAAGAGCTTACATTTATGGTGTCCATGTCCTTGTGCCATTGTTTCTCTGTTTTTAATTTCTAAATGCAATCAACTGTGACATGAAGTATTTACCTTCTGAGTCTGATAGGGCTAAAAATATGCAGCTTCTCCACACAAAAATCCATAATAATATCATGGAGTCAAAGCAGCTTTGCCAATATCACGCCTTTAAAAGCAACGCTGAATTTGTTCTATCCCTTTTGGGATTGTTAATTATTGTTTTAGAGAACAACAATTAAAGAATTAAAAGCCTAAGCGGCTCAAGATAACATCCTTAAAAATGAAAAATGAAAAAGCATGTTTAGTGAGATAATGTGAAGAGTGCGCTACCTACAAAGTGTTAAATACCCATCCCAACCTGAAATGGTATAAATCACAGACATGGATCAATGGATTAATGATGGGTTACAGTCTTCCATTAACCAAGTCTGTAGGCACTTCATAACCAGACATTGTAAAAGTGTATGGTACCATGTCTTTGGAATGTAAACCAGAAAGCTCAATACTGTGAAATATATTGTTGAGGTTGTTTTACAATACACTACTAGTTAGGTGGCTGTAGCTAACAATACAATGACCTGTTGTGCACTTCCATTCTCTATATTGGTCTGAAATGTTTTAAATGAAACCTGTGTTTGAGTGAAGCTTTAACTGACTTCCTCTGAATAAGGCATTGAAACTGAGAACCATATTTAAACTAATCATTATTATTTATTTCTTAGCAGACGCCCTTATCCAGGGCGACTTACAATTGTTACAAGATATTACATCATTTTTACATACAGTTACATTATTTTTTTCACATTAGTTTTACATACAATTACCCATTTATACAGTTGAGTTTTTACTGGAGCAATCTAGGTAAAGTACCTTGCTCAAGGGTACAGCAGCAGTGTCCCCCCACCTGGGATTGAACCCACGACCCTCCTGTCAAGAGTCGAGAGTCCTAACCTCTACTCCACACTGCTGACATCATGATATCATGATAACAAGTGCACATCTGAGAACTTTGAAATTGGTCAGCTGCTGCTTAATCAGAATGTAATCCTTCCACCTGGAATTGAAAAACATAAAATATGAAAACAAACTTTCAGATCCTTTTAGTGTTCGGTAATACAGGTATTCAGGTAAATTAGCACCTGGTGCCACAAACCTGGTTTTCAGGGGCTTCACAATGGGCTTGTATTTTGAATCAAGTGTGATTAAATATAAATAAAACAATTATAACAAGTAAGAAATAGCTTACTTGTCAGAAACAGTCGTTAAATTCTTGTTAGTGTGGGGTCCCCAAGTGGCTCACCTGGTAAAACCACAGCCGCATGGTGTGCAGGGCGAGTCATACAATGCAGGTTTGCTTCCTGGCTGTGCTAAGTAGGCAGGGTCTTCGCTGGGGACTGTGAAGGGAGCGTCACATTGGCTCTTGCGCTCCCGTGGGTTAAGGAGGTAAAACCAGGAAGGACTGATTCTCCTCATCGCTCTACAATGAACCCTGCTGTCCAGGTTCACAGTGAGCTCAGGGCAGACACCTACAGGACTAGTTTTTGTCCTCCAGAGGTCTCAAGTTCCTGGTGAAAAAGGAAGCTGGCTTGGTCATGGGATCGAAGGACGCCCGCTGAATCTTTAGGTCTCCTGAGCCATGTGGGGAATTGCTGCGATTGGTCATTCCAAATTGGGAGAAAATCAGGGGGAAAATAATAATTGGACACACTAAAATAAAAAATAAAATACTGTTAGTGTATACAGTATATATATATATATATATATATATATATATATATATATATATATATATATATATATATATATATATATATATATATATACTGTATATGCATGTGCCATTGTACTTGCCTTAATCTTTGAGACCTTTGTATATTTTCAAGCCATATTTCACATTTAGATTTTATAAAGTAGGACACCAACTATTAAATAAAAACGTTTACACCCTCCTGCTTATTTGGACTTGCTAACAACAGCCTGTAAACCAAAATAAATATATGTGCTTGCAGGTTAAAGAATAAGCAATGTGTAACTTAAAAACTAAACTTAAAAACAAAAGAAAAATGTACATGTTTTAAAAGCTTTGCTGTTGAGCACATTTGAAATCGTCTTTACACTGTTGCTGAGCTGGCAACTATAGCTCTACAGCCAAAAAAGCCAGATGCTCCTGTGTTTATTTGTTAACTGTGTAATTTGTTTTCTCTAATTTGTTTTTGTGTATCATGGGAGTTCCCTTTTTAATTTCCCTTCTCCTGTTTAATACTTTTTGTGGAGCAGTAAGGAAAGAAAGAGAGAGAGAGAGAGAGAGAGAGAGAGAGAGAGAGAGAGAGAGAGAGAGAGAAGCAATCGTAAATGAAAAAAAAAAAAAAAACATTGCAGATTGTTTTAAGCTTTGGCTGCCCCATCGGGCCTAAAGGCCTTGCTCGAAGCCTGCACCTGCTCCTCCTCCTGAGACCCAGGGTTCCTGATCTGTATCCCCTGCCTTCAGCTGCCTGCTTCCCATTATCCTAAGTCAAACAGCATTTTCTACATTCACGCCTCCAGCACTTGGCATGAAATTAATAAGGCTGGCTGATATATTTCATTGGAAGCATGCCACTCGTTAGCTGTGCTGTTAGATTAAAAATGTTGGCCTAATGAACAGAAAACCAGTACATCCAACAGCTTAGCACGGTAAAGCAAAGATTTGAGGTTTATCAGAAATTCCAACAATTTTTTGTTTTTCTTTTTTTATAATGCAGATAGTTTAAGGTCTATGATAGGCACATTCATTTAAATATACCTTTTTTTTTCAAACCTTTTTATTCCTGTTGAACATTCTTAACATTTTTGAAAGATTCAGTTTTCAAGTTTGTTTTGTGAGAATTTTTTTTTGTTTATATTACATTTAACGACTCACTGTTTTGTTTTGTTTGTAATTTTAATACTGTGAATAAAGTTGGTATGAGGATATAAATTACATAAATGAATACAGTCAAACCCCCTTAATTACACTCCTGGTAATGTAACCATTAACACATAAAAATGTGCTGTGGCCAGAATATAACAGAGTCAATGGGGACACACTCCTTATAATATCACTTTGGTTATTATCACACATATTTAACAAAAGTAGTTTACCTGTAAGTGAGTTTCTGTACAGTAAATGTATACATTGTGTGTATGGTGTTTCCTTCTGTACATTATAAGATATGTCCCTTTTTTTAGTTCTGGCTGCTAACTTAACCATATATTACCTTACTATATACATTTAAAAAAAAAAAAACATATCAGGAACTACTAATAAACAGAAAAAAGTGTAACTTTAGAATTGTGTGTATCTAGAAATAAAGCTATTGTTAGAGAGTAAGAGGGGTATATTTTAACAATCTGTGGCTGTACAGTGCATACGTTTACACAAACTAAAAACGCAAGGTGTGTACCGAGATAGGAAGCGACCACAAGTCCATGTGCACTACCATGAGTAAGAGTTGTGACGTGGGGCCCGGACACTGACTGAGTTCATGAGAAGGGAACTAAATTCGATTTAAAATGTTGATTTGATCACAGATAAAAAATTTAAAAAAAAGGTTTTTAGTGTTCACACAGGTTTTAGGAATAATCTTTCCTTTTTTTCTCTGCAACCTTCCATGTTTCTATTTCCAAAGCAACATGAGAGATCAGTAGCACAACAACCAGAGCATAGTATATTTTATATTTGATTGCAACTGGATATGTTGTACATTTAGAATTGATCTTAAAAAGCCCCAATGTGAGTTGGTGTAAGCAAGAACAAGTTAGTCTCCAAATACAGCAAGCACTGAAGTGTTGAAGTTACTTTTTTAGCTAGCGCAGCACCAATTCAAAGTGGCAATTCTGCAAGGTGAAGATAATATAATTGCTTACCAATTATTTTTAGCCAAAAATTGCACTTTACACCAATATCTGTTAGTTAGAACATTTTAAATTATGATTCTTGGCATGTTATACAGTGTGTTTGATAAGACCAGATGTTCATATAAGAACAGCAGGACTTGATTGGTTTGTCACTGAGTTCCAAAATTAGAACTCCTTTAGAATTCTAATAAGGCAATGTGCTTTTGTATTTTCTTTTACCTTCACTGTGGTAAAGAATGGGCATGTAGGATGGCTGCTAGTAAATTAATTGATTGAGGCCCAACCAGGGTTTCATTCACAGGACAATGCATGTGTGAACAGCAAGCATCGGAATGGGGTTTTAGAACCCTAATCCATAGTTTTGGAACACTGTTAAAATGAAATAGAGGTGCCATGTCATATCACAGCAAGATGGAGCAGCACCACAACACCTTGTTTGCAATGGCTGCAGATAGCACTTGCTAGGAGGCTTGTGAACACCTGTGAAGAAAACAAAACAACAAAAAATTCAATTTATATAGTGCATTTAACACCAAAACTGCCCTGAAACATTTTTTTAAATAAATAAATAAATAAATAAATAAATAAAAGATGACTTTTATTTACTTAGCCAGATGATGTCTTCAAAAAATAAATAGATCTGTAGCATAAAGATTCAGCACAAGCAAAGCAAATACTATGCAAGCAGGGTTGAGTCAAAGGTGACTAGATTGTAAATCACGACCAGGAGCATATGGTTTATCCCAGATACCATGTAAAATCAAGTAAGTTACAGTAAAATCTCACACAGTTCTCTAGGAAACAGGAATCCAGTGTAGCTCTAGTAAGACTGGGATTAGGTGTTGTTTCTTGTAAAAAAGGCAGAATTCTGTAAGAACTGCAGAAGTGTGTATAAGCTTTAACTTTGTCAGATATTCATGACAAGTTCAATATTTTAAAAGAATACATGTGTCAATGGGCACAAAGCTTTAAGGACTGTTTTTAAGTGTTTATAAAAACAATATTTGGGTGAAACAGCACTTTCAAAATGAGAATAAACATCCAACCCTCTCTAAAACAGTTAAAAAAGGTTTTATCATCTGCAAACTCAGTTTAAATGATAAAAATAGGTTCTTAAAAAAAATGTAAACTCTTTGAAGTTTTGTGAATAGGGCCCAATGATACAAAACTGAAAATTCACAGGGCGGGAGCCGGGGCTGCGAGAGGAAGTTTTCAGCAACTTAGGATTGGAGGCTTGGCTAGACAGGGGAGAGAGAAAAGGACGGGCTGGACTCCAACCGAGAGAGCCTTCGCTATGGAGTCGAGGCCAGCCTTAATGACCTCCGGGCCCCTGAAAACACAAATAATAGCACTAAGAGTATGAGGGCCACATCCCAGGACCCGGGAAGATAATGGACGAAGTAAGACAGAGCCTTCTTTCTTGAGGCAAGATCTAGCACGTGAGCTGAGAAAGAATAGTGTGGCCGGTGGTCCCCTCTTGTGGAGAACTTGTGGAGTTACTGGAACTCTAGGTTGGGGAAGTGAGACTCACTATCACCCCAAAAGATGGACCACCGGCTCCCCGCTGAACCCACACCTGTGAAGACAAACAAAGACAACGTGCCAATATATAACATTAAAGCAAGAAGAGGCAAACCATGACAAACAAAATAACTAAAAATAGATGGTTAGTGGAACAAGCTATATGTCAGCCATCTGCTCGGCAGAGAGGAAAAAAAAAACCCTTCTATTAGGGGAAAACCTCTGGTGGTCCTGGCGGAGAGGGTGCCCCCACTCCGAGCATGCTAGCTATAGACTGGTGCTTGCTTGAGCAGGGGGGGTCGAAAGGGGGGGATATAAGGAGAAGGTCGTCTTCTCAGCAGATCCCAAACAGGTGGCAGAGGGTGGGATGAATGGGAATGACTTAAAAGCATTTGATAAATCCACTTTTGCAAGCCAGGCACGTGGCCTGCTGCTTTACTGGATTTAATAGCATTGGAAGAATTGATCGTGCGGAATTAGGCCGTTGATAGGCCCGATATTTTGTGGGTCGCTATTCCTGAAGACGAGGAAAGGAGTTTGGGAGGAAGTACCCTTACGTTCCCTTACGCACCTAGACGTGACGTCACTGCATTTTGAGGGAAGGGGCCGGTCATGAATTATTTGTTCACCTTGGCTTGAATTAGAGACTCTGTGATTTGGGAGGCTGTGTGGTCCAGTGGTTAAAGAAAAGGGCTTATAACCAGGAGGTCCCTGGTTCAAATCCCACCTCAGCCACTAACTCATTGTGTGACCCTGAGCAAGTCACTTAACCTCCTTGTGCTCCGTCTTTCGGGTGAGACGTAGTTGTAAGTGACTCTGCAGGTGATACATAGTTCACACACCCTAGTCTCTGTAAGGTGCCTTGGATAAAGGTGTCTGCTAAATAATTTACACACAGCCACTGATACCCCATTATAATACATTCATTTTCTCGTAGTGTTTTATATGTACAGTTGTGGACAGTTTTGTAACATTAATAACATAGTGTTTATAAGTTTAATTATGGCTTTATAAACTGGTAGACCCGATACTGTATGTACACAGCAGAACATATATAATTAAGATACAGATAATCAGATATTTCCACATTAATAAAATAATACGATCCAGAAAACATCTTTATGTATGGTTTTCACATTCGTAAACCATTCATTACATGGTATTCCAACATAACCCAGCTATGTCATAAATACATACATATTAATATTTAAATACACCTTCAACCATTATATATAGTTTTGTAAGAATGTTGGTATTTCAGCGGCTATTTTTTGTGACAACATCGTGGGTCACTTTGTGACAACATCTTTATACACTAATTTATACAGCATTTTAAGATGCTTTTTCAGCAAAACTGAATCCTTTAAACAACTCAATGGTCTACATTTTCAAAGCGTTTACTCCAGTCTTTAACTCCTATTTTTTGAAAGAGGTAAAACCGTGGTTTTACAAAACGAGAACCAAACAATGATTATCCCGTTTCCACTAGCCACGCTTGAGTGCACCTTGGCTAGTCCATCTGATTCTGAGGCGTTTCCACTCAGGCTCTGGTACACCTCCACATGGACCCAAACTGGCTTCAGGAATTACAGTTTCGTATGTCACACCCGCTGTCCCAAACTAGTTTGGGAGGAAGTACCCTTACGTTCCCTTACGCACCTAGACGTGACGTCACTGCATTTTGAAATTTTAACAATGGCAGACCAAAAAAGAACATGTGTGTTTACCTTGGGAAGACGATGAAATTAGAGCACTCATTAATGTATGGTCAGAAAGTGCCTACAGGAACAATTGCATGGAGCAATAAGAAATTTAAAAGTGCTTGAAAAGATTGTGAAAATCCTGAGTAAGGACTGCATCGGACTGCAATACAGTGCCATGACAAAATAAAGAAACTAAAAACACTGTCAGTTGCTTTCTGCTTCTTGGAATTGATAGGCTGATTACAATTGATGGAGCAAATTTCAATCTCCATGTTTACAAAACAGACTCTACTGCAGCCACTAAATCCCAGAATTCCGAGTGTCCCAGAATGCCATCTGACATTTGGTGTACATGTTGACATTCCGGGGTCAGCGGTACCTAACGAAATTTCAGTGCACACGCAGGCAGCCATCTTTAGCTGTTCCGCCTCGGCACGGCCAGGCAGAGGTGTACTCAAGCATGGCTAGTGGAAACGGGCTATAAGTAGTATAACTCAAGTTCTCTGAAGCACTCTTCAATGTGTTTGTTTCTCATTGTATAACATTAACAAGATTTTTGTCCTTACAAAAAATAGTTCACTAAAGACTGGAGGTAAAGTGTTGAAAATGTGGCTCAATATTATTTAAACCCATTTTGCCAGGACTGTTAGTTTTACTCAAATGTCTATTTTGACAATTACTTTTTTTGGTCATTTCACTGCATAGCTAAATAAATGGAGAAATAAATAATTATATATAATAAAATATATATATACAGAAAGAACAAAGCAAAAAAAAAGCATTATAATGGTCAGTGAGAATTCATGATACTATTACATGACACAGTTCTGATGAAAGGATATATAACTGTGGTGATATTTTTTTATTAGGAAAACATCTGCAATGCTTTACTTTAAGTTTCATTAATAACAATGCAATTACACAGTAACTACAAAGACATTCAATTCTATAACACATGTATTTATGGTAAACCTCAAATCTAATTTAAATATAACTGCAAATGTGTATAGTGCAGTGAAGGTCATCTTTTGAAAGTAATATTTAAATGATAAAATACCCATATAGCTGTTTGTGTATTTCCATATTTAATAAAATATAAATTGGGACAGTATCAGAAACATAAATACAGACTATGATCAGCACTCAGAACAAAGCATTAACAGGCCCAGTCCCAACTGGGTTAGATTATCAAAAGTCTCTCTTATTAATGGAAATCAAAATAAAGCTTTACCAAAAAGTATGTATTATAAATAACAGGCTAATTGAAGTAGAAATTTTGATTTCAAAAGTATTTTAAGCTGACAATTAACCACAAGACCCCAAAAAAGTCTTTGTTTGCCAAATAGCAGACATTTTAAAGCCATTATCAGTTATTGGTGGGGAACTTTTCTGTACGTAGGAATAGCATGCCATTTAAAAGTTTATGTTATATTCTGGAATACAAATCTAAATAAATAACATGAAACCACGTATCTGTGTCTATCATTCAGCTCATGCTTTTGAGTACTGGGTGGCACAATAAAATGATTTAATACACACAACATTCAGGAAATCCGTTTTTTTTTAAATGTCCAAAAATACCTGTTGCTGGATCACTTTTTCTCAAGGGTGATAATTATTTCAGAGTCTCAGAAAACATTTAGACAGTGTTTCGTTATTGTCTCTTGAAGTCAGACGTTTAAATTCCATTAGTCTGTAAAATGATTACTAAAGACATATTCTAATACAGCTGTCCATAGAGTGCTGTTCAAGTTATTAGCAGCTTCAGCAAGAGTTTAATGCTTGACTTCGACAGGATCCAAGACCCTGTTGATGCATATTTTAAAAAAAACATTTTAGTAGAAGACAAAAGCCACACCCTAAGCTTTGTGGAACTCTAATCATCATGATATCCACAAATAAACAGTGATTGCACTCCAGTCAGCTAGCACACACAGACAAATACACATAATGTCGTGAAGTGATACTACAGTGGAATATTTCCAAGGTGAGAATTTACTAGAGGAAAAATTAAGTACAGCAGTTGCTTTCATCTTCGTAACATGTAATCAATAAACTAGATACTGTTCCCCTATCAATCTCAGCACACATTCTAGGCTGGCTAAATGAAGAAAGGATCAATGAATTACCTGACTTACTCATTACAATGGCATTAAAGGAAAGCTAACCAAGGTTTTCAAATCCATGTTCTCACCTCTTATTAGAACTTGCATCATCACCACCCATCCCCCTTTTATTACATTTTGGTTGTATTTTATACTTTGATTTGGGATACGGAGATATTTGCTACTGCTGCTGCCTGGTATCTAATCACCTCATGTGTTTTTGGTCAAACAGGGCCTAGCAGCACTTGCAGCAAAGGTATCAAGATTGTAGTGTATCTTCAAAATGTGAAAACAAGTGAAAAACTCAAAGATGACATGAATACAATAAAAGGGGACCAGTAATATGGGTTAAAGAGTGTGTTAATAAAGCTTGATAAAGAAGTAAGGAAATAGTAGTAAAACATTTGTTTGCTTGCCTTTAAACCAATCAGTAACAAATTGTGGTTGTATGCAGTTATCAGCTCGCCCAGTCTTACCATTCACACATGGAATTGTTAAAATTCTTGATTCACCCAATGGGATGTATTTTGATAGTATAAACAGTCACCCCTGTAACTCCTCCCAGGGTTCATTTAGTGACTTATATATATATATATATGCAGCACTAAATACAATCACAATTATGATTATTATTATTTATTTCTTAGCATTATTATTATTTATTTCTTAGCAGTATTCAAATACAATACAATGTGAAGAACCCAGGATAGAGCAGTTTTAGAGCCTAATGTATCAAGGTATACCAAACTGTACATTAAAGTGCAATTTACAGTTTTTTGGGGGAATATTACAGTATATTAAACTGTTAATGTTACAGAAGATATTTCAGTTCAGGACTCAAAAGTATGCCATTGTTGTTTGTTGCTAGTAATGTAACAGTTTTCAAAAAGATCTGTCCCTTAAGCGCTGTTTACTGCAGATCATTAAAATACATGTGAAGTCTAACATGGCAAGGATTTTTCTTCCATATCTGGTTGCTTTTAGTTGTATATTGTTACCTATTTAAAAGATTTGGCTGTTCCATTTGGCCCGTGTGACTTAACCCAGTGTTCCATTTGTCATGAAGCATGAAGCTACAAGCTCTAATCAGTAGACTATTTGTCACATGTGACCCAAAAACCCTTTCTCCCTTGTACAAGGTGCGAGCACCTTTTTGAGTTACAGGTGTATTCGCTAGAACCAGCTTAATTTCTTTAAAGTTTTCCCACTGATGATGGAGATGCGAATGTAAAGATGGGAGCCCGGCTAACAAGGTTGAAGTTTTTTGCAGGTATCAGTCTTTTAAAGACTGTCACCCACACCTATGTTGTGCAGAATGGATAAAGGATCCTGTGGTGGCTTTGACAGACTCACTAAAGCAGAACCTGACCCAAGACTGTCACTCCTGCTGGAAGCAGGCTGATCTTCGGGATACAAATAGAACATTTGTGAAACTGCAACAATGTTAAAATATTGTAATAGTTCTGTGTTTTAAAGGATATAAAGCCAGGATAACAGGATTCAAACTAAGAAAACGTATTTAAAGAACACCTGTGAAAAGTACTAGCTTTCCTTATCTGAGAGCTGCCGACATGGAAGCCTGTGTGACCTTGGGAGGAGAGAAAATAGGAAGAATAAGGGTTTTATTTAATTAACTTGGAAATGTGTTCACAGTTGAAATGATCAGAAAATCTTTAGCTAGGAAACACCTTTTTAAACTAAACGCAGAAGCTTTTATAAGCATTCCGATTTAATAGAAACAGAGTAAAACTCTCTGGAGAGAAATAATATGTTTTAAGTAAATTGAAACAGAATAATTGAACTAAAATAAGTATTTGTACTTGTTTAAGGTTTTACTAAAACAAGTAATAAAAATAGAAGTCTTGTTACAGGAAGACTGTAAAGGCAGAAAACAAGCATCTAATTTAATTGGCTTGAGAATGTGTTCACAGTAAAGTTTCTTATAAGAAAAAGAGGTCAACTTGATTTGGAAGCAGCCTTTAAGCTAAACACAGGTATTCCAATCTAATTGAAACAGAATATAAGTGTAAAGGTTTTACTATAATATAAAACAGAAGTATTATAACAGAAAAAAAAACTTATAAGTCTAAAAATGAGACAATTTAGTATAAACTGTGACCTAATTAAAAACCACTGTGACCTAATTAAAAACCACTGTGACCTAATTAAAAACCATTTGTAGATGCTTATCAGTAGACTTACTGAAAAAGGCCCCTCTGCTTTTGCCTGCATGACCGAGGCAGTAGTAGACCTTCGGAGATAAGGGAATTTTGGCATCCAAAGCGGGATTTACTGGTCAGACGCTGTCTTAGATCCGGGTCTTTTGTATAATCTTTTATATTAACTAACAGAAGGTACTTTATGGTACAAGAAAACAAAGTTAATGGTCTTACTCTCATTACATCATTATGTTATCTATACAATTAATGAGAGCTTGGTAGTTGCTTGAAATTAGGATCTGGACACCTTCTTCTCTGTAGAGATACCGGTCCGAACAGTCTCTTGAATCTAGTAAACATATGATCTAATGTATATTTGGGAAAGTACTTACAGTCAAAGTTTCTTGTTAATTAAGATAACTCCGGTTAGAAAGTGGACCTCTCCGAATTCTTATCTATTGGTTGTCAAGGTCTGTTGAATCAGGGGATTTTTAGGTAGAGAGGAGACAAGTTTGTTGAGCACACACTTGTAAATGAAAATAAACAAGTTTATTAAAACATACTGAGAAGTTGATTTTAACTATTAAGAATTAAATGTGTTTTAGACCAAGGGTAGAATAATTAAACAGAGCTGGTGTTATATATTAAAAACACCTCTCTCTACTTCTATTTGAATAAGTAATAAGAACTTTATGGTACCAGAAAATAGATTATCAGTATGAGGATTACCTCATATATTTTAGAGATTAGAAAACATGAGATCATATCCAATTAATTTTAACCCTTTGCGGTCCTATGTCGGACCTGGTCTGACATTGCAATTTTCCCTTTCCGGTCCAAGAGATCGATAGGAGCCGAGAGCAGCCAAAAAAAAAGGGCGTATCTCATGAATACCCCGGCATCACATAGACAACACGGACATAAACAAACAAGATAGCTGCTTCTGCATCCAGCGCTCAAAGAATATCACAGACATTTGCAGAGCTTTTTTTAGATGTTATAGTAATAAAATAATGACTTGAATCGCATTATTGACGAGTTTGGTGATCAGGAGATGATCTATCGGTATGCACTATTATCAAGAGGTATGTGAAAAAAAACACCAAACGAGGGGTGGGGCGGGGCTGGAGATGTGGCACTGTTGATATGCAGTGCCTTTTAAACCTGTTTTACTGTGAAAAAAATACTTTTAAACAGCGCGTCTAAAATAAACTGCGCGCGTGAAAATAAATTCACGCGCTGAAGAAATGGACCGCAAAGGGTTAAAGGAGTTGCCGGGACGTTTTAAATGTATTATTCACTTAAAGATAAGAGCTGCCAAAACAGACCAAATGTTTTGACTGAATTAAGTCTTCTGATGCACAAAGCAGAGAAAAAGTTATATAAAAGTTGAGGCAAGACTCCAGTCAAGTATCATTCAGCTTGGTAAAACAAGCTGTTTGGTCAATTCTCTGAGGATCTCTGAAAAAAGCTGGTTGCTGTTTGGTTGTATTCAGAAGCCTCTGCTTTCGAAGACAGCTCTTGTCTGTACTTATATTCTAAACAAAACTTCCATATATTGGGAGGTAAGCATAATCTTGAATTTATATCTCACTTATACTGAAGCATTGTTATATGTTTATAGCTTTAGAGAGTGACATATTAGATGTTTTAGGATTTTTAGCGGTGGGCGTTTATTAGCATTTCGCATGTCTAGCGCAAGAGCAAAATATGTTATAACCATAACTGTTTGAAGTATTAACGCTGTTAAGTTTGTACAAGGTACTGGACCTCCCAGACTGCGTTTTAGCTTGGATCTGTAGTGGTCTGTAACCACTCGATCCATTTTTAAGCATTTAATAAACCGAAGGAGTACTGATAATGCTCTGAATCGTTGAAACTTCAAATTGAATGGGTTTGTGTGATTATTCTTGATTAAAGGTTGTCTAAGGCATCACACTGTAAGCCAGTACATGCACTGTGCACTTTAGGGTTTGAACCACCTATATATCTCCCTGTTAGCCTCCCCTGGGTTCTCTGATCAAGAAACAAAGTAGTGCTCAAAGTGACAGATTATTACATTCCAAAGCTGCATAGACAATGAACCAGAATGCCACTGATGGATGCCATGTGTGTGCCTAGGTTAAATGAGAATTTGTGTTATCATGTCAAGCAGTGAAATATCAGAAGGGTTCAATAACCCATTAACATAGATGTGACAAGACAGTAAAGCTAAAATATGGTTTGGATGATAAAGTAATATATAAAAAAACTGCTATAACATTGATATCCAAATTAAAGCCATTGGTCTGTTTCTTTAGTGCATCTAAAATTGTATTTTCAGTTATTATAAAGCAAATTAAATGAACTGTAATTAAAAAGGAAAATCTCGCTCGGCATTAACAACTACTTATTATTCAGAATTCACTATTTAGAGCTCTGTTTGTCTCAGTTTTTACTATTACTTTAAAACCATAAAATAAACATAAACATGGATGTTTGGTTATATATTACCCGCCCCTCATTTTCATGGAAGGTGAGTGAGTACATACTCACCATGCTGTCTTCTTTATTTAAATGATTCAGTTTTGTACTGCTCTTGATCGGACTCCTCCATATCTACGTCGGAGTCGAAGAGCGAGTGGCCAGTATAATCTGTATCTGGGGTCTGGGAGCAGGAGAAGCTGTTATCGGTTACTTCTTCATCGAAAGTCTCAGTCCGTGAGTACAAGCCGTAGCTGTGCAGCTGTGTTGGTGTCAAGCTGTCCTCGCTGGTTTCATCATAATCATAAAGCAAGTCACCGTAGTCATCGCACCACTCAGGCCAGAACTTCCTCCTTATCCTCTCACAGTACATGGCCAGGTTAATAAGCTCCCCTGCAACAGTGTCCCACCAAAGGTTATCCACATGCACAGCATATGACGTTCTTCAACGTTTTCAAGAACATACAAACTCTTTTTTAGAGCACCCCTCCCCCAGCAAAGAGTATATATCAACATTTTTTGTACAAATGAAAATGTAAAATGAGTTAAATTCTGGAAAAGACATTATTAAACTTGTGTTCAAATAAATAGAGAAAAAAATGTTTTTAAACCATTTACTGTCACAGACAAACTGCAGAACTGCAGGATGCATACAATGTTAAAATGTATAAGAAATGACATTCACTGATTTGTCAAAACGCCAGTACATCTTAAGCAGTGTACAGATGGCATCTCATGCAAAGAACACCACAGCACAATTCAATTGTAAAAAGCAAACACCTTTTCATAGTAATTCCTCAGTCCTGTCATTTGTGTGATTTAATAACTAGTTTATTTTGTTTTACCAGATATTATCTGTGTATGAGGAGCTGGGTAATAGAGCTGGGAAAATGAGTGGAAAGGGTAGGGGGTTCCAGTTTTCCAGAGAAGGATACAGATATGATTAAAAGAAAATGACATTAATTTGGGAAGATCTTTTGGTGAAGTGGTATGACTCTTTTTAATTCCGTAGAGATAAGTTATAATTCTTATTGTTTTCATTTACAATCCTCAGTTGTCCTAGTATGGCAGAGAACGGAAATTGATGCATGCTGTCAAAATGAGTTCTCATGTTTATTTAACCTTTATTTAATCAGGAAAGTCCTGTTGAGATTACAATATATTTTTCAAGTGTTTGTACTTTAAAATCAACAAAAAAAAAAGAAAAAATATTTTAGATAAACTATTTTGTAATTATCACCAAATTCATATGTATTTGAGCTATAAAGATTTGTACTATTTATGCTTATATCCTTGGTCATGCATAGTTCAAGTTTTGAGATTTCAAAGACTAACTGCACCATCTTGTGGAGAAATAATGTTTTGCTTCTGTTGATAATGAGTATTTTCATATGTTTACCACAAATGGCTGTTTGTCAGAGTTTCTCACAATTTCTGTAGAATTTGAACAGCAAGAACAAAAAAAAAAAAGCATAGGTGCTTTACTAAAGTATATATTCAATGAACCCTACATGTTTTTCCACGGGCTCACTATCATGTATATTGAATGTATTCTTACTATTACAGACTGCTTAGTTTAAAATCAAGCGAATGTCACAATTACTGAATTACTGAGTACAGTCCAAAAACACCTTGACTCGGGCAATTTTTAACTGTTTGTGAAATCCATGTACAAATATTCAAACCTATGATTACTGATAATGTTTTTTTTATTATTATCATTTAAAAATAACATTTAGGAATTGCCTTTTTGGAAGTGAGAATAAAAGGATTGTTTATAAAAGCAAGATTGCACACCCGATTAAGGAATTCAGTCGCTGGCACAGAGAGCTTGGGAACATTTCTCAATAGGATTCCTATAATTAATAGTATAGAGAAACCAGCTATTCTGTGGTCACACATTACCTTGTTCTATTTTAGATTGTACAATGCAAACAGACAATAATATTTGGTGAGATACAGTACATTACCCTTAATCAGTTGCTCAGGTCTTGTCCCAGGTAGTGTCCACATAGCCTGAGCCAAATGCCCAAACACAGTGGCATCTACTGTGGAAAGTTGTGGTCCCATTATATATTTCTTATCACCTGAACGAAAAGAGAAAGTCCAAATGTGAAATCAAACCAATAAATAACGGAGGCAGAAAGTCTGGGCTTGTTAAGGCTAATGGGGGGGCTAAATATTAATTTAATTTTAAATTAATATGTAATTGATGATCCTTGGTATGCTTTACATGATTATTGATTAGTTTAACATGTTATATAATGATAATGTAAAAATATCGCTCTTTTTTATACTTCTTTAGGAATTGTAAAGTTTATAAATGATGCCCAGATCAAGTGTCCTGACCTGTCTCAGTTTCTAAATGCATTTTGTACTTTGATAAAACACAGAAACACCTCCAAACTTCATAATAAGTTTTTTTTTTTTTTTTTTTTAGATAGTAAATATATGAACATATATGTGCAATATCGCAGCTTAAACTGTCACATTTTTGGTGAAGAAAAACTAAATTTGAATACTGACCGAAGAAGTTACTATTACGCAATTGCATCTGTACTGTTTAAGCAGATAGCAGTATTAGAAGGGAATTTAGCCTGTGCAGTCTGTCAGTGTACCAGCAGAGGGTGTAAAGAGCAAATTACTGGGAGAGGAACCTAATCAGATCATTCGAAATATTATAACTGCTGAGACTGTTTCCAATTGATCATATCAGCAAAGCAGCGAAACAAGTCAGTGTCTCAGCTGGAAAATTATCATTTTGTAGTGTAGTAGTAAAAAAACAGCCTGCAAGGTGCTTCTCTAGTTTACTGTTATCAGTTAAAGGAGGTGACTGTGTGGTCCAGTGGTTAAAGAAAAGGACTTGTAACCAGGAGGTCCTCGGTTCAAATCCCACCTCAGCCACTGACTCACTGTGTGACTCTCAGCAAGTCACTTAACCTCCTTGTGCTCTGTCTTTCAGGTGAGATGTAGTTGTAAGTGACTCTGCAGCTGATGCATAGTTCACACACCCTAGTCTCTGTAAGTCGCCTTGGATAAAGGCGTCTGCTAAATAAACAAAAAAAAAAAGGTAAAAACCACACACATACTGTATGAGGGCATGCTAAAATAAACCAATGCTTTGTGTGTGTCCATCTTAAACCTTCAACCACTGAAGAGGTCTGTATATATCTCAGGTAAAACTAATAAATAAAGTAGATTTGTACCTTTAAACTTCAGGACCCTAAAATGTGTTATTACATTTCATTATTATGCTACATAAATGCAACTATGCTGGATATATGCATGATATACTACCACACCTAATAAAGTTGCTAATGTCCTCATGTCTTTTTCCATCAGTGCATAGATTTCCTCCTTGGAGAATCGCCCTATCCCATGTCCATACATCTCCCGCTTCACAATGCCTCTGGTGAGGTGACTGAGGATCCACTTGAGAAGATCACTGAGAGGGCCTGAGAGGGAAAGCATCTTCTGGGTCTCCTGGAGATTGTCAACCCACTGGCAATAAGCAATAGTCCTGGAATTGACACAAATAAAAGACAGTTATATATCAGACTAGAGTTTTCTGAATACAAATCAAGCATTGGGGTTAAAGCCTGGATTAAATGATGGCCACCAATATTTCTGTTTTATTGCCTTTTCTTAGCATGCTTTCTTCAATCCCTTGTTAAGATGTGTGTACCAAGGTTATGAAAATCAAACATGTAACACATAATGTGAGTGTGTTTCTGGCTGTAACAATATTTAAAATGTCAGAGCTATTTACTGATTTAAAGGACAGTGGCATTGAATAGATCTTTTTAGAGCATTTTCTTAAATGCTTTGCTAACTTTTCTCCCACACATAGTAGCGATAAATGAAGACTAAACCAATATTGTGAAGCACACTTGAAGTTCAGCTTCACACACATGTAGTTAGGTAAGATATATAAGACAGGCACTTGAGAGTGCGAGTGAGACAACCTACCTGAATCCCCTCCTGATGACAGACCATTTCCGTACCTGAGCTGAATTTGATTCCTTACAATTATCACCCAATACCTAACATCAGTTCAACAAAATTAATAGCATTACAAGAAACAGCAGTGACCTGACCGTACTGTATGCATGTCCATACTGAAATAAGCACATACTGTATCTGCTGGAATCTGTTTTAATAAAAATGCATAATGAATAACTTGCTTTTTAGCTTTTTTTATTAAACCAAGTACAGTAGTAAAAGCAACAGTTACTTAGAAGTACCATTTTACTTAATAAAGGCAGTAACCCTAATATATTGCTGCATGTTTTAGTTGTACAATCTCCCTCCCAATCTGTGAGGGCACTGTATAATTGGAACAGAGTGCCCCGTAATGGATGATTTGGCAGTTCATTCCAGGGTCAGTCGGAAGCCGGCCATCCAGTAAGGGGACGGGTCCATGATACCAGAAGTCAATGCCTTAATGTGGTAGGCGATGTGTCAGTCACGGATTGGAGGAGACGTGATTTGCCGCACCACCGAAAGAGGGTGTGACGAATGGTATTTAGGGGAAGTGGCCCTAGCAATCTGTTCCTTTTTGATGTGGTTACCACTAGGACCGAGAAAGGAAGTAATCAATTTGTAAATTGTGAGTGAAGTGTTTTGTTTGTTTTTGTAACTGTGTATATTTGTCTTTGCCAGACGGTTAATACGAATCCGGGAGCTGCCACTTCAAGCCGGTGCTAAACCCGGACTGCACTGCATCTGTGTTCAAACAAACACCACTGTTTAATCACCGCACCTACACCTACAACTCTCACTGTCCGGAGACATGTCTGTATCTGTGTTGTGTGTCTGTGTTTTTTTATTATTATTTTGGTACTGCAACTCCTTGGTTTATACGCTGACAATACCCATAGTTGGGTAGAGCCAGCATTATTATTTCAACGGTCAAGCCGACCACTAAAGAAAATAAAATAAAAAATACTTAAACCATGAACTTTGTGTCTGTCGTTGTCTGGAGCACCTGGATCACCCATACACCTACGCACTGTAACCCACACGTTCACAGTGTGGAAAAGCTTTTATGATGAGCTTATTTTAAATGTTAATGGAAAGTATTCTGCTCCCAATTTATTCATAAGGGCACTGCAGTGTGTCTCGAGGTTTTCGTTTTACTTTAATGAGATATATCAATAGTGCCATTTGGGAAGTACAAAGTGAAGCAGGAGTACCATGAGTGCAAAATGTAGTCTTGCATCGCAGGCCTTCCAAAGGTACATTGTCGATAGAACAAAATAATGTAAAATGAGATTCTATATAAAACATAAAATACAAACATTTTCTGACACAAGGCTTTAAGAACCACTTGCAGGTCTGCAATATCACTGTTATCTTGGCTGATGATTCTTCTTGTTGTTTAGATTCACTTAGTGTATCATTTGTAGCTATGTCACCACATCCTGCTGACTTTTTAAAACTCAGAAGTTTAATGCACCCCATTAAAACAGATCTCTAAAAATGATGTCTAACCTCCAAGTACATCAGTGTAACCATTAACCTGTCCCCTACAACACTCTGCACTGTCTGGATGCAATAAATACATGAGTAAGAAATAACACAAAGAACACATTTCTCCGATCCACTGAGTGAGTGTGTCTGTTTAGAAGCAAGCCCCCAACTCCAGGACTGTAAATATTGTATTGTATTCTCTTGGGTACATTTCACCTAGGGATTGCTTGAGCCCCATTTTATTTAGCTCCCTTAGTTGATTGGTTGACTGATTAAGCTAATCACATCCTGGAAATCAGGTGGATAAACGGCTGTAATCAGCCTGTCTTTGGTAGAGATGTGGTCTGGAGCTTGGACATGAGCTTCAGTTATTTTGTGCAACAAAGTATCCAAAGAATTGTTGGTTTATTTAAAGAGGTAAAGGCTTATTGTCTGACCTAGGCTAAGGCAAAAGTAAGGCTAACCCTAAAACCCACTGAATTCTTGTTTGTGAGATTTCTACCTGCCTGAAGACTCGGCTGTCCTTTCCCATGTCCTTTTTTTAAGTTTTAAAAAGTCACCAGGGTGGATTCGAAAGAGATCATGATAAACAAAGTGAAAATAAGAATACAATTGTTAAGTGTGATATTTCACATAGGGAAAGACAAGATCTACTGTCCTGCCACTAAATGTCAGCTATAGGTACAGTATTTGATGCAAAAAATGTCATAGCTTCTCTTAAAGAAACACACTGAATGTCAACTGAGAACCTGCAGCTTAGGCAGCTGGTGGGCCTACCTTCATTTTCTAAAAGGATGGAAGCCATATCAATTTTTCGTCTTAACTATTTGTTATGAAAAGATGAGAGAGTACAGTAACAGATCCATTGGCAGTATTTTGAAGAACAGTAACTGGACACATGCAAGCTATTCCAAACTGTCAGCTTAATGCTCCGAATCTGGGTTATAGCATTGTATAGTATTGTAATGCTTAGGGCATGTCTAAAATGCATTTTACACACCATATATATGCAGCAGATAACTTGTAGATTGGCTGGTGATACATGGTGCTGGTAACCTCAGTTTCAGCTGGGAATAGAGAGTTTTGGAAATACAAGTGTAGTTAAGATATTCATTAAGATACCAGCTTGCATCTCAGATGAATTCTGCAGTATTTAATGTAACTGTCTTAGTTTTTCATTATTCTGGTAATTGAGTAATTACCTTACACACAAAAGAAAATTAATGGGTTTCCAATTTTACAGTATGGAGCATTCTGATGGTCTGTCTGCATTCCTTTGACACTGGCACTCTTTGCTGAGTATCTGGATGTTTGTATGTCAAGTTATACCAACCATATGATCACTTTAATGAATTACTAAACCTGCCTAAAGGAATGTAACTGCTGAACTGAATGTATCTAGCAAGCAAGAATAATACCAGTAATACAGAGTAAAGACTTGAACTAGATATAAATACAGCAACAGTAAATGGCTGAAGACTTTGACCTTTACCAACTAAGACAATTACTCAGAATAATACATTACATACCAACTCTATCAATCACAGCTCATGTACATTTATGGAGCCAGAACTTAAAGATCAACTTGGTATGGGTAGACATATCATAAGTATATTACCATAAAAAACTTTGTATAAGTCAATTTTCTAGGCATTTCTGAGGGGCCCTAGTAAAAGGGGAGTGACTAATACACTGGTGCAATGTATGCACCATGTGTCTAACATTAAACTACTGTACCAGTGCCACAGTGCGATTACTACAGCCACGGTTATGGCTCACGCAATCTTAACTGTCAACAACCTGATTATTTTCTCAGGATCTACGGCATTCACGTCATGTTACTAGGTAGAAACACAAAACCACTGTTCAAATTAAAAGTTTGAATTCTCAATACCCTTAGTCATTTTGAATGTTAAATGCAAGCTTTTAGACTCTTGACTGACCTCCTCTTGACCCAGACAAGTAAGTGGAGAAAACAAAAATAGCTACTGCTAACACAATAGCTGAATTTCCTTATTCCTTATTCCATCCCATCCTCCCAAACCACTGATTTGTCAACATTCAGACTGAATCCGCCCCATGATCCGTAGCAAACAGATATTGGTTAGAAAGCTGAGTAAACTTATCAAGGCTTCCATTTGTTGTAAATGCAATGCAATATTAAAATGCAGGTGTCTTTGAGACTGGATAAAAGTAGGACAGTCAGACAAAAAACGAAAATGCTACACAACAGGTTTGAAATTGCGAGTTGCTGAATTTGCTGAAAAGCATGGCAATCATAATGCTGAAAAAAAGAGTTTGTGACTGGAGATGAAACAAATACAAATTTAAATATGGGGAAGGAAAATAGGTTAATACAGATATGTAGGGTGTATAACTTGATTTTACTTACTGGTGCAGTGTTAATTATTACTTTTTAAATCTTTTTAAGTCGGCAATTATGTTTTGTATTTTAGCCTGTCCCCAATTTGGTTATACCCAATCACAGTGTTTTACTGTACTGGAGAATCTCAGGACGGATTGTACCAATTTTAATATTATATTATGGTATATAGTAAAGGCTGGTATTGCTTTGAGGCGAATACCCCGCAAATGCTTATATCAATTCTAGCATTGGCATGGTGTAAAAAGACTCAGGACGTTTACAATTTTTCAGAAGGTCCTGATGTCCTGTAAAAAAATTAGTCATGTGCGAATCGGGCTTAAGAAATACATCAGTCAGAAATACCGCAAAGAACCAATGTGGTATTTGTTACACTCACTAGGAGCAGTGTTGCAGGGGGGCATGTTAATGGTAACACTCTGGTAGACCAGCTGTACTTAGAGAGAAGACATGTTTCAGTGACTATAAATGTCGGTAAGCGTCGATTTCACTGCAAACACACAAGCCGACGAAAAAATATTTCCATCGATAATAATCCTAATTTACAGATAGGCAAAGTGAGAAAAATGCTGCTTGAGAACTTATTCCCATCTTTTATAAAATGTGTTGTAATGAATGCTGCATAAAGCACGTACTTACAGCTCTGTTAAAAGTACCGGCTCCAGTGTTTTGCAGACTGGAGCTGCAGATAATTTATGCAGCATTCATTATGTTGGGGTCACATCTGAGGAAGAGCTTAGCAATTACGTTTGTAGCGGGCGGCTCAACAGCACTGTACTGTAACGGAGGCCAAGTCTGTTGTTTTATTTCAATAATGGGTCGTAAAAGAAAGTCACTAGAGGAATATTGCAGTAAGTACCCTGACCTTTGAAATTTAAAACTGTGGAAAAGTCTGGAAAGGGAGACAAAGAACATTTTTGTGCTGCAAAGTTTGTAAAACAGAAATCACTTGACAGGCAAATCGTATTGCTGGGCATTTGAACAGTAAGTCTCATTTGAAATTGAAAGACAGGCAAGCAAGGAAGCCTGTTTGAGAAGAATGAGACAATGGATTTTCCACATGATCTGGTGTGCCCGTTGTTCTTTGAGGCGATTCCAATAAATCCCCCCTCCCCCATAATTTAATGCATCTGTGAACATTTAAAATCGATAAAAATAAAAAGAGCTTAAAAATAAACATCTATATTATCCCTTGAAATTATAAAAAAAATTCTAATCAAATTCTGCCAAGCCTGCCTATATAGGCCAGAAGGGTGCTTTAAACTTCTGAGTTTTAAAAAGTCACCATGTGATGACTAAAACAGAAAAGGACTAACAAAGTCAATCTAAACACAAAGAAGAATGCATACATTTCATACCCAAACTAAGCTGCTCTTTAATACAAGTACATATTACAACCTGGAACTGAACCTATATTTACCTACATCCACAGCATGGACTTGTAAAACGCTAGTGTGACAAAAATGCATATATGCATCGACGGCCAGATTCCTTTGCATATCCACAAATGATTTTTGTTAAAAATGTCCTTACCAAGTTTCATCAGAATTGGATTAGCTGTTCACTTTAAAAGAAAATACAGGAACTTAACTGTCTTTGTTTTTTTTTATTACTATTATTATTCCTTTTGCTTTTTCTTATGTTTATCACAGTGATTCTAATAGAAATTATTCAAATTCTATGCTTTGATTTATTTAATGATGAGTCAGTTTCAGTGTGCTTTCCCCGGAGTTCAGGAGCTGCTCTTTAGTTCTAACAGCCTGCCACAGACATATGTAACCTAGGCTAGATCAGCCAAAGTGTCTTTACAGATGTAAGAGCCAGCGCCATCTAGTGATCTGCCTCTTTGCAAGCAAGTTTCCTTTAGTTCTGCTGTGTGCATGAGATGGTGCTAATGGTTACTCATATGCCTGTGGTAGGAAAATAGAACTGAAGTAAATTTAAGTAAATTAAACCCAAATCGCTTGAAACATCATAATAAAGAAGACAATAAAAAGAGAAGAAAATTAAATTGGAATCTACTTACTCTAAGATTATTTTCCCAAGGCAGCATAATGTGGGTACAAAAAAATATTCTGACCTGAAAATACTCCTGTCCCCTTTAAGAAGTGCAAAACAGCTAACTTGCTATACTGGTGGTTAGAGAAGAAACATTTCAACTTGTTTTATGTGAATATTTATGTAAATATATTTGCTACCCTGAATTGCCAGAGTTTTCACATACATCTGTTCACAAGGACATTACCGATATACTGGACTTGCAATTGGATTGTTAATTTACAAAACAAATGCACAGAAAGTAAATGTAAAACGATTTATTCAAAAAGGTTAAAGAAACAGTACCGGACTCACCAATAAAAGTGTTCTTCAACCATTCTAGTGACTGTTCTGGACACCGCTTTCTCATGCGGGTTCAGGTTCTTGTTTAAGTTTACTCCAAGTTTATCCTCTAAAAAGTCAATAATGAATTCAGTGCCTGACACTTTCTCGTTGTTGTATTCAATCCATGGCATCTTCCCTTGAGGAGAAAGTTTGCCATCAAAATAATTCTGCAGGAAATACAATTGTAATAGGTCACAGTGAATCCATCATACTACCAGGCTGTATGTTTACAACATCCAGCTAACAAGCTGGAGAATTGGAGAGACTGCATGTCCTGTAATATATAGTAGAAATCCTTAATACCATTTGCATAACACTTCCTTTTCTGTTTGTTTACTATCCCATAATATGTGTTTTTAATCATCATTTACTAGTGTTTCTACACAATATTTGACATGATATACCTTTGAGGCTGTCGGAAGAAGCCTGAGCCAGGTGGGATTTCTGTCATGTATAAAAAACAGCCACTAGGGATTAGCATTAGTAAAAATGAGTTTATCAAGAGATTTTCTATTACAAATCTGTTAACAAACTCACTGTTTCAGGGGGTAGAACTTACCCATGCACACTCCTAGTGGTCATTTTTTACTAGCCTCATTGCAGAAATTGCACCTTGCTCAGGCTGCTAAGAGACTGCCCGAAAATTCAAATAGACTGATGACTTTATTTAAATCTGGAAGAAAGAAGATCAGCTGAACAGGCAAAAGACAAGGTCGATTATCTAAGGGTAATGACTGCTGCAGAAGATATGAATGCTATTATAAACAGAACAAACATTTTTTGTATGTGTTTTAAGGTTATATATTTTGGTCTACATCGCTTTGGCTGCTTGAAATGTATGACCAATGACCAAGCTACTCAGAACCTGATTGGCTGAGATGATGTGTGAGTTTTATACTATACAGTAAGTGTATATTCAATGGAACCTTTATTATCTGAAACACCCACAGAGTGCCTGCAGTATGTATAGCTTGTTTGGGTTGAAACGTAAAAACTGGACTGAAAATAATGGACCAAAGTAATAAAATATCCTGGAAATGAATGAAGCCAGTACCTGGTAGGGTAAATCCACCATTCGAAGGTATGTTTCCATCTTCAAGCAAAATGGTGATAAACTAGGAGCTCCATTCTTTGGCCTTGAGAATTGATGAAGAATAATTGCATCTTTTGAATCTACCTTCTGCTCCTTTCTGTAAAGCAATGTTTGTTGGGAAATGTTAATATCACAGCTCTTAAAGAGTGGGTGGCAATCAATCTGACTGTTTTTCTTTACCTTTCCTTTTGTGAACTTTCAAAGTGGTGCTCAGATATTTAATTTTTATAATTTCCTGTATTCACTAAATAGCTTTCAATTCAAAACATGCTTTTTTTAAAATGTGCTTTTATATAATTGGTTGTAACTGGAGTGTATAATATATTTGAGCTATTTTGTTTTGTTGTTAACTTTGTATAGCGCTCTGGGATGCCAAGGTGCTCTGAGCGCTATATAAAAATAAATGTGTATTGTATTGTATTGTATTGTTAAATTCACAACTGGCTGTGTACTACTAGAGTTGTGTTATAACTGCCCCAGCGATACAGGAATATCTGCAATATACTATGCATACCTCCCTGCATATTGGTCAAATGGAAACAGTGTTCAGAGTTGAATGGTTACGTGATGTGACCCCTGAGAGTTTATTATAAAAAGTAAAATTATAATAAAAATGTTAATGTTCCAAAACTAGTAAAAACAAGGTAAACAGGTTTTTTTTAAATTTTATTTTATAAAACACTTTTGTGAAGAAAAAACTTGAAACTAGTGAGAGAAAACTATTGAGGTTTATTTAGGACTTGAAATTCCTCTTTTCAAGGTCTTTATTCCTGTTGGACTTTTTCTATAAAAAAAAAAAACTATGTACAATGCACAGAGACGGGGCAGTGAACTACGTATATTTTACAGAACATATTTACTAGGCTGGGGCAATGACTGCATAGAGACCCCCTCTGTCCAACCGAGTGCCCTCGAGGAAGTGAGGCCCGGACCTGGTGAGCTTCATCAGCCCTCAGAGGGAGACACCACTGCAAAGGTAGCAACAATCACAGATAAAATGTGAATGCTCAGACTAGATATTAAGAAGGGCTGTAATTAATTACAGTAAGTAGCCCACTTCCTGCCTCCTGAACCAAGCCCAGGCTGAATTTCAGACAGATTATTTGAAAACTGAGGAATTTAAAGACAGGGAACAATGTTCTGTATTAATTTACTATTTGACCTCTCATGACTTTCATATCCAGATTATGCAATCTCTTAAGCATGATTTAGAATCAAATTTAGGTTAAAATGCAATAAGTCTTTGTATTAAAAAATGGAGTGCATCTGTCCTAAACATACAGTTCACACAATACTATATTTACAACAGGAACTAAAGGTCACAATCAATTTCAAGGTGGAATCCTTACATAAAATTTGTTAGTCTCAATAACACAATGCAGGTCCATTCAATACAATAGATGTGATACATAGATTAAAACAGAGCCCATAGCTCTTATAGTGAAATTATCCTGACATTTGTGTTTGTGAGTTGTGTTTTGTTCATATTTTTGGAGAGGTAAATGTGTGTGAAATATATCTTCCATAAAGTATAGTTTTTTTTTTTTTTATGACATGGGTTTGAATAAAATTATGAATTAAAATGCAACGACCCTGTAAATAAATATACTGCATGCTGAAAACTGTTTATGGAAACAGAGTATTATAGAAACACTCCCTGTAACCACCTTGTGCCAACCAGCAGTGGTATCCAGCTCACAGAAATCAACTGGCTTGGCTAACTCAGTGTGAATAAGGAATCATCTACACTATGAGAAGTACACATTTCCATACTGCTGGTTAAAAAAAAAGAAAATAGTGAAAATGATATAACTAGTGATAATAAGAACCATATGCCCCTACATAATTTTATTGAGTTTTGAATCTGGCCAGAATACTGTACCTCAAATAGATTGACTGCATAGCTGAGAGAAACTAATAAGTGAAAAACAAACTGAACATACCGGAAAGTATCGTAATGATCCCATTGTAGTAAATCTAATCTAAAACTACACCTCTGCCATGTGTATAGGTGGCCTGAAAGGAGTGTATTTAAATACATGACTTGTTTTTTATTAGCACAAGCAACTTTATCACAACTTTTCCATTTTCTTCTGTTAAAGATTGCTTCTAGTCTACACTGCACTTTGATATGCAGATATTTCAAAGAACACAATAGAAGTAGAACGCGCTGTTGCTTTGTTACAAAACCACTTCCTGTGCTGTAGGTCAGTTTCACTCCAGTGGTCTGTTATCAGCCAAACTGTACAGGAAGTGACTAAATACCAGACATTGTTTGTCTTTTTACTCAAGAATAATCTGTATATTCTGAATTAAAGTATAAAAGACAAGCAAAGAACCAAAATATCTTCAACACTAGGGGACCACTGATAATGCTGCAAATGATGATGATGATGCATGTCTGTGAATCATGTCAGTTTATGTTATTATTATTATTATTATTATTATTATTATTATTATTATTATTATTATTATTATTATTAACTTGTCAATAGCATCACTGCTAACGGTTGTATTATAGTTGTGGTATTCTATCTGGAGCTTGTGTAAGGGCAGTGTTGTAATGCAGGCCTTTAACCCTGGAAATGTAAACATACTGGGCTATATTTTGCCACAGATTTGCAATACAAAATGCAGACACCACATATTTTCTTTTTGTTTTAAAGTATTTCTGTCATACACACTCTTTCCACAGTCATAATACTATGGACTTTGTTTTTGCAACAAAATACACGTAGCTGTTATTACTACCGTCCCCCCCCCATCTGTACAGTGAATACAGTTGTATAAGCTATCTTCTTGCCTACCTGATGGCAAGCAGCTCATGTAAAAGATAGGCAGCGGCGGCGAGCAGGGCACCCCCGGTTAAATACAGAGTTTTCTTCCACCAAGAATCCGACCCCAGCCCCGACATGATCCCGCTGGAGTCCTGCAGAGGGAAAGTGACGATGTAACCATAAAAGGAATAGTGGTCACCACAGCTACAGAGCCCAAAGGGAAAGCTTTGATTCCAGCTCAGATCAACCACACAAGACCGGGGTAAAGCAAAACCAACACCCCAGTACATTCTTTGTCTGATTCGCCACCTGGTACCACAGATCTCGTTTTTTTACGCTTCATTAAAATGGTTGCATTAGTGTTAATGCATCGAGATTAGTAGTTTCAGATGTAAAATAGGAAAAGACAGCATTTTCCTTGCTTCGGGTCTCTGCGCCGGGAAGAGCAGCATCGTCCCGCAGCCGTTCTCCTCCTGCTGCTTTGTCTATTCCAATGGAAGCCAGTGATGTCATTGAGTGTTATTGATTCTGTACACACTAGGAACTAGAACACTCCCTCTGCCGAAAAGAACCCACACACATCTGGAACGAAAGCAACACGCTGTAGATTATGGACGTTAGACAATCCGTGTTTTATAGCTATTTTGAGTATTTATTCATTTTTTGTGTTTCTCAGGTTTGTTTTACAGTATTGCTATTGTATTATTCTTATTACTACTACTACGACTACTACTACTAAGTATGTATGTATATATGTATGTATGTATGTATGTATGAATGAATGAATGAATGAATGATTTTATTTACTAAAGATCTTTGTAACATGTAACGGGCCACTGACATGCACAGATTCTTTTATACCGGTAAACTACAAACCAAGGTTTTTAACAGATACGTATACGTGTATCTTTTTTCACTACTGTCGGCTGGTATATTCGGAGGCACTTGTTTTAATTAAAGCTCTAAGGTAGTCTATACCTACCTTTTTCATAACAAATGCTGAGGCACAACCTATTGAAAGGAGACCCCTTTTTAAGACGATTAAACTGCAAAGACATCTAGAGCTACTGATCACAACATTTTAGAAATATTTTAAAGTTTAAATTCCTGTAAAAACAAAAAACAAACAACATAAAAATACCATGTCTAAAACAGTACAGTACAGTATGGCATATGATACATAGCGTCAGAATAATTATATTTACCGATTATTATTTAGCAGTACATTAGGCTACTGTATCTTGGACTGCACATAAAAATAAGTAAACGACTGATCAATCTTACTCAGTATTGACTTAGTTATCTGACACTGGTGTAGCACTACTGGAAAACAATACACATTCTAATGGATTTATGACAACAAAAAACAAACAAAAAACATTTTAACTAGAGTGACTGCATTGTGTACTTGGTAGTTTATGATATCAAGTCAAATTTAAAAAAAAGTGATTCTGGGGCAAAGGGCCTTCAAAACCTGACCCTATGTTTCAAATGAGCTATTCATGAAGTACCCTACGTATACATGTATTAATACCATGGGCCTGATTCTCAAGATAGTCAGACACACAGGTTTACCTAATTCCTTACTGGCAGGCATACCACCGTCATCTCACTCAGAATCAGAACCTGCAAACGCATTACAATTACATTTACATAAGCTCTGTCATCAGAATGTGTTCACCTTATCAGCATTAGCCTGTATTTCACAACCAGCCTATCTGGTATTATAGGACCTATGGTTGTAATGAAGAGGCAATCCCCTGTAAGGATTTTTGAAGATTCCAGGCCCTTTATTATGCAAGCGAAGGAGACAAGGGTCCAAACAGGCAAGTCTTCAGTCAGGAAGCAATCTTGTAATATAATGGATGTTTCCCTCAGTGAAGCTGATGAAGCATGACCTCATATACTGTAGCAGATACTGTTACAAGCCAAAGGCATAACTGCAGAAGCCAAGTACTCTGTTCAATGTGCAGTGGTTTTAGAATTGGGCTTAAAATTTTGCTCACTACTTTGTTCATCCTCTTCTTAAACTTGCACTCTTGGCCTCCATCCGAATAAGAATATCTTTCTTTTTTTTTTAACAAAAAAAAAATTACACTTTTTTAAATACAGTACATGGCAGAAATGTACATAGTATAGTGTAGTTTATTCACAACAAAACATATCAAATATATTTATTACAAGCAGAAAACTGGCTTCCAACAGCCAGACGGTTACAACAGCCATGCAAGACGCCATCAAGGCATACACATGTAACAAAAATATGCACACCGTTACCCTAAATAGTAGTACAGTATCTAGATTTATAGATTTAGGTTCAACTGCATTAGTTGGTTCTGCTTCTTGCCTTCTCAGTACACAATATTTTTTGGCCATCTCTGAAACTTGCCTTGCACATGTAGCTTGGCAGTTCTTTAACTTAACACTAGTTTATGTGTACAATCTGAACACCTGTAATCCTTTTTTTGTTAAAAAAAAAAATCATTATAATAATAATAATAATAATAATAATAATAATAAACAACAACAACAATAATAATAAAAACAATAATGATTTTTTCATTTTTGGTAACTGTTTGAATTATGCTACTTAATTTATAAGATTCACACAGAAAAGTACTGAATATTACTGGCAACTCAAAACTCTGGTATTAATAACAAATATACTGTGGGGGCGAACACTCTCTTCCCCCTGGGGTTTTCAGACTGATGTTCCAGTGCTGGTTCTTGTCTGATCTTGATGCTCTTCTGCTGTAGTTTCCGTGAACTCAGGTTGTGCTTTCTGCTTTACTGCGTGAACTGCATAGTTAACGGCTGTGCTTTCAATCCAACTCCAGGAGCCAGAGAGTGGGTTGTAACACATCCCATTAATCGATTCAACATAGAAGCCGTCTGAGCATAATGGAAAACAAGAATAAAGAAATTACATAAGGTACTGCAAATAGGAAAGCAGGATTCCAGTACAGTAGACTACTGGCAATCGTCTTTGTATTTACATGTAATAACTTTCCACCATGAGAGCCTAAACTAATGAATCAATTATATTTAAAATTCATGAGAAACTAGCAACCATTAAGTCCTAAACGAAGTACCAGTATTCCGGTAATTTCACAAAAACATGCTTATTTTTAAGGACAGATCTCAAACTTAAAAAAAATAAAGATTCCGATTTGTTCAATTAAGGATTAGCTGCAGGGCACTTTAAGTGTACGAGGAGAGACCAGTCTTCTGTGTGGATACAATCCAAGTACAACTTCCTGCCCGTTGTATTAGGACTGGTTTCCCTAATGGATTAGGCAACACGATGAATTAGAGATGCTAATAACGTGATGTGATATGTGATCCTTGCAGCACAACTGCAAACAGTGCACCAGAAATGTTGAAAGAGAACAATACAACAGCATTTTCGAAAGAAGCATGATTAGACTATCATCCGAGTACCAAATTTGGTGATGAACCTCAACCCCCGGTAGAGATCATTTTTCCTCTGTTTTTGGGACATCCTTCTAGGGTGGGTACATCATTGGCAATGTCATTAGAGCACAGATATAAACAGTTATTCCAATATATCTTCTACCTATGAAAATACTGAAAAACATGATCTGTAATACAAAAGGGGAGGCAAAAAAGCTTTCCACAGATGTATAACTTGCAAGGGTTTGAGACAATCAGAATTCTGCATCGCGGGTTGACATTGGCTTGGTTTACATGCACGTGAAAATCGACTACAGTCATGACTGTGTGACGTTGTCACACGAATACATGGTGAAAGAGCAAAAGGATGTCCTTTTGGCAGCGTAACTAGCGGCAGGGTCAACTCGCTTTCTCACTGTAAAAATAGCTGTAAAAACCCATGTAAACCAGAGCAGAAATCATGCTTGTGGCTCACGAGATTTCAGCAGTTAAGATCCAGTTCTTCTGACTTAATATCACGTAATCTCCAGCAGAAAGGCCGTACAAAACATATACATACACACACACACAAAATGTACATTTATGGACTTCTTTAACACTAGAACCGCCGCGGTTATATGCATACCTACAACCGGTCATTATCACAGTACATTTTAAAAATCATCAATATTAAAATGAAACACATGGATACAACTCAAAAGTTTTAGTCAAACACATCATAAACATCTGCACAGCCGAAACACTGTATTTAAATGAACAATTAAACATAAAAGGGTTTATTTTCTAACTTACCACATACAAAGCACTACTTCAAAAAATGAAAAACTATAATAAACATTTCGGCATTCAGACTGAGTTGGGAAATGACACAAGTTTTTCCAGAAAGCTGATCAATTAGCTAAACAGCAACATGTCCTGAGCACACACAAAGCAGTCTGCGTGTCGGTAATTTAAAAAAAAAAAAAACAGGTTCTCTCCCACAGCTCCAAAACTCACTGTTCACCCAGCCCCTCCCTCTGCCAGGCTTCCACTTCGCTCCGTTGTGAGCGCTCCACAATCACAGGGATGCATTCCTGTCCCACCACCCATTATCTCAATGCACCCAGATAGTCCATCAATCACCATGGGGGCTGTCCTGCAAATGCATGTCTGTGATCGGTTGCAGTCCCATTGTCTGCGCGAACGGGACCCTTAACCTGGGCTGGCTGTCGTGTGAGAGAATGTTCGTAGAAGTGCCCTGGCACAGGTCCTTCTGCCTCATCGTTACAATATGTTTGTTTAATGCCATTTTTTACTTAAAATTAATTTGATAAAAGCAAACATTTTAGCAAGCTGTACAACTATATAGTGTAGTGCAGTTACAAATAAATGAAATGTGGATTTTTGATTGGTAAAGAAGTATGTCAGTTAAAATACCGAATAGTGAATAATTGTGGGTCGTGGGCTCATTATTCCTGAGTTCATTTGGGTCGACAATCAAAAAGTTTGGGAAACACTGATCTGAGGAACATGATGAAGCTTCTTAAACACTTCTAGCTCAGGTGGAACACATTCTTCAGCCACTTGAACTCAAAAAGTCCAAAAACAGCTCAAAACATGACTACGTGCCCTTTGACCTCTGATAATGTCACACAATCATATTACCCCACACTGATATATTCAATAAAAACACAGGTCTTGTTCAATGCAATAATACCAATTTTGTGTTAATCCACTCCAGTTACTGCCATTTGTCTTACCACCACACCTAACTTTTTAAAATATTCATTTCAGGTAAAGTATATGAAAAACATCTCCATTTTTTTTTTTTCTTTGCCACATTGCCAATGATGTAACCACCCTAGAAGGATGTATTAGGACCTTGCCTGTCCCAAAAACATAGACATAATTCTCTCTAGCGGACGTTGAGCTTTTTGAAGATTTACAGCTTTTTTTAATTCAGATTATAACTAGATAGCGAGTGCACATTGAGCAGGTGCAACAGTGGCAAGGACAGCATTTTGTGGAGACTATGACTCTATTGCGTACAGGTCATAAAGTGGCCAGGCTGTGTATGTGCCCTTCAGCTATAGCAAGAAAATGATTTTAGTATTACATTTTTTTTTTTTTTTTTTTTTTTTAGTCTTTGCCAATTTTTTTTTTATTTTTTTTAAAATATTTTCTCCCCGATTTGGAAATGGCCAATTATTTTTAGGCTCAGCTCACCGCTACCACCCCTGTGCTGACTCGGGAGGGTGAAGACGAGCACACGCTGTCCTCCGAAGCGTGTCCCGTCAGCCGACCGCTTTTTTTCACACTGCGGAGTCACCATTCAGCCACCCAAGAGCTACAGTGTCGGAGGACAACGCAGCTCTCGGGCAGCTTACTGGCAAGCCCGCAGACGCCCGGCCAGACTACAGGGGTCGCTGGTGCGCGGTGAGCTGAGGACACCCTGGCCGACCTAACCCTCCCTCTCCCCGGGCAGCACTTTCGTCCAATTGAGCGGCGCCCCCTGGAAGCTCCCGTCCTCGGTCGGCAGAGGAATAGCCTGGACTCAAACTCGCGACGTCCAGACTATAGAGCGCATCCTGCACTCCACGTGGCGCGCCTTTACTGGATGCGCCACTCGGGAGCCCCAGTATTACGTTTTTAAAGGTCAGTTGTATGTGCTGCATCTATCTCTGAATCATTCATTGGGCTCCGTGCTGGGTTGCATTCTATGTACCCTTTGTGACTGTGTTACTGCGTTGTTTTATCACTGGATAACAAGATTTGGAATCCCAATGAAAATGAATGACAGAGACATTCCACTTGTCTTATAACCAATAATCAGAATGCATGTACTGTAACACTGAAGTGCAAATGGTTTACTAAATAATAATTTAGAAGCTGTCATGTCTATCATTAATACTCTTTTGCATCCCATATTTTTATATATATATATATATATATATATATATATATATATATATATATTATACACACACATATACACACACACATCAATTCATAGAAAACATGCATGCTGTGTTTAATTTTTGGAGATTACCTCATCTTTTGTTAATGCAGAACTCCCAAAGGGGGATTGGAAATCACTAAAACAAAGGTCAGGCTCAAAACAATCAAGGTTCAGACAACACCAACTACAGTACAACTGCAGCGTTAGCCTTGAAAACCAAGAAAAGACTAAAAGGGACACTTACAATTTCTTGCTGTGCAACTTCTATAAGTGTGCCTTTATAATGTTTAGAATTCACATCTGAGAATGCGCTTGGGGCTCTGTAAAGGCTATGCAAGCCAATTATATCCCGTCGCAGCGAGCTGGCCTTTTTCAAATTAAAATCACAGCCCTTGGACATCACTAGGTCATTTACTCCATAAAACCCATTGCAAAAAGTCTTTTATTTCCTTTAGTAAACTCTGATATTAAGAACAGTCATATCTATCAGTACATATTCTCATTAAAGCATGTATTGTTAGTGGCTGGTTTACAGATGGGCAACCCTTGAAGTATAATCCCTCTGGCACAGTGATGTCATTCATCACCAAAATACTTTTTGAAGAAAGCAAAACAGATAGCAGTATTTATTATACTCAGGCTGATTTCCCTGACATCACAAATCTCTTTTGTCACATCTTCAGGGCAGCTTCTTTCAGTGTTCCTGAGAGCTGAAACATGCCTCCTGAATGAAAGGGGACTAAAAATAAACTGAGGGCCTCAGAGATAATCTCACTAATAAACAATTATCTACTTGAATAACTGAATGTATAGATACAGGATTAACAAGTATGTTGCATAAATGTACATTTCAGAATGTACATTTATGATAAAAAATAAATAAATAAATCATTGTAATATTTTATCCCCGATTATGCTCCCTCACCACAGCAACCTCCACAACAGTTCAGGAGAACTCAAGGTTAGTGGATGTCCTCCGATCACATGACCAAGCTTCTACACCACAGAGATCAACAGCATATCAATGGGTGACTGGCCAGTAGGAAACAGTCCCTGGGGTAAAGTACTACCAAGACTGCTTTGTTAGTTAAAATACCACTATAGTACATGTGCAATTTACTGTCAACTATGAATGCAGTGAATTTTTATTTTATAGCATTGAATCATTGAAATAGGGACCACTGTAATTATAAATGAACAAATTATCATATTTTATTGAATGGGCCCAATGCTTTCAGTTTCTTGGTAAACATAATAGATTTCTTAGGATATGCTGGTAGATGAAGAAGAGTCAATCAGTACGTTTACATGACAAAGTGTTTTCGGAAAACTAATATTTTCGGAAAACTGAATCAGAAAACCGATTTTCTTAAAATGTCACTTTTCTGTGTTTACATGATTAACGATAGACAGTCTAATTAGAATTCAACTGTATACATGAATTGAAGTTTTCGGAAAACGCAGGATATTTTCGTATGCAAAGTACTGCAAGTACGATTTGAACAGCCCGGACATTTTTTCTGAGATAGAACGAAGACCAATCCAATAACAAGTGCTTTATCGAAGTGTCAGGTCTTAAATTCAAAGATTACTATCCTATACCTCTTTTCAGATTCCCCACAATGTGCAGTCAGTCTTTCCAACAGCTCATCCTGTTCTATATTACCAGTTTCTTTTGCAGACATTATTTTAAATTATCACGTAATTTTAAAGCTGGAAAACATGTGCTGCTTCAGTATGGGCTATTAAAAAAATACATACAGACAAATGTTACATGATCCCGAATATTATTATTATTATTAATATTATTATTATTATTATTATTATTATTATTATTATTATTATTTATTTCTTAGCAGATGCCCTTATCCAGGGCGACTTACAGTCGTAAACAAAAATACATTTAAAGAATCACAGTACAAGTATTAATGCAATTAAGAGCAAGATAAAATACAATGACTTTGGTTCTAGCAAGTACAAGTATATGACAAAATACGATTAAATAACGGAGCAAATGGATCCATGCAGACTGACTACATATTGTTATTATTTTCTGTTTTCTAAAACAACGTGCAGGAATGAAGGTCAGAGTTTGTAAACTTTCTTACGTTATCAGAGTTTTCCGAAAAGTGCGTTTACATAATATACATTTGGTTCATTTTTGGAATTGAATCGGAAATTTCTAGGTGCTGTTTTCCGAAAACTGACCTAACGAATATTCCGATACATTTTCCGAAAACTGTGTTTATATGACTTGATATCGGAATTAATTTTCGGAATACTTAGTTTTCTGAAAAATATCGGAATTCTTATGCTCATGTAAACGCGCTGACTGACACACTTGGTACATTTAACTGAATTACTCACTTGACTCTAGAATTCTTTCCAGGTCCACAGGACTTACAAACTTGTCCCAGTCATGAGTACCACTGGGTACTATCTTCAAGAAGCTCTCAGCAACAACAATGGCTAATGAAAAGGACAGGTTGGTTTTGTTTATAGTAGTAATAAACAACGATGCTCCAGGCTGTAAAAAAAAAAAAATTATAAAAATAGTTTTATTTCCATGCAATTCATTTATCTAGCTAATTTTGCTATGTCTTGAATCACGAACATAAACTGCTGCTAACCTCACTGTACTGTGTAATAAACTGTCTACGGTGTATTCCACAACGGAATCCTTATGGTCACTGTCATATTCTTCTGGGGTTTTTGTGTGTTTAATCATTTTTTTACATTTTGCCACAATTTGCAATTCTGTTTTAAATTCCATGAGCGTGTAAATACTACCTATCCAACTGCAATATAGCTGTACATCTTGCGAGCAATAACTCGTTTCTAATTGTAACCTCGTTTGAAATCTCACAAGCGTGTTAGTCCTCCACTAGAAATGTAGGAATGTGCTGCCACTCTGTAGTTGGAGTAGGTTTAAAGTATTCAGAAGAAATCAAATGATAGATACAAGTCAGGAAGGAGGAACTGCATCGGAATTTTTTTTTTTTTTTGTAGGTTATTTTTTATTATTTTTTCACGGGGAAGTCAATGTGAATTTCAGTGTTATTGGATATACACAGATTACATTTTTTGTATTGGGGGTGTTTTATCGGGTTTTTATCGGTAAACAGAAAATTAGAAGCACTATTTATAAATTTAAAAGACAGGTAATGTAAAAGAGGTTTCATATATTTGGGATGGCTGATGGTGGCCTTATTACTAAAACAGGAGCAAACTGGGACTGTGAAAATGTGGTCTTAATTGTGAGTTGGTTTTAAAGCAAGGTCAAACTGTAGCTTTAAAATCTAAATTGTGGAGATATAGTAAATTCACAGAAATTATTTTCTTACCCTGTCAAGTGAATTACAAAATGAGATGTGATAAAACAAACAACTAGCTCTAGTCTTAATCTGACCACAAAAAAATATATATATATATTTATGATGTCTGCTTTAATTGGGTAGAAACAGAAAATGACGATGTTTTGTTTTTTGTTGTTTACCTCAATATCTCAATTAAAATGTGCAATCTTTCTAAATGGTTCTTATTCCGAGTATCCAAATATTGTGTTTTGTACTGGTGCTTTCACCTGTGTCCTCAAATTCTAGTTGCCTGCTATATCTATGTTATGTACTGTAGGCTAAACCAGTACAAAGTGTCTTTATGAAAGCAGGAGCCAGTGCCTTCTAGTGATCACCACTGTTGACCAGGTTTCCTTTTACTGGCAATACAATGCTGTGCTGGCGCTTACTAAAACTTCGGCTGATCTAACCTGCATTACATATGACGTTGCAGGCAACTATAATTGAAGAGAAGCTACTGAACTCACAGACACTATATACAAGACCTTAGTAATTGCAAGAAGTACCACTTTAGAATTGCAAAGATCATAAAGTGGAACAGTAAAAAAAGCAGGAAAAAAATGTAATTTGAAGCTCCTTACTCTTTAACCTGAAGCATGTAATAAATATCCCATTCAGGTGGGGAATTCCTTCGACTACAGCTCACCTTCAACACCTCATAGCAGCTGTTGATGAAAGTTTCAAGGTCATTCACATGTTCAACCACTTCAGATGCTACAACGGCATCAAAGGTCTCTGCAGCTTCCTCTGTGATGTCCTCCAATAGGCAGCTCCTGTAATGGATCTGGTTATTCAGAACGGGGTCAAACGACTTGTGCAGCTTGGCAGTTCTGATACTGTCTTCTAAGGGGTCAATTCCAGTAACCAAACCTCCGAGCCTCCCTAGAGGCTAATGAGAAAGGATAAATTAAAATCAAAACGCACAGCATTTATAAAAGAGAAATAAGAAGAGACAGAAAAGAAGTGATAAAAGCTTAAAAATCAATCCTCAAACCTCATAACCCTTATTAGTGCAAGCGATATTATCACTGGTCCCCTTTCCCTCGTGCGTAAGATTTAAACAGAATTTAAAACAGATCAAAAGGCATTGTTGCTTTCTGGCACCTAATAACTTCCTGTGCTGTAGGTGAGATTCACAGTGGTCAAACTGCAGTCAGACCACGTGGTGTGTAGCACTGCAAGGTATTTAAGTCCTGAGAAGCAGACCTTTACATTTTTAATCTACAGTGTTGTTTAGAAAAACATCTACATTTTACTGAAGGAGGCAGCGAGTAATTTAGAGACCCCAACTGGATATTTACATCTCACATCTGTTACCCGTATACTCTATTATTATTATTTGTTTATTTAGCAGATGCCTTTATCCAAGGCGACTTACAGAGACAAGGGTGTGTGAACTATGCATCAGCTGCAGAGTCACTTACAACTACGTCTCACCCGAAAGACGGAGCACAAGGCGGTTAAGTGACTTGCTCAGGGTCACACAATGAGTCAGTGGCTGAGGTGGGATTTGAACCGGGGACCTCCTGGTTACAAGCCCTTTTCTTTAACCACTGGAACACACAGCCTCCTATACATATATGTGGGTAAGCTATAAAAAAGGCCAACAAGATGCTCGGATATATTGTGAAAAGTGTTGAATTCAAATCAAGGGAAGTAATGTTAAAACTTTACAATGCATTAGTAAGACCTCATCTAGAATATTGTGTTCAGTTCTGGTCACCTCGTTACAAAAAGGATAGTGCTGCTCTAGAAAGTGTGCAAAGAAGAGCGACCAGAATTATCCCAGGTTTAAAAGGCATGTCTACCAGCTCAGAGAGCAAATGTTGCCAAGTTACTGAACCCTGCCTGCCCTTGTCTAGGGCGTGATCAGTGGTGGTTGCTATGGCACAGTACATTAACCATACCCAGCTGTTTTTCCTTCTTTAATCCATAGGGGCACAATGGCCAAGGCAGAGCTGCATTTCTGAAGCAGCATTATACCCTGTCAGGACACATTTTTGTACAGATTTTTTTTGTTTGTTTGTTTTTGTTTTTTTCAGCCAGTCATAATTTTAAAAGTGATTTTTCCTGCCTGGTGGGAATCAGTTTAAAACACTTTTTAGAAGTGCCATGATAGTTAATCTAGGCAACACATTAGCGGCATACACAAGCAGAAGTCATTTCTAATTTCTTAGACTTGGCTAGTTATGAAGTTATGTATCATAATGATACTTTTTTTTGTGATGTCAGGCACAAAGCTAATTTGACAGACCATTACAGGCACATAGAAAGTGTAAGTATTTGATTAGACCTGATACTGTCAAGGTTAATACTGCAATTCTGCTGGGAGGGCTTCAGTACAATAAATAAGCTGTAGTTACTCTATACCGTGTCAAAGCTACACAACTGGTCAGGTTCATATTTGAAATACAGTTTTATTGATTTGGCTTCGGAGAATATAATTCTGGTCACATATTTGTTTATGTCTTTAAATTATCATAAAATGATCATGTATTTAAAAAAAAACTGTGCAGTACGCATAATTTAAATTAAAAATATAAAAAGAGGATCACCTACAAATTATAGAAAAATAGAATTTGCCTTTTTTCTGGAAATTATTATTTGTTACAGAAATTACCCCTCCCTTCCCCCAATACACATAACCTTTTAAAATTAAACCATAGCAGTTACAGTACCTCACTTAATAGGCCTCCACCACAGCCAACATCTAATATTTTATAACCAGATAAAGGGCTTCCTGGTTTTCGACGACCATTTCTATTCAACAGATTGTCTCTGGAATAGAGCAGAAAAAGGACTGTATTATGGGGCAAGAACATCTTCCTAAGATTTCAATAGGCCTTCCAGGGGCACATAAAAACTGTATGCAATTTTAGGAAAATAAAGGCAGATAATTCTAAACAAAAAAAAAAATCATGCACTGGCCAGTATACTACAAATCTCATACAAACTAGCCTGGGGCCCTTGATTCCACTGAATGGTCGATTGCCAACTACGCGGAATATGTACTCTGACAGATGGGTAGTATCCACCACACTGGCCTAATATTGTCGGTCACTGGTTCGCATCACATACAAGACAGACGTCAGTCATCTTCATTGCCCAGAACAAACTCTGGATGTAATTTCAATTAGCAACTGTTGGATGAACTTGACAATTGAAAACACAGCCATAATTCTCATCACAGAACATATGGGCCATAGTCCTGCAAGACACCTTTATTTTATGAAGTCTGTTCCATGCCAATTCCATAAGGTCACTTTGAAAAAAATATGGGACAACCTAATGTTGTGGGGGCTCCTAATAAAGTGGACATTGAGTTTACAACTCATATTCTGTATTTGTATTTCTAAAAAATACTCAAAGAAACTTAAATTCAATGACAAATGTTTTGATTTGAAGTATTTTTCAATGTCCCTCAATTGAAGTTGAAATGCTTGTCAGTAAATTTAAGTTACTTTTAATATTTCTAAATTCAGCACTTATTGAGTGTTTAACAGGTTCAGATGTATTTCTACTTCAACAGATTTAAACACTGCAGATTTAGTTAATTAAAATCATCATGTTGCATGCTGGTTGTGAACTTAAAACATGTCATCACATCTTAATTTATAAGAGGTTGACCTTATTATTCCAGAATATCATCTAAACATTAAATACATGTATCAAAACAGTATTAGTGGGTGTAAATATGTCTCTGCATATAATGCTCAGTTTGCTTTGGGAAGTTAACATGACCTGAATAAGCATCACTGTCCCCTTTAATTACTTTACCTAGGATTCCTGCATGGATTGCCTTGGGTACCTTTCTCTCTCTCTCCTGTCCGTCGCACCTGTCTGCTCAGCTCCTAATCCCCTCCTGGCTACACTCATGTCATTACACACTGCGCTCCTCCTTGAGGGTGATTCTAAAGAGGCTGCATTAACAGCCCTCTCTGCCAGCTTATTTCTCTGACTGGGCATCTCCAATCTGAAACCCCAGGCAGCAGAGATGTGCTCTTCTGATAAACTAACTCAGACGCACATCTCATCTCTGCCTTTTTTGATATCCACTGGATTGATTCCTACTTGGCAGCAGCTTGGTATTCTTGAAATTAGATTATCTTAAATTCGCCTAATGTACCCCAGGTTTTTAACTATTTATTTAAAACAAATCTATTTTCCCTACCTTATAAGTATCATGAATGGATGTTATCATTGATCCCCTTATCTTTCTGTTATGACCTTGTTTTTTTTTTTGTTTTGTTTTTTATCAATTAGGAACATGTTGATTTTTACTTTTTTTAAGCACCACTTTATATTTACCCACTGCTTCAAGGTACTTAATTGATTCTTGTGCTGAAGGTCACATCATCTGACCATTGGAGTAAACCTGCCCTGCAGTACAGGAAATGATCAAGTAGCATGACCAATAGTGCTTATACTGAAGAAAAAGCTCCATTGCTACATTAATGACAACATCAAAAAAGCATGCAAGAAGAAAATAGCGACCAGTGATTTAATGCCGCCAGTGCTACTTACTGGGGAAAGAATTTACTTTAAGGCCTTTAACAGTCCTTTAAAGTATTTACCCCACTTTTAATTTAATCTATTTTCCCATCCAAAGAAAGCAAAAGCTTAATCTGTCTATTCAAATCTGCTCTTCTCAGCTGCTTCCACTTGACTTGAGGGGTTTCATTATTTCTTCAGCCACCTGTCTGCTCCCTGACTTTAGTCTGTGCATTCTGGCTTGTCTGCTAAGCCTTTCTCCAGCTCCTCACTGCCACTGCATGCCTCTCTTTCTACAAATAACCGACTGTCTTCCAACTGTAAATTACAGTGGCATCCAAATGTCGAAGCACATCTTAGGTTTGAAAAAATAGGATCCACCAATAATGTGGATCTGTCACAATTATTTTTATTATAGATAATAACGGACAACCTCAGTTACTGCCGTCAATCCAGTGAACGGATGTTACCAATGTGCTCAACCCTGGAGAACAGAGTCCAGCCTGGACTCCTGGGGCGACTGACCAGTAGGGGTCACTGAAGCGTGGTAAGGTGATTCTCCCCGAATCACTGGACCACAAAAGCCAATCCAACGCTCCCTGTGGATCTCCAGCCAAGATCAATAAGTAAAGATTCGAATCATCTCCTGATCATGACTCACTATGCGGTACTGGAGATTACCAGCACTGTACATTTTCCACACAGAACATTCTGATACATTTAGCTCTTTCTGGTCCATCACACTCTCTGGCACTATAATCTGAATTTACCTGATAAATGGAACTCTGAGATCATTCATAGAATGAAGAGCAGCAAATTCTCCCTGTTCATTCCACCATCTGTTTGCAAGAGACTGGAATTTCTTCATTTCACTTGGGTCCAGCGTTGTATGTGATGCTGTACACATGTTGGCTGTACCTTGCCAGAAACTAAAGAAATGTTAATCTACAGCTCAGTTTTTGAACATACTTCAATATTTGGATTGAAGCAAGTTCCTGAGCCCAGTGGCAAAAAAAGGGTATTTGTTCAATTTTCAACTGTTTGTCAATACATATTTTAAAACTTGTTATTTCACTCAAAACAAAACAGTACAATACAAAGCAAATGCAAACCTTTCATGGTGAGCATCACAAGGCACAAGTGCCTATTACATACACACTTCTTTGAGGAATTTAATTTTTATATATATATTGCATTTATTTATTGCATTTAAAAACAAGGGTCTATATAAAAACATAATTTTGCCAAGTGATAAACAATTAAATATTTTCTATGGAAGTAGGTTCACCAACTTGCCTTCAATATGAAATTATATATATATATATATATATATATATATATATATATATATATATATATATATATATATATAAATTATAATGCTTAAAGACGAAGAATAACTTTAAATGGTCAAAGTTGCACAAATTGACGTACGATTCGATACACATGGAAAATATAAGTGGCAATAGAAAAGCCACTTTCTCGAAATAATGTAACCTATACGGGTTAACAGTAAAAAGTTGCCGTGATATTACCGATAGTGTTTCTTCACTCAGGGGCACACTGTTAGCAGCCATGAAATAATAAATCTCTTGCTGCAAGTAATTAAAATTTTACATACATACCGATTGCCTGATTGCTTACTTTTTCTTGCAGGTCAGATTCGCCATAAGACACGGTGCATGCTGCTGTTGTTTTGCAATGGTCTGATCTAGAGTACCAGAAGGCAAACATGACAGCGGCCGCACAGATACGAACATAGTCGGCGCATGTAAAGCCCGAGCAACGCGTCGAAATGTTGTTCCAGAGCCCAATCTGCGCATAAAAAAACGCCTCACTTCCATTGCAGACATGGAGACAGCACTTTACTGACCACGCGGTTCACAAGATCTTTCTCTTCCTACACTTCTCAATGTAACGAAAGTTATTCTTTGAAGTGACCTAGGCAATCCGCCTGCTTTGAAAGACCGGGTGGAAACTTGTTCTGCTTTCATGGTTAGTATCGTTCCTAGTACTGTAAAGGACACGTTTCGTACATCATGATATGGTAATAGTTTGAAATGGTAATTTAGGTTAACCTGTTCGTTTTAACTCCAATAAAAACATAATTATTCTCTCATTGTTATATATTTTATATTAACATATACATAGTCTCCTTAAATAATTATACATTTGAAGGTTTGGAACAACAGCTATATGATTTGTAATTAATCACTATACCCTTTTTGAATTTAAGCGAGTGCAAATGATAATTCCCCGAGAAGAATGAAACAGCGACAGCGGCAAGATGTAGCAGATTTTGCACTTTTTATTCACTGTATAGATGATCGATGGAATTGTAGTTGATTGGAGTGTAGTTTTTAATCACTTGTCTACTAAAAAAAAGGTTATTATTATTATTATTATTATTATTATTATTATTATTATTATTATTATATAAAGCGTTGGGTAGCTCTTATTTGTAAGGTAAGAAATTATCAGAAGAACTTTTTTTTTTTTTTTTTTTTTTTAATTCTGCCCAGGCTAAATTTTGACCATTTATTTCCTTATAAAATTGTACAATCACTTTAAAAAATATATTGAATTCACACTATTAACGAATACTTGAGCATCTAGAAGATCAGCCTATTCTAGTTGAATTGGTTGTTGTTAAGAACATAAGAAAGTTTACAAACGAGATGAGGCCATTCGGCCCATCTTGCTCATTTGGTTGTTAGTAGCTTATTGATCCCAGAATCTCATCAAGCAGCTTCTTGAAGGATCCCAGGGTGTCAGTTTCGACAACATTACTGGGAAGTTGGTTCCAGACCCTCACAATTCTCTGTGTAAAAAAGTGCCTCCTATTTTCTGTTCTGAGTGCCCCTTTATCTAATCTCCATTTGTGACCCCTGGTCCTTGTTTCTTTTTTCAGGTCGAAAAAGTCCCCTGGGTCGACATTGTCAATACTTTTTAGAATTTTGAATGCTTGAATCAGATCACCTTGTAGCCTTCTTTGTTCAAGACTGAATAGATTCAATTCTTTTAGCCTGTCTGTATACGACATGCCTTTTAAACCTGGGATAATTCTGGTCGCTCTTCTTTGCACTCTTTCTAGAGCAGCAATATCCTTTTTGTAACGAGGTTACCAGAACTGAACACAATATTCTAGATGAGGTCTTACTAATGCATTGTAAAGTTTTAACATTACTTCCCTTGATTTCAATTCATCACTTTTCACAATATATCCGAGCATCTTGTTGGCATTTTTTTATAGCTTACCCACATATATGTATAGGAGGCTGTGTGGTCCAGTGGTTAAAGAAATGGGCTTATAACCAGGAAGTCCCCGGTTCAAATCCCACCTCAGCCACTGACTCACTGTGTGACCCTGAGCAAGTCACTTAACCTCCTTGTGCTCCGTCTTTCGGGTGAGATGTAATTGTGACTGCAGCTGATGCATAGTTCACACACCTTAGTCTCTGTAAGTCGCCCTGGATAAAGGTGTCTGCTAAATAAACAAATAATAGATGAAGACATTTCTGAGTCAACATAAACTATGTCTTTTTCGTAGATTCCTTCTTCAATTTCAGCATCTCCCATATGATATTTATAATGCACATTTTTAGAGCCTGCATGCAGTACCTTACACTTTTCTCCATTAATTAAATGTCATTTGCCATCTGTCGGCCCAGTTCTGAATGCTGTCTAGATCATTTTGAATGACCTTTGCTGCTACAACAGTGTTTGCAAATTTAACAAGTTTGCTTACTATACCAGAATCTAAATCATTAATGTAGATTAGGAATAGCAGAGGACCTAATACTGATCCCTATGGTACATCACTGGTTACCTTGCTCCATTTTAAGGTTTCTCCTCTAATCAGTACTTTCTGTTTTCTACATGTTAACCACTCCCTAATCCATGTGCATGCATTTCCTTGAATCACTACTGTGTTCAGTTTGAGAATTAATCTTTTATGTAATAATTTACAGGACACTTGTAAATGAGATGGCATTGTCTCAGATTTATTTTAATATTTAAATTACCAACACACACTGTAGATTCAGTATTTTGTGAAGCCAGCATGGCACAAAAAACTACTTAAATTATTCAGTCTGCAGTGTCCTGTATACTGTAAAATTCACTAAATCGATGTATTCTTGCTGGTGGAATGGTGTTCCTATCATTTCACTATTAGGGAACAGACTGGAGAGGTTTCATTGCCATGACAGGGTCTTTAATTGGCCAATATAGTTTGGACAGTACTAAATAAATACGTATAGTATTATAATAGCTAAATCATAACGAAAGTCCATGGAAAATACTCTTCTATTCACTCTACAATATACTACATACAAACTGAAAGGAGAATAAATCAACAAAAAACACATTAATGACTTCTTGTTTAATGCAACACTAACAAGTGCACATTAACTGACCCAAGGGCAGTAATTGTCCTGGAATGCCTGCAGTAGTTTGAAAATATTGATGACAGAACACCTTTCATTTTTCTCTCGTTGCAGCATTTATTAAAATATTAGATTTCATAATGCAGGGTCCTGATTGATGACTAGCATATAAAAAACCAGACCAAAACACTGACCACCAAGGTAGTTGTTTGAAAAAGTCCTATTTGTTACCATTGGCGAAAGACCAAGATCAAACAGGTCTGAATTGGGTCATCAGGCAGAAGGTATTGTGGGCTTGCAGAAATCTCTTTCCAAAACCGACTTGGAGCAAGCTTAATGAGTATCCAATGCAAACAACATTTGAATCAGTAACATACATACCCCAAGCCATCTTTAATATACAAACTTATGACCTACATCCACACTATTTATACGGAAGTGTACAATTAAAGAGTAACATTTATTTACCCTATTGCCAAACATTTAATTATGCACCATGACACAAACATTTCTGCTAAAGCTGCTAATTTTTGGATAACTAAAGTCATGTTAAGGATACATACAAGATCAAATAAGTGATACTACAAATCCAAATGAAAAATAAAAAACTCACAACCTCATTTGAATTTTTATTATTGACAGCAATGTACATTAAGATTACTTTTTTTTTGTTTTTTTGTTTTTATTTTAATGTTACAGCTTCAAAAGAATTGTTTGGCTTTAAACTTTTTATCTACTAACCTCAAAATATGAATACAAGGAAAAACCAATCATTCAAAAAAGTTGTGTATTTGCAGACAGCACTTAGAAAAAAACACACACTTATTTACAAAAAAGAAAAAAAAGATTAAGCTTTCCACCTACACAGTTGCCTCTATAATGAGACAAGCCTTTAAAACTCATGGAATTTTAAAATAAGTGCAAGGTTTAGGTGCCATATCATTCCTCAACGCTTGCGACGTACTGGCGTGACTGACCTGAAAAGAAAAAAACAAAAGCAGGAAAGAAACATTAGTGTTGCTGTTAATATTCCAATAATACTGGCTTGTGACGTTGGGTTAACACACAACAATGATGACTCTGCAGAGCAGGTCAATGAATCTTATAGCTTATATCTTTGTAATCAGTCTAGAGAGGTGGCGCGTTTCTGGATTGCAGTCATATAAAGCAGTTCTTGGATACAGTTCTTGGATGCGGTCTGTGAAAGCTCTCCTTGGGAGGGAAATATTGTGGATTATGCAGATTCTTTGCCACACAAAGTGCACGGCTGGTAGTGGATCAGGGGAGCATACTGGCAGCCACAAGTCACAAGTGAGCCAGGAATGCTCCAACCCCGAATCTCCCAGCAGAGAACACTATGGAGCCTTATCAGGATCTCCTAGAAGGGAGAGGACTATTCGGGGGAATTAAAAAATAAAAATAAATAAAAGAATAGCTAATTAGCCAGTTAAAGGTATAACTGAATAAAGGCACATAGATTCAGCTATATCATTCATTATTCAATCACTACAAAGAACAATCAGGTAAGAAAAATAATAATAAAATACAAAAGAGTGTACTACCTTGATCGCGACTTAGACTTGTGTTTGCGGCTTGCCTTCTTACCAGACTTGTGAGATTTTTCCGTTGATCGTGAACGACTACGTTTAGATTTCTTAGACTTCTTTTCCTTGCTAACCTCCGGAGAACGCGAGCTGCTTCTACCACTAGAATTTGAATCTGAATACTTCTTGCTATTCTTAACCGAGCCTTTCTTGCTGGATTTGCTATCCTGTCGTGACAGACGGCTGGATAACTCGCTATGCGAGTTACCATGTTCGCTCTTCCTCTTCGATCTACTACTGGTACTACTCTCTTCCTGGCCTGCGGACTTGTGATCTTTTTCCTCTCGCTTTTCCTTTGTCTTTTGCTTCTCTTTCTTCTTGTCCTGTTCTTTGTCCTTTTTCTTTTTGTCCTTATCATTGCTCCGGCTCCTGTCCTTCCTCCTGTCCCTGTCCTTGCTGCCTGCCTGCTTGCGCTTGCTCCTGCTCAGACTCCTCCTCCTGTCATCACTCCTGCGCCGGTCCCTGCTTCTGCTACGGCTGACCCTGATCTTTGACCTGCTCCTGCTCTTTCTCTTCTCCCTGCTGCTCCTGCGCTCCCTAGACCGGCTGCGATTCCTCCTCCTACTGCTCCTGTCTGGGCTCCTGTTCCTACTTGCCCTATCCCTCCCCTTCTCCTTGCTCAGGTCCCTCCTGTGCCTGTGGGAACTCCTGCTTCTGCTTCGCTGCCTTACCCTGTTTGAGGGGGATCGGCTCCGGCTGCGCTTTTTCTTTTTCTTGGGCGTGAAGGAATGCAAGGAGCTGCGGCTGCTAACTGAACTGGACCCAGAGGAGGAGCTCCACCTGCTACTGCTGCTGCTACTACTACTGCTCTCACTGCTGCTGCTCCTGCTATTACTACCTGAAAAGCTCTGGCTTCTACTCCTGCCTATCCTCTCCTTCTCCTTCACAGGCTTTTTGGGCTCAATGATATCAGTCTCACTGCGGGACCTTCTTTTCTCAGTTACAGGCTCGGGCTCTCTCTCTTTTACTATTTCCTGTTTAACTGAGCTGAAAATCTGTTCTTTGTCATATTCATGTATCTCTTTGTTCATTCTTTCAGACAGTTTTTCTTCTGCAAGAGGAAAAGAAATAGATTTTTTTTAATGGATGTTGAGATTTTAAAGTGTATAAACTAGTATGTAAAAGAAAACAAATTAAGTAAAATGTTGTCCAAAATGGAATCAGTATAGATACAATGGAAGAACCCAAACTTATGACTCATTTGAATATTACATTTTGATTAACTTAAGCAAAGTCATAATTGGATCTGAAGTAAAATAAGTAAAACAAGACATATGTTGATGGATATATATTAAATAAAGTTACATATATAGATAGATAGATAGATACTTAAGTTCTTAAGCTTGAGAAGTTCATGCACACCTTCCACTTGTTGCCTCTCCTGAAGCTGTTGCTCTTTCCTCCGAAAGGCATCCTGCTTTTGCCTGATCCTGTGCCGCAGCTCCTCATCGTCTGTATCTGAAGTTTCAGAGCCTCTCTCACTTCTCTCATCTTCGCTGTCATCTGACCCGTACTCACCCAGTCCACCTGCGTGCACAAACCCAGACTCTTTTATAAGAGACAACACATTTGGCTTCCACTCTGATTTTACACTGATCTCTATTTAGTAGTAATAATAATAATATTAATAATAATAATAATATGGATATATTTTAGGAGCTTCAATCTTGACATTTTCTGCTAATCGATTAATCATCCGATCTACGTGATCGATCACACCTGTTTGCTAGTGATAAGAAATTGTATTGAAAGACAAATTACAAGTAATACAAAGTATTAACTTAATGTTATTTACTGCAAGTGTTCCATAATGACAGCTAATGTTCAATTTACATATATTTACTTACATTTCAATTTGACAGTTTGGAAATACTTGCAACTAAGGTAATCTGATAAATTTGTAGTACTGTCATGAAAGGAAAGCACCGATGAGCAAATGTTGCAAGTTGCAGTCTTTTTTCCTTCGTTGTAAGATACTGTGAATATTGGGTATACCTTCCAGTTGCCCTTTTTACAAGGTTTTTAGAAGTACCAAAGGTATTCTAGATTACCAAGATTCTCTATGGGGACTTCCAACACACAGGGTTATGGGATATAAAGAGAGCTCAAGAGAAGTTTTTCTATTGTCAGTCAATGGAGTGATGTTGCTGCTTTGAGCTGATTCTAACAATGTTTAAAAATACAAAAAAACTTGTTAAGTCTGTTTTACTGTTGCCCAGGGTTCTTGACAAACAATAGAAAAATAGCCCTGTAGCGCTCTTTATATCCCATGATCCTTTGCATGCCATGTGATGGAATTAAAGGTGCGGGTTGAGTATCTTGGTATACAGAATATCTTTGGAAGTACCCTCTGCCATTTTTCAAGATTTTATTTTTCACCCTCAATTTTTTTGATACTGCACTCAGGAAGACAAGATTAACCGATAAATAGTAAAGCCCACAGGTGTGATTAAGCAATTAAAACCCCTAATGTGTAACTAGATAGATAGATAGATAGGATATCTTGGTATGTACTCTTTGAAACAGATTAGACTGTCTTCAGATTGAACTGTACAAGATGTATTATACATCACCAATGATCAATTTTGTTCTTGGAACAGGATCCAGCTTACAATTTGGTAGTTGCATAAATATTAAGCAACTTGAGTTTGACCCACAAAAAAAGAAAAATACCACCTCTACCTCCCTTGCTTCGTTTAAATAGATTTCTTACAGACACACAATCTGGCAAAGGAAGATATCACCCTCTAACTGCTACCCCCCTAAAAAAAACGTCCCCAGTTTTAAACTAGAAACTACTTACCGAGACCAGTAAGAGAAGCCAGTGCACTGGACTGTGCTAGCTGCTTTGCAGGAGCTTTGTATCACATCAACAACAGGAACATGTTAACACATACAGCCACATTTTCAAAGTCATGAGATTCTATGGCAAAATTAAGCTGCACTATTAATGCTGCTTTGCAAAGGAGAGAAGAATTAAAAACATGACATCCATTAAAAAGAAGAAGAAAAAAAGACATCAAATAAACTTTGAGTTTTAGCATTTAACATGAAATCAAACATTGATTGCAACACTAGAGGAAGAGGGAAATACCACTCTTTACTAATGAAGATTCTCACATCAGAGCTGACCCAATGTCCTTTCAAGAATAGGAGACATGGAATAACCTTTTTATTGTACCAAGTTGAAGGTGTGTTACTTAACCAGAAAAAAAAGCTGTTACTATTGTTTTTTTTGCAGGTTTCATGCCACGTATACAGAAATGTCCTAATTCTACCAGTGCATTAGCAGAGACTGCTTGAGACAGCATTTTTACCTTGGCATATTACTTTCATTACTGCTGGAAAAATTCTAAATGAAACAGATACTACATTAATAAATTATAAATCAAGACAAATACATATACACTTGAGTTAGAAAATGGAAAAGCACTGCAACTATATTGTCTGCATTTTACATATTTTATGTCAATGAATTACAATTCTGTAGCATTTTGTTATATAAGCTAAACACTTGCATGAGTTCTTAATTAGGAGAGTCTAAACGCATAAATATTCAAATGTTTTTTTTTTTTGTATATATGCTGGTATCACCATCTAATGGTTTAGATTGATCTGAAGCAGAATACATACCTTTTGTTGCCTTGTGGTGAACCTCTTTTGCAATGTAATAGATTTCTTCATTGGTGACCTCTAAAAGCACTTCTGTCAGCACAGTTTTGGTCATAATCATCTATAAAAGACAAAAGAGGAAAAGGTTACAAAATAATTCAATGCCTTATATTTCTATTACCAGAGATCTGGCAGTGCTGAATGTAGAACTATTGACTGAACATGTATGTTGGTAACATACATCCACTTCTCTGTGTGTGCGTCTCATTATTATTATTATTATTATTATTATTTATTTCTTAGCAGACGCCCTTATCCAGGGCGACTTACAATCGTAAGCAAATACATTTCAAGTGTTACAGTACAGGTAATAATACAATAAGAGCAAGATAAATACAATGACTAGTTCAAGCAAGTACAAGTCTCACACGCTACAGTCACTGTATACTTTAGCAAAGCCATCCCAGGTATGCCTTCTAAAAACATACTCTTTACCCAGCATCTAGGATGTGTTATGGTGGACTATGTCATCAGTCTGTAGCTGACTGAACAGGACTATTCTGACTATAATAAAAACACACTGTAAGACCCAGAACTTTCCAGTATTGTTAAAACTGAGGAAAGGTTATTGTATATCTATTATGATGTTACTTAAGGCTGATGCAGATGTAACACCCAAACCCGGTATCAGTAATATTCTGAATAAGCAAATGAGGTACCAGTTGAAATTCCTTTTCTTCCTCAGTCATTTCTGGTTCACTCTGCTCCTCATGTATTGGGGATGGACTCCTACTTTCTGGTTCTATTTTTTTTGCTTCAGGTCTTGCATCTTCCCCCTCTTCTTCATCTTCATCATCACTGTCCTAATAAAACATAAAAATAAAAAAAAGTTTAAACATCTTAATATTATAAAGAAATTCAAATAAACACACACACCACTGTTCTTGGCTTAAGCACTGATACTTACAAATTTACTTTTACGTGGCAATCGAGGCCCATCACCCTCCTCTTCCGGCTCTTCTTTATCCTTCTTTTCATCTTTTGCCATTTCAGCACGCTGTTTCTCCATTCTTTCTTTTTCTAGTTTCTTCTGTTTTTCTCTTTCCATCTTTTCCAGTCCCTCCCGGATCCAAACAGGCAGAGTCCTGCGCTTTACAGCATCTGGAGAACAACACAGATTAAAAGTAACTTACTAACTTCTTAGAGATAATAATACAAAAATATACAGATCATTGATCCATTTGTCAAAATATTAAACATATAATTTCTGATTTAAAATTGCAAGCTGATTTCATCTCTAAATATATCCCTGTTTCTGCACAAAACACATTCATCTGCTCTTCCCTCTCACCATTATTTGACAATCTGGCTGCTCTCACACTCTGTGCTGTCACCCATTACATTCTTGGATCAAATGTCAAATAAAGGGTGCCGTTTGAATTTGCCCAAGGAGTTTACATTACGCTGAAAAAGTAGCTATCTGAAATGGTTTCTGGAAAGGGAGACTGTAAAAATTAAAAACGGAAGTAGAAGACTTACCAAGTGCAGGGGGCTCCTGTTTAACTGGCATCTGGATGGGAGAGCGCTGCCGCTCCCTAAACGCAGGGGGTCTGTCTCTGCGGCTCTGTGGAGGGCTCTGCTGCCAGTAAGGAGGATGGAACCCGCCAGACGGGGGGCCAAATGCAGCAGCACCATGCTAAAATAAAGAAGGTATTTAGTTAATTTCAAATGGCAGCAAATTTTCTCTTTAACTCTTAATGCATCAACTTCAGTAGCCCTTGTATAAATATTATGCTCTAGATGGTTAAAAAAAATGTTTTAGGTTATCAAAGTAAGATTCATTAAATGTTGCCCTGCATTTGACTCTACAAAAGGCTTTGCAGACTCTTTACCTGGTAGTCAAACTGGTTGACTGGCATTGGCGCCATAGTAAAGCTCTCTGGTTGCCCTCCAAAGTTGTGGTTGTTTTGGTTGAATATGCCATGTCGGGAGTCTGGAAGGAAATCAACACTGTCCTGGCTGTTGCTGTCTTCGGAAGGAGGAACAACGTCCATCGGCCCTGGGGCTGGAGGCATCCACTGTTGCTCTGGGGGTGGGTGAGGAGGCTGATGGTGCATCCCCCATTCTGACCATTGTCAACATGCAAAGACAGGAGTCAGTATGCAGTATTGCAAAACATAACAGAATATATAACAATGAACACTTAGTTAAGATTGTGAAAGGTAAGCGTCAGGGTTTGGATTTAGTTTCAAAACACACTTTCCCTTCTTTTAAGCAAGACTTAACCTTTCAACTCCAATAGTCTAATTTTTTAAAATTATATCCTAATATATACTTGGTATTAAGAGGGTGCTGATTTATACTAAAATAAGAAAAACAAGTCAAACCTGGCTGCCACATTCTGTTGAAACTTGGATTCCCCTGGAAGTTGCCATGATTATTTGGACCTGTGTCTAATCCCTGGATTTCCTGGCCATTGGGCTGAATTCCTTGCTGATCCACCACATTTGGTCCACTGGATTCCTTCTGAGCTATCCATGCTTGTGCCAGAGCTGCCCAATCCACTTGACCTATTTTAAACACACACAAAAATTCCACTGTAAATAGCAAAGTAACTGTCCAGACGGTAGCTGTGCTTTCCTACATAGCAAATCTTTTATTATTTCCAAATAAATTATGATGCCATTATTGTCAGTCAATTGCTTATTGGGATATGCACATATTTGTCTCATTTATGCACACTGATTTTACTGGTTATGTCATGTTTACAACTCTGTATTTTAGCCACTGGTGACTGAAAGCTGGTTTGTGCTAGCCTAGGGGTGTTGCATATTTTCTATTAAAAAGTATATATATATTTTTTTGTTTTATTTGAGTGTGTGGTTGGTACTGTAAACACAAGAGAAGGTTATATTATAATCTAGGCTAGACAAAGGGAACTGACAGAGACCTGATATACCCAGTGTTGACACACTAATCTGATTGAGAATATACAGTAGTATTTGAAGTTTCAGGTAGCCAAGGCACAGCCAACCAAACCATACTAGCAGTGGAACATGCTTCCGATTTTCTGGATAAACTAATGTGTTGCAAAAATCAAGTGTTTGTCATGTACAAAAGGTGGACCTACGAAATATTAAGTAAGGAATGTGATTTAGCTCCCACGAATGCAATACAAAACAATGGAGTCCATTAAGAACATAAGAAAGTTTACAAACGAGAGGAGGTCATTCGGCCCATCTTGCTCGTTTGGTTGTTAGTAGCTTATTGATCCCAGAATCTCATCAAGCAGCTTCTTGAAGGATCCCAGGGTGTCAGTTTCAACAACATTACTGGGAAGTTGGTTCCAGACCCTCACAATTCTCTGTGTAAAAAGTGCCTCCTATTTTCTGTTCTGAATGCCCCTTTATCTACGCCATTAAATCAATTTCAAAGTAACCTGTGGTCTTGCTTATATGCTCAGGGCTGGACCCAAGTTTGAAATGGTGCTACATAAAACATAGTAATAATATTTAAAAGAGAATATGCTAGCTTAGCTTGCTAGTTCAGCACAAAAAAACCCATCTGCAAACACTTAATTCATATTTTGTGTGTGTGTGGATTTTATGTACACACACACACACACACACACACAAACACTTACTGAAAAGAAAATCTTACTCATACCTGGGTCTTGCTGGTGCTGGAAGGTCTGTAACCACTGCTGCTGGCTCAAAGGCCAGTGCGGCCACGGCTGACCACCTTGATCCCACATCATTAACCCTAAAGTTTAGATGGTTGGATCCTAGACAGAAATATTGTTTAATGTAGTGTTATTTTCTGTGTCAAGTTTCACTGAAGGTCTCAACTGGCAATGGACTCAGATGATCAGAGCAAACTATCTGTTCCAACAGTTTCTCTTTTTTTGCAATAAGACTAACATTTAATACACAAAATAAAATGCTGTGACAGAAATAGTAAATCTTTAGCCAGTGTACAGAATGATTACAAAGTACCTTCACTACTGTTACAAATAAAACATTTACTGTATAGTAATGAAACTTGAGAACAAGGGCCAATAAAACTTTTACTACCACCATGAAGTAAGTATGCAGTAACTGGCACCCAAGTGCTGTTGCATTATTACTTTAATAGAGTGATCTTGAGAATTAGTTCTATCAACGAGATAAAAATAAAATCACCAGAATGAACCGTTTCACTGAGAAACACTACAACACCTTGTTGAATAGCACTCAAGTTTAGTACACTAAGTAGGGCTACTGATTATCCACGATCACGGAATCACGGAATTAGGCATTGGGAACGGAATTGGCATTTTGGGAACGGAATTCTGCTTTACAACTGCACGGTCAAAAAAAAAAAAAACTGCAGTCTTTTACCGCTGTTATTCTCCTATAAAAAATAATGGATTGCTTTGAAAACTACACTACCCAGAAGCCCAGCGATGACGCTTGTATAAAATGTTTTTGTATGTTTATTTGGATCATTGGATAACGAGAAAACAGGCGGTTTTGAGGGCATTACGGTGATGGACCGTGTCTGTTGTGGCGCTGCCTGTGTGCTGTGTCAAGTTGTTTAAAAAAGCAACTAGCTGTTGTGAGTTCTATTCTGTGGAATCATTTTGGAGTTGTATATACAGAAAAGTGAAAAGTACCTAAAAAAAAAAGATGTATTAATTTATTTAGTTACTGTCGTAAATCCGTTACTCCGTCACCCGCTCAACACAAGGAAACGACACGGTGGTTGAGGTGAAACTTTTAGTTTTATAACATTTCTAATTCATCATCAACTCCTTAATAATACTATGTATTTTTTTTTTTTTTTTTACTTGTGTTGCTATAACATGGCTCTCTCTACTCTAGCTACTGTAGTAAGAACAGAAAATGGTGACAATTGTAGATTCAACAATGAGTGGACCAATAAATACTTATTTATTTTACCAACTGTACCGAACGCAAAGCCAATGTGTTTATTGTGCAATGAATGTGTGTCGGTAGTTAAGGAATACAATATGAAATGGCATTTTGAAACCAAACAAGGAGCACAGTAGTTAGAAGCTCAAAAGTGGAAGCGCTGATCACTTAACAGTTATACTATTAATATCTCACATACATTTTAAAATGTTTGTAATGATACTCTGTTAAATTCTCACACGGTTCTATTATTAAAGTACTATTCATATGGTAAAATGTGTAAGTCTTGTTCAATATATGAACATTTAGTTATGTAATATTTATTATTGCTTAAAAATGTGCAGAGTAAAATACTCTGGCCCACTTACTCTTAACTTTTTTCCCCAATCTGGCCCCCTTAAATTAAAAAAACTAGTTAAACAGCCTTGCTCTAACTAAGGAAACTATCTGTCCAGGGTATACGAGAAACACATGCAAGCAGTTTTACAGCAAGTACGACATAAACCAGTCTGCGTTGTTGAAGATGAAACTACAGATGGGAGAGATGTGTCCTAAACATTGTATTTAATTTGTAATTTTCTGAAAATTGTATATTTTTGTAATAATGCCCCTCGTTTGACTAGTCTGTATATTGTAATGCCAGCAATAAGCTGTTTTTTCAAAACACCTTTATTTGTTGACTGACCTACAGTACATTGTTACTAGTGGACTGCTTTAAGAGAGATTTTTTCCTGAAAACTACAGTATCTCAGGGACTTAAATAAAAAAAAATCAATAGTTTTTTTAAGTAAAAATGTTATTTATGTTCAAATTACGTTGTTAATTCTTAATAAATTGGTAAAAACTGAAAAAACAGAATTGGTCATTTTGAAAAACGGAATTTGCCATTCCTAAGAATGGAAAATCAGGAGCCCTAAGTAAGGAGTGTGTACCCCCCCAACACACAGCAGCAACTAGATAAAGTAGTTAACTGCCTTTATAATCACCCAATTCCTTAAGAGTAGATCAATGTACCATATTGTAGGGGTGGGGCATTTCTGTATAAAAGATTACACTATTATACTTTGCACCAATGTGCCTCTGGATAAAAATAATGGTTACATAATACCATTTGAAGCATAAATAATAATAACAAAAAAACACAATTGCGGTACTATGACAATGCTTCAATAAGCAGCTCTTTTTATTAACAGTGCAATACAAGTACAGCATGCATAGTGAAAGCCCAACGTATGCATCAATGCCAAATAGCAATTAAAGACAACATAATATATAGTTTATAATTAATTAATAAATGATGTCTTCATTGGACAGCTTTAAAATATAAATAAATGATTATATTCAGAAACATCCCAGATATGTTCTGCTACATGAAGTCTTATATATAATGTAGTACAACGTAGATGTTAAATCATTTAATGTATTTAACCCCATCCTTCAACAGCGCTGATAGTCAGTGTATGTTTACCAATCGTTTAAACTATTAGGTTAGTTATTCGTTCCTTTGCGGAGTGTGTTTGGTTGAGCAAGCTGTAATGGTTCCTTGTGCTTTACCAGTACTTCTACTGCTTGTGCAAGGCACACTCTCAGCCTTGCAGTCAACAGCGCCCAGATAGATGACACAGAGGGCATTACCGGGCATTATGGACTAAGACTATTATAACCAAATGGTCCATAATGCCTTGGTGATGCCCAATGTGGAGGTCCTTATTGCTTTTATACTTCAATATTACAGCACAATTAATTACAATTTGTATTTATTTTAAATGTATTCATTTGGTTTTTCATATGTATCCTCCACATAAGCGCTCCAAAATTAACTTTCTATCAAATACAGTCCTCCATTATACAATGATGCCCATTAGGCTTGTAACATTAACAATAATAATCGAATTATGTATCGACTGGGAACCCAAGATAACAAATCGATAATATTTTAATGAAACCAAATATTCCATGAAATTAAAAACATGTCTTGTATATATTAATTTACTGTCAAGAACGTAATCTGTGTTGGTGTTTCTAAAAGTTACTGAGAATATGCATATGTGAACAAATACAGGATGATGATACAGAGATCAAGAGTAACATTCTTTGTTAATGTATTTTATACATATTACTTTGTTTTAAATCCGTCCCAACTGTAGCCGTCTGTCTTGAGTGAAACTAATAATATTTAACTTTACTACGTTGTCAAAAAGTTTTCTTTAATTTATTTTTTTATTATTTTTTGTTTACCTTTTTGTTTTGAAGCAATGCACTATTCGCAGCCTTTTTCGTTTTTGATTGCTGTCTGAGTCTAAATGCCGCTGGATCGTAGCTCGACGTATGTGATCCAATGAAACATTGCAGGTTGTACAAAATAGTTTGCGACCAGTAGAATGCAAAATTATTGTACACGATACGCTGCAGTAATTATTGTAGATTTTTTTTTGTTCATTTTGGACACTAGAAAAATGTTTACTCGCTTAACAATATCGGTTGAGATCTCCTAGGGCTCTAAACCTGCCCCGGATGCCCATATCTACCTATCAGTGAGGAGAGCCCACAGTGGTTATTGGCTGCTGTTAAGCGTCAATCAATAAATCCTGTCCAGTTTTCTTTTTGAAATTGAAACAAGCTTATAAATCACATCAGGAACCTGGACCAATACACATAACTTAACTTGATTTAAGTGCTGGGAAAACGTACACAAAATAGACAGTTTTCACAGTGAAGAATGAATTTCACGGTTCGTGTCACGTTTTTAACGGCTGTGAAATAGTTAGGGCCTTATGTACTGTAAGTGTAAGCGAATCCACGTGGTCGAAATGCTTCTCTGAGCACTCCAGTATGTGACGCATTTTTGGTTGCGACATGGTATGTAGATTAATTAACCCTATACATGTATGAAAGAGTCATTCTACATATCTTGATTGCAATGTGGGCAGTAAGTTAATTAATAATAAATCAACATACATGTATGAAAGAGATATTCTATATATTCGAGTATGGAGACGCAAAATAAAACGATCCACCAGTTGTCGCTGTGGAAAGTTCCGTTGCAGGAATGGGTGGGCTACCTCTAATATACTGTTTGGAAAAACGACGATATAGTTGTATTCACTGAAGATAATGAAAATCTAAGTGGCTATGAAAAGTCATGTTAAGTTTTGATTAAAATATGACAGCAAAAAGTGAAATGCATCTCTGCAGCCGCTGCACACTGGAAGGGACGGCTGCTTTCGCTAGCAGAAGCTGGGCCACGTATTTCAGAAATTGTAACCAACAGCAAATTAGAAAAAATGAGAGATTGAATTATTTCCATGTGAATAGACCGTAATGTTAATGTAGTTTTTAAACCCTGTTTTCTTTTTTCTCCTTTGGACAGTGGGGTTGATTTTTTATTTTATTTTATTTTTTTCTAAATTTACCATTATGTTTACACTGGTAATTTGAAAGATTTTACACAAAACAAGGCAAAGGTTTGTGACATCAGGGATATGAATGTATTTATCAAACATGTCCTAAAACATCAGGATTTGTCTGAATGAGTTTTTTTATTCCATGCTCTATAAAAAGAGGACGTATTGTTCCTTTAAACTGCTACTGTGAGGGAAGATTTTATTTTTTTTTGTTAAGCATTTTAACTTGATAAATGATTGATAATCATCGTTAGTATTTGCATGATAATCGATGTCAACATCAGGGTTCGACTTACAACACTAATGCCTAGGAGTTTCTCTATACAATTTCAGTATAAAACTATTTTTTTGCCATCATGTTACCAATTGTATTTCTTCCTAATGGCCTGCAAGTATTAGGGATGGGAATTTTAAACGTTTAAATGTATAAACTCTAAAGTAGTGGTTAAACGTTGAATAATATGCTAGATGTATAACCGGTCATGTGACAAATTTCTCCAAAAGCATATTTTTTATGTATTAATAGTAATTTATCATCATATACGGTAGTCTATAGCACATCCGACTGCTGTGGTGCCACAGTGAGGGCGGATATTATAAAAAGGAAGGGATTTGGCAATTGCCTCCAAGTAGTTTTTCTATTTGGTGCAACAGAAAGATTGACACTGGGGTGGGTTTTGCTCTCGGTCGATCTGGCGCTTCATTGGTGCACTCTGCGTTCATGCTGTAGTAGGCGTGGTATGGTATTCAGTCCACAGGCGTAAGAAAGTTAATGACAAGCGATTTTTCTGACATTTGCTATATTTTTTTAAATAAAATGGCATCTCTAAACAAAGGAACGAGGCGAAGACACATTGGGAAGTATTTTGAGGAACCGGACGAGAAAACCGTGGTATGTAAATAATTAAGCCAAACAAAATTGCCGTACCACAAACACACAAGTTCAATGCTTCACCATTTGAAATGAAAACATTGAGAAATTACAGTGGATTGAGTTACTGATGGCTGTAATCAATTCAGAGAATACTACGTGTAAATAAATTATGTATAGGCTTTAACTTACCAGTACACTTTTACTAAAATCATTTTAGAAAAAAAAAAAAAAATCCTTAGTATCTATAATTTGTCAACAGAAGGGGATATATATATATATATATATATATATATATATATATATATATATATATATATATATATATATAAACAAAGCAAAAAAAATTAAAAATTGATTTCCCGTTTGTGGCACCAATCCCTGAACAGCAGTTAATATAACAATGCATTGGAATCTGTGCATTTGATAGCTTCTGTAAGATATGTAAGCTGTGTTCATTTTTTATTATTAGTTTTGTTTTGTTGAATATAATGTAAAAAATGTAAAGGTTTAGTTAGTTTACTCACTTTGTGCACACAGGGCCAGCACAGGTACATGTCAAATACAAAGAGAGACATTTACGAAGATAATAATACAAATGCTTTTAAAAATACCAAATTTCCATCAGTTGTTTTTTTTAAGATTCTATTGATTTTTTTGGATTATATGCAGGACAGCCGCTATAAGATAGTTACCTTTATTAAATGTGCACGGATTAATCAAATGGTTAATCAACTAATGCCCATAAATTAACCGATCAAAAATTTGAATCGAGTGACAGCCCTAATTTCAATATATACTTTAGTGTGTACGTGGGTTTTTTTTCTTCCCCCACTTAGTAGTTTGTAGTTAAGTCTTTGTAATATTAAAACATGATTTGCTTATTTAGGGTTTCTTTGCTTAGAAAATACTAACCAGGGCTGTCAGTATACATCAGAATGTAATATAAAGAGTGTGTGTGTTTATGTAGATATGGTTTAAACGCCGACACCTGCATAGCATTTAAACGTTCATAGAAATATATCAATAGCATATCGCTAGCAAGTATACCAGATATTTTTATTGTTCATGTTGTTTGGATCTACGCCGATTCGTGGATGAAGATAGAAAGCTGACTGATTCTTCAGACATTTCATTATATACTTCTCCAGTGACTTGATGGGGGCAGTTTGGATCACTCATATTTAATGATCATATTTTGTTATGTTGTAAATAAAACATTACCTTTTTAAATGACTCCTTTGCGTTTTATTGCAGTATGGTCTTAGTGCACAGGGGCAGCTGCTCGATTGGTGCCTTCCACTTTCGACAGGCTGTTTACAGTGAGAGACAGCATTTTTAGGCCCTGGCCACACTATGCCTTTAAATTGGCTTAAAAGGTTAGCATCTACACTACGCAGTAATTATTGTGTACCCCCACCACACAGCAGAAACTAGACAAAGCATTTTGGGATACTGGAGGATACATAAAAAATGTAGTTCGGTATTACAGCGTCCACACTTCTGACAAACCGCACTACCTGATGCAAACTGGATTCAAGACTACCCCCCTGTGGTCCGGTTCTCGAGTACGATATTAAACGCTGCGTAGTGTGGACGCTAACTGTATTTAGCACTTTTAAGCAAGTTTGAAGGTAACTAAGGCCCTGTCGACACTATGCATTTAAACCGGCTTAAAAGTGCAAAATATGGTTGGCGTCCACACTACGCAGCATTTAATACTCGAGACCACCTCAGGAGGTAGCCTGGAGTCCGGTTCTAATTAGATCGCATCAGGTAGATAATACCAAATTACATTTTTTTGTGTATCCTCCAATATCCCAAAATGCTTTGTGGTATGTTTGGTGAAATACTGGCGCCTGAAGGACTTGCTATCAGTGTATACTCCGCAATGGGTATTCATTTTTATGCTTAAAAAATAAAAAAATAAAAAAATAAAAAACTGTCAGGACATCTCTGTTAAACTAGTGAGGATAATAATAAAAGCACAATGTTAAATTAGGCAACTGCAAAAATGAAGTGCGAGTTAAAAGTAGGATCGGGGATGATCAAGTTACGTAATTTGTCAGCTCTGTTTGAAATAAAATTAAGAGGACCAGAATTAAGCTCAGGCAAGATATGAAGGTAAAAACAAAGATTGTTTTGTAATTAACAGCTTTTTCTGCGTTTAATTATAAAACAGAATCAGCTCTATTTGTTTAAGGGGACTTCACCTGATTAAAAATAAAACCTGAAAACTTCAAGCCCTACTTGTGTGTGTTCGGATTTACTTTTTCCACAATACTTGTTATATTTCTTTTTAGCAATATGGACCTCTGTTAATATGGGGCATAACACATTATTTTAAAATAAAATACAGTGCATGGTGGGATACTATCGTATTAATTTCCACGGTTCGTTGCGCTGCTGGGAATTGTAACTGAACTATTCTAATGGTGTGTGGACGCATTAAGCCTGACTAAACATGAAACGGTACTTCAGTGTGGACGCTTTGAGCTGGATTAATTAGAGCGGTTGCGAGTACGATTCTCGAGATCGGTTATGTAGTGCGGACAGGGCCTAATACTGTTTAAAAGGCATAGTGTAGACAAAGCCTTAGACTAGGGGCACATATGTACTAAGTCAGCAATTTGCTATTTTAACAAAACAATGTAGCACACGTTAGCTTTTTTATTTTGATTATGATATTAATATGATCATTTTTTATATAATTGAAACTCCGTTAATTCAATGTGCACAATAAATCCAAGATTATCAATTAAAATGAATTATTAAATAGTTTAAATACGTGCAATTGTGCATTCCAACCACCTCCGTTACCCATAATAGATACAGTAAGTACTGGTATCACCCTGCACTTTTAAAGAACGTCTGTAATTTAGAGATATAGAAAGAAATAATGTTGTATGTATTACTTGCAGTACATTGGGCTGTAGCGGTAGGCTTAGCATGGTTGGGTCAGTGCATATCATTTATATGCAAGACAGATTATACGATTAGTAATTAACTAAACGATTATTCTAATAAACGCTTCCAGATGTCCATTCCTACCACATTGACTTACTATATATATATATATATATATATATATATATATATATATATATATATATATATATATATACACACACAATACGGATTTTTCCTGCTTTTAAATTCGGCCTTTGCCCTCCTGTAGCTAAGTTTCAAGTAAATTATGTTGCCGTGTGATTAAACCACCGATTACGATTATTATTTTTGTTATTCTAATTATCATGTATTAATAAAATGGTATGTGCAATACTGTATTAAATAAAATCACTAAAAACTACAGAACAAAAATCTAAGTCTAATCGTCATTAACAGACGGTTCATAACTAACGTTTTATCTGCGGTAATTTGTATCCGATTTTGAAATGAACACAAAAAAAACACCGTATAATATTACTTATGTTGTCTTTTTCAAGAAAGATGGTAGGCGATCACGCCTCTTTTATTTAAGTTACCGTGTTTACAGTATGCTATGCAGATTTAATATTTAAACATATGGACAACACCGCAAAAATTACGTCTAAAATATGATACAAGTAAGGACTGCACATCAGGAACGATCAGAAGTTAATGCACTAATACATTATGGCAGTCCACACAAATCCGGATATTTGTAATATAATGCAAATCTACGTAAAGCTTCACACACAACGCTCGAAAAATTACTAAAATCTCCCCGCTGTCTTTTGTACACATACCTAGTCTCTTACGAAGGAGTGATTTGTGTTTATGTGTGTCCTGTTACCTGGGCCTCAGCGCATTAAAATGTAATAGACCGTCTTTTATGTTTCATAATTGTTTTTTTTTTTTAAGTTCCTTAACCCCTTTAGATATACAGCCCATCCGATAACGGTATTTATGTGTTAAGTCTGGGGATGTTAAAATTGTGATAATACTGCAAGCTCACTTAATTTCCTTAGCTCCACTCTCCCCGGCTGCTTCTTCTCCGCCTGGCAGACAATATGGCGCGTTGGCCTTCAACCCGGAAGAACTCGAAAATGAGAAGAAAAAGGAAGTTGCAGAGACGAGCAAAATGACGACAACAACAATAACAATAACTACTACGACTACGACTACTCAGGGTAGTGTTCAGTACACTGTTTCTACTGGCATCAGGCCAAAAGTATTATAGCACGGGACCAACTTTTGGCAAAATTATGTTTTATTTGTTAAAAAAACGGGAGCAACTGCGTTTTAATGTTGCAGTCGATGTTTTTTTTTAATACACTTATTTACGTTTATCATTAGTAGATGGCATATGCATCATACACATGGGAGGGGTCATACGCAAAAAACCATTCATGACAGAAAAATAGACATAATGAAGCGTTCTTACCTTTGTATAAGTTAGTGATCAGCAGATGTTCTACTGTGCAGAATATATATATATATATATATATATATATATATATATATATATATATATATATATATATATATATATATATATATATATATATATATATATATATATATATATATATATATATATATATATATATATATATATATATATATATATATATATATATATATATATATATATATAAATTTATTTATTTATTTTTTTCTATGGGAAAATATCGGGAATTTTTTCCATTGCATCGAGACGTGGGACATTTGCTAGGAAATCGGGACTGTCCCGGCCATAGTGCCGCAGATTAGGCGCAAACGAGCAGGTAGTGAGAAAAACACTGACCCAAATGATATTAGTAGCTGACAAAAACTGTGATAGATCATTATTAAGCTCATATATTATAGGCAAGTTTAGCCTATATTATATTAAACAGAATTGCGATAATCGTACTTTATATCTCACCTTTTTAAGGTGATTAGAATAGCAGGCTGACAAAATAATTCCATGTTTGGTTAAAGGAAGCTCTCTCATTGTATGCCTTACTTTGAGATAGTCTATAACAGAGTTGTTAAAAACAGCTGTTTTTAGGAGGAACACTAGAGAGCTTGTTTGCTGCTTTGCCTTGTGCAGCAGAATTGGGTGTGTTTAAATGGTCAGATGTCATTAACTAATTTGGAACGCTTTTCAGGGAACCCCTTGGGTTCAGGAGATCGCCCAGAGTGCAAGAGAACTAATTTACCTCAAGCTTAACTAGGAACTGACATTCAGATTTCACAGGCCAATGCTCAAGCCTTTCATCATGGATTGTAATTAAGGAGTATTTATTTCTAAAAAATGCCTTCGCATCAGCTCCACAGCTAGGTGCCAGCAGGACCTGATAACAGATAAGTGCATAAGCCCACAAAGTTGACACAAAGGCTAAGACTCATTGAAGAATTACTTAGAGATCAACATCTTTAAACAATGTCAGTGTACAGCATGTTGTTTAGCATTATGAGATTAGAATATGAAATTGTTCAAATATCTTACAGACCCTTGTCCTTTGCTAAATGAAATGAGGTATAAAAAACAACTGACACACAAAACTTCACAACTTACAAGGTGTTTCAAAGTGTCAGGCCTATAGTCAGGGCATTTGTAACACTCAAAGGTTACAACTATGCATGTCTTTCAACAAGACATTCTTGAACATGTCAGAAAATGTGTGGAAAGACTGTGGGCAGAACAGTCCGCAATAACTTCCTAAAAGTGGAACACAGAATGAAACATTTCATAGGAATGTTCATGTGTCTTATGTAAATATCTTCATTCCTCATCCTCCTCCAGTGAAGCTTGTAGTGGGTGTCGTTGAAGGTTCTACAATGTGTTGTATTCTGCTGGAATTGCTGCCACTGTAAGTGACTGTTTAACTGGAAATTGTGGCTGATGAATAGGTCCTTTCAAGATGGCTGTTTTTCAGGGCTGCTCTTTTGAAAGACAGGTCTATTAGAATAGCTTCTAATGACATTTTTCATTTATTTAATTTTTACCTTAATATGTTATGCTGTTTCAAATCATTCTGAGTGGTTCATGTTGTTTCATTATTGATATATGTCTCTAAATCTGCCTTTATCTGGATTTAAGTAGCTTTGATCTTGTCTTGAAAAAGTGGATTTCATTCAGATCATGTGACAATGTGACCAGGGGCTGGCAGTTGAAGGTCATTGTCACATATCTGAATTAAATAAAGGAGGCTGTTCAGTCCCAGCAAAAAGCAAAACTATAAAAAAAGTAATTACAATGACATTTCAACCTACTTACAACCCACCTTAGATGCAATCCTAAACTAAACCTGGAGAATAAAAGAACATACAATTTAAGACAGTGCAAGTATAATATGGCTGTGTGCTTTTATACTTTTGCTTGGTCATATTATGGTTCGCAAGATATTTCATAATCGGTTTTACGTTTCTTGGTGCTTTGATACTTTGTTATTGGTAAGAGCATTGGGTTTAGTTAGTAACTTAATAGACCCATGGTCTTGAGGCTCAAAGCAGGAGATGGAGATGGGATCAGGGGCTAACAAAACTACTTTATTAATTAAACAGGGGCCGTGTTTGGGTCAGGACCACACCACAAAAACAATAAATCCTTCCTCCTGTCTCTATCCTAAAAACTCACTCACTCTATTCCACACACACACACACACAAACACACACACAGGCTCCATCAGTCACATCACACAGAGAGAAGAGAGCGGACCACTACTGTCTACTGTGACATGACCAGTACGCAACAGCGGCTCACACACACACACACACACACACACACACACACACACACACACACACTACTGAAACTAGTGGTATGGTCCCTCCTCGGAACAATACAGATAAAGTGAAGGCACAGGACCAGACAAAACAAGACAAAACAAAGGTCCTGCCAACCTGAACTGACCGGTTCACTACAAAATGTACAGGATAATTAATAGTTGTGTCTGTAGTTGGAAGACTTTAACCTTATTTCATCTGCAGGGATCACACGGCAGTGCATCTGTGTTCTGTGAGTAAATTCCAGGTAGTCTGTAAACAACTCCCAAAATTCGGTTACAGTATTCTTGCAAAAACCAATGTCTACACAATCACACTGTGCTACTATTACAAAGCAACACAACAAACAGCTTTAACCACGTGATATATAATTAGAAGTCTGCATTGTTCCCCTTTATCTGTTTTATTTTATTACAGGTGTGTTTATATATTAATATACTGAATATTACAGCTCCCTTTGATGCAATACCAAGCACTTTCTTAAGCCGCCATTAACTGAAACAGCTTTCTAAAGTGAAACAAATATCTAACTAAATATCTTACCCATTATGAAGGAACATTTGTCTTGTCAAATTTACAGACTTCTTTTTTTTTTAGCCAGCATTATTAAAAAAAAAAAAAAATCTACATTTAGCATTCACGTAAATGCACTGCTTTCTAATCTGCTCACTACTGTTGTGTTCACTGAACTTCAGGGGAAAAAAAAACCTAATCAGGCAGTCCCAGCTTTTTCATTCGGCATAACTCGGTTTGAATAACTCAATTAAAAAAAAAATTTAAAAAAAAAAAAACCGAAAACCACAGTTTTAGTACTTTTCATTTTCAACAATATATGTGCTACTGTGTTGCCAGGGGTATAGGAATATACCATTAGTTCAATACATTTCGCTGCATAACAGAAGTTAATGTGAAACAAAAAGAGGCTATATTTGTAGCTTGACTTGTGAACTGTACTGCAGTGTGAATGATCGATTTCAGCTCCAGCTCCATGATATTATATGGGTTTGTTCAGCCAGGTTAAATATCTCACAAGTATATATGCCAAAAGTGAATTCTATTAACACTACTTATGGAAATAATGTGTGCAGTCTGTTCTTGACGCTGTCATATTTAACCAAAATGCTATAAATCCTATCGACTGTGTGCCACCAATCCCATTTAATTAACACATCACAGTCCACCAGAGAAGTGGTAAGTAACATCCTGTACACTGCCAATCATTTTTAAATTTTTCAAATTGCTTCCCACCCACCTCGTATTTGTATTCCGGTGTTTTTTTAAATATTTTTTATATATATACATCGGCGAAGTTGGCGATTAGTTAGTGCAATAAATTGCGATAGTAGGCAAAATGCCCAGTTTATATACATAGTTTAGAATACTTTCTACATGAATGCATATAAACATACACATTTGTTTCAAAATGCAGTTGTGAAAAAATATGTGTCAAGTGGTCCTTGGGAATAATCCAAACACCAAGGTGGTCCCTACATTGAAAAAGGTTGGGAACCGCTGTTCTAGGGCATGTGGTCTAAACACCCCCTGCCATTCAGTCCTATTCCTTTCTCAAGCAGAGACTTTTCTTGGATTTTTATTTGTTGAAGTTGACCACCAAATGTTTTCTTTTCTTTCCATTAATAAATGTATTTTAAAATAAATGGTTATTACAACATATTCCGCTGTAAGGCACAATTAAATAAATAAACAATCAAATAATATTATGTTTGTTAGTTTGTTGATGTAAAATATGCATTCAACATTTATAAAGCAACCATTTAATTTAAAATTCATTTTAACATTATCAGTTAAATTTGACAGTGTAGTTTAATGTTAGAACATCTAAATTTGATATGCCAAAGTGGGAAAGCATTTTAGCTACGAGGGAACATTATTCTGACATTGCCCTTTTTCTAAATCTGTATCCACCTCTTCATTACCAGCATAAACCATGTTTAGAAACACTGCTGCTTTATAGATATGCCATTCTATTTAGAATTAACTGCATGTTATAAAGCCTGGCAAATTCAAAAAGACAATACAGAATAACAATGCAAGACAGTTCATTTTGGAATCCTTCTCAGAATCAATTAATCTCAACAGGAAACCAAGAGCAAAAAATACAGGACACTGATGTCTAGTTTGATTAATTCTTTGAAAAAATAAAAGCTCTGTGAAACTATTTTCTGAAACTAAGTTAACTTTCAGGTTTAATAGAGAGATATAAATAGAGGACTGATATGATTCTGCCATTTGGCACTTGCTCAGTGTTCAATTTAACATTGTGCAGTCTGAACTCTGACAGAATAAATACATCCAGCCCATTTGGCTTTCCGGCATAGCTTTTGCGACCAGCTATCCTTATAAATGAGGCAGGGCTCCTATGTAGCAAGCAGGCTTGCCTGCGCATGTGCACCCTAGCAGGTTTCCTGCATAACATGCCAGTGTTTCTGCTGGAGCATTGCAGATGGGAGCAGCTACCCATAGCCACAGGCAGTTCCTCTACACCTCACCAATCCAACAGGAGATGGTCCAAATCTAATCAGTAAAACCTGAAGACCTTCAAATAGTCACGCGAGGATATAGTTTTGGAGAGCGATCAGGCCAAATTAATGTACCTGTCATAGTTATTTATTTATTTGTTCTGTAACAGCTATATTTAAACAAAATATATAGAATCATATGTAGTTGGATCTATTTTTTGTCATGTGATGAGGTTTTAACCAATCACATGCCTGGATGTCTAAGGACTGATTCATATATATATATATACAGTATATATACCGGATTCTGCCGAGTCAACACCCAGAGGGCGTAAACTTGTCATTAAGGCAAAAGTGGGAGAAGGGTGTTCTCGGGCAGGGGCTAAATTACCGGCATTTTTGCAGAGGGAGTACTTTTAACATTAGGTAGATTACTTTACAATGAGACATGCTTAAAAAGCACATAGTCACGCTAAAGAATTAAGAAGTGCAGTTAATTAACACATTAGCCTGATAATAGCCTGACTGGTGAAATACAATTCAAAGTTGCTGCAGTATGTCCACTGTTTCATTCAACTTTAAAGCTGCAGTCCCCAGTGCAAAAGCACATCATGAAAAAAAACACATTTGCAGATGAAAAACGTTAAATTAAAAGTCGCTACATTTAAAAAATGTGAAATTTTCGGTCCACTAAAATAAAGGGCTTACTAAAATATTAGCTGTTGTAATTTTTTTATTTATTTATTTTTTTAATTGGTCAAGCTAATTTATTTTACTGTTGGTGTTATATTATTATTTACTTAATAAAGATATTACATACATATACAATATTATATTTAGTAATTGCCATATAACATACATAAAGATCAACAGACAAAAAATAAATATTTAAAATTTGCATGTGAAAAAGAGTGTGGGACAAATAACCCTGGGTTATCCCTGGTTCGCTACCCCAGAGTGCAAATAGAAAATGGCAGGGGAAAGAATAGAAGGGGGAAACAAGCAAATTATGTTGCTTGTGAAGCAGGAACAGAATCAGACTGTTTTCTAATTTATCAGAGAAAAAAAAGGATATCCACAGCAAAAGCTGTGTTTTTACATTCCATTATGTTTTTCACATGCACAATCTACAGTACGTTGATTTTATACATAATATTTTTTTGTGCATAAAATAATGTCCCATAAAAGCTTTAAAGATTAACAGAATTTGTATTCATATATTACTTATGTCTTATACATGCTATATACAGTACAGCAATCAAGTTATGTGATATATGCATCCTGTTGTAACTGTATTAACTGTGTACTGTATTTAAAACGAATGTTTAGATAACTGTCTCAATTATTATATTATTATTATTATTAATTTGTCTTTGCGGTGGATATGAGTAGAAGTAACTTGACAATGGCAACTCATTTAACCAGAAGGAAAATACTTGCTTATGTTTATACGGCAGGTCATACAAAAGAACCCCACAAGAGACATTTTGTGTTCCAGTGGTTAAAGAAAAGGGCTTGTAACCAGGAGGTCCCTGGTTCAAATCCCACCTCAGCCACTGACTCATTGTGTGACTCTGAGCAAGTCACTTAACCTCCTTGTGCTCCCTCTTTCGGGTGAGACGTAATTGTAAGTGACTCTGCAACTGATGCATAGTTCACACACCCGAGTCTCTGTAAGTCGCCTTGGATAAAGGCATCTGCTAAAATAAACAAATAATAATAATAACATTAAGTCATTACAGCTTGTCCGGTTGTCACTTGTCTTTTTGTAGGCAGCATCAGATGTCCAGTGTTCCTACTCTGTTTGGTATTCTTGTATATTTTCATTAGATATTTACATGGGATGTCTAGTAAAGGAAAACAGTGTAATATTCATCAGTGCATTGTTATTATATGTTGTGCCGATGATAATAAAGATGTATGCAGTTTTGCATTTGTTTCATACAGTACATATCTAGTTTTGATTGTGTAACATTTACCCTCAATTTCTATCCCCAAACCTTATTGCAGGAAAAGAATATGTAAAGTGCCACAGAGCACCAGTAAACATGTTGATAAAATCGAGGTGTAGCCAACCACTACCAGGAATAGGGGATAATCCCAGGATAACCAGGGACAGGTACTTGATCCAATCTAGCGGTATTTTCCAGCTATGTAATATGCTGATAAAGTCCTGGGGTGGTTTATCCTGGCAGGGTATAGGTTAATCTAATTGATCCTAAATCGAAAATTCTTAATTTGTTGGTAAAATTAATAAACCATTTCAAATAAAGCCTTTATCATTGATGAAAACCGTTGCCCAAATGTTTGTCGACTTGACTTCATTTACTCATAAGAAATACAGTAAATTCTCATAAAATGAACTTGGATTAAATTCATTTCCTAATACTATGAATTTTCTACATGGTCCTGGCCAAATCAAGCATTTGATTATTGTAAATTACTTCTTATAATAGGAATTCACCTAACACAAATTTCCTCTTTTGTGCAAATTAATTGGAATCCCCCACAGGGAAGGAAAATTTGAATAAAATTAATTGCCCTAGTTTGAACAGCTGAGTGTAAAGCTTATGGGGAAATACATTAACTTGCATCCAGATTAGCACCTCTGTACTGTATTTTGTATTGTTTTGGGACTACTGATGCTAGGATATATTTTGAGTTGCCATAGTGCCAACTCATCAATGCCATTTCCATGAAGCATTGAAATGAGTGACCAGCGCAAAAAACATGCATTATCCTTGCACACCAAAGTCAAGGTGTGTAAAGTAGTGAATAATGCACCGCCATACAAGAAAAAGAAAGATGTTGCTGCAGATTTCAACTTTCCCAATTTCAACACTGTCAACCATTCTGAAACACCAGGATGTAATAATATAGGCCTGTGAACAGCAAACTGGATTCAAGTCACCAGCATTTCAGATTTGCTTGATACCCTGATGTTGAGGATGCCTTGCTTTAGTATTTTATAAAAAAAGCCTGTGATCAGAATGAACCATGACAAGACACAAAGCTAATACAATCAACACAGCAGCTGGGACATGCAGATTTGATTTGATATTTTTATGAAACTGTTTTTGCAATGTATACTTTTAAAAATGTAACTTACAACTGTTTTCAATAAAATGCACAGTACTTTTAAATGTATGATACTTTTTATTTTACTGTAATTGAAATTTGATTTCACTGTTACTGTAACTTCAGTAAAAACTAATAGTAAGAATTACTGATAAGAACATTTTTTATTCGTCTTTTGAAATTCATATTACTGAGAGTTGAGTGTATTTAATTTATTTATTACCTCAGATCTTATGATTTTGAATTAGATTAATCGTCTGTAGGTAAAGTAATAGTTTGAACTACATGGCTATTTTGTCTTTTGGCAAACACAGATTACATTATCTTAATTTTGTATTCCTCCTTTATATTTCTCTCTTCTGTAGTTGTTGTTTCATGCTATCATCATTAATAATAATAAAAAAGCTTTCCAATTAACAAAAATAAAAATGGAAAAAAATCCAGATTTTTCTTGCTAGAATGGGGATTGGTTTTGATAACCTATATTTGGAAAAAATATGTTAATATTAGATTTTTTTAACATATGTTAAACTTGCAACCCTCTGGGAAGTGGTTGTAAAGATATTTTGAGGATACAGTCTTCATTGGCATAATTAATCAAAGACAGAAATATAAGCATAAATAGGTCACAGTGGCCTAAAGGAACTTGTGCTAAGAAATGTTTCATCACAATTAGATGAGAAGCCTGGGGAAAAGACACAAAAGACATAAAATTACAATGGAATACACATTATTAAAATAATACACTCACTTTGTAAGAAGAAAAATACATAGGATATCTTTATATGTCAATGTTGCATTTTAAATATACCATTTTAAATGGGTAATACGCATACACTCATTTACTACAATATCCCACTCTGTAAAATGTAATCGATAGAACATCATGTCAATGCCACATTATTTGGTTTGATTTTATGCTCTTGTATAAAGAGATCTTGTGTTTTCTTTCTAGCAAAAATAAATATGAAAAAAAAAACATTATGAAGAAAACTGTAACATGAGGAGAGAGTATTTTATGAATGCATTTAAAGTAGCCACAGTACTACTTTATCAATCAATCAATATTTATTTTATATAGCGCCTTTCATAGTGGACCACAATCACAAAGCTCTTTACAAGATAGTGAGGAACAATGCATTATACATTAACTATAGTGAAATACAGGGCATAGTACATTAAATACAAACAGTAAAAAACAACAAGGCTAGGATGTGAATTCTAAACATTGCGGATGCGTGTGTCATACAGAATGATACGAATAAGATGGAGTGAAAAACCTGAAATAGCAATTTAGACAACAGCTAACAACAGGTATCAGGCTTAAAGAGTATTGAAAGCAAGAGAGAACAAGCGGGTCTTGAGAGTTGATTTTAAGCGAGCGACTGTGGGAGCTACACGCACTAAAGCTGGGAGAGATTTCCAGAGAGTCGGGGCTATGAAGCTAAAGAGCGCTCTCCGAGTGTGGTGCACTTTTGCTTGGGTATAACAAGCAGGCCAGAGTCAGAGGACCTCAGCTTGCGTGCAGAGACATAGTGGGTCAGCAGATTGGAGAGATATTCTGGACCTGTGTGATGAAGGGCCTTGTAGGCAAGCAGGATAATTTTGAAAGTAATCCTGAACTTTACAGGTAGCCAGTGCAGCTGGGCAAGACAGGGGGTAATGTGATCATGTTTTTTACATCTGGTAAGGATCCTAGCAGCAGCATTTTGAGCCAGCTGCAATGGGTTTATGGCGCGTGATGGAAGACCACCATAGAGAAAGTTGCACTAGTCGAGTCGAGATGACAGAGTGTCTCTGCATCCAGGAGGGAAAGGTAGGGACAGACCTTTGAGATGTTTCAGCGGTGGTCGAAGGAGGATTTGACTACAGAGGAGATTTGGGCATCAAAGGAGAGGTTACTATTCAGAAGTACACCAAGGCTTCGTACAGTGGGGGAAGGCAGCAACAGAAGGTTTCCAAGGTTCAAGGCAGCAATATTGTGATTCTTGAGTTGAGCTTTAGATCCTACTAGAAGAAGTTCAGATTTGTCAGTGTTGAGCTGAAGAAAATTGGCAGACATCCAGGCCTCGATGTCTTGGATGCAAGCTGAGAGCCAGACCATGGCAGAGGGACATCCAAGGTCTAGTTTTAGGTAGAGCTGGGTGTCATCTGCATAGGAGTGAAACATGAGGCTATGTTGGCGGATGAGGTGACCCAAGGGAAGCATGTAGATGCTGAAGAGAAGCAGCCCAAGAACTGACCCTTGAGGGACACCGCAAGTGACCAGGGTTGCGTCAGCACTGCTTCCATCATAGAAAACAGAATGCATGGTTCCAGATAGGTAAGAGGACAGCCAGGAGACAGGTTCCAGAGATCTCAGCATACTTCTGAAGGTGGTCAAGAAGAATGCCATGCTCTCTGGTGTCAAAAGCAGCAGTTAGATCTAGGAGGACAAGGACAGAGGGAGCTGTTAAGGTTGATTTGTAACTCTATTTAGAAACACCTGATGTGTAGATTTGCTCACTCTGTTTTTTCTTCCCCCTGCTGAAGGTGGATACGGCTGTGCCAAAACATGTAGGGGGTAACTGCCCTTTAAATGTTATGGACTTTTAAATTGATGTTTTTATCAAATCCACTTGTGGTTAATGACTGGACAGAGCACTCTTTGGAACTGGGTATGTAGCTATGGGACAGTGACTGGAAGGCTATTTGAGGATTTTGGGATATCAAGGGCTTTTCCTTGGTTGAATCTTTATTGTGTGACACACTGTCCATTTGTTCATCCTGATTGGGGCTAATGATCAGTGTTTCATTCAAGTTATTGTTCAAGCTGAGTTGTGAGAGGCTCGTTATGATTGCAGTCACTGTCAGTCTTGATGTAATCAACAGTGCTGCTATTTAAAGTTTGCTTTGAAGGGCACTCTCTGAAGCCTTGCTATCTGCACCATTGAATGACTCCCATCTTTCTCACAGACATTAGTTGCCAGCTTCTTGATATCATACCCCCATGACATTTCAGATCTGCATAACAGTCTTCTTCGTCTACTTTGTCAGAATTGTCTCAGAACAGGTCACAAATGCCATCAGTGCAAACACCGTACATTTGAAATACATTTTCAGCTATCAACATCTTTTAAGTAAGACTTGAATAGTTGATTAAGAACTGAAGCGTAGTGTCACTGCCACCCATTGCAGCCATGCAGCCATGTCTCGGTTTTAAAATTGGAACTTAAAAAATACTTGCACAGACGGTTTCATGTTTTGTTTTGTATGAGTGATAATAACATCTTTAATGTCATATAGGCTACATAGAAGATTTAGTTGTTCTTCCAGGATTTGCAAGGTTAGAAACCTTAACAATAGAACATACCAGCTTTATTAAAACACAGAATTAAAATTTTAAAAGTGTTGAGTTGTTTGAGCCTAAAGGAACATAAATCATCTGTCACAGCTGTAAATACAAAATTAGAGCGGTCAGTGTCGCAAGTACAGTAAATATCATAACAGTGCTGCAGTGATGTCTGGGTTTATGCAGGTCGGGAGAGAGATTTAGCACCAAGAATCATAGTGTCTCTGTCACAGTATGGAATAGGTTATCAAGCCATATGGTTGCTTCCGAGTCACTGGGATTCTTTATATATAAAGCCAAACTTAACTGTTTGAGTGGTTCATAGTTTATGATCGACAATACTGTCATCTTACCCTCTCTTCAATTATTGGGAGAGATAAATGAATGAAAGATTCTTTGACAGCAGAGATCTAAAATAAAAAATAATCTCATGTCACAACTGAAACGTTGCCTTTAACTGCATCATCAGAATTTCACTCTCCAAGAAGTTGTCAAATTCTTTAACAAATTAAAATTGATAATACAGAAAAAAAACTACTTGCATTTTAAACATTAACACAGCAATCAATTTGTCACTGTAATACAGTACACATTTGTCATTTGAACACACACACACACAGTATGGAGTACTGGTTAGGGCTCTGGACACACACAGTGTGGAGTAGTGGTTAGGGCTCTGGACTCCTGACTAGAGGGTCGTGGGTTCAATCCCAGGTGGGGGACACTGCTGCTGTACCCTTGAGCAAGGTACTTTACCTAGATTGCTCCAGTAACAACCCAACTGTATAAATGGGTAATTGTATGTAAAAATAATGTAATATCTTGAACAATTGTAAGTCACCCTGGATAAGGGCGTCTGCTAAGAAATAAATTATATATATATGTATATATATATGTATATATATGTATATACGTATATATATATTATACACACTGCTGTGCAAAAGTCTTAGACATGTTGCATTGTTCTACTCTGATGCATTATGAGCATCAGCAATTTTCAAGCAAGTACAGAGAAACATCATCTGTTTGATTTGACAACAGTTCATCAAGCGTTGAATTGACAACCGAACTGGCAGAAAGCACAGGTGTCGTTGTCCATCCATCAACAGTTCAAAGCACCTTTGACCACTGTTCCATAGTCCAATTTCTGTGCAAGCTATTTCACTCAATGGTTCTCCTTGAAGTCTCCGTTTGAGCCCTTGCATTCAGCTGAGCTGAAATTTGTATCACTCAAAGTGGCTTTCTTGCATGCAATCACCTCCTCAAAGCAGATAAGTAAGATGCAGGCATTCTCAATTGCAAAAGCCTGCTTAATTTTTGCAGAAGCCAGGACGAAGGTTACGCGCCGTACCAATCCTGCCTTTTTTGCCGATGACGATCTCGGCATTCCACATCAACCAGTCTGTGGAATTGGAGGCTTTCCATCCACCTTCTTTCCAGTCTGACAGAGAGCAGCAGCTCCATGCGCTCTGTCCAGTGTGGGCCCTAGTGGATTATGTTGACAGGACGTAAAGCTGTGCTTTCTTGGAGTTTCCCTCACGGAATACCCTTCCTTGTGAAGGGTAAGCATGGATACACGATTATCATATTTTATCTCCTTCCTTGGAGCCATGGCACCTCACTTACCATACACTCCTCCTCTACATTCTTAGGTGGCAAACCAGAAAAACAGATTTTCACATGGTTCTCTTGTCTCAATTAGTTGTAGGATTTCAGTGAGGTTTACAGGTGTCCCCATAATTCTGACCACGAGTGTATGTGTGTGTGTGTGTATATATATATATTGTAAGGCAGCGGGTTGTGTGAGACAGCAGGGAGGGGGTTAAAACCTCCCTGAAGAAAAAAATGGCACCTCTTTTGTTTAGTCAATTGTTTTATTATGGATCATTCCCTGCACCTGGTGCTTATTATTAAATTAGAGCCAGGTGCAGGGTATTTAAGAGGAGCAGTCAGAATGCTCAAGGCGGCTGAGTAGAGGGAAGCAGAAGAGGGGTGCTCTGCTTCCGAGCAGATATAAAACGTAAGTGCTGTGTAAACCTGGGTGGTTTTTGGTTTGGTGACAGGTAAACGGCTTAGCCGTCCTGCAAGTTAGTCAGGGAATACCTGTGTAGTAAGCGCTCCAAACGGAGTTAGGTTTTTCTTTTGTATTGTTTTGTTTTGTGTGTGGAATTAAAAGTAGCGCAGCCGTGCTTTAAAAAATCCATTCCTGTGTGTGTTGGGTCAGTTTTTAAAGGGGCACGAACCCGAGAGGGGAGCGATCTATTACAATATATATATATATATATATATATATATATATATATATATATACACACACACACACACTGGCAGTATATATATATATATATATATATATATATATATATATATATATATATATATATATATATATCTACATGTTCACATACCTCACACATGATAGTATTAGTCAATTCACCAACAAAGATCTGGTCAATAAAATTCATCATTACACCTTCTTTGCTGTGAAAGCATAGTATTATTATTATTTATTTCTTAGCAGACATTCTTATCCAGGGTGACTTACAATTGTTACAAGATATCACATTTTTTTTACATACACATTATTTTTTAAATACAGTTGGGTTTTTACTGGAGCAATCTGTACCCTTGCTCAAGGGTACAGCAGTGATGTCCTCCACCTAGGATTGAACCCACGACCCCTGGTCAAGAGTCCAGAGACCTAACCACTACCGGTCCTTTTATTTGAGCTAATCTGACATGATTACAGCATTATACAGTATACATTTATTCAGATTTGTTTTTTCTAAATATCATTGAACGTTTTTTTACCACGGTATAACATGCAAATTATTTGGAGGAATCCTACTCAAGTTCTAGCTGGTTAATACGACTGTTATATTATTATTATTATTATTTGTTTATTTAGCAGAGGCGACTTACAGAGACTAGGGTGTGTGAACTATGCATCAGCTGCAGAGTCACTTACAAATACGTCTCACCCGAAAGACGTAGCACAAGGAGGTGAAGTGACTTGCTCAGGGTCACACAATGAGTCAGTGGCTGAGGTGGGATTTGAACCAGGGACCTCCTGGTTATAAGCCCGTTTCTTTAACCACTGGACCACACAGCCTCCTCCTAATATAAAAGTACTAAATAACAAAACATACTACAACTGGTGTTTTATGCAGTGTAAGCTCTAAATATCTGCACACGGCTATCATAGCTTTTGTCATTTGATTTAATTTTTTTTTTTTAAAGCTGCTGACAGCAATGTCATAATTTAAATGTAATCATAGTGTTAGCTTCATTGAAGTCAGATGAAGACTAATATATTTACTTCCCCACAACCAGCACAAAGTCTTTTCAGAAACAATGTTGGATTTAAAATGTACAGTAAAATGTACCTTTAAAAATATATATTTTTAAAAACTCACATCAATTAAATTTGTTCTAAACTGTGTTTGTATTAATAGAATATAGTTTGATATATTCATAAAACTCTTGTGTGCTTCTGAGGCATTAGAAGGGTTAATCAGAGTACAACAGCTAAAATAAGTAGAAGCAATTTTCTACACAATGAGGGTTGGAAATAACCAAGCCACACAAGGGCACACTGTTATACATGTGGTTGACACTAGATGGCACTACCGAGCTGTGAACATTGTAAAAGTGCCATGCAAGGAGGCTGCTTACCTTTCACTTGCCACTTCAGTTCATCCATCATCTGCAGTCTGCTCAGTTGGATTATTATATGCTTTCAGGATATGCTTTCATACGCTATTAAGTCAAACAAACAGACTAAATTAATTATAAATAATTAAGTCCTGCTAATGTTGCCATCTGATTTCTCATTAGTCAACATGTCTTACTGAGCGAAGTACATTTATTATTACCAGTATAGGATTATACCAATAGGATATAAGTTTATTATTATTATTATTATATGACGCGGCTACACTAAAGGCTATAGGTGTATTGTTATATTTCAATAACACCATCCCTGCTGTAATAGAGTGTTCTCTTCAGTTGCTGTAAATGCTTTTTTATGGCTATTTTAATAAAACCGCATATCTAACATTATACTATAATTGTGGAACCCAGTGTCACTTCCGGCGAGACCAGAGGCTGGTTGCAGGTGCGTTCTGGCCTCCACACCACGCATCTTTTAAAAATAGCTTTTAACCTTCTTTTACATTTTTTAAATTAAGTAACTTGCTGCTGCCCATTTACAAGATTGTAATACTGTACCTCTAGTAAGGTGTGTTAGTGCTCTGGCTCTGAGACACAAAAACCTATGCGTGATGACTATCATAGTATCATGCTGTTTAGGTTTGTGTTGTTTGTTTGTTTTAAATAGTTAATTTAGGTTGGAGCAGTGTGGGGCAGTGGAACATGCACATTGTTACTGGAATATGTCAGTAGGTGGCATTTTTTTATAGTTTACACTTCCTGCTCTACTTGGTTGTGGTTGTTCTTTGCAAAGTATATTTATAATTGTTTCAAGTATGTTGATAAAGCACACTTTATGACTGCTTTTTTCAACTTTTATTCCTACACGTTCCTGTGTGGTTAAAATAATTCTATAGATGCGGAGACCTGTGAGTAGCTAACCTGTATTCTTAAATTCCCCTTACTGTGCATCACAGTCTGTGCTTTTGAATTAAATTAAGATAGACAGGGGATCCCGAGTGGTGCATCCAGTAAAGGCACTCCACGTGGAGTGCAGGATGCGCTCTATAGTCTGGACATCGCCAGTTCGAGTCCAGGCTATTCCTTTTGCCGATCGAGGACGGGAACTCCCAGGGGGCGGCGCTCAATTGTCCGAGTGCCGCTCGGGGGGAGGGAGGGCTAGGTCGGCCAGAGTGTCTTCGGATCACAGCGCACCAGCGACACCTGTGGTCCGGCCGGGCGCCTGCGGGCTTGCCTGTAAGCTGCCCGGGGCTGTGTTGTCCTCCAACACTGTGGGTCTGGGTGGCTGCATAGTGAGTCTACAGTGTGTAAAGAAGCGGGCGGCTAACGGCACACGCTTTGGAGGACAGCGTGTGTTCGTCTTCGCCCCTCCGGAGTCAGCGCAGGGGTGGTAGCGGTGGGCTGAGCCTTAAAATAATTGGATGGCCTTCTCCCCTGCAGTCCAACCCCCCATCCGTCATCGCTGTTGTTCTGTTTCCCTCGTCTTTATAGCGCTGCCTCGAGGCATCAGGCCTCTCTCTGCCACTCACCGCCACCGCTTCCATCTATCCTTGCAGGCAGTTACCTCCTGGTTGCTCTGCACTGCTTCTGGCCCTCGCAGTGTCCATCCCCGACTCACTCCTGACCTTCAGCTCAGCGACAAGCTCCTCCAGCCTCTCCAAGTCTATTCAGTCCTGGTGGTGGCGAAACTGCTGTCTCTGCCCTTTCCTTCTTCACCTTCCATGGCGTGCCCTCCATAATCCTCACTTCTGTACACCAGTGTACTGTGGAAGTAAAGAAAGCAATCCAGGCAGGTATTGTGGTCTCAAAAGCATGGTTTATTATACACTAACGAGCAGTTCAACAAAATAAACACAATAAACAATAATGAACACAGGATAAATAAAGGGTTTTACAAACAGGCAGGTATCAAACACACAACGCGAACAGTCTCTGCGTGTCTGACTCAGTAATCACAAAAACAGACTCTCTCTCTCTCTCACACAGTTCCAAAACTCCCACAATCCAACCAGCTCCTCCCTCTGCCAGGCTTAATATACCCTCCCCTCCCCCATTTCGCGCCATTGTGCATGCTCCCTGAATCACAGGCATGCAGTCCCGTTGTCTGCCTCATTGTTACAATATATATGTATATAAAATCACACACACATACACACCAGATTCTGCTGAGTCAATGCCCCGGTTTAAACAATTGCCCCCCCACCCCAACTTATAGCTGAAAGTAACATTTTCACCATTAATTTCTGTTTTTTAATTAACCATGCACAAATAATGCCTGAGGGGAGATATCGCGGCTCGCATGAAAACAAACTGCCTAAAGTAGTTGCTCTGTGCATTAATGATTCTTACAATTGCTTGCATCATCAATGATGAAGGTTTAGATGACAAAGATGTGTTGTTTTTTCACACTGGGCACTGCAATTTCTTATTTACAGAGATTATTTAAAGCGTTTTATTTTAGTGGACTGAAAATTTCATGTGTTTATATATTTTAAATGTAGCGATTTTTATTCTAGCATTTTTCACCTACAAATGTGGTTTTTCATGATGTGCTTTTGCACTGCACACTGTAGCTTTACAGTTTAATGTTTGTTTTGTGAAATTATTTGAAATGACAAAACAGTAGACATATTGCAGCAACTCTGAATTGTATTTCACCAGTCAATAAATATGTTAACTGCACTTTCTTTAGCGTGACTGTGTGCTGTGCTCTACCTTTGAATTTTAAGCATGCCTAACTGTAATGTTAAAAATAATGTTAACCTAATGTTAAAAATACTCCCTCTGCAATAATGCTGTAGTTTCACCCCCCCCCCTTTAATTGCAATTACTTAAGAATTAAAATAATATTTACTAATTAATTCCAATAAAGTAACATTCAGTTTGTTATAAATTCTCATCTTACTAATATGAACAGCCAGTAATTATTATTTAATCCCCCCAACTGCACACAAATAAAAAACATTGGAACCTAAATGTACATTATTAATTTTTTCTCATGTTTCTTGAAAAACGGAAAGATGAACGCTATTCTAAAGCAAAAGAATCCAACAGGTTGCAAGCACCAGGCCTCAATTTTAATATCCCAAACCTCCAGCACCTAGCTAATGTATCCTCTAATGAGTTATTAAAGATGCAGAGGACCGAGTCAAGGAAACCCTGAAATAAAACCCCACGTATGGTACTAGACTGGTTAATGATGAGTATTATTTTCTCCTTGAAAACATGCTTGAAGCAGGATAGTGGCCGAAATGGATGACTCTTAGAAACACAGATGTGCAGACATATGGATGACCAATACGCTACAACCTGTTGACAGAACAGGTTGAACTGCTGTCAATAGCCACAGAAATCTATGAACAATTGCCTTGGATATTAAGGAGTACATGCGGAGTACATCTCACAATTTATATTGGTTTTTCATTAACACATTCATCTTCATATTCACAGACGTTTTGGTGTGATATACAGTATAGTTTTAAAATTGTACCCATCAGCAATTAAATTAGTTTAACATTCTATCGTTATAAATGCTTTTTCACAAATCAAGTGCAAGGATGGAAAATTCAATCAAAATTTATTTAACTTGCTCTGTGTTATTTTATTGTTGTGATGTTAATTGTCTCAAGGTCATGATGGACTCAAACTGGAGTTCCGCCAACAATAGGACCCCTTCCTGCCACCAATACAGAATGACATTTGCCCAAATTTTAGCATGACCAAGTCTGAAAAAAAAAACTCTGCCACCTGCTTTCACTACTGGTCAAGACTGTGCTTCCAAGGGAGGCACACACTGCTGTAGGGAAAAAGCTAGAAGGGAAAATGCTATCCAGCTTCTTGGTCCTCAAAATAGTCTTGCAGACAGGCATTATAGATTATGTTACAAGAAAAATCACTGTTAACAATTTAAGAAAGCAGCTAATGTTTTATTTGGCTCCTGAAGAGTATTTTACACCTTGACACTGCAGATTCTGAGCCCATGTTGTAAACAGTTAACTTATGCATTTTCAAGAAAAAGGGTTGCCATTCCTTCTGTCAGAAAAGCTATGAAATGAATTACAATAACATTTACAATGAAAATGGTTAACTTGTCTCAACAAAAAGTGTAGGTCTGCTTTTGGGTAGGTAACTCAGTGAGTAAACCCTGTTTCAATTGGATCAGTCAAAATTCGGAAAACTCAGCTTACCGGAAAAGAAACAGAAGTGCCCTGTAGCAATGTAGACAATCTGTCCCTGCCAAACGCCTGACAGCTGCAACACTAACAAAATTAACAGCGGATGAATTAGTACCAGACGCTAAGCAGTTTGCTGCAGAAAGAACCATCCAACTATACTGCAATGACTTTGTTCTCCGCATAATCTCTGCCACTTCATTTACCTCCCTGGAGTGTGCATATTTATTAAATGCACTAACTGCAGGTGAGATTGTAACCCATTATACAAAAATGCTTTAAAAGATGTATGATGGAAAGATGATTTGTTTATACATATGTGGGTATATACTTGAAAACATTTTTTCAAGCATAGTAATATAATTACAATTTGCTGGTTATACAGTATATGCTATTGCATTTGTGTTGTGCATAAAAACAGGGATTGGGGCAGTTTTAAACCACATGATATATGTTAGTACCGTATATGCTCGATATTGCACCTGGGTGCTTATTTTCTTAATCTTCTCTTTACCTGGACAGTTATTTGGATAAGAGCATCTATTTGAGAGTAGGCACTAATTACATGTATAGTAGCTACACTACCGTTCAAAAGTTTGGGGTCACTTAGAAATTTCCTTGTTTTCCATGAAAACATACATGAAATGAGTTTGAATAGGAAATATAGCAAAATGAATAGGAAATATAGTCATTGACAAGGTTAGAAATAATGATTTTTAATTCAAAGAAATTAAACAGAAAAATACCCCTAGAGTCTGCGAGAGCGGGGGCGGAAGATGACTCAACGTTGGACAACACGGTTAAGGACTTAGGAACGGAAACGGATATGAGTATGGAGAGTACTTCACAAAAGACTAGTTCAAGATCTGCAGTTAGCAAAGACATGGAACTCCAGGTTTGTGTCTGCGGCTGGAGCAAGGCGACAACAGTCAGGGGTTTGAAGATTCATCAAGGGAGAATGAAATGCTTGAGGGAGAAGGGACAAGGGCCTCGCATTGATCAGTACTTCTTACGAAGTCAGTCAAGTCAGTCGAATGAAATCCAGCGACAGGAAGCAAACCACAGTTCGCAGGATATCAACACCCTGTCATAGATGTGAGGAGGACTTGCATGGACACAGTTAGTGATGAGCCTAATGATCCTTGTGAACCCGGCAGACAAACCAGCGTAAGAGAGAAAAGAACCTCAACGGGCACAAGCCTGGAGTTAAATGGCCAAGAGCTTGTGAGAAAACTGCATGGGACACAGTAAACACAGATCTCTGCTTTGCATTGGAAAGGTTAAGTGGAACAGTTGAAAAGAAACTGGATAAATTTGGGGACATCATCTACGCATATGGAAGCGAGAGGTTTGGAGTTGAAAAAGGAAGGAAAAAGTACAAACTATTCCTGGAAAGTCTAGACGGCAGCAGGAGATTGAACGCTTAGTTAGAGAAAGGAGACAGCTGAGGAAGCAATGGAGAAGAGCAGAAGAAAGTCAGAAGGAGGGACTCAATCTCTTACAAAGGGTCATAAAACATAAGCTTGCAACATTGCGCAGAGCTGAGCGCCACGGAAACGCTACAAAAAGAAGGAGCGTGCGAGAACTAACTTTTATAAAGACCCATTCAAATTTGTAAAGAAGTTATTCACCAGTGAGAAGAATGGCACACTAAAAGCATCTAAGTTTGAGTTGGAGAGATATTTGGAGGAAACGCATACAGATTCAAAAAGGCAGGAGCCTATGTCAATTCCTTCAGACATCCCACCTATCAATCCACCAGAATACCAAATGGAGGACTGTGCACCTAAGTGGAAAGAAGTAGAGCAAGCTGTGAAAAAGCAAGGGCTTCATCATCTCCAGGGCCTAATGGAGTTCCGTACAGAGTGTACAAGAGTGCTTCAGGAGTTCTACGAATCCTGTGGAAACTGATGAAAGTAGCATGGGAAAAACAGGTTGTACCAAGAGCATGGCCCGAGCAGGTGGAGTCTTTATACCTAAAGAAAAAGATTCTAGCAGCATCAGTCAGTTTCGCCCTATTTCCTATTAAACGTAGAAGGCAAGATTTTCTTCAGCATTATTGCTCAGAGATTGTCAACTTACCTATTAAAGAACTGCTTCATTGACACTTCAATACAAAAGCGGGCATTCCAGGTTTCCCAGGATGCTTAGAACACATCAATGTGATCTGGCAACAAATTCAATCAGCTAAAAAGGAGAGGAAGGAGCTCCATGTGACATTCCTGGATTTGGCTAATGCATATGGTTCAGTGCCACATGAACTTCTTTGGGCAGCATTTGATTTTTCAGTGTACCAATGACAATAACAAATCTAGTCAAAGCCTACTTTGGAGATTTGCAATTTAGTTTTTCAACTTCAGAATTCAGCACTACATGGCAATGCCTAGAAGTTGGAATAATGGCAGGATGCACCATTTCTCCACTGGCTTTTACCATGGCAATGGAAGTAATCATTAGGGCATCAAAATGGGTAGTGGGAGGAGAGCGCTTGGCTTCTGGAATACGACTACCACCAATTCGAGCATACATGGATGACATGACAACCATGACTACAACAGTAGCCTGCACTAATCGGTTATTGGGCAAATTAACCAATAACATTGAATGGGCACGAATGCAATTCAAGCCCACTAAATCAAGGAGCATCTCTATAATTAAAGGTAAAGTAGTAGATAAAACGTTCTTCATTAATGGTGAGGCAATACCAACAGTGTCTGAGAAGCCAGTGAAGAGCCTTGGGAGATGGTACGACGGGGATCTAAAGGACACAGTTCGTGTGGGAGAAGTTAGACAACAAGCTGTGGAAGGGTTGAAGAGCATAGACAGCAGCGCTTTACCAGGCAAACTAAAACTCTGGTGCTTTCAGTTTGGCCTACTGCCAAGGTTGCTGTGGCCACTGACTGTGTACGAGGTTTCTTTGACAACAGTAGAGAAGCTGGAAGCTTTAATCAGTTCACACATCAGGAAATGGTTGGGAGTTCCACGCTGCCTCAGCAGAGTGGGACTTTATGGTAAAGGAATACTGCAGCTACCTGTCTCCGCTCTAACCGAGGAGTTTAAGTGCGCCAAGGTCCGACTGGAAATGACATTAGTAGAGTCACGCGACAAATGCGTAAGGGAGGCAGCACCTGTGTTGAAAACTGGAAGAAAGTGGGTGGCAAAGAAAGCTGTGGAGGATGCAAAGGCTGCCCTTCGAATTGGTGATATCATGGGGCAAGTTCAGCATGGAAGAGGGGGTCTTGGTCTCAGTTCAGCTCCTCCTACATGGCACAAGGCAGCCCCAGCGCAACGGAGGAAGCTTGTAGTCAACGAGGTGCAAAAGCAGGAGGAGAGGATGAGGTGTATAAAGGCCATTTCCCAGGGCAAGCAGGAGAATGGATGAGATGGGAGAGTGTGGAACAACGCAAGATTGGCTGGCAAGACCTATGGTCAATGGAACAGAGCAGGATCAGTTTCCTTATAAGGTCAACATATGATGTTCTCCCATCACCACAGAACCTAAACCTCTGGGTAGGAGAGGATCCCTCATGTCCTTTGTGTTCATCACCTGCAACATTAAGGCACATTTTGACAGGATGTAAGGTGGCTCTTAGCCAAGGACGGTTTACTTGGCGCCATGACCAGGTGCTGCGATGTTTGGCCTTAGCATTGGAAGACAAGCGTAACATGACCAATAAGTTGCCACCTGTTCCATCAAAACATTACACACAAAAGACAACATTCCTCCGCCCAGGAGAGCAACCACCAAGAAAAGGTGTTAAAACCAATCCTCGCCCAGGACAACTGGAAGCTGCTAGAGACTGGAAAATGCTGGCGGATGTTGGTCAACGGCTTATTTTTCCACCTGAGATTGCCACCACAAACCTTCGACCAGATATTGTCTTGTGGTCTGGATCAGCACGCCTTGTTCACCTGGTGGAGTTAACAGTGCCATGGGAGGATGCTGTAGATGAGGCGTATGAGAGGAAGAAACTGCGGTATGCTCAACTAGCCACTGAAGCGGAACAGCGAGGATGGAGAGTCTGGGTTTACCCAGTGGAAGTGGGATGTCGAGGATTTGTGGCACACTCTACAACCCGGTTTCTCAGAGATGTCGGATTCAATGGCCAAGAGTTGCGTCGCACAGTGAAGAACTTATCTGAAGCAGCAGAGAGGAGCAGCAACTGGCTGTGGTTGAGACGGAAAGATTCTGGCTGGGGATCTCAAGCACAATAGAAAGAAAGAAAGGCTGATATACAGGTAAGTAAGCTGGGCTGAGTTGAGTGGGGGACGGAGGGGGTGATGCTGGGACGCCAGAATCACCGCCGAGCCCTCTTGAGGTGTCGTGGGCTAGTCGACGAAACACCGAGGATGGAAGGTGCCCACTTGAAGACCCCAGAGATGTACCCTACTTAGCTCAATCCAGACGGTTGTCATGCTGATGCGCTGGGGAGACCGCACTATGGTTGATCCCCGGAGCCAGCATCGCAGCCGTTGTGTGTGCTGATGCGCTAGGGAGGCAAAATAAGCTGATCCCTGGAGCCAGCATTACACTTCAGCCATCAACACCAGTCAGAAGGATATCTACATCATCATATGGAAGGAAGCGCAAATGGATGGAGACACATATGGATCACATTAGTTTACTGTGAAGCTACGTCTTAGTTGGTGCTTAACTTGGCGAGAGCCAAGTTCAAATCAGCATGAAGTTTTAACATCTACTCTCATGTAATGGAAATCATGTGTCCTTCAAACTTTGCTTTTGTCAAAGAATCCTCCATTTGCAGCAATTACAGCCTTGCAGACCTTTGGCATTCTAGTTGTCAATTTGTTGAGGTAATCTGAAAAGATTTCACCCCATGCTTCCTGAAGCACCTCCCACAAGTTGGATTGGCTTGATGGGCACTTCTTACGTACCATACGGTCAAGCTGCTCCCACAACAGCTCAATAGGGTTGAGATCCGGTGACTGTGCTGGCCACTCTATTATAGACAGAATACCAGCTGACTGCTTCTTCCCTAAATAGTTCTTGCATAGTTTGGAGCTGTGCTTTGGGTCATTGTCCTGTTGTAGGAGGAAATTGGCTCCAATCAAGCGCCGTCCATAGGGTATGGCATGGCGTTGCAAAATGGAGTGATAGCCTTCCTTCTTCAAGATCCATTTTACCCTGTACAAATCTCCCACTTTACCACCACCAAAGCACCCCAGACCATCACATTGCCTCCACCATGCTTGACAGATGGCGTCAAGCACTCCTCCAGCATCTTTTCATTTGGTCTGCATCTCACTAATGTTCTTCTTTGTGATCTGAACACCTCAAACTTAGATTCGATCTGTCCATAACACTTTTTTCCAATCTTCCTCTGTCCGGTGTCTGTGTTCTTTTGCCCATCTCAATCTTTTTCTTTTTATTGGCCAGTCTGAGATATGGCTTTTCTTTGCAACTCTGCCTAGAAGGCCAGCATCCCGGAGTCGCCTCTTCACTGTTGACGTTGAGACTGGTGTTTTGCAGGTACTATTTAATGAAGCTGCCAGTTGAGGACCTGTGAGGCATCTGTTTCTCAAACTAGACACTCTAATGTATTTGTCCTCTTGCTCAGTTGTGCACCGGGGCCTCCCACTCCTCTTTCTATTCTGGTTGCGCTGTTCTGTGAAGGAAGTAGTACACAGCATTGTACGAGATCTTCAGTTTCTTGGCAATTTCTCGCATGGAATAGCGTTCATTTCTCAGAACAAGAATAGACTGACGAGTTTCAGAAGAAAGTTCTTTGTTTCTGGCCATTTTGAGCCTGTAATCGAACCCACAATTGCTGATGCTCCAGATACTCAACTAGTCTAAAGAAGGCCAGTTTTATTGCTTCTTTAATCAGCACAACAGTTTTCAGCTGTGCTAACATTAATTGCAAAAAGGTTTTCTAATGATCAATTAGCCTTTTAAAATGATAAACTTGGATTAGCAAACACAACGTGCCATTGGAACACAGGACTGATGGTTGCTGATAATGGGCCTCTGTACGCCTATGTAGATATTCCATTACAAATCAGCCGTTTCCAGCTACAGTAGTCATTTACAACATTAACAATGTCTACACTGTATTTCTGATCAATTTGATGTTATTTTAATGGACAAAAAATTTGCTTTTCTTTCGAAAACAAGGAAATTTCTAAGTGACCCCAAACTTTTGAACGGTAGTGTATATTTCCACGCTGTCAATCAAGATTAGCTCGAGCAAAAACATTTGTCAGACAAACTCAACTCCCAGCTGACACCGATGCTCAAAAAACTTATTAGTCAACAAGAAAATGTAAACACATCCAAGAAAACCAAATTTGACTTGGCTCTGATGGGGCCGAGTTCTCCGAGCCTGCTGTTGTGGAAGCCTACTCTGCCCTGCTGTTGTTTCCTGTTAGCAACATTGCATTGAAGGGGCAAGGCCTTCCCAAGAGGCTCTGGTCAGACTGCAAAGCTGGGGACTGCTGCCTAATAGAGCTAAAATGTCCTGGAGCTACGTGCCTTTGCTTTCTTTGTAGTCTCGGTAGGTGGCACCTTTTTAAAGATTGCTACAATAGTTTTCTGAATTCAACACTTGTATTGTCATTTGTGCATTACGAGCTTTGCTCTCACTGTTTATGGTGTCACAAAACCCCTTGCTTAAATATTTCCTCACAATGCACTGCAGCCCATATTGTATTCTATATAATATGACCAAGGAAGTGCAACACTATCTTAAAGCATGGCAAGCAAAGAGAAATGTATTTAACTAGCGCAGTACCAGATATCAAGTTCTGAAATGAAAATACATATTTACTATAAAATGTGTTTCTTTCAAAACTGCACCTATAAAAAATGTTAGATTTGTGGAATTGTTTCAGTTAGGGTTAGTTACAATCACTTTAAGTTTTACAGTAATATTTTAAAATTAAATCCCATTAATATAAGAAACAAATATGATAAGCCATATAGACCAAACTGTATGTGTTCCTTGCCCATACTCTCCATATTTGACTATTTAGCCCTTGACTCTAACCTATTAATGCTGGCATTGGCCCAATGGCTTGATTAAGAGCTTGCTAGCCCTTAAGGAATGCATGCTTCTGGAGTCAGAATATTAGAACAGTGATGCTCTGTAGATGTATGAATTGACACAATAAGAAAACATAACAATCTTATGTACTTTATACTGACTACTTAAGACAGATATGCAATAATATGGTATCATAATACAGAATGGTTAGATTGTGGGTTCAAGTGCCAATCATATATAGTACTTGTTTTAAAAGGAAGCAAGCCAATTAAACTTGCAAAATAAACATATACTTTAGATGTAATTTATAAGTACATCAGTAGTGTTGTCTGATGGACGAAGCAATTTTATCAGAAAGAGCTCAATATAATATGAATATATAATGAATCTACACAAGCAGGGCTTCATTTGTATTTAATAAGGAGGTTTAGGCAGTTTATTTTAATTTATATTGGAAGTGATTAAACACTATAATGCTGAATGGCGATGATGCAGATTGACACAATGAGACAGTCATGAAATGTTGCCCATTATGTTCCTGCAGAGCTTTCATAATATTTCCTATAAATTAAGTCTTAAGTGACCTTGAAGTTCAACTTAATGACATATCCAATTTTAAAAAACTGTTTTCTAAAGAGTTTTCATACAGTAAATGCAGTTTAGCTGACCAGTAAAGAATGCATACTATTCTGTTAATAATAACGTACTGCATACTGAAAGTTCCTGGATTTGTAAAGGAAAAAATATATTTATATACAGTATACAAAATGTTAATACAATTTAATATATATTGTGGTAACGTGACTGACTGTCAAGGCTGGCCAGCGGGAGAAATAGCACACACCCAGAGACAGTACTGTAATTCAGCACTTTTGCACACTTTTATTCTTTACAAACAAAATCAAAATACACAGGAACAAAATAACAGTTTGATCAAAAATGCTACACACAGAACTCTTAAACACACAAAACAAAACAGCACCAAGCACAGCTATCACGGTACCTTTATCACTCTTAACTCTTACTATCCTTCCTCTGCTCCTTACTGTCCTTCTTACTCTCCTTCTCTGCTCCTTACTCTCCTTCTCTGCTCCTTACTCTCCTTCTCTGCTCTTTACTCTCCTTATTCTCTTTCTCTGCTCCTTACTCTCCTTCTCTGCTCCTTACTCTCCTTATTCTCTTTCTCTGCTCCTTACTCTCCTTCTCCGCTCCACACACTCCTACACAACCCATGCCAAACATTCATTCTTTGTTCTTTTTTATAGGGTGTGGCCAGGGGTAATGACAACCAATACTTCAATTACCACCTGGCCTCTTTTCAATAAAACAATCGCACCATTCAACACTTACACAGTCCCTCTGCAAATTATCACAATTTTCCAAGTGAACAAGAATAAGACTACAAACATTCATTTTCATAACCATAACTTTGAACTACAATTCGGCTCCTACACCTTTAGTAAGTCATCCCAGTAGCTCCCAGACAGACTTCATGCCTGCCGGATCGTTTGATTTCTTCTTGCCTGTCTGCCTTGAGTGACAAGTGGTGAAGTCTGCGTGGCGGAGTCCCTTTCCCAACTAGGATCGAACATAGCTTTCTGATTTGAGAAGTTTAAGCGGGCGACCAACAGTTGTTATAAATATCAATTTGGATGTAGTTTCCAGGCTTGTTCAATACATGAAAGGTTGAGCACGCTAGAATAATGCATGAATACTGTGCACCCGCACCTGCATGTTTCTCTGTCACTTCACCATGATTTGTGGTGCAAGGAAGCCCGATCTCTCTGTTTTAGGCTGTTTATATTTTTTTGCTAAACTTCGAAATTTCATTAGGTGTTTTTACACGAATGATCAAAATTTTATTTGCACAGATGGTGATTTAATAGAGAATCATTTTCGCCAAATCACCATCATATTTGTCAATGGTGAGATGGCGAATATCTGTTTGTTTTTCAAAATGTAATGAAAGCCAATGGTCATGTTCTTATATCGTAGATTTCTGCAGATCTACACAGTTCTGCACAGATGTGCGTTCTTCGAGGGCTGCTGCGTGATGTCACTAAGCTCCACCGCTGAAGTCTGTGCAGATCCTGCACAGCCCAGCGCAGCACTGCGTCCCAAACCATTCCCTTGCACCCTACACCCTTCGATAAGTGTACACTTCGTGTGACGTTTTACTGTCGTCACAGAGTGTGCACTTGGGTGAGCGAGGGAATAGGGTGTAGAGTGGAGCTAAAAGCGTTAAATGGGCCGCACTTCAGCATCATCATTCAGCACCTTTACCTTTGACTAAGCAAGAAGCTACGCAATCTTTTGTTGTCAGATTGTAGTTTGGAGGAATGGCTGTAGCATTGCACTGTTCCTGTTCCAAAAAACTGTGGCAAGGATTTCCTGCATCACAGGCTCGGCTGAGCAGCTTTGTTATTATTCAAGTTTCAGGTCTTTTGGAGGTAAATACCCATTCAGTAATGGTTACATTTCTATTTCAGGGAACCAGGGTTATGATAATAACCTAACGGTTGAAGTGTTGTTCTTTAAAATAAATGCCAAAATGCAGGAAATTAGCAGAGATAGTGTGAGATAGAGGAGGGGAATTGAAAGACAAGATGGATGCGCCCTGTTAGGTACGACGTGGTATGCAACCCCTTCCCCCCCTTTCCCCCCGCAGAGGGAGTGTGCAATGATAGAGTGGAAAACCCTATCATTGGAGAGAAGTAAGACAAATGGGAGTGGAGTCAACAATTGTTTATTGTTTAAGTTCTGTCAGTCTTTTCATCTCTTTCGAATTGACTCCATGGATATCTGTGCTTTCTGATACAGTTTTGTTTGCGGACAACCAGTGATCTGTCTTGTCCATGGGACAATCAGAAAACATTCCAAATTTAACCCTGCTCAACATATTACATTATAAAAAGTTATTTTCCTCTTTATGACAGCTTTAAAAGGTAAAAGATGCATTATGCCATTGTAACTGGGGAAAAGAACCTGTACAGCATCTGGATGGAGCTACTATCATATGTCTTTCCAGATGACAGATGGCAAATATTTCCACAACTTCAGGAACACTGTGCTGGCTCAGCTGTGCATAAAGCCATTTTAAAAGCTTGCATAAAGATCTGACAATCCTACACCCATTTACAGGCAATTTTTATATACCGTACAGAGGTTAACTTTGACTGTAGTTAGTATTGCGGTTATGTGGCACATACGTCAAGAAAAAATATAATATATATGCATGCATATAGCCTATCATCCACCCATCTATCCTTTGACAATGATTCGGTGGCCAAAAAATATCCAGGTCTGTCTCTATATATTGACATTACCTGTTTTCAAACATAAATTATGAATGTAAATAATTTGTTCTAATTATTAGCCTTATGTTAAGTGCTCAACTAGGGTACAAAACACTATTTGGGGCAAGATGGCCCCAGGGGTGTCTTCCCCAGTATGGGAGGGGGCAACTTGCCTCATAAATACCAATCAAATGTTTGGGCCTACTAAAAATCTTGTTATCACCCTGTGCTTTAACTCTTGGATTTATACTCATAAGGCTTTACTATCACCACAGCACATTTTACAGAACAAGCTGAAACTATTCATGTACACCTACAACTGATTTTCAAAGCTGAAAAGTTATTTAAACTTACCCAAAAGGGATTTTGAATCTCAAGTTTCCACGTGTGCATTGCTTCCGGTCTACACATAGGTTGAAAAGGAACAGTGCGAGGATTGTGTTTACAAGAGATTCGGCACCATTAAGTGTTAAGAACACGAATTAATAGGGGTAGGCATCTTACCTCATGGGGGCGTCTTCCCCCATGTTACCATAATAATAATAATAATAATAATAATAATAATAATAATAATAATAATACCTTGAATGAAGCAGCTAAAAAATACAAATATTTTCACGGCTAATGATTACAGAGTTGCAAGTTCCGCTACCTCTTATGCAAGTGAATCTAATTGTATACCACTTAAAAACCTTTTAGTAAGTCTTTCTACTTAATCTGGCAATGCATTATATACAGAAGCAGCAAAAGCAGCAAACAATTTAAGCATCAGAGAAGGCACACTTTCCCTAGGTTTACTATCTAAATATGAATAGGATATCATTTATGGATTTTGATTTGTCGGTTTTGTATAAATTGCCAATACAGTCAAATTTTATTCATGTCCCAATACTTTTTGTTGTTGCATTAAAAAAATTACATTTTGACATTTTGCTGTCTTAAACATTAACTAACAATGCACATCAATGTAAACTGTTATGGGATTAATAGGCACCAGAAGCAATTTTTACTTGATGTAAGATTTGTGGCATTTTCTATTAACGACTAAAACAACCCATTAAACCAGTAATACTGATAACCTGCATACGCTTGCAGGCAGTATGTAGGTTTTCTTTATGGTAATAGTGTAACTCTGCATTTATTAAGCATCACATGGATACACTTAATCCTAATTCAATATAATTAATCATAGACAATGTAATTTCTAAACAAGATTTGTTTTTGGTTACTCCTTTTACATCTAGTTCATTACATCTATTTTCCAAGGGCATACATATACTCTACACACACAACAACATGTGCTTTTTAATAAGAATTTGTTTCACATTTTTTCCATATTATATTACTTTTCAAAAGGTTCAGGTGTACGTCGGCAATTAGAATTTTTTTTGTAGTGTTTATACAACATCCATTGTGATGTTTGCCCTTGGTAACATAAAAGAGACAGGGGCTTTGAATTCCTGTCATTTATACTGACAATTATTTCCATTCAATCTGTATTATTAGCATTTGACAGGGATAACCGCTTCCAAGTGCGTTATATAAAATGTACAGAAAGTAGGAGATTTCACAGCATTTCTTAATATGCCAAATGATAGACAAGTCAAGTGCCAATGCTACAAACTGAAAGAAAACACTGATTGATGATAATATGGATGTTAAAGCCTCAGTGTTTGGATGTTGAGGGCAAACACCAAACTGCTATATACTTATTGTTCAAAAAAAAAAAGTTACAGTTTGATTACATGGCAGACGAGTGATGCGCAGTCCTTATGTGTGTACGGAAAGAAGAGGCTCAAAAAGGCACACCCTCTAAACAGTTGTAGGTCTAAATATGACAAGATTAATAAACGTCTAAACGAGGTTGGGGAACACAGTGTGTCATAATTGAACATTTGTTGTACTGTCAAAGAGATATGATCAAATCAATATAAATGTTTTAGCTTTAATATCCAGCTATTTGACTGCTTTCCAGTTATGCACATAGTAAGCAATACATCACTAGCAGCTGCTGTAGTGAATTCATGCCCAATGCAGGATTTCATTTTATAATGAACTAGACCAGCGGTTCCCAACCTATTTCAATGTAGGGACCACCTTGCTGTTTGGATTATTCCCAAGGACCACTTGCCATGCTTTTTTTTTTTTAAACAATAAATGTTACTGTAAGGCTTAAATACATTTTCACAAGGACTGCTTTCTTCAAATAAGAGTTAAATCTACAAAAAAACAACAACAACAACAACAAAAAAACAGGATACTGTGTTTTTGGGAAAATCAGTTAAATGTGAATGCCTATGGATAAATATTACATCTGGGACAGCAGCTTAAGGTAAGCAATGTTCACGGGCCATCTGGTCAAAACTGCAGGCAAAAAATAAACCAGAAGCATATGGAAAAGCAGATTTTTCTCTTCCCTCCAGCAGTAGGGGACGGCAAATGTTAGGATGGGATCTGTCCATGCTTCAGTGTGCTGTGCTTTGCAGCACCACCTGGTTCTCCTTGCTCAGCCACCAAATATGGACAGCACTGACACTGTGGACCCTATCCCAGGGCAAACTCCATAGACACATTTGACTTCCAAACAAAGTGGCACTTTCACACAAGTACAGAGGAACGATTTGTTCTAAGTCCCATCTATAATTAAAAACACAGGTACTGGGTCTACCTAATGAACACAAGAATCATCACATAATAATCAGCCCCTAGATCTCACTTCACTAAAGCTTTTTGTTTTTCTTTTATTATTTGAATTTTAGGTTTGAAACTTAACCCTAAAATCTCCACTCTTCCTCTATAGAAAATACAACAGTAACTTCACAAAATGCATACATATCCCAAAATTAGAAGAACAAAAAAATGTGCACACAACATGCTGGGAAAGCAACACCAAATGTCTTATTCATTTGCATGTTTTCAGATTACTCCGATTTGACATCTGAGGTCCCAAGAACCATCAGGAAGGCATTGATACTTAAGTCAAATATACATTTCCCAGTTAACCAATCAAATTATTTGCAAACAAATTTTGTTGCAGAAACAAACAATGTAATGAATGGCAAAGCGTTATACTTGTTCCACTGTTTATCTTTCTGTAAGTAGAACATTCGCTACAAAGACACATGTTGCAATGAAAGACTGGGTACAATAGTTGTGGATAGGGAATTCCTTTTGCACTAGTCGCAATGTGTCACTTGTCTATTATTGTACCTACTCACTTTTTATTGCAGCTAGTTGAAAGAAAGTTACCTTTATGGATTCAATTCTTGTTTTTACTGTTGATACAAAAGACCTTGAAGGGGACAGGCGGAAGTATTAAAACCTGTTCTCTGTGATTTGTAGAAACTCTGGTTCTATGGATTTCTTTGTTACTGCAGAGCATATGAAATACATATAATAAACACATAAATACAAATTATATTTCTTACCATCTACACAACTTTCACGGTGAAAGCATAGACTTTAATAAGTTGACAATTTATGGGTTTGAGGCACTACACATCTTGCTTATTTTTATTACAGGAATTCCATCAAGGCCATACAAATGGTTTTGTTGCTAGGAAAAGATAATTCTTCGTCTCTGCTTTGTTGTTTTTACTATGGTAACAGTCAAAAGAATTATTATCAATTCACTCAGACGAACTGAAATCAATGCAAGAAAATGATGGTTAAATTCTTTAGTTACTGGTACAGAACCTGTTCAGAGAAACATTTTAATTTCTGTTACAAAGACTCTCAGCTGTGTTTCAAGAACGTACCTCTTTCTGGAGGTCAAGCCTCCATTTACCAATCCTCTGGTACTTCAGTTGAAGGCCTTGTTGGTAAGAGCACAGTTAATAGGTTTTTTTAAAATTTCCTTAACTGTTTTTGTCCAACATCATTATAGATTACTAATTTCTTTCTGGGGCTCTTTTGTGTCACAGCTATATGGAAAAAGGATGCACAATAATCTCGCCCTAAAAACCTGGCCTTCAACAAAAATGCAATTTTCTAAGAAAGCTGAAACCCATTACATGACAACAATGTCACTTGCTTTTAAAATCATGTGTAACAATTCCATTTGAACAAAATGGCACCAGGTAAAGACTTGGAAATTGTGTCCCTGTATTTTATTTTTTTTCTTCACATTCCTTGTTGGTTTAATCTTTAGTTTACTTTGTAAATTAAATCAATTTATTCTGTGAAACATGCAATTATTATCCATTTGCTCTGTCTCATTTACTGCCAATTCAAATAAAAAGCTTTACAGACTCGAGTAACCTGGCCATTACCAGTAGCACTGACAATGTGCACAATAACAGTCTGAAATAATTAGTTTGCATCCTCTAGTTAGGCTTCTTTACAAACATTTCACATCAAACATTTCACTAAAAGATTAAATGAGAAAGAATAGGTAAAAATTGTAGATCCAATGGGTGATGCCAAAGAGAATAAATGATGGGAAGCTAAATCTTTGTGCTTAAAAAAACCCAGAAACATATTATCAAATAGATAATACTACACATGCTTATTTGGTGCCTGTACAAACTCTCAAAACCAGTGCAGTACACAAATATGTACATGTTCTAATATATGGGGTCTTTAATATGTTCTTTTTATTCACTTTACAATCAGCTGAACTGCTAGTAGACAGCAAGAAAAATAGAGAGTACTTTTTTTTTTTTTTTTTTTTTTAAGACCCAACGCACCAAGGTGGGTGGGCCGAGACAGCCGGTGAAATCTACTCAACAGCGGGGCAAGGTAGAGCCAGGCCCCAGTGGAGGAAGCACACGTTGTCTACATGTTATTATTTATTTATTTATTTTTTAACTGCAAGAGCAGTAGAAGAAAAAAAAACAGCCGAGCTGTAGGGGTAGAGCAGTAACCACGGCAGGCGGGTAGACTGAAGAGAGTTTTTTTTTTATTATATGAAACAGTAGATGCTGCGAGTTAGAAAGCGAGAAGAAAAAGAGAAAAGATGAACAAAGCAGTTGCTAACAGTTCACAGAAGTGGAGTTACTGATTCCAGGGAAGTGGCAAGCCGACTTCCAGCAGTATTTATCAAAAATAAAGCAGGGGAACTCCAGTAAAACTCAAGTGAGAGCTCTTTCATACAGACTCAATCACAGCAACTGGACAGGTTAATACCTTACCTTACCATGGTGAGAAGCAAAAGAGGAAGTGAGCTCCGTGGAGGGGCCAAGGATGTCACTCCCCGGAGGGGCCTATCAGCAGCTCTGATATAAAATGCTCAGTGAATACCTGACCTGTGGCAGGCATATTCCAAAAGTATTGCTGAATTGAAAAGGAATTGTCTGCTTGCTGACACTACTTTCTGGGGGACTGAGCAAAGAGCTCTCCACCAGGGGATGGAGTTTCCGCTGGCCATTTTCCTTAGACTTCTGGCTCCTACCAGCATGGCACAGCACTATGATCCCAATAGTATACGATACACTGAAGCGCAGAATGAGATTTAAGGTACTCACAGCTGCGAACATTCTTTGGGGAACCCAGCACTGGAGGTCAGCTCATCTGCTTAATGTAATTGATACATGCATCCATGTAGTAGTAATGTAATTGCAGCATTGTTTTTGCTTTGCAATCTGATTCTCAGAGAGGATGCACAGCACTGCCTGCCACTATATTCCACCTTCAATCGACATTGTATTTGCTATTGTATTTGTTTAGTGCCAGCATGCATTTCTTTTTTTAAATTTTTTTTTATGTATCTTTCCACATAAGCACTCTAAAATGAACATTCTACAAAATATATTCCTCCATAATAACAACATTGCCTGCTCTATAAAATAAAACACATTCTTGAAATCAGTAACTTCACCAGCTCTCCAGAAGATTTTGAAAGTTTTTTCCAAAAAACGTGTCTTGGTTCACGCACAAAGACCATGTATTGACACAGGGATGATGCTTGTCAACTTTGGAGTTAATCCTGTCAACTTTGGAGTTAATCAACTAAACTGTGTTCAACTGAAGCAGTTTTTTAAATTTAAGGTCTGGCTGCCATCTTGTTTTACGAAAGACCACAATTTTTCCATATTTGAATTCTATTATCCCCAGGATGACGCCTACCAAGTTAGGAGTTAGTTGGTTAAACGGTGTACAAACAGAAACAGTTTGATGTTTGGGGCGTGTTTTGGCGAATTTGGTGGCAGCCATTTTAATAGTAAAATTTATCGCAGCGACTTCTGCTTTGCAAACTTGAAGCAGGTTTGGTTGCTGATGACGTCTGTGAAGTTTCAGATCAATCAGTTCACCACTTCCAAAGAAGAAGATTTTGAAAGGTTTATCCAAAACATGCGTCAGGCCGCAGGAGCGCAATCTTTTTGCATCTGAACTGTAATCTACACAGGATGATACCTACCAAGTGGTCACACCACTTGCGAACAGGAGCAGTTTAAAATTGATAGAAGAAGAAGAAGAAGAAGAAGAAGAAGAAGAAGAAGAAGAAGAAGAAGAAGAAGAAGAAGAATCCTAACAGTAACAATAGGCTTCTCAGCCATTCTGGCTTGGAAGCCTAATAGTAGTAAAAATAATAATAAATAATAATAATAAATTAGGATCTTGCTAGTGCATTGACAAATGGTGCTGGTGGAATGTAATGGTGGCTTATCTGGGGCTTACTGATGTGTCAATACTGGTGTCAAAGAATCCTGAAGAAGCACAGGTATTGCGACCTTCACATTAATTCTGTTTTCACATACTGGGAATTGAGGGCAGACACTGAGCAAGAAGCATGAAAAACACCCAGTTAACAAAGATTGCAGATTTGAAAGATGTCTTTATATTACACTGATAGAGTGTCCTTGATTGTTGAAAGTATCCCACAAGAGGGCATCACATTTAAAAAAAAAAAAAAAACCCTCTGTGCCTCTATTGAGCACGCTTCCTTGAACTCCCTCTTTATCCTCCCTGCACAGAAGTCTTGTCAGCTGTGTGAAAAAAAAGTAATTTGTGTTTTATTTGATCATAACAAAGATTTTGTAACGCAGTACACCGGTCTTGAAACCGGTTCCATTTAAATTGGTATTAAGACCACTCTCTATCAGTCCCTTTCAATTTTGTGACAATGGCCAGATTTAGTTTATTTTTTATATAAGGTCTTCACTTTCTTTAGAAAAAATAAAATCATTTTTGTTATAATACATAATCTTAGTTGGTTTCTAATGTTTCATTTCACCAACAAGAAAGTCAGTGACAGTATCCGTCTTCAATCTGCATCAACATCACTATGACCTATACCTACACTTAATTTCAATGGAAATGCTTTCTACATTGCTAATTCATAGCACTGAATGTGATAACCAAGTTGTATCCCTACTGAGTAAGTGGTTCTCTGGATATACAGTATGTCAGTGTAACATAATCTACAACAGGGGTTCTCAACCTTTTTGCTTCCTGATACACATACAGTATATATATATATATAGTGGCAAAAGTGGGCTTGTCAGGGTAGAGCAGAAGGTGAGGGGTAGGACAAATACTGCATATAGTGTTGATAAAACAACTGTAATGCCACAAACATACGGCTGTTTTCAAACAGTAGTTAACAATCTCCCAAAATGGCCGACAGAGCCAAGAAGGCAAACCAAACTCCAATACCGAGAACTACTGGCAACGTCACTCACAGTGCTTACTGGGAGTGAGAAGCACATAAAGGCTGACACCATGGGAATGAAGAGGTGAGATAGAGCAGCACTTACCTGTGGAAAAATAAAAAGGGCCCGTGCGAACTGGAGACTGTGTGATTCAGGAGCCTGTGAAAGCTAACCCAAAACTTAAATTACTTTTCGTTCAGGAAAGTATTCACCACCATGTGAAAAGCATTGCTTGCATAAAGTCTGTTGTAAAATTGAATATTATTGTTATGGAAATAAACCTGCTAACCAAAGAAATCAAAATTATTAGCACTGTACTTCAAAAAAAAATATTACATTAAGCCGTTCTTCAGTTCAGGTGCCTCATACAGAAAAGCGAACACGGTTTGTGAACTGTTTGTAAAACATGTAAAAGAATACAAGTACAGCTAACTTATTTTTGAGTGCAGGTTCGTGTGTTTGTGCAAGTTTCAGTGCCAATCAATCCTTTATTAGACTGAGATCTGAGGGAAGTAGCCCTGTCAAGCTTCTTTGACCAGAAAAAAAGCATACAATACGATGGATTTTAGACTTTCATTGCTTTTTGTTTTTTTAATTCAATACCATTTATTCAACGCTTCAAATGACTATTTATAGGTTATAAAAAGAATACTGAAACTACTACAGACTTTCCTGTCCCTTGGCAATAAGATGCAATACATTGTACACTAGTCTTGCAGCATCCATCGTAGGTACCAAGGGAGGGAAAAAAAGTCATGTTTGTACCAAAATATGTATTAAATTAGCACAACTGTGTTATTTATTTTAAATGTACAAAAACACGAAAAAGAAAAAAAAAACTGTTAATTCCACTAATTTGTTCAAAAAGATAACTGCTGGCGAAAGCCTCGCACCGTTGCTGTGGAATTTGGATTCACATATTTATAATTATAAAAACATCTTTGTGTAGTGGGGATGCAGCTGAGAAGGGTAGCTAGCCTATTGTAGATATACTACCAATATTTTGAAAATGTACTGTACTAAATGTAGTTAGGGCTAGGCTGGGTTTACAATATAACTTATGGTAGCCGTCAATGCCACTAAAGGCACTACCTTCAGATTAAGTTAAAGATTTTAGGTTGTTAGCACCAGGTTCTTTTATTTGGGCCAGAGGAGAAGGTCCAACTTATTTTACAATTACTTACCAGCTTCTGCAGACTCTCTCGGTCTCTATACCGATGCTGCCCCCTCTCGGGGCTTCGGTGGTATCTCAGGTTCCAAGTGGTTCTACGGGAATTGGCTCCTCGAGATCTCATCCTTTCCTTCCACAGAGCAATCTTCAGCTTTGTTTGAATTGTATCCTATTATTGTTGCAGCCGTAATCTGGGGGCATAAATGGTCAACAAAGGTCATAACATTTAATTGCGACAAGCTCTCTACAGTAGCTATTATCAATAAGGGCAGATCCTCTTCTCCTACAATCATGAAGCTCATGAGAAAGCTCACCTGGGTTTCAGTGTTGGAAAACTTCGGAATCCAAGCAAGTCCCGGGTTAAAACAACATAATCGCTGACTCTCTCTCTCGTTTTAATTTTCAGAAATTCCACGCACTGTTTTCAGGAGACCCCCTACCGCATCCATGTCCAGGGTTCACTGACCTCATATTGCATTAAATCAATCATCTCCAAACATCCAGATCTCCGAATCTGCAGTTAATCCCATGAAACAATCAGTCTCACAAAAAACCAGAGCCACTTATAATAAAGGCTGGCAGTCTTACATCAAATATTGCTCCCTGTCACATTCACGCCTTACTTCTGTATATTCCATCATAGAATTCATTACTTGTTGCTTTTTAAAATGTAATCTCTCTCTTTCCACCATATGCTGATACTTGTCAGGACTGCAGTTTCACTCTCCTTTGCTTAGAATCACTATCCCTCTCCCATCTCATCTTCCTTGGATACAAATGCCGCTTTAACAAACTGCTTCCAAACCATCTTCCAAGTTGCCTCTCACAAAGTAAGTCCTGGAATCCATGATAAACACTCTACGCTCAGGCTGCTTTTCTCCATACAAAGATGCCCTCCTGGAAGCAATGTTCGTCTCGGCCTTCTGTGGATTCCTACGATGTGGCGAAATCACATGACGGAACCAGTCATTCGATTCATCCTCAGACCTCTGCATAGGAGATCTCCATCGTCAATCCTAGGTCATGTACTGTTTACTTTTAAAACATTCAAAATCAGACCAAGAAAAGAAAGGCGTGTATGTTTATTTATCAAAAACACATTGTATTATTTGTCCTGTTTCTGCTTTTTTCAGCGATCTGTCACTGCGTCTGACGGCCAGCAACCAGGATCCCGTTTCTCACCCAGGAAGGGATAGTCGTGTCCAGGAACGGGTTCTGTGACGACCTTTGTCTGCGTCTCCTTCGTTCAGGATCGGCACCACAACTTCTGCTGCTTCCAGGAACGTTGCTGCACACCTAATCAAGGCTATGGGGAGATGGACTTCCGGTGCATATGAACTCTACATTCGAAAGAATGTCTCTGACTTATTATCAGCACAAAAAATGTTATGTGGCAAATTATGAATTGTTGGAGTCGTTATTTTAGAACCCGGAGGAAGGGTAACCCTCTACCATGGATTCCCTAAGGTTTCCCCCTATTTCTGGTGAGTAGGGTTTTTTTCCTTACCTGAGCGCTGTGGTTTAGATCTGCAGGGTGGAGGAGGCTTAGGTCGCCTCGTTCTTTTGGGGGAAGGTGGCCTGAGTGCCACTTCTCCTGCCGCTGGAATCCACATCCATCATAAATACATATCATGCTTGTCAGTATTGAGCAGCATCTTAGCTCCTTGAACCAGGCAGGACCAAAAAGCAATTATCATGCACTATTACAAACAAGATATCATTCTATTCTGCATCACATCAGACTGGGCTATTGGTCAAGTGCATAATTAATTTTACACATTATCTACGTTGAAAACATAGTAACAGCGAGGCAGTTGGGACAGAGCACCGCAACAGTTTGGACTTTGTGTTGGACCCTGAGGTGGGATGGGAATACACTTGTAAACTCTAAAATGCTGTAACTCAAGTGCTTGTCTGAATGTGAGTGTGCCAAACAATAGCGGGTTGTGTGTGTACCTCTCTCTCTCTCTCTCTGATATCAGACACATGCTATAATCACACATAAGATGGTTGAAGTTTTCTTCACAAATGAATAACTTATTTTTTTCAAACATCATTCTTTTCTAATCTAACCCGGATCTGGAATGAAGTCTACCATGGTTGCTATGTGATGTAACAGCTCGCTCTCAGAGTCTCAAGGCATCACCGGCATTCATTTATTTTTGATTGATAGTTCATCATTATCCAGTGATTATATCGACAACACAGAATTACATTGCATTCTTTTATTTCTATAATAATATAATATTATTGATATCATGATGAGTCCAAGGGAAATGTCGGATATGTTTGCCACAGCAGGTGGAAAACGGAAGAAATTAAACAGATCGAGACCACAAGGTGGGATTCACTAGCAGAAGAAACTCTCTGGAAAGAATAACTCTAAAATGGCTTAAATAACTATTTTGAAATTTCAGTAAATACTCAATGTCTTTTTGGAAAACATAGTTCTGCTATTGGATTTGCCTTGAAATTGCAATTTAAATTAACTAAGTTTTATACTAGTAGAATACAAAAAAAAAGAAAAAAGAAGGAAAACAAACACAACATTTAAGACCTTTAAAAGGAAGGCCAACTTTGTTTTTTTTTTTTTCTTCTTTTCTTATACTTATTTGAATGTTTGTCTATAAGCACAGCTCCCAGGCTTTGGAGGGGAACTAAAAGGTAAATTCAGCTGCACCAAGGCAGTTCTAGGGAACAGAAAGGCAAAATATAAATCCAATCCAAGGGCACCAAGGCAATTTCATACTCATTCATAAAACAACAAAACATAAATACAGAGAGCCTATTATGTTGATAAAATGTTAATTCAAACAAACACAAATCAATGTTCTCTGGGTTATTCACAGACTAATTGTTCCAAAAATAAAATATAGGTCACTTTTCCAGAGTCAAAATAAAATGGTATAAAAATATCCAATTTAAAAACAAATTTTCATAATGAAAAAATACAAAGGGTAATTTGGCAAAAATTAAATATTCAGGGTATTTTTACTAAAGTCTGTCACCCTGTTAACAAGAGCTAAATATAGCGCTCGTCTGTGTCCTGTAATTAAAGCTTTTTAAAGACCCTCTATGCCATGTGTTTCATAATTTAGGGTAAGCAAGTTCAACTGGATTTCATATAACAAGTTGTCCGCTGGTGAAGCGAACATTTAATCAGTGCATTTTTAAATGTTAAAAATTGTATTCTTTCAGAAATTGAGATTTTCACTGAGAATTGGATATTATTATTACATGGCACTGGTTTTAATTCATGGAAATCGAGAAATCAATGCGTGAAAAAATACAGCCTTAGTGATAAAACAGCACAAATAAGCAATGTCACAAAATTCAGGCAAACTGGCTGAAGATTTACCCATGGCTGGACTGTAGCAACGATAGTGGTCAAATGAGTTGTTCGGTCTGCAGTGTAGTTTGCTAACTGCTGTTACAAAGCCAGTGAACACGTGTGATTGAAAATTCCTAAAGGCGCGACCATATTGATCTCAGTTTAACAGCATCCCTCCCTCTGTTTGCCCGTGTGGCAAAGTGGCTTGCAGTGCGCAGGTGCAGAGGTGATGCAGTGCTCAAACAACAACAAACAACAGAGTTCACGGTCCAAACCGTTCTTTATTTTGTTGCACAGTTTGGCACTGTTAAATAATAACGCTGGCAACTACACAGCAATGTGTAATTGCACAGCTAAACAATACAGGGTTTCAGTCCCGAAATAATAATAATACAGGCAGGGCTCGGAGTCCTTTCTCGTAGTGCTCCCGTGCTGGTGGCGAATACAGTGATTGTGACTGGTGCAGTATTTATAATCCGGGTTGGATGCTGGCTTGACAGCGACAGCTCCCGGTTGTTAGCCGTCTACTAATTACAAAGCAAACACTATTAATACAAAACAAAACACTCACAAAAACACTCACGGTTAGTTTACAGTTTTTGGAATCCATCCGTAACCATAACAAAGGAACAGATCGCTCTGCCACATCCCGATATACCTTCAGTCATGCCCCCTTTGGTAACAAGTGCAACTGCGTCTCCTCCAAGGCGCTGACTTCTAGTATTGTGGCTTCGCCCTCTTTTTGGATGGCCGGCTTCCGACTGACCCTGGAATGAACTGTCAAACCATCCAGTCCGGGGCACACTGTTCCTGTTATACCGTGCCCTCACAGTTCGGGAGGGAGATTGTTGACTCGGATTAATTTGCTGTCTGACACAGCCCGTCATTAAGCAATGATACAGTACGTCTTTCTCATAGCTTAGTGCTGGGAGGTGCACAGTAAAAAGAATGGCAACAATAATACATTATGATAATGGCTCACTTTCTCGCAGGATGAGATTAGACAGAATTCAATTGAATTGTGACAGAACGGGTGACGCTGACGCTGAACAAGTCTGTGAATGGGTTGTAGATCAGATGTTCTGGTGTTGGTGGTTATTTCGTGCCCTGCTGTAGTTTCTGGATAAATCAAACACCAGGGAATACGAAGAATCCCAGTAACTGTAATGCTGTGGCAGAACTAAGCAGAGAGCTCGGCCTGATAGATATATGGCGATTAATACATCCCATGGAAAGGGATTATACATTGTATTCCACAGTGCATAAAGCATCATCTAGAACTGACTATTTTTTAACCTCCAAAACTCTAGTTATGGCTGTCAGTAAATGTGATATAGGAGTTATTGTAATATCTGACCATGTGAATGTGGATCTTGTAATGGATGCCGGGAGGAAGCCAGAAAAATCACAGAAATGGTGATTTAAATACTAGTATATTACAGGACTCGGCTCAAACAGCCATCTTTCAGAAGGAAATTGAATTATTTTTTAATATTAATAAAGGTCCAACACAATACAGCTCAGTGGTATGGGAAGCTTTTAAAGCATATATGAATTGAATAAGATGACACCTACAAATAAAATAAAAGATTTAGAAAAGGTACGCAAACTTGAAAGACAAATTAAGGAATTAGAGACACCATTTGGAAGTAATCCTTCTGCAGAAAAAACTTCATAAAATGACAAAAGCTAAATTTGAGATTAATTCAATTTATAATTAAAAAATATATATAGAATTTGCACTATACAGATTAAACAAACCCATTATGAATAAGGGGGAAAAGCAAGCAAACTACAAGCACACCAATTTAAAAATATAGAAATTAACTCCAGTATTCCAGCAATTAGAGATGAGACTGAACAGCTACATACAGACACTAAGTCTATTAATACCACCTTTAAAGAATACTGCCATAAACTGTAGCAATCAGAATAAAAAGCAGGAACTAGATTTTAATAACTTATTTTCCCAGATGGAATTACCAAAACTTAATGTAGAACAAAGAGATTTTTTTTTTTTACCAAAAATAACAGAAGGGGAGTATGACCCGGATGGCTTAAGGGTGACGTCAGGCCAGGAAATGAACAGAGATCACCACCAGACTGAAGCAATGAATGCGCTGGTGCACAGACTTTATAATAAATAAAAAGTTTTAACAAAACAGAACACTTACTTAAAATACAAATAAAACGGTACGATGGCCAAAACAGACAGACAAAACGAGAAACACTAAATAAAACAAGGATCGCGCTGGTGTAAAACCAGCACAAATAGCAATTGTATTTACCTGTCTAAAAATTACTCCTGACTCTCTCTCCAGTTCTCTCCGCACTGAACACCCAACCCCGAGTGAGTGATTCGTGCCTCTATATATACAGCAGTGCTGGGACTCAACTGCTAATTAATCATTCACTTGAATCCCAGCACATGAACTAATTTGTGCAATCCCCGTGCCCACATACTAATACACATTTTATCTGCACGTGAAGTGTGCAATCCCCATGCCTAAATACAACTATACATTTTAAATCACTTGTGCTACATAGCCCAATTTATACCTCATGCACCAATATATACACACCAACAATAACACACCACATACAAAATAAAACATAAAATACCAACGACCAACGCTAGCCCTCACTAAATTATAAGGTCCAGTTAATAAAGGGGGTTTTAAAAACGGGGGCCAAACTTGAAATATTATCATTTTGCCTTCTCTTTAACTCAAATAGCTTATTTGAGAAAGACAGGGAATGAAAGACCAGACTGGGTAAATATTAACGCGATGATGTAAATGTGTGGTCCAGTGGTTAAAGAAAAGGGCTTTTAACCAGAAGGTCCCCGGTTCAAATCCCACCTCAGCCACTGACTCATTGTGTGACCCTGAGCAAGTCACTTAACCTCCTTGTGTTCCGTCTTTCGGGTGAGACGCAGTTGTAAGTGACTCTGCAGCTGATGCATAGTTCACACACCCTAGTCTCTGTAAGTCGCCTTGGATAAAGGTGTCTGCTAAATAAACAAATAATTCTCTCTGCCTCGCTTCTCCCACGCAACTCCACTACTCTGCTCACTCCACTGGCTCCCGATCACCGCTCGCATCCAGTTCAAGACTCTTGTACTAGCCTACAGCCTAGCCTTGACCAGAATGCACCCAGCTACCTCCAGACCCTCATCTCTCCCTACACCCCCACTCAACCTCTCTGCTCCGTCTGCACTAGAAGACTGGCTCTACCTCCTCTACGCTCCCCTGCCTCCAGAGCCCGCTCCTTTTCCACCCTCGCCCCGCAGTGATGGAATGACCTTCCTACAGATGTCAGGACTGCCCAGTCCCTGACCATTCCGCGCCTCCTCAAGACTCACCTCTTCAGAAAGCACCTGTAGAACTCCTCTGTTCTTCCCCTGGGACACTTATCACCCTTCCTTAAATGCTTTTACTTACTCTTATCTGCCCCCTATTTTACTGCATTTAATCCTGTACTTGAGTACTGTAATCTGCCAAGTGTTTAATCTGTAGTATTTTGTATTTAATCATATCCTGATGTAACTATCACTGACACTGTTATCTGCTGTATTATTGAATCGTATTTTGTCACACTTGTACTTGCTTGAACCAAAGTCATTGTATTTATCTTGCTCTTAATTGTATTATTACTTGTACTGCGATACTTGAAATGTATTTGCTTACGATTGTAAGTCACCCTGGATAAGAGCGTCTGCTAAGAAATAAATAATAATAATAATAATTGATTACTTGGAACAGGAACAGCTTGAGCAAACGTGTTCTAATCCTGTTATAGCTCATACTGTTTCAGTCTGGGCACAGACACATGTATTGTTAAAAGAGTCCACTGGAACGCATCAAGACTCTCCTATATGGAAAAATCCTACCTTCAGTATATTTTCATTGACGATATAGTTTTTTTTTTAATGTTTCACGACATCCAACTCCTATAACTTTGACGCCTAGGTAGAATAACCATATTTGGGCTTGAATAAGACAACTTTGTGTTTAGTGCTTGTAGTTTGGCAACCTTACATCAGAAATTAAAACCCAATATATCTATAGAAAGCCCTTTAGTGGCTGTTTCCAATGATGTAATGTATTTTATTGTGAAATGTATTATATGTTTTTTATATGAACTGCACCGTCCCCAAAAAAATTGAAAAATGTATAATAATATTTTTAAAAACTGCCAATTGTGAAATAGCACAGCCTAGTCAACACTATATTAAAATAAATCAATTATTTAAAACAAACATAACGTACTAAATCCGTGATACGTGATGTATAATTTTACAATAAAGTGAATGTTAATCAACTACATCAAACTGACTCTGTATAGGTTGATAATCCAGACAAATGTAAATATATGACGTTGAAAATATGCTGCGTGTAACAGAACACAACCATTAAAACGTCTATTCTGTGTTTCCTTCAAAACCATTATCAAAATACAGTATCAGTTCACAAAAATGTCTTCATCAGACACTTTGCTAAGGCTGCAAGTACATTATGGTATCAATACCGTAATGTACCTAAACTGTGGTAAACCAAAAAAACGGTATACTGACCCATCTTTACACGCACCCACACCCTGACAGCAAAAGAAGGTGCCGTGGTCATTGATGTTAGAGAGCTGTGGGAATAAGAGAATATGGACAGATTCCTGGGTCAATAAATGTCCCATGTAAGTATAAGTATATATATATATATATATATATATATATATATATATATATATATATATATATATATATACAGTACTGTGCAAAAGTTTTAGGCAGGTGTGAAAAAATGCTGTAAAGTAAGAATGCTTTCAAAAATAGACATGTTAATAGATTATATTTATCAATTAACTAAATGCAAAGTGAGTGAACAGAAGAAAAATCTAAATCAAATCCATATTTGGTGTGACCACCCTTTGCCTTCAAAACAGCATCAAGCATCAATTCTTCTAGGTACACTTGCACACAGTTTTGAAGGAACTCAGCAGGTAGGTTGGCCCAAACATCTTGGAGAACTAACCACAGTTCTTCTGTGGATTTAGGCAGCCTCAGTTGCTTCTCTCTCTTCATGTAATCCCAGACAGACTCGATGATGTTGAGATCAGGGCTCTGTGGGGGCCATACCATCACTTCCAGGACTCCTTGTTCTTCTTTACGCTGAAGATAGTTCTTAATGACTTTCGCTGTATGTTTGGGGTTGTTGTCATGCTGCAGAATAAATTTGGGGCCAATCAGATGCCTCCCTGATGGTATTGCATGATGGATAAGTATCTGCCTGTACTTCCCAGCATTGAGGAGACCATTAATTCTGACCAAATCCCCAACTCCATTTGCAGAAATGCAGCCCCAAACTTACAAGGAACCTCCACCATGCTTCACTGTTGCCTGCAGACACTCATTCGTGTACACTTTCCAGCCCTTCGGCGAACAAACTGCCTTCTGCTACAACCAAATATTTCAAATTTTGACTCATCAGTCCAGAGCACCTGCTGCCATTTTTCTGCACCCCAGTTCCTGTGTTTTTGTGCATAGTTGAGTCGCTTGGCCTTGTTTCCACGTCGGAGGTATGGCTTTTTGGCAGCAAGTCTTCCATGAAGGCCACTTCTGACCAGACTTCTCCGGACAGTAGATGGGTGTACCAGGGTCCCACTGTTTTCTGCCAGTTCTGAGCTGATGGCACTGCTGGACATCTTCCGATTGCGAAGGGAAGTAAGCATGATGTGTCTTTCATCTGCTGCATTAAGTTTCCTTGGCCGACCACTGCATCTACGGTCCTCAACGTTGCCCGTTTCTTTGTGCTTCTTCAAAAGAGCTTGGACAGCACATCTGGAAACCCTTGTCTGCCTTGAAATTTCTGCCTGGGAGAGACCTTGCTGATGCAGTATAACTACCTTGTGTCTTGTTGCTGTGCTCAGTCTTGCCATGGTGTATGACTTTTGACAGTAAACTGTCTTCAGCAACCTCACCTTGTTAGCTGAGTTTGGCTGTTCCTCACCCAGTTTTATTCCTCCTACACAGCTGTTTCTGTTTCAGTTAATGACTGTGTTTCAACCTACATATTGAATTGATGATCATTAGCACCTGTTTGGTATAATTGTTTAATCATACACCTGACTATATGCCTACAAAATCCCTAACTTTGTGCAAGTGTACCTAGAAGAATTGATGCTGTTTTGAAGGCAAAGGGTTGTCACACCAAATATGGATTTGATTTAGATTTTTCTTCTGTTCACTCACTTTGCATTTAGTTAATTGATAAATATAATCTATAAGCATTCTTACTTTACAGCATTTTTTCACACCTGCCTAAAACTTTTGCACAGTACTGTATATATATATATATATATATATATATATATATATATATATATATTTTTTTTTTTAAAAGACCACCTCAAACAAACATACATAGATTTATTCAATTTCATAATAGTGTAGTGTTTCACAGGAGGCAGAAAACTTCAGAAGCTTGGTTTCTTTCAATGCTTTTATGTGCACGCTTCTTTCTCATAGTCCAAAGCTCTATCAGCATCTCAGGATACAATACAGTGTCCAGAATGCTGGGCCCAGCCCCTTTTTATACATTTAGCCCCGGCCCTTATTCAGGTCAGGGTGCGGAGCCTATGCACATCACATTGGTCCTCAGTCGCACTGTAGGACTAATGGGCACAGACAAACAACAGCCAATAGGGAAGACCAGCAAAAGACAAGCAGGCAGGCAAATTACATTACAGCAAAGGAATACACACACACACAAGATAAACAAAGCAGCGGCAGAATAAAGTGTGAAAGGGACACTCTCAACACGTGAACACATAATTACAGCAGGAAATACAGAGAAAGAATTACAGTACACCGTTCTCTACAATAGTAGGAACTGCATACAGAAAGTAGCCTTTATATTGTAAATTAAACTTATAAAGAGTGGCCTGTATATTGTAAATTGGAGGATTGATTATAAGTCCATGCTGCAAACATTAGGCTTTAGTCTGGCCGCCATCTTGTTTTAGAAAAGAACTCCATTTTGCCATATTTGATATCAACGGTGAATGAAACACTCGACCACTCTCTCTGCCACCACCTCAGATGTTCTCTGGCCCACAGAAGATGACGATTTCTTCTCTCAGTTGTCAACATGTTACCCCTGAACGGCCTCCAAGCAGCAAATCATTTTCATGCAGAAGACGAGCTACAGTCATTCTGCTGATGCTCGGGTTATTTCTTCCTGGAATTTCTCATGCTGTAGCCACTGCAGTCTGAAAATGATTACGCAGGTGGATCAGTTGGATGTGACGGGCCTGGGCCGGTGTGGTGACCCTCTGCCTCCAGGACATGGCCTGCCCCTCACAGCCGGTTTCCTGGTTTCTCTGGACTAGTCTGCTGATTGTTGAAGCAGAACATCTCATTCTCCGGGCAGCTTCTCTCACAGACAGGCCACCTTATCGATAGCAACCAGGCGATCTTCATTACTATAATAATCATAATAACAGGCATTGAAATATTACAGTGAGTGTCTCACCCTCACATGGTGCATCAGCATCTTAATATTTATGGATGAGAACAGTATTTTTTTACGGGTGTAAAAGCAAGCAACTAAAAAATGATCAGAATTTTAATGTAAAAATGCACACTTCTGTAACTATGTATATCGTTGCGTGCAAAATATACAATGGTAGCTGAATATGCCAAGTCGCCAGCATTATCGCTTAGTTACTAAATAACAGGGAAAAAAAAAAAGGTAATTGTGACAAATTAAGCATAATTATGAATGCACTGCAGCTCGTATATTATGTGAAAGAAATAACCTGAACGTTAACCCGCTAGATTCTGTTTTAATATTTTTATAATTTAAGTTCTATGATGCCGGCATTCTGGACACTGTATTGTATCCTGAGATGCTGATAGAGCTTTGGACTATGAGAAAGAAGCATGCACATAAAAGCATTGAAAGAAACCAAGCATCTCAAGTTTTCTGCCTACTGTAAAACACTACACTATTATGAAATTGAATAAATCTATGTATGTTTGTTTGAGGTGGTCTTTTAAAAAAAAAAAAAAAAAGTATATACTGACATGGGACATTTATTGACCTAGGAATCTGTCCATATTCTCTTAGTTCCCACGGCTCTCTAACATCAATGACCACGGCACCTTCTTTTGCTGTCAGGGTGTGTGGGTGCGTGTAAGGATGGGTCAGTATACCAGTTTTTCGGTTTACCACAGTTTAGGTACATTACGGTATTGATACCGTTCCTTTTATTCTACACCGCAGTTATCGTAATTACTTTATACAATGGTTAACACATTTTTCAACTGCAAACATGCTTATTCTAAATCAAGTGATGATACTTGCAGCCTTAGCAAAGTGTCTGATGAAGACATTTTTGTGAACTGATACTGTATTTTGATAATGGTTTTGAAGGAAACTGTTGACACAGAATAGACGTTTTAATGGTTGTGTTCTGTTACACGCATCATATTTTCAACGTCATATATTTACATTTGTCTTGATTATCAACCTATACAGAGTCAGTTTGATGTAGTTGATTAACATTCACTTTATTGTAACATTATACATTACTTATCACGGATTTAGTACATTATAAGTTTGTTTTAAATAATTGATTTATTTTAATATAGTGTTGACAAAGCTGTGCTATTTCACAATTGGCAGTTTTTAAAAATATTATTAAACATTTTTCAAATTTTTTTTGGGCGGTGCAGTTCATATAAAAAAAACAACAACATATAATACATTTCACAATAAAATACATCACATCATTGGAAACAGCTATTAAAGGGCTTTCTATAGATATATTGGGTTTTAAATTCCCTTAATAATTGTCATTCAATATTGATCCACTGCCGTCTTGGCTGGCTAGCAGAGAATTCAGCTTTCTATTTACCTTTCATGTACGTGCAAATTTGGGAGTGGCTACTGAGCTATGCAACCGCATTAGTCATGTGATACGAAAAGGCCGGCCCTAGTTTGCTTTCAGGTACAGTATGTGACTTTAAAGTAACATGACATTGGCTGCAAAAAAAGGACTGCGACCTCATTGTCGATTTTTAATACACAAATAAGCTTACTTCACTTGAAAAACGTCTTAAGCAAATTCCTACTTGGTTTGATTGAATGAGTAGTATACAACAAGCTTCAACATGAAACTTAAGCTGAACATTTATTTCAATTAAGAAGGACAAGTTTTTAATGAAAAAAAAACACATTCTAGCCTACTTCAAGTAAAAACGTACTTCTGTTATTTTGAAATACCACTGCTTCAGATCACCAGTGCTATAAGTCAAAATTGAAAACTTACTTTATTAGATTACCTTTTTTTAAACAGAATTCTAAACAGTTTCTTTCATTTCTATACACATGAATTGTATTTAGATTTTCTTGTTTTGTCGTGCACAGCGCTTTGATATACTTTTTTTATAAGAAAGGCGCTATATAAATATGAAAAAAATAAAAAAATAAAAGTCTTCCCTCTTGCCTTTTTTCAATAAATTAATTAATAGAGAATAAAAACAAACCAAATTAACAACTACCTAGCCTATATTTAATTAACCTTTTTTTGTAGTCTCCACAACCTTCCCAGCATCTTCTGTTGCAGTCACACCGCTGCTAACGGTAGCTGTTGTAAATAGTGCAGTGCGGACTATGGGGGAAAACCACTGTTTATGTCGCGTGCATTTTATAGTGTTTTTTTTTTTTTTTTTTGCTTGTTTGTTTATCAATATCGGACTTCTGGCGCTTCTGAATGACTTTCTGTTTTTGTATTACATTTGAAACCATTTCAAGGCAAAGCCATAACAAAATATAGATTAATAATGTGTATAGACTGAGCAAAAAAAGGGTCAAAACATAGTTCTCCCCCCCCCCCTTTTTTTTTTTTTTTTGCATTTCTACTAGAATCATAGGAATGGACCTTGGAGAGGTCATTTTGACAGAATTCCATCTACAGACTGAAAAATTTCACATTTGGAGGAATAACTTGTTCTCAAATGTGTGACTTACAGATGGACTGATGTATAGAAAGAGACACCTCCATATATCCCCCCAATCTGATATTTTATGCTACATAATGCTAGCAAGGTGCATCACAATTGGATACATGTTTTTCAGATATGAAAAGTGTGAAGTGTGACACTTACGACCATCTCCACTGTATCTGAGTTGCCATGGATTTTACCACGGGTTATCGAAAGCACTTTTGTTAATGAAATACTGACAGCTTATTCTGTATAAAAGGTATTGTTTTCCCTTTCCAGGGTCCAGCATTACCCAGGATGAATGGGTGAAGCAAGAATGATCAAAAAATAAACATTGAAATAGTTGCATAATACTGGTTGTACTGCATATCATAATTAAGGTTGTATTTTTTTCATGGTTGTCACGGATGTCACGATTTCTGTGAAATTTACCAGTAGTTCCCTGTGAAAATTCCCTTTTTGAAAGAAAAGTGTAAATACATATATTTTTAAACAAATAAATATAGCATTGTTTGCCTTATTGACGCACAACCTGTTGCACTGCATTTAATCTGCTTCCATTAAATGATTACACACTGCAAAGAGCTGCATGACTCCTTTAAAATGTCTTCAACGAAAGACACCAGCTGCAGCAAAGATCAGAAATATTTCTGCTTAAGATCGCTCTTGTTCAGTACAAGGGGACATTTCAAGTGTCTGTTGTTATTTTAACATTTATTAAACCAAAATATTATACAATTTAGCATTTACTGTTCTTCAGGTAAGCATTTAAATATTTAGGAACATGTGTTGTATAACAACTCGAGAGATTTATCAATTAGGAATGTGACAACGCAATTTACATCAATCCCTGAAGTGACACCCTCCTCCTTTTGCATCAAATTATCTTGAAATTCACAGAAATGCAACATTTTGGTAACCAGTTTTGAAAGGTTCCATTTAAAAATAAACATTTTTATTAAAAAGTTCCATTTAACCTGAAATATACAAAATTAAGCATTAACAGTTCATCTACAACAAAAAGCTTTAAGTAATACTTTATTTATATGAGAAAAAAAAAAAAACACATGGTACTAACACCGTTTCAAAAAAAGTTAAAACATAGGCTTAAGGAATGTTGACCTATAGGCTTTTTTTACCAGCAGGACTGATAAAAGCCGATGCATTGGGAGGGGAGGGGTGGGGGAAATCAACAAAAGGAGTGGTAGTCTAATGTTCACCAGAAATGTTTCATGATTTTCAGGTTAGCACAAATATAACCAAGAGTGCAATACATTAACATGTAGCAATTTTTGAAATTCAGCGGTTATTTTAAAACACTGCTTTCGACAACCTATTTGAATTGTTGTAAAGGTTCTATTTTAGACAGTTTCACAGTCTATTTAATATTCAAGTTTTAAAATCAGCAGCTTAAGGCATTCAAGCTTAGATTTTATAAGTGCAATGGCAGAAGTTAAGATAAAACACATTTCCCGTTTTTGTAGGACACTACAAGCACTGAATTTACTGTTGGAAACAGCCCCAACACACAGTCAAATGAAACAAAATGAACACTCCATAACATCTGAAATAACTCTTCAGATACACTCAGGCTGGCAAGTATAATAATCATTATTTTTTGATATCTGCATCACACAGCATCATAAATATGTATCCATCTCCAGAAAGCTTTGACGAGTACATTGTTATCCCATCCACAACAGAAAGGGCACTTAAACTGCAATAATACCCATCAAAATAACCAATCAATAATTTTAAACAATCTCTATTTATAAAACCAGATTAGCATTTAAATTAAAACCACCATTGTGTTAAGGAAAAGTACTATTCTTATTGACCTGCTTCAAATGGTGTGTTTCTGATACAGAAATAACAGAATAGATGCACAATTTATAGATTTACCCAGTTAGATCCAGATGTATAATTATATTTATTCTCTAGATTTAGTAGATGTTTTTTTTTCAAAGTATCCAGACTAAGAGGTTTTGACATATATATTGTTTTTGTAGAGTACATTCATTTCCTCCTTAGTGCAAAATATCTGCTTTGTGCAACAAAGAGCAAATCAGCATTATTCTCCCCCACCCCAAACAGGTATCTGATTTTAGGGTGTTGCCAAACTAATTTTTTTTTTTTCATTTTTGAAGAATTTGTTAACCTGTGATCAGGATTATTTTTTGTCTATAATAAGCTTCTGGTTCAGTTTTATTTGAATGTATGATCAAAATACACTTAACATACAAAATGGGCATTTGTTATAACAAAACCTAATTGCAAGTAAAGAAAAAAAATTATATATATATAAACCCCAGTCTGGTGTTTCAAAAAAATAATGTGCGGTGAGTTAAGTAGCTTGCCAGGGAAAGCGTATGGCTGGCTGCCTAATGCAAGCAATGCCAGTATGATTTTTATATCATTCTTTATGCTAGCTTAAAAAAAATCCCCTCTGTTGCATAATTCTTACATATTCTCACACATACAAAGTAAAGTACAGTACCAATTCACACCAAATAAGATGGTGCATTGTTACAGCACATGGAATTATGTCCACAATAACTTGTCCAAGTACAGAAGAGTGCTGGAGGTAAAAAGGTAAGTTTCATCATATTGGAAACTCCACCACCACCACCTAAGAAAAGGTGTTTTCAGATCATTTTATAACTACATGCTGTATATTTTACTGGCGTACAGCCTCCTTCAGTTTATCAATATAGTTGTACAGCACCCAAATCATTGTACACAAACCCATCTGAAAACACACACAAAAAAAATGTATTCAGTGCACTCCTTTTGCCACTGATTGTACCTAGCAAATTAATTTTGGTATTTAAGGTTTTCACGGTTCCAAGCAGTCATACAAAAGTCAAAGAGGGACACACGACATTGTAAATTCTACTGGGATATCAGTCATCCACCATATAATCAAAGATGTTTAAAAACCCTTAGTGTAAATGTAAAATCTGAGATGGTAGCCCAAAAAAATAAAAATAAAAAGTTGGCCCATACAACAGGCTTCCAACTTCTTCACCCCTGATAATTATTTTTTTTATATATATTGCTCCCAGTTTCACATATATTCTGCTCAAATCTCCTTTGTGATCACAGTCCTCGCTTCCGGAATGTCTTACGATTGATTGTAGGATGAGCTTTGATTTCCATTGGAACTCTGATCACTCTCACTGTAAAATAACAGAGTTCAGCACACATGGAACAGCACAAGCTGAAAGACTCAAAAATGCATTAAGGGCCTGCTGATATTGAAAAAAGTAAGTTTGTACAACATATCAATCAGTCTCAATCTACAGAAAAATTCTACTTAGCAATATAAGATCTAGGCTGAACAACTGCCAATAACTCTTTGGCAGAATATTTTGCTAATGCAAAGACACTGACATAATTGACACAGAAGCACAGTAGCAAGTTACAGATCACCTGTTTGGAGGAGGCTTTGGTTTAGGCATCTTGTTGAGAATAGCAGCCATTTCTTTTCTATCATCAAAGTTCTTCCACTGGTCGTACAACTTCAAAATAACTCTGATTATCTCAAGGATCTACATTGATATACATTGCATAATGTTAAAAAGATGAATTTAAAGATGTAGGATCACATAAGTTGTAACATGTTCCTCACACAGAGTTTTGTGTTTATCATTAAGATGTACATACTGTAAATCAAATAAACTGCTGTTACAATAAAGTTTCTCAACCTGTTATTAGCTGTAAATTCTGAATAAGATTTGAAGATATGAAAGAAAACATAACATCAAATATTTGTCTTTATATTTCCCTTTGAGTGGTCCTGTTGCTCCAATATTTTCATCATTTTTCTATCAGTCCTATGTATCTGTTCACTAGTTTTGAGTGTGTGAGAATCCTAACTGCTGAGACTGAATAGACATTTCATTCTGATCATGTGGTAATGACACCTTTTAACTCCGCTTACCCCATCTACCCATTTTTATAAGAACAGCTTACTCTTACCTTTTCCATGTCCACAGAAAGCTCAGCAAACCACTGCCTTGCATCCTTTTGCTGCACCACACAAGCAACATGTAAGCAGGCTTAAAAATAGAATATGTCCAAATTATTAAACTTTACTGGCAAATAGTGTCACATGACCTAACGTTTGTATAGTTTCTGCATTAACACTGACTGACATCAATCAGGAGTCAATAGTCAAAACACTTTCCATCTGACATCATAGGTTAACAAAAACAAAAGAAACCTTATAGTGGAATACTATTCTCCTTGGGTAGAAAAAGCAACCCCCACTGCGTAATTTTATATATATATATATATATATATATATATATATATATATATATATATATATATATATATATATATATATCCATCCCAGAATCTCATCAAGCAGCTTCTTGAAGAACCCCAGGGTGTCAGCTTCAACAACATTACTGGGGAGTTGGTTCCAGGCCCTCACAATTCTCTGTGTTGTTATAATTCACAAGGTGAAGTCGAGTGGCTTTAACCACCCAGTGTGTGTCGATATTAGAGTATATCCCACACCCTGAAGTGACTTATTGCGCTTAAATGGGTGAACTAACTAAAAATGTATTAATTAAAAAATTATTATTATTTTTTTTAAATAAACATTGAACTGATTAAAAACAAGCAGCACTATTTATAGATGTTAAATTGAACACTGCCATTGAAATTACAGCTTTGAAGATTTGCAGGCCCTTTTTTTAGACGTCCATTTCGAGCAATATCACGCAGACCTTCTTTGCCATGTCTGGTCATATTTAGTTGCACATCAAAACAAACCTCGCTCACAAGACCTGCTGCAGTGTCAGGTGACAAGTGATCCGGAAGTAGTGACAGGAGATATCCATGCCAGATTTGCGGTACCGTTTCCAGTGGAACAAAGATGTTGTTTGCATTTTGAAATACTCAGAGACAGTTGCATAAAAAGGCCGTGAAAGTATTTGCCCCCTGTCTGATTTTCTGCATTTTTGCACATTTTTCACATATTTGGTCAGATTTTTGTGTGGGTTGTAGTAGTATATAGAGGGAGTCTGAGAGAAAAAAATGACACCAAAGTTTGGTGCTTCTTTCATTTGTTTGGTGTGCAAGTAAATCAAACATGCAATCTTCAGGTGTGAAAAAGTTATTGCCCCCGTTAACTCAACCCAATTAAAGGGATAATTAGGGTCAACTGTTTGAGTACTTTGGTTAACAACCAGGCCTGATTTGGGCCAGCCCTGCCCAATATAAATCTGACTAACTTTGGCCTTTACCATCAGAGTGAAGTTGATCTGAAGGCTAAGGTCAGTGTTCGTGACTCCACCATCAGAAAGACACTGGGCAAAAATGGGATTCATAGCAGAGTAGCAAGGCGGAAACCATTGCTCACTAAGAACATGAATGCTTGTCTCAAGTTTGCCAAAAAGCAACTGGATGATCCTCAAGAGTTCTGGAACAATGTTCTGTGGACAGATGAGTCAAAAGTGGAACTTTTTGGCCAACATGGACCCCGTTATGTCTGACGAAAACCAAACACTGCATTCCACAGTAAGAACCTCATACCAACGGTCAAGCCTCGCCATCATTGAAGGAACCATGAATTCTGCTCTGTATCAGAGAATTCTACAGGAGAATGTCAGGCCATCTGTCCGTGAGCTGAAGCTGAAGCGCAGCTGGGTCATTTAGCAAGACAATGATCCGAAACGCACAAGCAAGTCTACATCAGAATGGTTGAAGCACAAGAAATTTAAAGTTTTGGAATGGCCTAGTCAAAGTCCAGACCTAAACCCCACTGAGATGTTGTGGCAGGACCTGAAACGAGCAGTTCATGCTCGAAAACCCACAAATGTCGCTAAGTTGAAGCAGTTCTGCATGGAGGAGTGGGCCAAAATTCCTCCACGGCTGTCTTGAGACTAATCAATAACTACAGGAAGCGTTTGGTTGCAGTTATTGCTGCTAAAGGTGGCAAAACCAGTTATTGAGTCTAAGGGGGCAATTACTTTTTCACAAGGGGACATTGGGTTTTGCATAACTTTCTTTAATAAATAAATGAAATATGTATCAGATTTTTGTGTCATTTGTTCAGTCAGGGACCCTTTTGTCTAATATTAGGTTTTGGTTGAAGATCTGAATATATGCAAATATATGAAAATATGCAAAAGTGCAGAAAATCAGACGGGGCAAATACTTTTTTACGGCACTGTATGTCTATGCCCACTGTGTCACTAGTAGTTTTCCACTATAAGCCTCAACTCCAGTCAATACGAATATATTGTTTTTACCAGGATTATGTTTTGTAGATCAGTGCTTTTGAATAGGGACTGACAATCGTCGGATTAGTATGCAGCAAAACAAAACATGTACTTTTTGCCTTGATAAGAAATATTGATGAAAAAAAGGCTAAGAACAAAAAAATAAAATCTTGGATTGTCTCATAGAATTTTCATAACTGGAGATGTATTAACTGAAAAAGCAGTCAATCCTTTGCTTGTTTTAAGAACTTCTTACCTAGTGCAATCATAAATGGTGGATACAAGAGACAGAGGTCTGTCCTATATGTGTCATTCACAATCCTCCTGTATATGAAAGATGAGATCAAGCAAAAAGTAAACACTAACTATATACATATCTACAGGACACACCCATTTTAAACATATTTTCTCATATTTCCACAGTAGTTTGCTACACATGTACTAATACCTAATTAAACTTGTGAAGCATAATACAAGCATATACATCTCTGACAAAAAATAGGCAGAATATCAAATGCATTTGTGTTTATTTATGATTTATGTTTTACATTGATAGGAGGCAAGTCGTAAGTTCATTGAAATAAAAACAAATGTAGTTTATTTCTATGATTTTTGTATTGTTTTTAAGTGTTCTCTAGTCTAGAGGTTGCAGTCTAGTCTTATGTAAGTTTGCACACCCTATCTTCAGTACAAAATTATTTAATTTACACTGACATTATACCTGTAGTTTTAACACTAATAAATATTGTTAAAGTATTTGAATTTGAAATTCTGAAACGAAATATGAATGTTAAATAAGAAAAAAATATTTCAACAACTTTGGAAAACAAATTGTTATAAACCATTTTTTTTTCTTCCTAGATAGGCCTATTTCTTTCTCCATAACTATGTGTATCACTGTAAGAGTGCATGCAATGCCAGTGTTTGTTCCCCGCGCCCCTCTTCATCATCCTAAATAATATTTAAATGTATGCTCGTTAAATCAAATACATATACAAAGACATGTATAAGAAGCGTAGAAAGCTTTTTATTATCAAATCACATCTCATATTATAAAAGGTGCTTACAGAAAACAAGACTGGATGAAGCATAAGTGTATTTTTACCACTGAATTCAGGAAATACTGAAGAAGAAAATCCTACCATGCTAGAGGAAGCAACATGTCCTCTTGCCCCATATCCTGTACATACTGGAGAAGAGGTCTATAAGGGTGATACACAATCAAACAGCAATCCTGTGTAGAAATTAAAAGGAAACATTTGTAACTTTTATTATCTTTTTTTTTTTAAATCTTTGATGCAAATATAATAGAATAGTATTCCATGTATACATTAAACTTAAAATATGGACTGCTTGGAATATAATCTGCTTCTCAAAATATACAGATGTTTTCATCATCATGTTTTTTTTTTAAGACTACAGTACTCTTTGCTCTTCAGTTAATACAGTACTCACCATTAGTTCTAATAGATAGAATTCACATTCCAGTATCTAGAAACAAAACAAATAACTTTTACATTATTATTATTTGTTTATTTAGCAGACACCTTTATTCAAGGCGACTTACAGAGACTAGGGTGTGTGAACTATGCATCAGCTGCAGAGTCACTTACAACAACGTCTCACCCAAAAGTCAGAGCACAAGGAGGTTAAGTGGCTTGCTCAGGGTCACACAATCAGTCAGTTGCTGAGCTGGGATTTGAACTGGGAACCTCCTGGTTACAAGCCCTTGTCTTTAACCATTGGACCAAACAACCTCCATATTCATGAACTCCAATATACTGCAGACTGCCTCCTCTCACCCCCAATAGTCAGCACTCCTCCTAAACCATTTAACAGATGCAACACAATATGCAAATGTCAAGTATCACACACCAACCAAATCATTTAATAGTATTGTCGCTTGCCCAGTAACTTCTAAATATATCCTGTGGTATGCAGCAATCTCATTTGACATTGTATACTGTAGACAAACTTTTCAACTGCTGACAAGTTTAGCTTTTCTTCTGTGCAGAACACTGTACTTGAAAGGTTAACATTTCCCTTGTGGTCAAGTAAAAAGAAGCAACATCAAATCTAAAGTGCATATAACATCCATAAAAGCCATTGCAGGCCATTTTTACCTACATGATTCATCCTGTATGGGAACTCCTTTGGGAAGGCATATGAAAACCTAGTTTTTACTGAAAAAAAAAAGAGCCATCAACCCAGCAGAAATACACTCCTAAATATTAGTAGTTACATACATATTTATTTATTTACTTACTGGCGACTTATAATTGTGTAGTTGAAGTTGTGGTATGCTCTGAATCAGGTATATATCGAATCATTTGAAAAAAAGAGACACTACAAGCTTAAACAGCATTTTGTATATTAATTAATCACATATATGAGGCCACATCTTATTATTCCCTGCTGGAAATGCATATACCTGATGTGTGATATAGTGGAGGCAGGTGTACATAAATAAAACCTGTCAAGAAACTTCTTTAGAATAAAAATGTGTATCGTAATCTGAGGCTGTCTACCTGCCTGTGCACGTTACTGAGTGTACAGTACCCTAATCTGGGGGTTTAGGAACATTCTTTTGCACACGGTACTGAGAATATCATAATGTGGGGGAAAAGGGAGGCATCAGGCATCAGTCTCTGTATGTCAGACTTATATGTACATACAGTAGATATAGGTCAGTTCTTAGCTTTTTTTTTTTATACTTTAATGTGAATTAAACAGATTTTTTAATTGCCCCATGTAACAGGAGGAAGTGTTATGTGCATGGGTCATCATTGAATAATCACGAGTCTGACACAGTGCATTGGTTGTTGACACAGATTTAATACAACACAAGTGCTGTCACTAGGGTTCCAGCAATAAAAATAAAGGTTTGCCACACAAGGCGAGCGCTAGTCTCATTAAAAGAAACATCCCGCAACCTACTATGCTACGAAACCCTCTATACTGGTTGGGATCACCAACCCCTAAACTAACCTACTGCTGTTGCTCCCGAAGTCCCGGTTGCCCAGCGACTCTGGGTCTTTATGATAGTCCTGGGTGGGCAGAGCGTTCACAGGCACAGTCTTGCAGTTGAGGGGTTCCGTAGTAGTCATTCTGCATAGCATGGTGGTGCAGTCACCTCTTGCTGTGGTGCAGACACCCTTTGAGCTGCATGCTGCCTCTCCGGGCACAGCCCCCAGCCAATCCAGACCTCCCGATCAGCTCAGCGTCGGGCGAGCCTACCTGCTCAGTTGATTGCTGGTAGGGCTGTATTAGAAGGTTTGAAGATTCGTTCGCTAGCCAGGAATCCGAAGATTGTTTTAAAACTTCTAAGGTTCGTCAGACGCCATTCACGCAATGTGTGGGTTTTTTTTTTTTTTTTTCTGTTAACAGAAATCATTTGATAATGCGTGAATACTATAAAATCACACATTAAATGTCACTCACATGCAAAATTCAATCTTTTTATTTGTATAATGCACATTACTTAAACAAAAGTTGTTGTATTAAAATCCAACCAAATCTTTATACGTAGCAACTCTATATGTGCCACTGCTGTGTATGGAGCAGGGTATATTATCCAAAGCACTGGGGAGTACCTATAGCAGTTGTAGACAGTGTAAGAGAAGTGCTATGGCAGAATATGTTTGAAACATACAAAATATCCGCTAACACTAATAATTTTAATTTTGAAAAAACTGAGCACCGTCCGTTTAGTAGTAGTAAAATGTGACTGATAACCTGCATGGAACGGTGACTGTTAAATTAAGTTTGTTTTGCCTAAGTCCGCTGCAGTTAGTGCTAATGCAATGCAAGCTTATGCGCAAGCAGCATCAATTACGTGTAAATAAACAATGTGTATTTTTATTTTTATTTAAATTATAAAAACATTATTACTGTTCTACAGAATGTATTTTTAAAACTACATATGGTCCAGACACCAAGGTCAGGTGTCTGGGAGCATGGGTCAAGAGCTCTGACCCACAAGTGCCAGACTGTAGCCCAGTGGTGGTGGTTGGGGCTGTGGTGGAGGCAGTCTGCTCCTCACTTACTGACTGTTGGGACAGTAGCTCCTCCTTTAGCCCTTGGGCAGGCAACTCCTCCTACTCTGAGACTCAGTTCCTCCTCTGGCTCTCTGAACGGCAGCTACTACTAACGTTGGGGATGGCAGCTTCTACCTCGCCCACGCCTCCATTTGCTCCCTTAGCAGTGCCTCCGGTGGCTGCTGCACGTCAGCTGGTTCTGCCTGTGCATCCTGGCAGCCAACTCTTCTGTGCCTATCCTGCCATGATACAGCAGGACCACTGAAGCCCACCGCTGCCATCATATGTAACAGGGGGAAGTGTTACGTGAGTGGCTCATCAGACACAAGGCATTGGGTGTTGATACGCCGCACTGGCACCCAGATTTAATACAACACAAGTGATGCGACTAGGGTACCAGCAATGGTAGCCCTAGCATCAGATTTAATAAAGAAAGCAAAACAAAGATAAAAATAAAAGTTTGCCACACATGGTAAGCGCTAGCATCATTAATAGAGACGTGCCGCTCCAAGAACCTACTACACTACGAAACCCTCTCTATACTGGTTGGGATCAACATCACCTAAACTAACCTACTGCTGTTACTCCCAAATTCCCGGCTGTCCAGCGACTCCGGGTCTTTATGACAGCCCTGGCTGGGCAGAGCCTTCACAGGCACCGTCTTGCAGTTGAGGGGTTCCGTAGTAGTTATGCTGCAGAGTGGACGCTCTCCTCTCTGATGTAAACAAAGCTACCCCTCTGTGTAACATGGTGGTGCAGTTGCCTCGAGCTGTGGTGCAGACACCCTTTGAGCTGCACGCAGCCTCCCCGGGCACGGCCCCCAGCCAATCCAGACCTCCTGATCAGCTCACCGTCGGGCGAGCCTACCTGCTCAATTGGTTTCCTAGCAACGCGTCTCCTGTTATGCGTCCCAGCTGCACACATCCGCGCAAGAACCAGAGACAGGGTTCTCCCTGTCACACACCATGACAGAGAAAAATAAACACCCCCAAATGAAGCATAATAAACAAAGGGGGACTAAGAGACAGCCAAGTATTTGGTTATCATTCTTTAAAATGAATAAATGAGAGTAAAAAAGTATGAAGATCAGAACACTTACATACAGAAGTAGCAGCTGATATCAATCGGGTATTTGAGACAACACCAAATTCCTAAAAAAAACAGACACAGAAAATTTGCTGTTGAGTCAGTGCCCTTTTGGACTAATAAATACTGCAATTTCAAAGAGTAAACAAAAAAATCATAATACCTCTACTTTGGATGCCAAGAACACACAGGTTGGAGCCATGAGAACCGGATCTATACTTTTAAGTGAATATCTGAAATAACATGCATGTTTAATGTTAACAGAATTAGCAGGTATAGCTATGATCTTGAAATTTAATCAAACAAACATAAGTAGTGGATTCTTTAGTTAATTTGTAACAATAATTTGTAATACAGTAGAACCTATCATATTCAATCCTGTAAGATACGATACCCTCTATTAACCAATGGACTTCTGACATGTGCCATTTACACATGCTGCTACCAACTGAACAGTAGAGATGGAAACTGATCAATGCACATTTTAGTATGGGTCTAAAATAGTAAATTCAGCTCTTAGCAAGAAAGATTAGATTCAATTGCAGTTTAACAATAAATAAATAAATAAATAAATAAATAAATCAATCAGTTTCCTTTTTTAGGTAACAAACTGCACACTTTAGTCATGATCAAAAAAAGAAAACAAGAGATAAATATCACTGTAAATTGCCAAATACGTATTTTGCAAGAATTTTCACTGATTTTCTTAGTTTAATGACTCCCTCTGAGACAGGATATTGGAACCAATTACATCAAATAGGACTACCGTATATTCAAATGCTCATATAATCTTCATCAAAAGCCTAACTATAGGTAAACAGATAATTTAACAAAACAGTCTTCAGTGTTTTTAGTACAATAACTTTGTACAAATGCGTCTTACCTGGCATAGAATCTCTTAAAGTAAACAGTAGCGGTTGCTATAACCTGTTGTCTAAGCTTCAGGTGTTCTCCTAAAGCTTGAATAACTGTGGGTGAAATGTTTATCATCAGCAGACATTCCAATATATTTAATGAAACAGATTTGTATGACTGGGTGGGCTCATTTATACCAGATCCCAGTGTGAAGTTTTCTACAGGCATATAAATTAATGCTGGGACAAATGATCGAATATTCGAACAAATATTTTTTTACACATATTCGGATACAAAAATCAGATGTTCGTATTTGCTACAAATGACAAAAATACCTTGCACTTATTTTCTGTCTCACCAGAATTTGCGTGACAGTTTAAAAAATGGCAAACAAAAAAGAGCTCTGTGTGATATGAGAGATTAATATATATCAAGAAAATGGGATCAACACAGCAGCTCTTGAGCCTCTATTAAAGTTTTAGACAGCATAAAGTAAACAATCCAGATTATACGCGCACACTCAAGTTATCTCTATGGAAAGACATCTGGGACAAAAACTCGTCATGCTGCTTTAGAGTAAGCCAGAATCTCATGGGACAGAAAAAAAGACAAGCACATCATTCTGAAAAGCCTTGCTCAAACAGTAGCCAACTTCCTGAAAATATAGTGTAGTGATTTTTATGTACATTGTATATATTATCAAGGCTTGAAGTTAATGTATACTTGGTAGCATTTTGCTACCCAAAACTCTTAATTTGCTACTAGTTGTTTTATGCAGCAGCATTTTTCTGATACCTTACGCTGCAGTATATGACAGACCCTGAGTTAACACGTACATAACTACCGGTATTATTATTTTTTTAACACATACAGTACATTATTAATATCTTTCATAAAGCTGAAAATCATTGCTACTAAAGTTTCCTATAGATAACTGAGGTTTGTACCACCCCATGTAGATACGCGCGAGGCCCACAGTGCAAATCGTATTGGACAATGGAATACAAATACCTACAGTACTACAGAACTACAAAAAATAGTTAATTCACTGAGGTAAAGTAAGTCCTACACAACTTATTCTTTACTCCTGGGATATTTTTCTATTTTAACGTGTTACATATTGTAAGGTCCTGCTGTAAAATAAAGGCACACACACAGGGGCCACGGCGATGCCCCCTGCTATGCTGTCTCTGCCTGTGTTCAGAGCAATATAATGGCTTTTATTACTTTTGAAAAACAAACGAATATTTAAATTATAAGCGACAATCATAACATGAAAATCCTGTGTTCATCCCAGCACTAATAAATCAAAAAAACTTACCGGTATTTAAGTTAAACTGATTTTCCTTCCAAATACAATATAATTTGAAGTTTAAATAAATTTAGTCAGCAAATATTTTCATATTATTTATTTTCAGAATAATTATTATTGTGTCTTGGCAGAAGTTACTACTACAGTAAAAGCTTAAATAGTTTTAAGTTATGAAGTCTCATTTATCACACTTATCTCCTAAAACTGTAAAATGATTTGTTGCATGCCACCATATATAGGTCACAGTCTGAATTTAAATAAGCAAAAGATCACAATGGAGAGAGTTTTTATAAAAAGAATAATACTTTTTAAAATATAATCAGCAAAAGCTTCACTCCTTTATCAATCAGGGTAATTTGGTAGAACAGTTTTACCATTGGCAAAAAAGATCTGCAATTTCCAATATTCTTCTTCTGCCAAAAACTTCAGGTCCTTCTGGCGTTCTTTCATCAAATCCTGTTTGTCAAGTATCCACTGCAAACTGAAAACGACCAGCAATATCATCAAGTGGCATTCAAACATGATACAATACTTATTTTCACAGTTTGGTTAACTGTTAAAACATTGTCTAATGTAGCATTATTATTCAGCATTGTGCTTATAGCAATAGATCTCCACAATCATGCTCCATTTTACTCTAACACAGGCGCTTGCTAACATCTTATCAGCCTGCTACATTAATTTTACCAAGTCAGACTGGAAACCAGGAAAGCCACTACATTTTTCAACTTGAAAATCTAGCTACCCTGCAATGCCGGCACATCACTTTCCAGTCATGTCCACTACCACATTTTACAAGCTTGCTGGATTTTATCCAAACATGGCGCCTGGACATGAATACAATAATTTTATTTCCTCAGTTGTTCTGTGTTACTCTTGGTATGTTCTAGTGCCTTATCGATATTTGAAAGGTGGAATAGCCTAAAAGTACGTACCTGTATGACAAAAAAATGGAATATGAAAACAAATACAATCCATATACCTATCAAGTGGTGTAACGTAATTTCTAAACACATAATACAGTGTCTTTACAGAAAGCCAGAAAGAAAGACCTGAAATATCAACACAAGCATAATCTGCATCCAAACAAATATTACTGGAACAGGATCAAGCCACGAATTTGTGAATGATGCAGTCTTCTTTAACTACATTATATACCCTGTTTTTCAATCAACACAGGAAATGTTTACATTTCACCAAATGTATCCCTAATCTGTGTAAATAGGTATTCCTGTACAAAATTAAATTTAAAAAAGAAATGTATTTTTGTATATCACTGTTGTAAAAAAAAGTTACCGCGGTAGTACACAGTATGCTATTTTTTTCTAAGGTGCATTTCAATCTTACTGATTTAGAAGACTCTCAAAAATAACTGTGTATGTTAAAATAACAATTTCAATGAACACTCAATTCTGATTTGAATACAGTAAATCATGAAATGTACCGTAGGCCCAGCATTATCATTATATATATATATATATATATATATATATATATATATATATATATATATATATATATATATATATATATATAGTCATTCGGGAAGTTTACTTACTAGTGTGAGCTTTGCCAGAAGTTCCCTGCCATGACGTAGAAAATATAAGCTATTTTGTTCTCACAGTACTATCTGTGATAACAACAAAGCTCATTCGACTTGGTGTGCACCCGTCTAATTGTTCCTGTCCAACAACAAGCACGGCACGAAAGTTGGCCCTGCATAAGGTCACGGCTTGGCAAGCAACAAAAAAACTACATCGTTTGGAGTTGTACAACTAATTATTTTTATGGCCAGACAAAATAGAATATTTTATTTTAATTTTTCATTTCATTAATCTTTTTATACTAGAAGGAAAATCTGTGTTCAGATTTGAAAAGTCGAATATTCCCTCCAAATGTTAAAAACAGTGTATATATTCCAAAAATTCTAACCATGGTAAATACGCAGTGGCGGCTGGTGGCCAAACAAATGGGGAGGCAGAAAAAAGGCAGCGGGCTTGGGGTCCCCTAAGCCCCCAGCAAGCAGTAGATTCTTATTATTGTATTCTGACTGACAACACTTTTCATATTATTTATTTATTTATTTGGGAGACGCCTTTTTCCAAGGTGACTTACAGGTGTTACAGGGCAGTACTGTACAAGGTTACAATTCAAAATTAATATTTAAATAGTATAGTTTACAGTAAGTGCAAATAATACTATATATGAACTAGGATGCAACGAGTTAGGATTACAAATTATATCTGCAATTACATATTAGTAGTGCAATAGTGCAAGGATAGTGCATCAGCTGAGGATCCAGTAACGTGGTGGGTTCGGGTAGAGCAAGAGATATGTACAGGGCTGCCAACACACACGCACTGGCCGTGAGACACATTTGAGCATATTCTCACGCTCACACGCATTGGTAAAAAAAAAAAGTGTCACGCAATTTTGGGGGTCAGTTTGTAACACTCTTCTTGGAAGACACTGTAACTGAATGGCTGCATGTGTAATGTTTTTATTTCTTAATGCTGAAAAGAGTGTCGCACCTCATCTGCCGGAATGAATCACCTTGCTAACCAGACGGGGGTTCGCGGGAAGTATTGTAACAGTCCATCACAAGTCCTCTGCTTGCTTAAGCAGCGGCGAGCAGGAAATGCGACAGAGACAGCAGTGAGAGGTGCAGTTACAAACCCCGCCACAGCTCGAGAGGTAGGAAAACGGTTACACGCATTTTTTTTTTTTTTAAATCTTCTTAAGATTTGTGCTTATCTGATCATCCGTAATTATTTATGATGCAAATAATTATGCGTTGCTTTGAAGTTCATAGATATAGCTAGTATCGTTCGCTGCTATTATAAAATCAGATTAATGACATCAATTGTAATTTTAACAAAAAACTTTATTATAGTTTATATTATTTGTGGTTAAGTTCAAATTGCTTTGATGATGGTCTGTCTGCTTTGAGTTCTTTTTGACAGATAAACTGTTTATATATATATATATATATATATATATATATATATATATATATATATATATATATATATATATATATATATTTAAAAAAAGAAGCATTCTGGAGCTCGATGTTGAATGATTTATAAATATGCAAATATCCGTTACTGAAATTATAGACCAGGAATATTATTATTAATACGATTGTTGTTGTTATTATTTATTAATTTGTCAGACACCATTTTCAAATAGAAACTAAATAACTGTCTAAATAACGAATTGCCACACTCCAATGTTTGATCTCTTAACTGAGCACTAGACACCACAGATGAGTAAATCAAACAAGCCAAACCATGCAAAGGGCTCTAGAAGACAGCAGCAACCCAAAGTGTGTCCACCAGGATCAAAGCGAAAAGCACCAGAGCGCCAAAAACTGACAGCCTTCATTGGCCTAGGAAGGCTTGACAAACCACTGTCACCAGAACCTGCTCATGCTGATGCACCTGTTGAAAAGGCAGCCAGGATAGTGTGTGTAGGGGAAGAACTGATGGGACAGAACCAGATGACTACAAAAAAGTCTGTGCCAGCCAAGAAGTCAAATTCTTCTGGAAAATCAAGAACCAAATGTGGGGCAGCCACATAAAAATCCAAATTGCAGCCCAGGTGGACAACAGAATGGCCCTTTATTAAGAAGGGACTCACGCAGCATAATTTTTGGTGTGAGATTTGCAGAACTGAGAATGCTTGTTCCCATATGGGCCATGCAGATGTGGAGGGTCACATAGAGAGCGAGTCACACCAGAGGAAGGTCAAGGCAGGGGAGCAATCGCAGCAAATTACCAAATTTACAGTGAACACGGCTCCAAAGGTGGATAACATGACACAACTTGAGGCAAAGGTATGAATGAATAACTTCTTTAACATTTTGTTTTTCCAAAATTATTTTCTTCTTGTATAGAAGATATTGGCAAACACATTTGGCTGGTACTTTTCCCATTTGTTACACTAGAAGACTAACCACAGAAACAGCTTTTTGTTCTGACTGTAAAAGTATTCTTTTTTTATACTTTGTTTTCAGGCACGACGAGCTGAGATCAAAGTTGCTGTGACGATGGTAAATCACAATGTCCCCCTTGCAGTTGCTGACCACTTCAGCCCACTGATGAAAGAGTGTTTTAAGGATTCAGATACCTGCATGATGAGCTGGTCAAAAAGATGAGAAACAGGCCATACACCTTGTCAACTGATGGATCAAATGATACAGGTACATCTCATTTTAGAGAAAATAAGGACTTTTAATGATTTTCATTAATCCTAGTTTTTGATTTACTGAAGCACAATAACTGTGATGTTTGTATTTATCCACAGTTTATTTTTTTATCAATTCATTTTTTTAGGAAGGGAAAAGATGAACCCATTGACTGTGAAGCTGTTTGATGTAGACAGGGTGGAACACATGTTCCTAGATATGTGCATCACAACTGGCACTAATGCTGCCACAGCAGAGACCATTTTTGAAAAAATAGACAGTGTCCTCAAGAAGGATAACATCCCATGGCAAAACTGTGTAGGTCTGTCAGTGGACAATGCCAATGTGAACATGGGTGTCTGTAACTCTATCAAATCAAGGATCTTAAGCATAAACCGACTGTTTATGTCCACGGTTGTCCTTGCCACATAGTTCACAACAATGCCAGTGCTGCTGGGACTCATTATATTGAGGTTTGTACCAACACTTTATACTGATGATATGCATTAAGTTTCAATTCTTTCAAGTTTCACTGTATCATTTAGAGGATTCAAATTAGTGTAAACAATCTAGTTAGAACCTGATAATTCTAGAGTGATAATTTTCTGATAAAATAAAAAGAATTATGCACAAGAAAAAACAATAATTTAAAAAGATATGTAGATAGAAAACTTTGGCTTAAATTATAAATGCTGAAATTAAATTTCCTAGTACTGTTGTCAGACTTTGATGTGGAGGATATGGTTGTATATATTGGATACTGGTTCAAAGCGAGCACAAAGAGAAAATGTAGACTAGATGGTAAGAGTTTTTCATAATATAATAAGCCTTTTTGAAATGATAACAATAAATCATGAAAAGTCAGTCTATACCAGCACACAGTTTCAGGCAATAGAAAAAAGTTTTTTTCCCAGTTGTATAAAATGCCACTATCACAGCATTTTAAGACTTTTTTTCAGAATTCTGTGTGTTTTGTGATACTGAGTACATGGCTGTCTTAGACCATGTTTCGACACGGTGGCTGAGTCTGGAGACGGCAGTAGTCCGCATTCTACGGCTGTATCGAGCACTTGTCAGCTACTTCAAGTCTAACAGTGAGTACTGATTACGCTTGCCACCTGTTCTGGTTTTGCCTGGATTGTTCTCTGCTGCTGTCCCGGGAAACCTCTAAGACTTCCCGGGACATTAAATATTAAATATACTTAAAAGCATACTTTTTTTTGTACAAAATGACTCTGGTGGCAGGTGACAACCCTAGCTCATCCACCTAGATATTTAAAATGCCAGTTGCATCTTGCTATAATGCTTGATATATCTTTGTCTCTGTCATTTACAGTTGAGAAACAAGCCCGCTTTAAGAGGCTTAGGAAGCATTCTGAGGATCCAATGACAGAGGTACACCTCTTATTCTACCAGGCCACACTGCCTGTCTTCACAGAGTTTAATTTACTCTTTCAGCGCCAAGAGCCATCTGTGTATCTTCTCCATGGACAGGTAAATATATAATATTCTTCACTTCTTTCTACAACATTATAATTAAAGTTGTATAATTAAATAATGATTTGTTTTGAACATTTTACCATTGTATTATTATTAATATAATTTGTGATTTTTTTTTTTTTCAGATGAGGTCTTATGTTAAGAAACTCATGTCCAAGTTTGTTACCACAACTGCAACAAAAAAATGCTGATGTGTGTGAAGTTGAGTATAAAGACAAACAGAACCAGGTGGCAGGTATGTGCTAAAAATAGAAATCTATGTAAAAATAATTTTAAAGATGTGGAATTCAAAGGCAGGTATTAAAAATATTTGAAAAGATTAATTTCTAGGAATGTTTACTGTTGATGTTAATTACTATTTTGGGTAATCTTAAACTTTGTAAAACAATGTCAAACTGAATCTGACTATAACAAAATAAAAACTTGCATTGCATAAAGCAATAAACACTAAAGAAGTAGAGGGAACAATATATTTATTATAAGTTTTGTTATTATCTAGATCACAAGCTGAACATTGGCTGGACAACAAGAACAACCCTCAACCGTCTGCATGAAGCTGGTGAGATCAGTCAGTACCAGGTAGACAACTTCCACAAGGCTGTGAGGACATTCTTTGTTGCAGCTGTTGACTATGCCTTTAAGAAGCTGCCCTTCAAGGAGCCAGTCCTTGAACATTCACAGTTTGTTGACTTTCAACAGAAGATGGACTGTGATGTGAATGATGCCCTATACTTTGTGTCCAGGTATGCTTCTTAGATTCATGGTAATGTATTTACTAACGATAGCAATACAGGAAACAGATAAAATGTTTTTAAAAAATGATAAAACATGTGAAACAAATTGAAAAGTAAAGGATTTTTAATTATATAATGTAATTATATAATGGACAAGTTGAGTGATGAGTTCCTGGACTATCAACTTATGGAGGAAAAGGACATTCCCAGAAGCATTTGGGAGCAGGCGGTGAGCAGAGTCAGTGAGCAGGAGGTGTACCACAGGATGGATAAGGTGTGGGCACACATGGCCACAATCAAGAGTCCAGTAACAGGAATGCCTAAGCTACCCAGGCTGAGCAAGGTGGCACAACTGATTCTAACCCTGCCACACTCTAATGCTGATGCAGAAAGAGTTTTTTCAATTGGACTAAACAAGACTGACACACGGAATGCTCTGGCCTTGGAAGGCAGACTGTCCTCTTTAATGACAATCAGGATGTCTGGTATGGAGCCCAACTGCTTCAAGTATGAGCCCCCAGCAGAAGTAATCAAGGCCTCCAAGTCTGCTGCTTCCAGCTACAACTGTGAACATGCAGCAGCTTCAAATGCTGGCTCAGAATACACCTAAGGTAATGATTTTCCATCTTTAAAAAAAAAAAATGTCTATTTGTTTTGCGCCTAAGCCACTCACAGCACTTCACCGCGCGCTAAAATTGTACTTTTTCAAAAGTCTCACTCAAACAGTTTCCTAAAAGTTGGCAGCCCTGTATGTACAAGTGCAGTCTAAACAGGTTTTACCCCAATTCGGTTGTTAAACACATTTTCTCCACTAGCCAACAGAGAGAAGAAAACAATAGCCCATCATAGTTTATTATAATATACTTAACTGTTACACACTGCAACTAACGTGAAATCATCGCCCACTTACACATGGAAACACGAGTTTCCCGTGAAAATGTTAATTAGCTTGTTCAAGTGCCTTACCTAAAGCCACTATAAAAGTCACATGGGAATACGTAAGTTACCATGGTCCAAATGCCACCAGGTGACAACAATTAAGTTGTGCTTTGTTGTTAAACGTTTTGTAGATTCACTTTAATTGTTTATTCATTCATTTATTTATTTATTTTTGTACACTAAAGATTTGTTTATCTTGTTTGGTATGGGTTTTCACATTTTATTTTGCATTTATTGCAAAGCAAGGGTTTCAACCCCCCCGCCCCGTGATTATGTACATCTGCAGGTTATTGATTTAATTAACAGGTGTTCGACCGACTCTGGGTTTAAAAAGGCAGGAAGCTGACACAAGGGAGAATGGAGAGAACAATAAGAGAACAGAGTGAGGACAAACCAGAGGGAGAACAGAGAGAGAATCAACAGAAAGAGAACAGAAACAAAGAGAGAACGGATGGTGGAAGAGAGCGATGAGACATTGGAGCTGAGATTAGATTAGGATTAGCAGAGGACCTAATACTCTACTGGTTACCTTGCTCCATTTTGAGGTTTCTCCTCTAATCAGTACTTCCTGTTTTCTACATGTTAACCACTTCCTAATCTGTGTGCATGCATTTCTTTGAATCCCTACTGCGTTCAGTTTGAGAATTAATCTTTTATGTGGGACTTTGTCAAAAGCTTTCTGGAAATCTAAATAAACCATGTCATATGCTTTGCAGTTATCAATTGACGATGTTGCATCCTCAAAAAAATTAATGGATTGGAGGAGACGTGATTGAACAAGCTATCGGAGGGGACGTGACTAAGGGTACTTACTAAGGGGACGCAACGCCATAATCGGTTCCTTTGTTATGGTTAATGAAAGGACCTGTGGAGGAAACAGAAGTAATGATCATGTAATGAGTGTTTTCGTGTTTTGTTTGTTTGTCAATGCAACTGTTACTGTTTGTTCTCGTTAGACAGCTAACACTTACGTTGTCGCTACAAGCCCGCACCAAGCCCGGACTACACTGCACAACTGCACCACTGTTTCACGAATTGTTGTCATTCACCACACCTGCACTGAGAGGACACACTGTCTGGAGAAGTCTCTGTGTCTGTGTTGTGTGTAACTGTTATTTGCCCTTGTTCTCTTATTTTGGGACTGAACCCCATGGTTTAACTGTGCAATACACATCACTGTGTATTGCCAGTTCTCTCATTATTTACTGTGGTTTATTGACATTGGAATAATAATAAAACCCATCAGTAACTTTGTTGTTTGTTGTTGTCCTGAGCACTGCATCACATCTACACATGCGCACTGCAAACCACTTTGTCCCCCCCCCCAAGATGATGTACGAAAAGCAGTGTGGGCGACAACACAAAAACAGTATAAAAAAAAGCAGGCACTATCCATCAGTAAATCAGATCTTTAATAACCATTTAGTCAAACACGATAACACGTGGATTCTCCTGAAACTGTTCTCTGCTTATGTGAACAGTATTTTGGGGACTTTCATGTTAAACTGCATAGCATTCTGGGAAAAGTAGGCATTTCCTGAAATGTCTCGAGAAAAAGCAAACACTCATGTAAATTAACCCAATAACTTACAATATGCTAATATTTGAACCTGATTAATCCTAAAGTTAGGGAAATAGCTTTTAGGGAATTAGACGGAATAATACTCCAGAAACCAGCAGTGGAAAACACACTGATTAGCTATTCCAATCATTCTCTATTTTTTGATAGTTGCTTTTCATAACTTTATTATGTTTATAGACCTATGTATAAATAACAATATTTTAAATGAGTGTTTGGACTTTTCCACCTTTTTAAGGACAGATTGATGCTTGATATATTGGTTGTCTCTTTATGTCTTGGACTATTTATTGTATTGAATTTAAACTTGGAAGGTATAAACATGAACCATTGAGATTTTCTTGAGTGACCTTGACTTTGATGTCCTATTCTATATTGCAGTCTGGAAACCATTTTGGAGGGGTTTTTTTTCTTGATGAAACAGCTGAATAAATTTCTTTCAAACTTAATTTAGTAATGTCCCTTGATATAAAAGTATGCTGGTTTGATTTTGGAGTTGATCTTATCAAAGTGCACTCACCTTTGGCCGTCTTTGGATTTTTATGTACTGGGTACTGTAGATTTATAATTTTGTACCCTACATAATATTTTCGTAATAGAGCAGACAAGTATTAATCTGTTACATGGGAAGAGGGTGGTAGTAACAGTATTAAAAATAATTGTGATGTGATATGACACTGGAAATGGGAAGCTGAATAAATAGCATTGTGTATCAATTTGTATCAGTTTGTTTCATGATTTAACCTAAAATAACATTAGTCCAAGATTACTGGTAATTGGGTTCTGTGAAACCAGCCAAAAAGGAATACTTTATACCCTTGAAATTAACAGACCAATATTAAGATTTTGTTTTCCTGTTTATTATCCCATAATCATTATTTATTACTGTTTCTGCATGCCTTGATATTTGGTATGCTTAATAAAGTTACCAATATATTGTACCTTTGGGACAATTCTTGACTGAAAGCCTTAGAGGGGGTTTCTGTAATGAGGCCAGTTTGTCAGTTATTTTCAATTGCAAATCTTTAACAACACTGTTTCAGGGGGAAGATATTACTGATGCACATCCCTAGTGGTTACTTTTATACCTGCCAGAGATGTCCCCCAAAGTATAGTAAAATATGAAGATTACGTTATTTAACATTCCGCATATCCCCAAGTTCTGAAACGGTAATAAATAATTAATAAGCATATTAAATGCTATGAAAATGTACTTGCAATATAATGTAATAAATGTTGACTTACGTTTGTAATGGCTTTTCCCTGCTGCTGAGTTTAGTGGAAAGTTTGATCTTCAGTCGCTATCACTACCTGTGCCACCTACTGTCCACAATGTTTTAATGTACACTTAGCAATATTGGACACACGTCTGAGTCCTTAGCACTCCTTCCAAATTAAGACCAAACAATTTGACCCTGTTAAAAAATGTGCTTCCCTTGCAAACTTAGAACCTATAGAATATCACTTATCCCAACTAAAGTAATCTATTCTTGTTTAGATTCAGAAGTTGTTTTTTTGTTTGTTTTTTGTTTTTTAATTTAGTCGTTGCCAATTAGTTTTTTTTATTATTATTTTCTCCCCAATTTGAAATGCTCAATTATTTTTAGGCTCAGCTCACCGCTACCACCCCTGCGCTGACTCGGGAGAGGCGAAGATGAACACACGTTGTCCTCCGAAGCGTGTGCAGTCAGCCACCCGCTTCTTTACACTCTGCAGACTCACCGTGCAGCCGCCTCAGAGTTACAGCGTCAGAGGACAACGCAGCTCTGATGAGCTTACAGACAAGCCCGCAGGCGCCCGGCCAGACTACAGGGGTTGCTGGTGCGCGGTGAGCCTAGGACACCCTGGCAGACCGAACCCTCCCTCCGACGCTCGGCCAACTGAGCGCCGCCCCCTGGGAGCTCCCGTCCACGGTCGGCTGTGGAATAGCCTGGACTCGAAAGAGCGCATTCTGTACTCTAGCGAGTGCTTTTACTGGATGCGCCACTCGAGAGCCCAGATTCAGTTTAAAGAGGTCAATACGTCTCTCAAACAAGTCTAATCTTCACTTCTATAAACTACTATTCTGCCCCCCTGCAACACTATATCTGAAAATTGGTCAGATATTTCATACAAAGATCTCTTTAAAACTCAATATAGCAGAAGTATCTACAACCTGAGTTTTTTCTTTCTGAATAATGGGTATAGAAAGTAACCTGGCATCCTCAGATTGAAGTGACCGATTGGGGACGTATGGTGTTAAAAGATTTTTAAGGTAAGGTGGAGCAAGGCCGTTTAGAGCCTTATAGGTTAATACCAACACCTTCAGATCTATCGTAAATCAGACAGGAAGCCAGTGTAGAGATGACAGCACAGGAGTGATATGATCTTGTCTCTTAGTCCCAGTTAAAACTCTTGCAGCAGCATTTTGTACAAGTTACAGATGAGATATCACCTTGCTACCAATACCAATTAAAAGACCATTACAATAATCAATTATTGACGATATAAACGCATGCATCAATCGCTCAGCATCCTGTCTGGAAACAATACCTCTATATTCTTAGTATATTCTTGTATTGTTTCTGAGGTCCCAATATCATCAATTCTGTTTTGTCTGAATTTAGTATTACAAAGTTTTTAAACATGATGTCAGCAAGACAGTTATTCAAAATATTAGCAGCAGACCCATCACCCTGCTTTAGGGACAGGTAAAGCTGAATATCATCAGCATAACAGTGACAATTAACTCCATGTCTACGAATAATATTACCCAAGGGTAGCATATAAAGAGAAAACAGAATTGGGCAAAGAATTGAACCCTGGAGGGCCCCACATGTAACCTTTGATAAAAAAGAGGTATTCTCAATTTTAACAAACTGGAACCTGATAGAGAGATAGGACGTGAATCAGCACAGGACAGTACCTAATAGTCTCACCATATTTTCAAGGCGATCAATTAAAACAGAATGATCAGTGGTGTCACCCAGTAAATCTAGTAAAACAAGAACCGAAGGCGAACCCATGTCAGAAAACCACAACACATCATTTACCACTCGAATCAATGCCGTCTCGGTGCTATGATATGGCCTAAAACCAGACTAAAATTTCTCAGCAACGTTCTCTGTGCAAGAAATCTGTTAAGTTTCTCCGCCACCACTCTTTCGAACACCTTGGATAAAAGTTGAAGATTGGATACAGGTCTGTACTTATTAAGCATATTGGGATCAAGGGTGGGCTTCTTGAGCAAAGGTTTTAGTACTGCTGTCTTGAAATAAATTAGGAACAATACTTGATGAAAGAGAGCTGTTAACAATATTTAAAACAGTGGTATTTATTTTTGGATATAATTTTTTTAAAGTGTAGTAGGAATGGGTTCTAATGTACATGTTGTGGGTTTTGTATTTTTAACTATGACGTCCAGCTCTTGTTCACACATAATTAAAAAAGGTTTGATTCGAGTCAGACAGACCAATAATCTTTGCATCAATGTTTTTGTTAGTTGACATGTCATGATTTGGCACACAGTTGCTAATCTGATTTCTGATGCCCGTCACTTTTTTATTGAAGTGATTCATAAACTCATCACAGCTTACTGGAGGAGGATTTTGTGTTACACACCCCAAAGCGGATTTGTTAATTTTGTTATGGACTGAAAGAGAAATCTTGGGTTATTCTTATTTTTGTCAATAAGATCAGAATAATAGACCGATCTAGCTAGAGACAAGACAGCCCTGTATTTTGACATGATCTAACATGACTAATATATTCTAAACAACATATTACAATGTATCATATATGGAGTAACCAGATATATGGAATATACAATTTTGACATAATTGTGCAGATCAAATATGTAACTTACAAACAATGTATTTGGTCTATATGATTTGGATTGTAATAATTAATAACCACTGGAATCTAGGGGAATCTGTAAAAGTCCCTGGACATTTTGTTTGCAGTATTGAGAGGAAATGTTTGCAATGTTGATAGAAAACAATGACATTAGTGTAGATTTTTCATAGATGACCGATTCACATCTACTGATGAAGGAAATATATGTGGGTGCAGAGTCCAATTATCTCTGCTCATGTCCTTGAATCATTCCATGCATAAACCTCACTCACTTCCAAATTATTTCTCTTTGCAGCAATACAGCTAATTCTTACTGTTCCTTCTTTTCTGTCACAAATACTAACCCACAAATCTTATGAGAAAATGCCTCCTATTACATTGTACATTGATAACATGACTTCATACGTTTGCTCCTGGCCCTGCTTTGCATGCAATTAAACTTCAGCCACTGCCAAAAGCATTAGATCAACACCCTGCCTAATTGTCTAGTCCTTCTATTTTTAAGATATTAAACTCTTTGATTGATTTTGACAGATATTCAGAGAGAAGGCCAACCTTCTTGTTGTTAGGTTGGAAATTTCAGAAGTGCTGGCTCATGAGTACATCAGGGCCCAAGTAGAAGTATAAAAAGGATTGCCTTTTCTTTCACTCTGCAGTACAATTTCTGAGGTGTCAGCCCACTCAAGCAGCAGCAGCAGTTCACAAGGAAAGCTAACTGCCAAGATGAGCAGAAGCCCAGAAAGGATTTCTTCCTATCTTACCATTTCAAGGACAGCAGCAGCAGCTCTGAGAGTATCCAGCCCCTCTCCACCGTGGACCAGGGAGGCCCGGCACTGCTCAGCCAGCTACACGCGGAGCTCTGCCACCATGCGCACTGCAGCAGTGGGGAGGAGAACTACCCCATCTACTTGCAGACCTCGTATTGCCAGGTAGGGGACTTCAGACAGAAACAAGTGAACAGGGGTGTAGCAACAGGAGCAGGCAACACCTCTAGTCCAGGTCTTTGTTCCAACCATGTCTTTTAGTAAGAAATGGAACCAATTAAAATCCTTAATGATTTAATTATACCTGTTAAAACTATAAGTAGGTTGTTCTGCAGACTGGAGAACAACTGGAGTTGCCTATCCCCTGGTTTGCACAGGTGTACAACTTATTAGAACAACTTAGACTAAGCTCCCTCCATGTTTAGGTCCTCAGGACATTTACAGTTCAAATCTGCTTGTCTTTTTAATCAGATATTGGGTTATGTGGAACTTTGCATTATGTATTTTAAAACTATTTGAAATTCCTCAACACCGCTGATACTTACATTATGATTTAGTCAAATAAGTTAAGTTAGGAGCCCAGGTAAAGATGAGAGAAGGCAGTTTAAAACGTATTACTTATCATTTCCCTAATATGTGGCAGGAGAGCTGATGTGAGCTTTGTTATTATAATACAAAGGTAGGATGGAATTAGGACTCTTTATAGAAGGGCTACAGAAAGGATAACAAGTACAGTATGAAGGGAGCTGAAGACTAATCTGAATTGTACTAATAAGCATAGTAGACCTGATCCAATGGATCACTGAAGGAAACAATAATGTAGGAATGCGAGGTGAGATTCTTGTAGTTTTAAGTTTTAGCCAATCGGGTGCAAAACTACTAGCATTTCTGGGAGCTCTAGCAACCCCAATATTCACCTACACACAGACACATTTTCTGTCATTTTTGTTTTTAAAAATATGGTTTACACTTCAGTACCATGTGATTTCTACAATACCTTTACGCTAGACTTCAAACTGGAATTTGTATTTTTGACCTCCCATTAAGCCTTTAAAATGTCCTTATTGCTAAAATAATAATAATAATAATAATAATAATAATAATAATAATAATAATAATAATAATAATAATAATAATAATAATAATAAGAGTACAATTAACGTTGCATGTTTCAGGGATTAGGATTGTTTAATGAATTCCAAGTTTTGAGATTGCAATTGCGTGTGCTATCTATAAAGGCTTTCACATTGCGTTTTAATTATAAATCGCCCTCTCGGTCACACTTAGGCCTATTTGCTTTCACAGGTATGATAAATAATATATAATGCAGCACGCTAATTCACAATGCATTAGCCTAGTTGAATATTTAGTTTAGCAATGCTTTCATCAATATTGACAAATTCAGCTTGCAAACACATTACGTGATGGTCTTATTAAAAAAAAAAATGTGGGCATGTTGTTTTCTCCTTGAATGGGCTGGTAAATATGCGCAATGAACACGTTAATTAATTGTCGTTTCAGCACGGGGGCAATCTGTCTGGGTGTTGGAATGGGGCCAGCTATGGATCTCGAAACAGCTGATGCCGCAAACCTGGAATTCCTCAGCACGAGGACCAGAGAGAGGAAAGAGATGGTCGTTCTGAACGACAGACTAGCCGTCTGCATTGAAAAGGCAAGTCACCAATTTGATATACAGTATCTATTTAAACTATGTCCGCACACTATTTAACGTATGTATTCAACTTTAGGCTATAGTCGTTTAAATCAAAACGTATTCTGTATTAATTTAAAACGTTTTATTTTACAGTGCAGGTTAAAAAAAATATGTTATTCTCTTCTATACTTAAAAATTCATATAGCCATAGACTGTATTCTTATATTGTATATTTTGGTAGAGCTCACACAACAAATATAAAACAATCTTATAGAAGTTAATTTGCTAGGAATCTTAAACGCTATTTTTTGCATCGGCCTTGCCATTCATATTTCTCACAAATGTCAGATTTAGCTATCACGTTTTTAGCAATCTGGCTAGTTTTAAATATGTTCTCCTTTCGGGGCATATAGTTGATTAAATGACTTTGATTTGGCTACGCATGAGTGTGTATAGCTGTGTAACACATTGGCTGTATGGGGTGTCGAAATCAACAGACCATTCTGTCTGGCATAAAAAAAAAAATAAAAAAAACAAAAAAAAACACACACAGCCGCCCGGGTAGCTCTCACTCACTTGGGTTTAATCATGGCTAAATGATAATTGTCTAGACTGGCTGGGATGAGGCATTAACTATTCTATAAAACGTGTTTATTAGGTTCGAACATTGGAACAACAAAACAAACTCCTGGAATCTGAGTTCGACACTCTCCAGACTCGCTATATCAAACCATCGGCTCCGAGGCTGCTCTATGAAGAACAATTCCGATAGCTGAAGAAGATTGCTGATCAAATGAAAGTCCAAAGGGTAAGCTGTCGTTTTCTGTTGCTTAACTTTGAAGGCGCTCACATCAAGTTTACATTGCCATAACTTTACACACTTATAGGTAAAACTATCTGAGGTAAAACTATAAGCGAAATAGCCAAACGTTGGGACTTAAGTTTCATATCGTAGGCTAACGTCTTTAACACGCATGTACATAAACTGTGTGTTTAAAATTGAACCTGTAGCGATTCATACAGTATCAACATGACTTTTCATCTACCAACACTTGCATATTCATTTTTAATTGGGTTATTTAACCAACAAATAATTACATTTTAACTCCCTATTGTGTCGTGTTGAAACGAATATGTTGTATTCGTTTATTTCTAGAAAACATTTGACATCTTTGCTTTTACCATTCTCTTTGGACTAAAGGAGCACGAGACCACTACAAAAAAAGTGAAGGGTGACGTAAAGATGGGTCGACAAATTCTAGTCACACTTGGCGCGATAGTGTTTTGTTGTACAAATATGACACCTGGAATGGCAATTTACACTGGACAGTAACCCCACCAAAGACCATCAAACCAACTGTTGATAAGAATATATTAGCAGAAAAAAATAATAAAATAATATTAAACATCATTTATTAAAATAACTATTAAAATAAGGGATTATGCAATCCATAAAAGCATGCATAGCCTATATATATATATATATATATATATATATATATATATATATATATATATATATATATATATATATATATATATATATTAGGGTTGCCACCTTTGAGATACGAAAATACCAGACGCCCCATCCCCTCCTATTGTCTACTTCTTCATTTGTCTCTGCCATTGTGACTAAGGTTACAGTATGCTACTTAATAGTTTCGCGCTTCTTCGTTCAAAGGGCTGTCATACTTAAAAGCAGCGCGCATGCTCATACCAGAGAACACACAGCGGTGAGCACACATGAAAAACATAACGGTACAGCGTTTTGGTGGCTTACCTTGTTACCTTAGTTCTTTCTGGTGCATTTACACACCGCTGTGTTATAGTATTTGAATTTCACTCATACAAGCACAACATGTTATATTAAATTGTTTATTGTAACACATTTTTTAAGAACATATCCAATAGATTAGAATGCTTAGAATTACCGGACATCTTCCAAAAAAACGGACAGGTGGTCAAAGTACATAAAAATACTGGACAGTCCGGTAAAATACCGGCGGGGTGGCAACTCTAATATATAGGGTGTGTGTGTGTGTGTGTGTGGCTGGACAGTTAGAGGTGATCCAAGTCAAGTATGAAGAGGCCCTTGAAGCCAGAAAGAAAGCAGAACTGGAAATCTAAACTTTACGCCCTGTAAGAAACCAAACATTATTTGTATTGTATGTTATACTACAGAATATATTGAAGTTGGCCGGGCAGAATTGTATAATTGTATTTCACTACAATCGTGGGATGAAAAGGACAGGTCTACATATATAAATATTAAGTAGGCTAATTAACCAATACAGCTATTAGTCCATTAGTCAAGGCTACATTACATCTTGTAATAAATTAATTACATTATTATTAATTATAAAATGTGTATTTTCCCCACTAAGGACGTCGATACTGCCACATCTGCACGAAATGCTCTGGAAAAACAACTGGAAAATCTGGAAGTGGAAATCGAATTTCTTCAAAGGGTACACAAAGAGGGCATAAGCCTATAATCTTCTTTATACGCTCCGCATATTATTTTTTAAAATTATTACAACTGCTTTACTGGTGGTTTTTTTTAAGGAAATCGAAGAGCTAATGAAGGAGATATAAAACGCAGCTGCTTTAGTAGGTATTGCATTTTCCATACCCGACCTGGCGACCACTCTTAAACAGATTCAGATTCAAGCTATTCAAGATATCGCGGCAAAACCTAAAGAACGCAAGTAAAGAACGCATATATATATATATATATATATATATATATATATATATATATATATATATATATATATATATGTGTGTGTGTGTGTGTGTGTGTGTGTGTGTGTGTGTGTGTGTTCTGGTGGCAGTAATTTAAAAAAAATGTAAGATTTTTGTTAAGTAGCTTGTATTATCTTAACATGTAAGTATAGTCTGTTGTCAAAAAATATATAATACTGTATATTTCTCTTATAATGTTTTATAAAAATCAATGAAGGTCTCTATTAAAGTATTTCTTTCCTTTTTCCTTTAAAATCCTGTTTACAAACTTTTATTATTATTATTATTATTATTATTATTATTATTATTATTATTATTATTATTATTATGCAGGAAATGGACGATTGGTATAAAACGAAGTTTAGTGATCTAAACGGCACTTCCACTAAGCACTTAGAAAAAATCAGACACGTGAGACAAGAAATTGCCGACTGTAAAAGAGACGTAAGTCATAAATGTCGCATTGTCAGAATAAAAAAAATCTGATTTCTCGGAATACATTACTTTGAAAAAAGTTTGTATTTGTTTTTTTTTCCATTTTACGTTGCCAGCAACTATTCTAAAACGTATAATTTGCCATTCTGGAGGATGTACACGGATTTACCTAGCCTATTGTTTTTAATAACGATTATTGATGAAGACAAAAGTTAAAGCAACAAAAAACAAAGCATGAACACAGTCTTCACTAATAAGTGAACATGCTTAACAATAAATTAGATTAACTACTTTGTTGTGTGATTTATTATTATTATATTATGTGGAGAGAGAGAGAGAGAGAGAGAGAGAGAGAGAGAGAGAGAGAGAGAGAGAGAGAGAGAGAGAGAGAGAGAGAGAGAGAGAGAATGAATATATATATATCTATTTTAATAAATGTTGTAAAATTGTTTTACAGATTCGAGGCAAAGAGAGAGAGAAGTGGAATGCTTGAAAAACAAAAACGTTGCTTTGGAAGCGCAAATTAAGGAAGCGCAAGAGAAGCACAAGAAGAAGACCTGCAGGTATTTGTTACAACTCCCGCATCAGTAATCGTATTACTAGATTACAATAAATACATACATGGAAATAAGCATACTGTGAACTGTACAGTACTAATTTGCCATTGACATTAATATTTAAATCACCTGTTTTCAGATTGAAATGTTAACAATGTTTTGTATTTCTTCTCAGTTGTTCAAAATTATAGTCCCGTGGTATCATATACCAAATGAATGACATTGCAAGTACATTGATATTTCAGGAAAAGATACTGCAGCTCCAACAGGACCTGAAAACTACCAAGGAGAAAATTGCCCTCCACCTATGTGAATATCAGGATTTATTGCATATTAATATGGCTCTTGATATTTAAATTCCTACATACAGGTGACACATTATTATTATTATTATTATTATTATTATTATTATTATTATTATTATTATTATTATTATTATTATTAATAACAACAACAGCAATAACAAATTCAAAACAGACATTGTATAATTATTTGATAAAAGTTCAATATTTTATTCAATGAATTTACTCTTCTTTGTTAACTTTTTATTTTCTGATACCTCTTGATTTTTTGAAGTGAACATGGCGCATGTCTTCTGAATAGGAACAGCAGGCCTAATGCATGAACGCAGGGGTGGGCAGTAGTGGCACTTACAGTTACATCCATTGCAGGGCTTTTTTTGAACCTGCTCCTTGAAAAATGTATCCACAAGACCAATTATACTTAAGAACCAGTTGGCGCCTCTGCAATGGAAGAGTCTATATTGCTGCCTGTATTGCTATTAGGGCAGCAGTGTGGAGTAGTGGTTAGGGCTCTGGACTCTTGACCGGAGGGTCATGGGCTGTATTCATAGAGAGAGATTTCAGCTCTATGGAATGTATAGACTCAAATTGAGCCTTAGTAAGAGCCTCCAGTACCACATCTAAACTCCACTCGGGGAGGGCATCCCTTCTAGGGGGACACAGTCGCCAAGCACCTTTTAGAAACTGGTTCACCAGAATATGGGCTCCAAGAGAAACTGAGTCTATCAGGACGTGGCATGCAGAAATAGCTGCCAAGTACACTTTCAGCATAGATGGGGACATGCACCACTTCTGAAAATAACGCCATTTGTAAGCATATAATGCTCTTGTGGAGTAACTACCACATCTGAGAGCCCTAAGGCAGACAGATGGTCCCATTCAGGGGCCAGACCCACCACTGGAGTCTGGGTGCCAGAAGGTGCCTTGCATCTGACTGAGGAGATACATGCGTAGCTGGATCTCCCAGGACTGGCCCTGCAGCAGCTGGCAAAGGATTGAAAACCAGATTCTCCTGGGCCATCTGGGGGCCACCAAGAGAACTGTTGCTTCCTCTCTCCTGACCTTTTCCAGAAAGGCAGGGAGCAGCGGTATTGGCAGAAAAGTGTATAAAAGCGCTTTGGGCCATTTGTTGGCAAGGGCATCGACGCCTAGTGGACCTCTGCAATGGTGGAGGGAGAACCACAGGGGTCAATGAGTCATCTGTGCCCCCTACCCAGGTTGGATGCGTCTGTCATCACCACTTGATGGCTGTGTATCAGTCCCATCACTACACCTTCGCGCAGGTGGGAGGTTTGCCTCCACCAGCATTGGGCTTCCCAACATGAGCGAGACACCGTGGACGCCGAGTGTGCCGAATGTCTTGTGTACTAATTATTGTGTGTACCGAGTGCAGTGTGCACTGAGTGCACCGAGCACCATGCACACCGAGGCACTGAAGTACCAAGGGCTGAGCGTGTACCGAGGCACCGAAGCACCGGGGGCAGCTAATGAAGTGGTGCTTACCCTAACCAAGTGTAGTCAGCCATCTGGTCAGCGAGCAGCATACACCAGGGGAGACACACAGGCCGAAATCACGGTGGGCGAGAGCTCAGTTAGTTTGAAAAGAACAGAGCAGAAGGGAGCACACACTTTTATTTTTTTTGCCCAAGCTGCGCGAGCAACAGCCGGCAGAGTCACTCAAAGACGGGGCAGCAAGCCAAACCCCGGCGGAGGAATGGTGTTCTCCCTGAAGGTGTCGGTTGAAAGACAACACACACACACACCAACACTGCACAGGCAGTCACACTCATATAACGGACAGCCAAGACACTCAAATTGGAGCTGCTGATTCCACAAGAGTGGCAAGTCAGCCCTCTGCACGAATGCAAGGGAATTGCAGTCGACTCAGAAGAGCGCTTTTCGAAAACGCACTCTGGTTAGTGACACAGAAGCATACCTTACCATAGGTGAGAGGCAAAAGAGGAAGTGATCTCTGCGGAACGACTACTTATTCCCTCGGCAGGCGTGACAGAGGATGTCATTCCACGGAGGGGCCTATCAGCAGCTCTGACATAAAATGCTCAGTGAATACCTACCTAAGGCAGGCATATCCCAAAAGTATAGGCCGGTGGTTGTCTTCGAATTGAAAGGGAACTAGTAAACATACATTTGAATATCAGGGTCTATATATTGTAAATGGATAGCGATTGATAGTTCATCCTACTTCATTATACATGTGTGGCCATTGTTTTAGTTCCCATTAAAAATATATCGATCTATTTGAACTTGTAGTCATGAGCTGCCATTACAAAAGATGTCGAACCAAATATTTAAGAATTAATCATAATGCAACTGATTTAAAAATGCAAACATTTTAGTGTTTAGTTTAATGGTCTGAGAAAAATACTTTATGTGTACAAAAAGAATAAAGATTACAGTGTGGTAGAATGTAAGAAATATTTTTAAATAATGTGTGTGTGTGTCTATAGTGGATACAGTGTCTTAAATGTTTAAGATGGGTATTTAATACTGAATTTCGTCTTTTCGTCAGATGAGGACAAGGTACTTAGACACCTAAGAGAGGACAATAACCATTACTGGTGCTGGGGATGACACCGATGGGGACTAAGTCAGGGAGTTTGTAACCAAATAATAAAAATAAAATAGTATTGCTTGGAGCATTTGTGAATTAATATTTCTAACAATGAGTGCCTTGAAATACTATATGCCCTGGAAAGATTTTGCAAATGTACCTTGTGCCTTGGCTTCTGTGAACAGAAATAAAGTTATCAAAAATCTATTTGTCCTTTGTGCAATTTATTATTATTATTAATTGTACATAGCCTATATTCTTTTATCAAACAAGACCTTCTAAATGTGTTATCTTAATTTAGGTATATATTGTTTACAGAACTGATTTAAGTGTTATATTTTGTTATAAAGGTTAAAATATGAACAAATGTGTGAACTATGAGCTGTTATAGGTGCACTATACAATAACTATAGTCTAAAATTGCTTTTTTGCATATGTGACGGGGTGCCCACTTCTTGTGTATATTTAGGTATTATTATTATTATTATTATTATTATTATTATTATTATTATTATTATTATTATTATTATATGGGGTTTATTATTTGAGACCGGCAAAAAGTTGTTCTCTTGAATTGTAATTGGCAATGACGGGGTTAAATACCCCATCCCTATAAAACCTGTGGGAATGTGGCAAATATAAATACATAGAGAGCTGAAGAGAGCTAAGGAGAGAAAGAGAGAATGCTACCAACCAGTGAAAGTCGAAGGTACTTGTTGTCATAAGATACTTTATTGTTTATATTTATTTTGTTACGGCCAATGTGTCTTTTTCTTTGAGTGTTTTTGAAAAAGAGTTTTTTTTTTTCTTTATTAAATAAATACACTGCTGCGGCCATTTCAGCCCTGTACCTTGTTTTGTTTATAGTTTCATTTCCTGGTCTGACGTCACCTCGCAGCCAACCTGTCACAGCATAGTTTTTAAAATGTTATATTTAAGTTAAGTGTATACAAAGCATAAGACCCACACACACACACACATATATATATATATATATATATATATATATATATATATATATATATATATATATATATATATATATATATATACAGTACTGTGCAAAAGTTATATATATATATATAATGTAATATATGAGCAGGGAGAGGGTTAATATCCTCCCTGCCTAAAAAGCATGTTTTGTTTAATTGTTTAATTGTTATTTTATGATTAATTATCACCTGTACCTGGTTCATATTGTAAATTAGAGCCAGGTGCAGGGTTTAAAAGAGAGAGAGACAGTCTCTTCAGGACTGAGTAGAAGGAAGCAGTAGGTGTACCCTGCTGGCGAGCCATCACTGAAAGGTACATACAATTACCCATTTATACAGCTGGGTTTTTACTGGAACAATCTAGGTAAAGTACCTTGCTCAAGGGTAAAGCAGCAGTGTCCCCCACCTGGGATTGAACCCACAACCCTCCGGTCAAGAGTCCAGAGCCCTAACCACTACTCCACACTGCTGAAATGTTTCTGCTTTAACGCTGTGGCTAGCTTCAAGATGAAATCTCTCCTACTGATATTTTCCCCGGAGCATTTCTTGTACAAAACGAAGGAATTGGTGGCTGCTAGGTCCAGTAGAGATAACAACAGGCTTGTATCTATAAAGAAAATAGAATATGGTAGGTTATATTCAAAATAAAAACATATTTTGTAAAAGGCTGTTCTAGTGTTAATGAATTTTTTTTTTTTTTTTCTAAATCAGAACTGCATAGCAACACATTTCCTAAAAAGTATTCCTAACACATCGTGATGAAAATTATCATTACTTGTGCATGTAAACGCTGCCATTGTTTACCAATCCCATGTAAAACATGCTTACTCCATACTTTAGCAGCTTTTTCAAACATATATGATTCTATAATATATGTGGTGAAATTAATTTATAGTATAAATGCAGTTTTTTCCACGGGGCTAGGCCTTGCCGCATCCCGCTGTCGAAAGTGACCCTTCCAGCTGTTTTTTCCTCCACGGGGCTAGGCCTTGCTGCATCACTGCTGTCGAGTGACCCTTCCAGCTGTTTGTTTCCTCCACGGGGCTAGGCCTTGCTGCATCACTGCTGTCGAGTGACCCTTCCAGCTGTTTGTTTCCTCCACGGGACTAGGCCTTGCTGCATCACTGCTGTCGAGTGACCCTTCCAGCTGTTTGTTTCCTCCACGGGACTAGGCCTTGCTGCATCACTGCTGTCGAGTGACACTTCCAGCTGTTTGTTTCCTCCACGGGACTAGGCCTTGCTGCATCACTGCTGTCGAGTGACCCTTCCAGCTGTTTGTTTCCTCCACGGGACTAGGCCTTGCTGCATCACTGCTGTCGAGTGGCCCTTCCAGCTGTTTGTTTCCTCCACGGGACTAGGCCTTGCCGCATCCCCGCTGTCAAGTAGACCTCGCCGGCCACATAGGCCCACCCACCTTGGTGAGTTGGGCCTTGTAAACAAACAGTGTGCTCTCCCCTATCTATTTCTACCGTGGTTTTTTGCTGTCTGATTTCAACTTGCCCGCCGCGGCTTCGGCCCTTGTGTATCCCTGCTATATGCTACACGCTGACCAGGTGTGTGACCACGCAGTTAGGGTAGACACCGTTGAATAGCCCCCCCCCCCCCCGGTGGTTTGGTACCACGGTGCACGCATAGCCCTTGGTACTTCGGTATCTCTGTGCACACAGTGCTCATTGCACATGGCACATGGTGCCCAGCTCTACAGCAGCAGTGCACGGGCACAGCGCCGCATGGTACACGGTGCACATAGTGCCTAAGGTATTCGGTGTGCACGGTACTCGGTACGCATGGTGCACACGGTGAATAAGTTGCACATGGTGTTCGGTACCCACTGCTACAGTGCTAGTGCAGGGACTCACGGTGCCTCGTGGTATTCGGTGCGCCCGGTGCTCACAGTACTCAGTGCGCATGGTGCCCGGTGATATAGCGCTAGTGCATGGGTGTGTGGCACCACACGGTACGTGGTACATGTAGTGCTCGCGGTACTCGGTGCGCATGGTGCTCAGCACGTACGGTGCACTCAGTGCAATCATTGATTGATCGCATGGTGCTATATATATTATAGCTCATGGTGTACCCAGTACAAGCAGTGTTCGGTGCACGCTGTGTTCAGTTGGTGCAGAACACGCCAATATGATATTGAGCAAGACCGGATTCCATGCCTGTACATCCTTCAGGGCCAGCATCCCTCAGAAGGACAGGCACACCCTCTGTGCATGGTTCCTGGGCTTCCACCATGCCACCTTGGCCCTCGAAAGAGAGGTGGCCTGCAGTATCTGCGTGGCTTTTCAGCCCCAGGTGAAGGAGAACAGGTTGGAGAGGGCCACGAAGGCGAGTTCCGCGTCTCGGCAGCCGGACCATCGACAGTTCTTGGAGCCCCAGAGCCCCTCCTCTATAAACTATCCCAGGACCCCCTGCTGGACATCCTCGGCGCACAGGCCCCCCGTAGTCGCTCCGCATCCCCACAGACGAGAAGGGTGAAGCCGTCTAAATAGGCCAGGGACATTATGGACCTGAAGGCTCAGATGGCCCAGGTCCTCTGCACCAAGTACCGTACCCTCCCTCCCCCAGGGGAGATCAGGGTGAACGGGAAGAAGCGCCCCCGAAAATAAATTGCAATATTTTTGTAAAAAAGTAGCTGGCGCAAATATTACTATTTATTTTCTGGTATTATTGTACCAAAAAATGAAAAAAAAACATATTCCTTTTGTTATGAGATATTGGGGAGTTTTAGAGTCGGTCAGCAGATCCCTTGTCAGCAGACGGCAAATAAATAAATGTGCAATACTTGGTATCAATAGGCACTGTAACATTTGTTCAAGTTTATATTTGTTATGAAAAGTTATTTTATTGAGGTATATGTTTTAAAATATATTTGGTGTGTTATATACACAAACATAAATGCATAATTTTTACTTTAGTATATTTAAAAATCTTGGCAAAAACGGTGCACGTCATGAAAAAGTAACTGTTATTTGAAGGTAGATTTGTTAACAGTTTTTTACAGTTCTTTCAAAAAAAACACAAATACATTCCTAATTAAAAGGATTATGTCCGTTTGTTTTTTACTTCAACTTATTTTTAGTTTCTGTGAGGTTCATTAATGTGAGTAAGAGCTTCATGGGGTGCCTGGAGTCTTCACTTCGGTATACAGGTTGCACAGCTGATTAAAGATGCCCTGGTGATAATTGCTTCTTTGTGCATTATTTGTTAGATCAAAACTGTATTAATGACATATGCTGCGAGTAAATTCTTAAGTAATGTAAAAGAACGGTCATTACCACAAAGTACCGCAAATTAACCCAAAGTACCACAAAGTACCCCTCTAATTACCACAAAGTACCGCAAGTAACCAAGATACAACATAATATTGTATAGTTGATTAGACGCGTTGTAAGAAACAAAACAAAATACATTTAAACTAAGTGCAATACATCATGACCTGTTTATAATGATAGGGGTAAATAAAAACGTGATTAGGATTAGTAATTTCATTCAACATGCCTTCGAAACTAATTTGGTGGTTGATTCCATTGATTTTAACAGCAACAGTAAACTGTGCCACTGAAATGATGCAACTTATGACGGGTATGAATATGGAAATCGAACATCTAACGGTGGGGAGCTTCTGTATTGCAGTCTTGGTCCTAGACAGGATTGGTCCTATTTTTGAGTACGGACTCCAGACGTGGATCTCACAACTTCCATTAATGTTACTTGCCACAGTAAAACATTGTTGTGAGAAATATCTAAGACAGTTGTGTTTTTCAAATATATTGTTGATGCGTTTTTTGGGACATTATATAACAAATAAAGTTTACTCGCTTGTATCAGTTTGTTCACGTACAATAATAATTTTAAAATTAAATACTTCTGTAACTTGCATCACATATTTCATATTGAAGGTTGTTCATGTTTGGACTAATCGGACTGGCTATATTTGTAATGTATATCCTCCTTGATATCTGCCTTTTTCTAAATAAGGTAAACTGTACAGTACGTAGGCTAAACATCGTGATTATACACCTTGTGGAATATATTACAAATTGGCATTTCTGTTTTACACCAATCTGTCGGTTTAGTCCTTTAAATTGCATTTATATTTTCCAGTTTTCAATTTCATAAATATGTTTATTATAATACCATGATAATTAATGTGCCAGCAATAATAATAATAGTTTTTCAAGATTCTACATCTATCTAAAACCATTTTAATTATTTACAGTTAAACTGAGAAACACGTGTCAAGTTAACTGTAATTTAGATATTTAAGCTTATTCAGTGATTTGCAGGATACATTGGGTTATACTAAATAGTGCAAGTTGCAGTTGCCTAGAAAGAAAGAAAAAACAGTCAGGAGATATCCCATTAGAAATGTTTGTCATATTCAGAAACAGTATATCCGTCAAATAAGGGCAACTGAAATATATATATATATATATATATATATATATATATATATATATATATATATATATATATATATATATATATATATATATATATATATATATATATATATATATATTAAATCCCTAAATTACATCCTTCCCCCTATTAGAAAAATTACAGATAATTTCACATAGAAAAAAATACTCCCGTATAGCCTTCTAACCTCCTGGGATGATAGCATCTGCATTCCTACAGGAAAATGGGAAAGTGATTTTGATAACAGTAAAGAAACATTTTTTCTGTAAAACAAAGTGGTAACATTTTCTCAATTGCCTGTAATTAAAAAATTCCGTTTATTCAATATAAAGTATTACATAGAGTAAACTATACTATGACATAAAATGTATACAATGGGATTTAGTGACTCAGATATATGTACAAACTGCACAGGTGGTAATATTGGTAATTATATTCATGCTTTCTGGCACTGCCCCCAGTTCAGTAGTTTTGGAGATTGGTTCATTAGAGACTGGGTCTCCTCCTGGGCCTCAGCATCCCACTCACTCCCTCTATCTGCCTAAGTGGAGACCTTTCAGTCCTAGACACCTCTGTCGAGTATATCAAACGTATATTTCTTTCACTAGTTATTACGAAAAAGATAATACTATTAAACTGGAAAGACAGGAATAAATTATCATTGACTCGGTGGCTTAATGCCATGACAGATCATGCTACATTATACTTACCGCTTCACTTCAAAATCATACTGACATTTTTGATGAAATATGGAGCCCCTTTCTTATAGCGCACTTGAGGGATAGGTGAGCGGATGCCATTTCAATTCCTTTTATCATTTTGGTTTGAATATTAATATCTCTCTAATTAAGCATATTTCTTAGGTATTATAGTCACGCTTACATGACCTCATTATCAAACTCAATATATACCAAATATGATATCTGTGCAATGTTTTTTTTTTTGTTACCTTTCCTTCCCTCTTCTTGTAACAACGTACAGTAGTGTTTCTTGTTTAATTGCAAGTCTGCAAATTGTCTTTTTGTTTGTTTACACACACACACACACACACACACACACACACACACACACACACACACACACACACACACACACACACACACACACACACACACACACATATTTTAAACAAACTGATACAGGGTTGCGAATCTAAGCAGAACTCATTTGCAACCCTGTGCAGACATACATCACATTTTTTCTTTTTAAACGGCTTTTCGTTCTTTCTTTCTTTCTTTCTTTCTTTCTTTCTTTCTTTCTTTCTTTTTTTTGCTGTTGAAAGTTTGCATTCACTAAAACCTGAGAATTTCTGTCACTCCACGCATATGGTGCTAAGTGTTTTAATCCCAATTAGGGGCGGCTGACACACAGCCCTATTCATCAGCACTTGAATACATTTGCCTAGAAATGAACTTCACAAATACTGACGTCTGCAGTAAATGTGCTCAACAGCAAGGAAAATCGAACTGAATGGGGAGCTCATTCTAAGGCAATCGAGTGAGAAAAGGTATGAATTTATAAGGTACACCGAAACATTTCAATTCAGACCCAAGTTTCCTCGCTTTTATCTTCGGCTTTTCAACCGAAAAAAAGTTAGTTAAAGTTAGGGAAATTTGCTTTGACAAACAAAAAGGAACGTTATAGCTTTGAATATTTTAACAAAACACCCCCTAGAAGAAATGCCTCAGTTGTCGCCTATTTCTCTCCTTTCTTAATGTGATTTTGAATATTAGTCTGGGTTAAAACCCAATCATGTCATATGGTAGGATTCCCATAGAACCATAATTACTATTTAAAAGTGACTTAATATCCCACCCGCATCTCCAATGCTTCGCAGCTGGTCAGTGGTGTTTAATACCACTTGTTCCTTCCCTTTCCAAGGAGAAGTCAAATTAATCGCACACTGAGGAAGACAGAACCCCAAATCCAAAATCTACAGAACAAGTGAATATTTAAATGAATACGACCTCTTAATATTATTGGTATATGATATACGCTTAAGGGCATTGTACAAAAGATATATGCATTTTATTTAAAAAATACATTGAATCTAAACGATTTTAAGTAGGACGTCTATAATACATTTCTTTCAGAAAGCGTGTTCCTTACGTGAATATCTTTTGAACCTTTATAAGATTGTTTGACTAAAATAATATGTTTTTATTTGCTAAACATGGTACAGATAAATCAAACATTGTTTCCATATGTGTAATATAAATATATTTTATAACACAATTTTTTAAAATTGTAAATCGTAATCCAAGAAAGGGTTAACAGTTATTTAAACATCTACGAACGGGGGCACAGATAGATATTCATGCTTATATTTGAGCAATCTAACAAACCAAAAATAAAAAAAAGTTTTTTTCTGAATTTTTTTTTCTATGTGCAGGAAAATGCCCATACCCCAAACAATGGCTTGGATAAAGTAGCATAACGCTCATGTAAATGATCTATACATTATCTATACATTCACCATAATGATATGAATGGCCTTATGCCATAGCAAATTAGTCAAAAGTCTAAAATTATATTAAACATACAGAAAAACAGATATCGGAGTTGGTTATTGAGCCGGATAAATAAAAATGACATTTCTATGAAGAATTTCCAGTGTTGTACCAATTGACCTCAATTTTGAGATTTTTTTCTGTTTAAATATTATTTCTGTCATAAAAGCCGATGCTTTGTATCGGAAATGTCTCTGCGCCCTATAGCGAAGTTATACAGGCATTCATGCTGGGCTGAATGCAATGTTGAACCTTCTGTGTACTGGAACAGTTTGATAGCTTGAATAGAGCTCCTGGTGGGACGTTGCTCCCTGCAACCGTGCCTCTTTAGATCGTTGTAAAAGACGCAGTCGTTGTTATTCTACATTTATGCCTCATTATGGGGCAACCTGTTAAATCAAAACTCACATCGAGCCAAAAGTGTAGCGCGGAGGCGCTGGCAGTTCAGCTGTATGGCCAAAAGTCAGTAAAATAACTTATCCCGTTTATTTCTAGTGTAGAGCTATCGGCCCCTCACTTGACAGCCTCAGAGTATGTAAGTCTATAAAAAAGGAGTAGAATGTTTTGATCGAGTCCAAGACATTGTCCGAGAATAAACTGAAACCATGTAATTAATGTGTCTTTTTAAGACGGGACAATACAGTCGTTCAAGCTATTTAATTTCATTTAATTTTCCATCCCATTTGCTCCGAACACAGCTTTCACTTTTAACACCCATCCTTTCATTTCGGGATCCTGCTCCAATGCGCACATTAGATTGGTTTCACCCTTGCTTTTTGGGGAATGGAAATCCAAGAAAAAGTCTTCCTTCCCTCTTTTGTTGACAATTTATTTCACTTGGGGAAGTTCAACTTTGAGCCACGGGACAAGAATAAAAATTGGATGGCCGATGTGAATGGCTCCAATGCGGGGTATTTTCTTTTCTTAGTGGATGGGAACCAGTCACAAATGGCAACATTAATAAATAACTTTCCTCACAGCCAGTCTTTACATGGTCCTATTGATAAAAGTGTTCGCGTGTCGTTCACGCTCTTTGACTCTTTTAGACTGCCATAGAGAGGCTCCCCAAATGGAGCAGTGGGGTACCTTTGCAACCAAAAGACATCCACCTCTGCTCTCCCAATTTCGACTAAGTGTCATCCTAAAGTCGTCAGGCCAGAGGTTACAGAGACATGTTCATGGCTTAAATTTATTGCCCTCAACTTCTTGGGTTTTCTCTTCTTTTTTTCTGCTATTCATATCGATGATCAAAGGGGTCATACACAGTTTTTCATTCCCTGGTGTAGTGGTCGCATCACAATCAGGCTATCTGGACATTTCCCAGACGCTTAACTCGACAGTGGATTTTATATCCTTGCTCGTTATATATGGGAACAAATCATCATGTAACTATGATGCAGTAATTCTGTAAAATAATATATAAAACTTTTCTCAATATTCTTTTTAGTAATCCAATTTACAGCAGTTGTTGTGTTTTATGTTGTAACGTATAACGAACAAAACATACATGTATTATTGATCTGAAACATCTTGTCACTAACTAACATAAAAGGGTAATAAATAAGTCTGTAGTGCACTTTATTTGCCTATACACTTCAGTTTTTTTAAAGGTGTTTGTTTATTAAGAATCGCAATTATAATGCCGTAATAAAACAAGATTCCATTCATTATTGTTTAGTTGTATTTTATTGTATAATTTGAAGGAATATGCTATGCAGACACAAAAGAACACGACAAAGGTCCAAAAAATATTTGCAATTTAAAATTTTGCAATAATTTATCAGTACACAAAACGATAAACTGCCATCTTTAAAACATATACAAAATTTGATGCTCAAAAACAAGTTGGATGTTTTTCTAAAGTCTCTTTGACTTAATTTCAAAAAGGGGATTAATTTGGATTTTTAACATTTTTAATCTGTAGAGTGTATATATATATATATATATATATATATATATATATATATATATATATATATATATATATATATATATATATATATATATATATAATGACAAAGGAAAAGGTGCAATGGTACTTTTTTTTTTTTTAAAAGGCATATGCCGAAACGTCTTGTCAATTGAACTTGGTACTGGTGTGAAATGATGAGATGGTGGTTATTTTGAAAACTGTTGCTATTTTCCTGGTCCTTTCCCATCAAGTACCTGCCCAGTTTCTGTGAGGCACACGCCAGGAATCAACAGAAGTTAACAAGTCCTCCAAACATTCCTGCTGTCTTTATAAACCAAGCTTTACAATAAAGCGAAGGGAAGGGAAAAAAGATCTTTGAAGTATATTAAACCTCAAAAGATTCAGTCAAGTAAATGTAAAGTAGTCAGTGGTTTCCCAAAACAGGTTTGTCTGGGAACAATAAAAGGAGGTACAATTTATGGAGAAATTATACAGTTTGTTTGTCACTTAAAACATCGTAACTGTCTTTGGGACAATGCTACATGCTGAGGATTAATGGTCCCTACAGACCTTTGATTCACTAGAGCCTTTTCTCTGCCCTTGACAAATTGGATTTTAGGAATGGGAAGGTCGCTTGGCTCATTGTTTCATGACCATTCGGAACAGTTGATTATGCAGGAGGGTTCGGGAAAGTCTCCATGTGATCCTCTTGGAAGTATCTCTGCAGCTGCTAAAAGAACTAAACTCTCTCACCGAACTGTGCAACCTAGTGCATTAATGTGCCAAGGGGTACCCTCCCGTTCCAACTGAAAAGCCGGCGCACATACACCATCGCGTCACTTTGCAGGCGGAGATAAGCCTGTCTTCATCTCTCTGTCTCTGCTTGTCTCAATCAGTCCATCCGTGTTTGGTCTATCTGGTTCTGATTACTTTCCACTAAGAGCCAGCAATGCAAGCAGGCAGGACTCCGGCCATTAGCATCTGTGCTGAGAGCATCATTCCAGTCGGGCTAAGGTTAGGTCCGGCCCCGGGAATCTTTAAACTGGGCAAATACATGACTGACCGTAAGGAGCCTGGACTTAAGAAGAAGGTAAATTAACCAGTTTTGAATACAGTTCTTAAAAAACACTACTTTAGATACCGATGTTTCTTTGTTCCAAAAAGGAATAACACTAAAATGTGTCATAAAAACGCGATGTATATATATATATATATATATATATAGAGAGAGAGAGAGAGAGAGAGAGAGAGAGAGAGAGAGAGAGAGAGAGAGAGAGAGAGAGAGAGAGATTATAGTACGCTTTTGTATGTTTTTTTGTTGTTGTTATGCTGTTGCTTTAAAATTGATCAACTATTTGATTAAAACAAATAGTTTACGTTTTCATTAACCATCTGGCTGATATTTTGTTAATTGTGAGCAGGTATGGTGGAGTCTACATTATTTTTCCAATTAGGTAAATATGTCAACTTCCATTAGTAAAATTTCGTTGTTAATTGCTTAGCGTTTTCAGTTTCAAAATAATTGATATTTGAACGAGCTGTCATTGCAACACGGTCTTGTTTTAACTGCTGTAATGGGGACATCAAATCGTTAATATATAATATGTTATGCTTTCACCCGTTCAGATTATGTTACATTGAAATTCACTGCATAGCTACATGTAATAATGGCATTACGGGTGATCAAAAAGCAATTTATAGATCTTAAAAAAAATAAGAAAAAAACACATTAACTGTGAAAGTTGTATCACCCTGTAAAATACATAAAACACAACGATAGTAGTAGTTTTCGTTTAAATACTCTCAGTTTTGTTTTGATTTGATTTTTTAACAGGAGCGCTATTATTGTAATTGTTGCTAACAATTCAAACGCAAGCACAATTGTAATATATATGCTGTTTGCCGTTGACGTCTATGAATAATGTCTACAAAAAAGTAGAGCTCCTGGCGAAGTACATTATCAGGTGCAGACCCCATATCAGGTGTCACGCTTTGATTTGTAATTTGCTTTAACCGTTTATATACGGTCGGGCCCGCTAACTCATTTGTTTCTCATCTGTAATCAGTTATTTATTGTTTTATAATGTCTTTTTAAAACGCCTTTTTAAATTGTCAAATAAAACGCTATTTATTTTCTTATGGCTCCCGGATTATGGAAATCCGAGGATCCTTTTACACCCGTGTTTTAACATCGAGATAGATTAAACTTTATATTATATTATATTATATTGTATTATATTATATTATATAGAACTGGTCGCACTTCGGAGAAGTGTTTAGCAGTTTTTTTTTTTTATATAATAATGGCGAGCAAAACAAAACTGTCAAAATAATTTTATCCGAGCTAAAGCATGGAAGCTAAATCTGATGTATTTTGTTTGTATTAAACCTACAAACACACAAAAAAAACGCCGTCATTTGAAAAGTACAAAAGGACACATTTCATTTACACACATATATTTTCAATGTAATAATAATTGTATTTAAAAAAAAAAGATTTAAACGAGTCAAATTCGAATAGGAATGCTTTAATGACTTGGTGAAGTTATGTTCTAATATTTTTTTTTTATCTTTCGCATTTATTCTGGTTTTGGTAATTGTAGGATAATTTCTGTTGTTTTATTTTCACGTCGAAGAAACTAGGGATTATGCTTCCCGAACTCCTAGTTGGTTACATTATTATTAATTTCTTAGCAGACGCCCTTACAATTGTTACAAGATGTCACTTTTTTTTTTTTACGTACAATTACTCATTTATACAGTTGGGTTTTTACTGGAGCAATCTAGGTAAAGTACCTTGCTCAAGGGTACAGCAGCAGTGTCCTCAACCGGGGATTAAACCCACAACCCTCCAGTCAAGAGTCCAGAGCCCTAACCACTACTCCACACTGCTGCCCACATTCCCTAATGGCTGGTTTTCTTTTCCTACAGATTCGATTGCTGAGGGGAAATTTGGTGGACGAAGACGGGAGCCCCGTTCTGGAATGGATAGGGTTAATCCGTGCTGCTAGAAACAGCCAAGAACAGACTCTAGAAGCCATAGCAGACCTCCCCGGAGGACAGGTATGTATTCTGTCGCATTACCAACAAGACGACTGGACTTATATAAATAGGAAGACCTATATTATATATTCAGATTTGTGTTTTACAGTTTTTTTTTTTTCTCTCTGCTTTCCCCCAGATTTTTTACAGAGCTCTGCGAGATATACAGGCCGGAGAGGAGTTAACTGTATGGTATTCATTCTCCCTAGCTCAGTGGTTTAACATTCCCACTACGGCTACACCAACACACGACGAAAAAGGTAATAGGAACAACTGTAAAACCGATGAGGGCCAAGGTTGCCCCAATTGTTTCTTCTAACTTGTATCAAAAACACAAGCTGAGTTAGAAGAAACAACTGGGGCAACCTTGGCCAGCACCAAGCAAATAGGCACAATTGTAAAAGCGGTGGGGGTCAAGGTTTCCCCAATTGTCTCTACTAACTTGGCTTGTGTTTTTGATGCAAGTTCGATCTGCTTTTACCGTGCTTGAAAAACACAAGCCAAGTTAAAGTTGTCAAGTTTACAAGTAACGAGAAGAACAAGATTATGTAAATAATAATTATGTATTATCCCGATTGTATTGAAAGCTTTCATATGATTTTGCAATAATAAGATTGATTTGTTTATTTAGTATATTGTAACATTTTCATGTTTAGGAAGTAGTACTCAGGGAGACGGTGTTGAATTCTCAAAATGTTTGTTTTATTTGAAACTACAGAGAATTACAGTCAGGGGCCAGAATTCATTGCACCAAAATAATAACCCGACTTTTTAGTCTTGGCACTTTCACTGCACATTCTCTCCGGTCACAGCTCACACGCTCGCTCAGTCGCACCCACAGTTTCTCGTTCAAGTTCAGCGCTCGACTGTCTCCAGTCCCCAGGCTCATGCACCCCAGTATATAACCTCCAGTCGTTTCTCTCCTCTGTCCGGCTCATCAACCAGTCACATCCATGCTCTACAACCCCCCATTCTCCCCACTCATTCACTCACTCCCCCTTCCCATGCTAAGTAACGGCGTGACCCGTTCTCCTTACAATACATGTAACATAAAAGACAGACGAGACAAACTGAACAGACAACAAGTCCTGCAACAAAGCAATTGTCCAGGTCGTTAAAATATATTTAATTTGAAAGTAAAAATATATGAAAGCTTGACGACCTTTATATACAAAAATCTTCACTAATATGCAATTGAACAAGAACTGTTGAGTATTTATTTTCGTTTACTGTATTAAATGGCAGTGTTTATATCTGATAGTGAAAAATAAATACACATCAAGATAGATAAATACATAAATAAATGTCTATGTATTTATGTATTTATTTATTTATGTTTTACTTTTACCAAATATATATAGGTTATCCTTAAGCATAGCTAACTCTCAGAAAGTTCCTTTTTGTCCAGTGGGGACCACAAATAGCGTTACTCTAATCAACCAGTATCGAGAGGAACTGTACTTCCTTGCGCCAATAGGGACCACAATGAGTATTACACTGACAGGAAACCAGTGGTTTGGTGCTATATTTAGAAGCGAGGGGTCGTTGTTATCTCATTATTCACACCTGTTGTTCCAGACCAGGAACACTATATTCAAACTCTTTTTTCTAATTAATATTTATCTCAAGAGTTTCTTACGGTTATTGTATTCTTTGCTTATTTGTATGGGATATACACATGTATATCTCGATATAGTAATAGGAGCAAAACAGTTCAATATTCTACACGTGAAATACGGAAGCGGTGCTACAACCCTGCAGGAAACCAACATTTTTCAGAGATTAAGATCAGAATCTCAGAATGATGATGATGATGATGAAGATGAAGATGATGATGATAAATTATTATATATTAAAAAAAAAAACCTTTTGCAGGCAAATATTCCATTTTAAAACAAATAAATCATGTCATATAAATGATATATACGTCACAACAAGTGCGTTCCTTAGTATATTTCCATGTTGACAAAACAAGTTAATTGTCATTAAACTCGGATGTCCTGTAATATACATATGCGTGGATAAATGTGCCTGGGGTCTGCTATATAAGCTTTATTCCTTAAACGGAGCCAGTCAGTAGTAGCTAATAACTAAGATGCGAGCTAATAGGATTACACACGTTGTTGCAGACTCAAGCTACATACGATTACACCAGAGCATTACAGACACTCCCAAAACCAATAGAAGAGAATTGAAAAACAAATCGTATTCAGGCTTCTTCCTCAGAGCCCCCTAAGACCACCAACTAGAGACTATGATGTAAAGGTTGCCCATGGTAAATAAAATAGTGATTTCCCTCAGAATTATAAAGACAGCTTCAATGATTGACCTTTTTTTCGTTGGGCTCTATGGGAGGATGCTTATACCATAAGTGAAGCACGCAATTGTAATACAGATCATCTTATTTTATTGGAACGAATGCTTACTAACACTGATGCCGTTTATTATTATTATTATTATTATTATTATTATTATTATTATTATTATTATTATTATTATTATTATTATTATTATTATTTTACAAAATTAACACCTAGACTAATGGAAAAAGAAAAACGATGAATATATGGAATGCAGTTAAGCCATGCGTAATTTACATTTTAATTTCAGTTCATTACTCCTATAGGGCTAATAAATTAGAAAGGTGTTGTATGGTAACTCAGAAAACTACTGAAGGCATTGTTAACCAATGAATGGCTGGTTCATATCGAAGGGCTCTTCATTTGTAAACTGTTCTTAGCCCGATATTTCCAACTCCTTGACATACGCTTCCTATTCTTTAGCATTACCAGATGGGCCAACTGCATTGTCTATAGCACTCAAACGATTTCAAGCAACAGCTGTGACTTCCACGGCAGAGCCATAGACAGAAAGCAATAGTAACTCAAGGACTGGGTGCTGCATGGCAGATTGGACAGCATTTTCTCTTTTATAGTAAATAATAGCAGTGCAGGGATTACAGGAACATTACACCAAGAGATTTGACCCTCTGCCAATTATTATTATCATTATTGTTAATAATAATAATAATAATAATAATAATAATAATAATAATAATAATAATAATAATAATAATAATAATAATAATAATAATTTATATATTTATATGAACCTCATGGCTGTTTTTGTTTGTTTGTTTGTTTGTTTGTTTTATTTCAGGTGAGGAACGCTACATCTGTTGGTACTGCTGGAGAATATTTAAATACCCCAATACGTTGAAATCTCATATCCACTTCCAGTGCGCTTTAATCAATGGCAGGGGCTTCATGAACAACGAACAAGCCAGGAACTCGGGACATTATAGCAGGTTTCAGAAATCAGGAGACATTTCGAACATTTCCGCGCCACTAAGAAACGGCCATAGCCAGAACCCGACAAGTTCTGAGTATATAAAACAGACATCTCCATTTTTAAACAAAGCAGGAATAACGAAGAAAACAGCGGGGCTAGAGGACCAGGACCGAGCGTTAGACATGAGCGTCAGTTCTGCGAGAAACCATGGGCATCTCATTGGCCTGGGTGGGACTTCTCCTGTGCTAAACAACATGTGTTTCCACCCTGGGGTACGATCGGCTTTTAAACCAATGGGCTTTTTAAATTTCGCATCGTCTGAAATATCCAGAGAAGACAACAATGTAAAACAGAACGGACTGGGTTTTAGTAAACTTCTGGGAAACATTAAGACAACGCGGACAATGAGTGAGTCGCTAGCGGTTGGCTACCCTTCCAAATGTAGCCAGCCCACCGATTCCACATCACCAGCGTTGCCCTGCAGCAATGCCATCAAAGGCTTTCCATTATTTCCACACTTTGAGGAAACGTCTGCCTTTAAACATGTAGAAAGTCGTCTCCACGCGGGGTTATCCCCACCTCGCTACTCGCAGATTTCGTCTGGGTTGCATTTTGAGAGGTTTTCTATCCCCCAGTTCGACGGCGTCAAGCCATACAGTGGAGAATGTAACATCCCCATCATGCCCTTTACCGTCTACAACGGAGAGCTCCTCTACAGTTCTCCCTATTATCCATTGAAGTTCCACTTCAGCAATGTGATCAAGTATCCAGAATCTGTGTCATACTTCGGGGCCCCAGCACTCAACTCAGCCTTGAGCCCCGTTACCAACATTGACAGAGAGATTGCCATGCATACTCAACAGCTTTCTGAAATTACTGTTGAGAAGAACCGGGCGAGATTAGAGTCAATGCCCACCACAACCTCGGCTTCTGGCAAACCGAAGAAGGGACATCTGTGTTTATACTGTGGCAAACTCTACTCCCGCAAATATGGACTCAAGATACATATGAGGACTCATACAGGTTACAAACCTTTGAAGTGCAAAGTGTGTTTCAGACCTTTTGGTGACCCGAGCAATCTAAACAAACACATCCGCCTCCACGCAGAGGGCAACACGCCATATAGGTGTGAGTTTTGTGGAAAAGTGTTGGTCCGCCGAAGAGATCTAGAGAGGCACGTTAAATCGAGACATCCGGGGCAAACGATTAAAAAGTCTGATGATAAAATTGAGAGCATTTTCCAAGACCAGGAGCAAAAGAGTGACTACAGCAACGATAGCGATGTCGACGTTTGTTTCACAGACGATCAATGTGACCAGGAATCTGGAAAGAATACTGATCAATAGAAAACTGTACATTCAAAATGCAAAATACTTTCCTGGTAGTTTTAAGACTGTACATTTATTTACATGTCTTAACATGTATATCATTATTTATGTTTTTGAATCTGTGAACATCATTGGGTAATCAAACAGACATCCGCGCTGTTGAACGGCTGCAATGCCTCTGCAACAATGACTCCTGCGATTTTTTATTGTGCTGTATTTATAAATCGTTATTTTATTGTAGGCCCTATTTCTTATGTATGTTTCTATGTGTTTTGATGTAGCATATATGTAAAACGCAAGTTTTTAACGCATATGCATTTCTGTTTTATAGATTATTTTTGACAAACCATTAAGCGTTCAATTACAAATCAGTTAATTTATCAGCTCGCACTTTGAAGGTTACACATACAAGCACGTGTTTACACCAAATTACAACCGATATGGAATTGCGGGCACACTGGAACAACTCCACTCACTGACATTTCAACCGAGGCAGTGTATGTCTCACTTATGTTCACACAAAATCAAACTGGCTTACCCTGAACTTACTCTGAACTTAGCTCACTTTTGCGAGGCGATTTTGCTTGAATACAGCAAACAATGTCTCTTTTGGGGGCAGCAAAGCATAAACACAAAAACAGGAAGAAGAAAAATGCAAGCGGCAAAGGGGGGCATTAGAAATATTTTTGTCAAAACCTTATCCCCGACCCTGGAGAAAGACCATTTTCTTTAACGAAGCGTGTCAAAAACCCACCTCCAATCAACAGTAAAGCAAAGAAAGCTAACTGGCTTTGCTGTTTTGGCGATTGAGAAAGAAGTAATCCACGTTAAAATGCATTTGACTTAAGGTTGCCAACTGTCCATTAAGGCCAGTCAGTAAAAAAAAAAAATCACATTTGAACACTAAAAGGTAAATAAATATAAATAAATAAATAAATGTCTGTGACATATACCTACACCTTATGTGACGGCAGCGAAAAGTATCAAAACAAGAATGCCAATTAACAATACTGTGCTGAAATTAGTATACGCGTTCTGCAACCAAGTAAGTAGCCAAAGCATCGCGAGCTCGGGAGACATCATCCAGCTTGCAATAGTTTTTTGTTATTTGAAATATGCTGGATAGCGTCGATGTAATTTATGCAATAACAAGTGACTGACTTGACGGGACCTGACAGCTGATGAAAACTGGCACAAAAGTGCGCTCTTGCACCTTGCGGAGAGCCACGTTTTCCTACACTTGCCAAGGTTGACATTAATATGTTGGCTTTGCCATACAGTACTGCAGAATTAAAACAAGTTTTTTCTTTCTCTGATGAACCTTGTAAAAACAGACGTAATAAATCAATTGTCTACAGACATTCTCAATGGAATTCTAACTATCAAGACTGCTGTTAAAAACAGCACCAGCTTCAGACCAACGAAGCAAATTATCCAGTCTGCAAATGTGTCTATGTATGACCATAAGAAGCAAATAAGACCGAAATGTAAGTACAGACAACAAGCCTATTTCATCATGTATTTTATTGTTTCTATTTTTTTTTAAATATGTCAGAAAAAAAAAAAAAAAAAAAAAAAAAAGATTCGGTCACTAGTGCAGAGTTCAGAGCAGTGCGTGAAACTTTAGTCATAATTAATAACTAGGATTCGGCATAATTGACAATTTCTGATTAAAAGCATGTATATAACTTAAAAACAAAAGATGATACCTTTTGCAAATTGGTGGAGCATGAGTTAAGCTAATATATACATATATTTGTTGTTATTCATATAAGAAGATAGGGGCCCATAATTGTATGTTTGCCTAGGGCCCCGTGACGTATATATATATATATATATATATATATATATATATATATATATATATATATATATATATATATATATATATATATGATGGTAACTTCGAAGTAATTTTGCAGTTTTCTGCTTCAACTCAAAGCATTTAAGTGTATACCGAGCATTAAAAGAAACTTATCACTATTATAACACATTTATTTTCGAAAGAAATAGGGTATATAAATGATGGACTTTGACAAAATGTATTTGGTTAATTTTTAGTCACTCATCCTTGACCATGACATGCTTGAGTGAGACAGTTGATTGGACACTGGATATGGAGTTATTTCAGCTGTTGGATTGCAAGCTTGAATAAAAGCAATAAAGAAAATCACACACTGTGATAAAGAGAGAAAGAGTCGATGTTGTAAATCTCCCTCCCGATCGGAAAGGACGCTGTGTAAGGACGGTGGTATGCTGTCTCCTAGATGGACTGATTTGACGGTAGGCAGAAACCGGAAGGTGACCATATTAGGGGCAGCGCGTTGTTGCATGTACCCGGAAAGACTCCATTGCAATCAGCTGCGGGACGGCCCTCGATTGGAGAAACCATGGCAACGGGTTGTTTGCAGGGAGGGCTTTGTGGGTACAAAGGGGAAGCAGCTACGTCAACACGCTGCCTTGCGCTGATGTGTACAGTTAGCCGGAGTCTGTACTGTTTATCTTTTTGGTTTGTTTGTTTGTTTGTTTGTTTGTTTGTTTGTTTCATTGTAGCGGAGGAGTGAGCCGCGGATCGGCAGACAGGAGCGCGTCTCTGCACAGCACAGCACAGCACAGCACCGCACCGCACCACACTCACCGGCACTACGTCTCCCAGGACTCGAGCGCGCACACTGCCGTGCACGGAGGACAGGGGACGGACAAAGTCGAGTTTTGTTTGTTTTTGTTTTGGATTGAAAGCCTGCCGTGTACCCCCCCCAATACCATCGTTGGTAAAGGGGTGGATTACTTTTGTTGTTATTTTTTTATTAAATACACGGACTGTTTTTGGGAGAAACGCTGTTTGGGCATTCTGTTTATTCACTGTACCACTGCACCTGACGACACACACACACACACATATACACACACACACGTCTGTCAAGAGAGCAGCGCCTTCGTGCAATCGGCAAATTGGAGGCTGGACTAGAGCAATTTCAAACCTGGCGAGACGGTATAACCAGACACACTCTGTCAATGACAGGCCACGAACTGGGAGACCAAGAGTCACAACACCTGCACAAGATCGACAAATCATTTTGCAGCATCTTCGTGATGTCAATTGTTAATCAGCACAATAAAAGTCACTGCACCTGCTCTAAAACAGAGTTTGTCATTTTTCAATCACATCTAGTGAATTTTATCCAAATATAAGTGACAGTTTCTTTTGATGCTCAAATATAAGTGATCCATTTCTTTTGATGCTCAAATATAAGTGATACATTTCTGTTGATTCTCAGTATATATATATAACTTAATATGACAACGCATGGTGTATAAACTGGTGGACGGTAAAAAAAAAAGTGTATTTGGGTTCACTTTTCTCTAAGGATTGACTTCATCATAATATCAGTCAATAGCCGAAATGTAATAAAAGACACGGCCAAGATTCAGTTTTGCAGTTATTTAAAGCATTTTAAGTTTGTAAAATAGGTAAGCCTACATATGAAAAGCATGATTTATTAAGCCGAAATTATATGTATTTTTCAAAAAAGTAAATGTAATTTTCTGTTCAGTAGCATATAAATGTGGTGTACGTTTATATATATATATATATATATATATATATATATATATATATATATATATATATATATATATAATGAACATTGTATATTGACGAGTCTTTCCTCTTGTTAATGCGTTGTGTTTTTTAGATACATGTAGGCTTACTTAAAACAGACTGTGTATGGTATTTAATTACATTTCTATTACAATGGAAATGCTTCTAATTTGTTTCAAGATATATATATATATATATATATATATATATATATATATATATATATATATATATATATATATAACTGGTTCGGAGTTACAGTTTATTCTTAATGCCACGATTTTGTCAAAAACAGCTACCAGCCTACCAATCAGCCGAAAAACCGATGTTGCACATTTCATGCAAAATACGAAAAACTGACAGATTTTTGCGAGATATTTGTAAGAGTCTTTTTGACATAGACCACTTAAGGTCTGTGTAAAGTGGATCTTGGGGAAAATGTTGCGATTTGTCTTTGCTGCTCTTAGAATTCTTTCAGGCATCGGCTATCTTCGCTAGAGTGGATGTTTCATTTGTTCTCAATACAGTAAATCGTTGGGAAAACAATACTACTTAACACAATACTACTTAATTAATGATCTATCAACAGTTCGCAGTTTCTAAATGAGCAGAAAACCAAAAATATTCAACTGTTTTTTCACGTCTGACCGATATATGCAGCAAACAAGTGGACTCATTCATATATATTGTAGCGTTCTCGGTTCCCGCAGGCAGGCACATCACACAGGGCGAGGCAAATCCACACACAAGGCGGAGGGCGGGCGCGAACCCGGGACCTCTCGCACTGAAGCATAGCGCCGATACCGCTGTACAAAAGAACCGGCTCCATTGCAAGGAGCGTATATCGGGCTTATGTCTTTGTATGTGATTACGTCACCTACCAGCCCTGCTGCTGCCTTACCCCGTGCACGCTACAATATATATATATATATATATAATTTGTCAAAAATATATATTTTTGATCCCCAGCACGTACATATATATACCGTAATATGTCATATATTATGTTCGTGCTGGGGATCCAAATTATTTTTTTCCAAATACAACAGAAACCGCTGCTGCAAATACATTGTTACCCCGGTCAAGTACAGCGACAAAAGAACATGTTTGCTTCTCGAATTCGAGTCACCAGCAGCACTGAGATTAAGGTCCGAATTCTATTAAAGACCATACACATCGTTTGACGTTTTGTTTTATTGTAGAGCACGTCAGGCTTAAAAGAATTATCTTGACCTTGCCCCAGCAAAACTTCTTCCTGTAACCTACCCTCGCTTGTCTTTGGTAAAAGACCAAGTAAGATACGATCCACAGGAACCCGTTTCAGGTAAAATAAATTGCACTATTATGTTACACTGTAAGTCTTTATTTGAGTATAAACACAATTCAATATGACACAGAAAAAGGTAATTCGGTGCATTTTGTTATTTAAATCTAAATAATTAGATGTTGTAACAGTTACTAATATGAGGTTTACAGCAGAGAAAAGGATAATTATAAATAAATAAATAAATAAAATGTAAGAAACAATAACATGTCGAGATGATCTTAATCGCTACATGGGGCTAGCTAAGTGAAATCACACTATTGAGATGATTACCTAATTAGAAATTAACAAAGGCGCTTGGATATTTTGGGAGAGAATGGTTTTAAATTATTTTCTGGCATTTTTCAGAACCCATTTTCTGTGAATGAGCATTAGCTGTTCTCAAACACTACCACAGGCAGACTGGTGGCACTGGAATATTTGTTTTGAGATTGTTTGGCAGGATAGATTCCAGGTCAAATGTTAGTGAGCAGGCGACCAACCACTCACCTAATAATTTGCCCAAGAAAAAAAAGTAGCATAACCTTCATAAGCCATGTACCACTAATTAGAAAACTAATAAAGAACATTAGCTTTTCAAACATACTTATTTAATTGTTCCAAAAATACAGTGCCCGGGCTATTTTCTTGCTCGTGGGACATTAATAACTCATTGGGCAACATTGTCAAAGCTATTTACTCCAAATCCTCATAAGCACATTTTTTTTTTTTCAGAAAGGAGACAAGCATGCAATGAAGTTATCAAACTTAATGTAAAGTACTATGACTTTTAACTTAGGAACTTATAAGTAGTCTTAAGTTGTTTGTTATTCATTGTATAATTAATAATTATCAGATAAAAAGTGTGCTGATGAAGATTTGGAGAAAAGTTTATATAATATCTTCATTAGGGTTCTCCCAGGTGAATTAAGCAGCAGCTTAGTGATAGAAGCAAACTAATTAATTTCTTTGTAAGACTAGTGTATGTGCTGGCCCTGGCAAATGTAAAACACAAAGAAGGGTGGTGCCACCATTGGTAAATGTAGCACATTCAACCTTATGATGCACAAGAGCCTGATGTAAGCACTACAGTCCAGCTCTCTCCTTCTGTCTCTATCTACACATACATAGCTTTTGTGTTAGGATTTACTCTCACTTCTTTTATTAAAGCAACAGTAAACTGGCCAAGTGCCAGAATCAGCAATACCAATAAACTACACCCACCAGTGCTGTAATGAATTAGGGTCATGAATTACTACTAACACCAGAAGAAAATAGATTTTAAAGGAAAATTACCTATATGGTAACAATATCCTGGGAGGCAGTCAGCATGGTTTTAGGAAAGGGAGATCGTGTCTAACTAACCTACTTGACTTTTTTGAGGATGCAACATTGAAAATGGATAATTGCAAAGCATACGACATGGTTTATTTAGATTTCCAGAAAGACAAAGTCCCACATAAAAGATTAATTCTCAAACTGAACGCAGTAGGGATTCAAGGAAATGCATGCACATGGATTAGGGAGTGGTTAACATGTAGAAAACAGAAAGTACTGATTAGAGGAGAAACCTCAAAATGGAGTGAGGTAACCAGTGGTGTACCACAGGGATCAGTATTAGGTCCTTTGCCATTCCTAATCTACATTAATGATTTAGATTCTGGTATAGTAAGCAAACTTGTTAAATTTGCAGATGACACAAAAATAGGAGGAGTGGAAAACACTGTTGCAACAGCAAAGGTCATTCAAAATGATCTAGACAGCATTCAGAACTGGGCAGACACATGGCAAATGAAATTTAATAGAGAAAAGTGTAATGCAGGCAATAAAAATGTGCATTATAAATATCATATGGGAGATACTGAAATTGAAGAAGGGAACTATGAAAAAGACCTAGGAGTTTATGTTGACTCAGAAATGTCTTCCTCTAGACAATGTGGGGAAGCTATAAAAAAGGCCAACAAGATGCTCGGATATATTGTGAGGAGTGTTGAATTTAAATCAAGGGAAGTAATGTTAAAACTTTACAATGCTTTGGTAAGACCTCACCTAGAATATTGTGTTCAGTTCTGGTCACCTCGTTACAAAAAGGATATTGCTGCTCTAGAAAGAGTGCAAAGAAGAGCAACCAGAATTATCAAACGAGAGGAGGCCATTTGGCCCATCTTGCTCGTTTGGTTGTTAGTAGCTTATTGATCCCAGAATCTCATCAAGCAGCTTCTTGAAGGATCCCAGGGTGTCAGCTTCAACAACATTACTGGGGAGTTGGTTCCAGACCCTCACAATTCTTTGTGTAAAAGTGCCTCCTATTTTCTGTTCTGAATGCCCCTTTATCTAATCTCCATTTGTGACCCCTGGTCCTTGTTTCTTTTTCAGGTCAAAGAAGTCCCCTGGGTTGACATTGTCTATACCTTTAAGAATTTTGAATGTTTGAATCAGATCACCGCGTAGTCTTCTTTGTTCAAGACTGAATAGATTCAATTCTTTTAGCCTGTCTGCATACGACATGCCTTTTAAACCTGGGATAATTCTGGTTGCTCTTCTTTGCACTCTTTCTAGAGCAGCAATATCCTTTTTGTAACGAGGTGACCAGAACTGAACACAATATTCTAGGTGAGGTCTTACTAATGACTTAGAGTCGTTATCAACTTACATTTGAAAGTAATGCAGTGCAAACAATCGCAAAGCAATGTTTCTTTATGTGCCATGGAGGGACAATACAAGGTGGTTGAGATTACTTGTAATTAAAGGTAGGTGATCAATTAATGTCAAAGAGAATGGGTTCACTGGGTGTGTGCCAGTTAAGCATTCCATTCAAAAGGACACACAGAGGAATTAACAGAGTACACTCAATTACTGTCCTTTTTAAACACAGAGCTTGGATTAAATCAAATGTAATATTATAATTTTAAACTATAGCTATTGCAGTGCTATAAACACTAATGTTATTTAATAATGGACAGGGTAGTGATAAAGTTACACAATGTGCTGGTCTTTTGGTAAATAAGTACATTGTTATGTGTTAAAACATATATACATTTTGACAATGACAATGACAGATTACTAGTGTTAAGCTTTAAGTCTAGAGTATTGTCATTATAAGGTTTCTTTTAATGTCTTAGTTGCATGTTCTTATAACATTGTATTACAGTAGCCTGTTATTGATATAAATAACACATTTGTAGATGTGTTTTTGTTTTACATACTTAATTAATTTCAATTGATCACACTATTTAAAGAATCACAGAATTATTTTGGGGCTTGGTCGACTTCAAGTAGTTTTTTAGGTTTTGAATATTTTCTTTGAAGCTGATTTTTGCCATGACATGTGGTGAAGTAGCAAACTAAATACTTTTTGAATAGTAACATCATAAATCTCTTGTAAATACGGAAAATAGACACGCTGAAAAATCCAGGATCCTTATCTGGATTTACTAAGGCTTTTGAAAATCGGTTAGTACCACACATTAACATTTCTGGTAAGTTCCTTACCTATCATCCTACCAGCGCAATTAAGACTCACTGCTAGTGGGGCAGGTATTAGAATCCTACCTCCCACCACCTAAATATGCAGCAAAGGGAGTCATGTTTCAGGTCCTAATACCTGCACACAGGGTGTGAATCTATACTTTCATGGCAAGTTAAATTGACTTCATTAAAATCAAAGTGAAAATAAAGTTTTGTAAACTAAACCACCCATAGCAGACAATTATGCTAATGAGAGGTAAGAGGATGTTTTCAAAGCTTGGGTTACTAACACTTTAATATCGTATATGATCTGTCATGGATCATGTTTGTTTTTTTGTTTCCAAAAATGTGTATTTAAGATCACACTTTTTAAAGTTTATTAACTGTTAACAACTATCTTACTAACACAGTCACAATTGTTGTTTATTACGTTAACACATGTTAACCTATTTTTAAACTATCAATAAAGCAAATGAAACTGTTCAGCAAACATCAGGATTACAAACTGCAAGGTTATTTTTTTAAAGGCACTTCTAAAGATGTAACTAGCAATTTGTAGCAAATGAGATTAGATTTTGTTTTATTATACCTTTATTATTTAGTATAATAAGTAAACATATATGTATATGAGCAAACTATTAAAATGAGCAACATTTGCTAACGTGTTAGTAAGCTAGTTGTTATTATTATTATTTGTTTAGTTAGCAGAAGCCTTTATCCAAGGCGACTTACAGAGACTAAGGTGTGTAAACTATGCATCTGCTGCAGTCACTTACAAGTGCATCTCACCCAAAAGACGGAGCACAAGGAGGTTAAGTGACTTGCTCAGGGTCACACAATGAGTCAGTGGTTCAGGTGAGATTTGAACCGGGGACCTCCTGGTTACAAGCCCTTTTCTTTAACCACTGGACCACACAGCCTCTGCTAACAATTTAATTGTGTTGAGGTGAGTTATTTTTCCTATACTGCAGTCTGCTGTGTTGAGTGGATTTGTTTTTGCTGTACCTCTTTAGGGGTCTTCTGTGTTCAAATAATTTGAAACACCTGTCTGTTTGTTAAACAGGAGTCAGTGAAAACTGCACTAAATTGTAAAAAATAACTATGTGTTTAATGTGACAGATAGATTGTTATATCTATCTATCAATTGACATGGCTTGCAATGCAGAACTGGTAGTTTTAAGGGTTAGCTGGAGGTTTACTGTGTTATTCTCACCAGTGGTACTGTATAAATCCGAAATCATAATACTGCTTAAACAATAGATCTGTCCTGGGATAAGCTTGACATGGGGACACCATGTGTACACAATGATTGTGCTGTATTCTTAGCTTTCTGTTAAGTGCTGAACATTTTACTTACCCATCTGATCAGATTTTCTGATAAAGAAAAGTACCTAAACAAATTGAATTAATTACCATACAATTCAATTACATTTCATGTGTATTATTTATTATTATCATTATTATGGCAAAACAGGTTTCTGCATTTTATGTGCAAAGCAGAGTTTGGAAAATTGAGTAAATGCAGCAAAAACTCTTGTTTTATTCTAAAGAGATACACTTTTTAAAGTTCGAATTTAACTAAAAGAATGAATGAATAAATATTTCCCTTACACCACCTAAAATTAATTATTTAACAGTTTTTATGTTGTACCCCGAGTTAAAGTGTTGTGAATAGGATGGGGGGATGTAATATTTTCATAGTATTCTCTTTAATTTTCCCATTTGAAAGGAGAAAAATGCTTGTTCATTTTATCAAACTAAAACCAACAAACAGATCGATGAAGAAATTAGTGAGTAACCAATATGTATTTATTTATTTAAAATTCTGGATAGGTCCAATGAATGTTAACACTTTGGTTATTGGTATTAGAATTAATTTGATCCATGTGTACATAATTTAATTTTAAAGTAAATCAAGAACTATATTACCATATTCACACTACACTACCAAATTAATTCACAATCATGTTTTCAACATGTAATGATCATGCATTATTTAGATAGTGTGACTAGAGTACAATGGAAAATAACATTGCCTCATCAAACTGCAACCTGTAGAAAGTGTGCTCTGAATAGCTGCCTTTGTAAAGTGATAAGTCTTCTGTGCCTAAAGCCATGAAAGTAGTTCAGAATAGAAGAAAAACTGTATTATCAGTTTTTGTTAAGAGTACAAATAGAACAATCTGCAGTTTATATAAAAATAACATTCTTGGATAGCTGTGCATTTTCTTTTGAAAACGCACTGCTGGAATTTAAACCAGGCTGCCTAATTTCCATGAAACCATAAGCATTTGCTCAAAGGCATGACCTACAATTCACACAGACTAATGGCGCTGCTTGATGCGCTTGTGTATTGTGTATTCATGTTTCAGATAATGGAGCTAATAGCTGTAGTGGTATTCTGAGCTCAAAGTGTGAAACCTTCTAATAATGCCATTGAGCAAGTTAAGATGGTTTTCTAGTACTTAGTCCAAATTGCAACCAGAGAATAGAAATGTGATTATGGGAATATCAACAGGAATTAACAATGTTAATGGGACTGCACACAACTTCACCTAAAAAGCTGCCCTACACAAAAGGAAGCTTTACCCGAAAGGGTATAATAATTTTAAATTCTTAAATTTTTAACATCGGCTAATAATTATATAAGATGTTTTTCAAGGTGAACGCAGGCATAGCACAGACACATTATTTCAATGAGAAAGCCGTCTCACAAGTTCAGTGGTACCCCTCAATGTGTACATTTTCTAGGAATTATACTGCTAGAGGTGGGGCATTTGTTGCCAGTAGTTTCTTGTGCCTAATGAAGGCAGGGAAAGATCTATCACATTAAGGTGGTAGAACCTGGAGAAATTATGCGGCGTAGCCCAGCTAGCCGCAGTACAAATATCGGACAGCGAGGCCCCTCTGAAGAGGGCCCAAGATGTAGTCAACCCTCTAGTAGAGTGCGCGGCTACCCTCCCAGGTGGGGGCAAGCCGGCATTGTCATCCAGTGCGGCAGTCGCTGCTTTGAGAGGGGCTTAGTCGTCCAGTTGGATAGTTAGGACTTGTGAAAAGTTTAGTTAAACACTCCCTGGTGGAGTTAGGCTTTGTTTTGTTTGTTTTACACTAGAAGACAGTGTGAAATGTCCCGAACATTGCAAACAAACCTCTACAGGCTCCTCTACTGTATGCCTGCTGCCTATTGCAATGGATCTCCTCCCAGTGGCTGATGAGTTGACACTACTGGCAATATACTTTTACTCACTTTATAACACCATATATCCATAAGCCACATTTTCTCTATGAATGCTGGCTGCATTTAGTTCACTGACATCGTCAAGTACTCTTTCATTGACATTTTTTTTACTCAAGGCTTCTTATGTTGGAACTAGCTGTCTTTAGGAACAGTAAGTCTGGAACTAGTTTCATTAAGTGTCAGGTTTTGTGGTAAGCAGCAGGTACTAAGCACAGCCTACACCAGCTGTAGAAAGCTGTTAAGCACTCTAACATGGAAGCAAACACATGCAAATAAGAGCATACTTCTCACTTTCACAAGAATAAAAGCACATTAATTTGCATGAGTCAATTTAATGTTTGATGTAACAATAATAAATGTTATTTGAGAAAGCCAGTTAGGTCCACAGAAGGCTTTTGTAATGCATAATATTAATCAGCTGAGGCAAATGATTGTCTTGTTAGATAGCAAACGGAAAACAATGTTTATCTTTTATATTGAATCAAATTAGAAATAATTAAATGAACAAAAAGACGTAAAAGGGATGCTGTGTTTGCAGTACAGCACCCGACAAGTGTTTAGCTGTTTGTTGTGTAAGAACACCAGATATGCACACCAGCAACAGTGGAGGACTGTCTGCTTGAATCGAACTGGCGATTACCAGCTTCAGCATAAGTACAAAACTGTACCAACAGTACGAGCTCAGGGTGAAAATGATTTAACCTTACATCATGTACATAAAATAAAGCGAATGGCCATGTTGTCCTGGAACAATTCTGTTTTGTAAATCACAATACCAGATTTTCCAGGCCCTCAGTTACAGGAATCGTAAGTAAACTCTTGAAGCCCTGATAGTATAAATATTTAAGTAATACAAAATAAAATCCAAGTCTTCATCGGTTAAGGGTAAACACACATATCAGTTGACTATGTTCAGTAAATTTTAATTTTTCTTAATAGCTGCCATGGAAAAATAGTGCGAGATGTATATGTACAACTCCTGCCCGAGATAATGTTAAAAGTTCTACAACCACACATGCAGATGAGCCTTTGCATAAAATAAAACCTTAAAAATAATAATAATAATAACACCACAGAAAAGCAGTGCCTGTCAAACAATTGACTGTGTCTTTTAATAAAGACATTGGGATGGCTTACTGTTGTAGTAAGTTATCTGACTAGTAATGCCTGCTGCGTTGGGTATTATTGCTGAATTAAATCAAACTGTAAATGCCAATGTTATTGATGTTTGTGGTCAGCAGTATTGAATGTGGAGTGACCAGGCCTTAAGCTGGGAATATTAGGGGCTTTGTTTAAATGTAATCATTTGCATGAACATTAGTTGCAGTACATATGTCGGACAATGAGGCTCCTCTAAAGAGGGCCCATGATGTAGCTACTCCTCTGGTAGAGTGCGCGGCCACCCGCCCAGGTGGGGGTAGGACTGCATTAGTATATGCAGTCGAAACTGTGTCCACAATCCAGTGAGAGCCTAACCCAGGGTCCTTACATGAAGAGCTGGTCAGACAGACGCAGAGCTCTCGTCCTGTCAACATAACATCTCAATGACTGAGCAGAGGGAGTTTAGGCTTTGATCCTCCTCCGAAGAAAATGGAGGGGTATGGAAAGCCTCTAACTCCACTGACTGATTTAAGTGGAAAGTTGTAACCACCTTAAGGAGGAATGTGGTGTTCGTACGCAACTATAGCCTGTTTCCGCCATCCCAGACACACATACAGGAGCTGTGTACAAGGCTGCCTTCATAGAGAGGTATTTCAACTCCAGTACAACATTAAGACTCCACTCGGGGAGGACGTCCCTTCTAGGTGGACGTAACCACGAGTGTCTTTCAGAAAACAGATCACCACGAAATGGGCGCCTGGGGATACCGAGTAAACAGGGACATGGCATGCAGATATGGAGGGGGATTTACCTGCTTCCAGTAGGTCTTGCAGGAATTGCAGAATAGTTGCTATAGGGCAAGATATAGGGTCATGACCCCGGGTCAGACATCAATCTTGAAAATATCTACAGGCGTACAACGACCTTATGGAAGAGGCCCTACAGTGTACCTACGACAGCGTTGGAGAGCCCTTAAGCGGACATACCCATAATTGGAGTCTGCCCGGTTCTGGGTGCCAGAGAGTGCCTCTCGCCTCACTGAGGAGATCCAGCTGTATTTGGATCTCCCAGGGCTGGCCTTGTAATAGCTGGCAGAGTGTTGAAAACCAGATTATCCTGGGCCATCGGTCGGGCCACCAGGTGAACTGACACCTTCTCTCTCCAGACCTTTTCTAGGAAGGCCAGGAGCAACGGTATTGGTTGGAATGCATGCAAGAGCATCCAGGGACACTCATGGGCTAGGGTGTCGACGCCAAGTGGGCCACCAAAGCGGTGGAGGGAGAACCATAGCGGGCAGTGAGTCGTGTCCACCGTGGCGAAGAGATTGACTCCTGCCTTGCCAAAATGCTCCCAAATGCGCTCCACCACCTGAGGGTGGAGCCGCCATTCTGACGGATGAGGACCCTCCCTCGAGAGGGAGGGTCCGCCCAATTCACTACTCTGGGAAGATGTGCCCAAGTCAATAGTCAGAAGGCTATGCGATGTAATTCCGGGGACCGAAGTCCACTACCAACATGTTGTCCATCCGGACCAGGACATGTCTCCCTTGGAGTGCCAGAAGACAATGCAGAAGAGCAAGGTGAACCATTCACAGTTCCAACGCATTTATATGCAGGGATGTCCAATGGCCTGACCAAGACCCGCGGACTCCTCTGCCGGCCCAGACTGTTCCCCAGCCTAAGTTGGATGCGTCTGTCGTCACTACCTGGCAGCTGTGGCTCACCCCCATCCTTACACCTTCACGCAGGTGAGAGGCTTGCCTCCACCAGCGCAGGGCTTCCCAACATGCACGAGACACGGTCAGCCGACGGTGCTTGTCGCATTTGGGATGTAGCCGGAAGGCGTTAAGCCACCTGAAGCAGGCGCATATGGAGTAATCCCACCTGGAGGGCTGATGAGGCTGCTGTCATCAGACCCAGCAACTTTTGACACTACACCAGAGGTACTATCGAACCATGTTGAAACGGGGATAGACAATTCTGCATGTCGTCTGACAGGTAGGCTCACATTGCAAAGGAGTCCAGCCGGATTCCCAAGTAAACCGTACTTGCACCGGTACTAATTGGCTTTTGCAATCACTGAGGGTGAGACCCAGCCTCGACAAATGCTCCGTCACGATCGCCGTGTGGGCCACTGCTCTTTCCTGTGACTGGAAACAGATCAACCAGTCATCCAGGTAGTTCAACACCCTGATCCCTTGCAGTCACCAGGGGGCCAGGATGGCATCCACACACTTTGAGAACGTGCAGGGGTGCTAAGGAGAGGCTGAATGGCAGCACGGAAAACTCGAGGACACTTCCCTGAAAGGCGAAGCGGAGATACTTCCTGTGCATGGGACGAATAGGGACATGAAAATACGCATCCTTTAAATTCCTGGTGGTAAACCAGTCACCTGGCTGGACAGACTGCAGAATCTGACCATGTGTGACCATCTGGAACCTCCTCTCCCTCAAGAACCCATTGAGGTGTCTCAGGTCCAGGATTGGCCGAAGCCGCCATCCTTCTTTGGCACCAGAAAACACCTTGAGTAGAACCCCTCCTTTTGTGAGGTGGGTTCTACGAGGCGGATGGATGTAACTGCGATCCCTTGAAAGGGAGGAGGACCCGCGTGTAACCGGTGTGTACGGTTGCCTGGGGCAACAGTGGAACTGTCTCCGGGAGCACTGTTGCGTTGGGGCCCCACGTCCGGCGCTCCCCCATCCTTGCGGGTGGGCCCGGCTGTTAGCTGCTGTGGAAGCCTGAAGACAATGCCTCAGGTTGCCATGCAGGGCAGTGGGGATCAAGACTGTCCAGAGCCCTAACCACTACTCCACACTGCTGCCCTGGGCCTACCTTCCCAGGAGGCTCTGAAACGCCTGGCTCTGACCACCATTGAGGGCGGGGTCAGTTCCGCGATAGCTGCTAGCGGCGGAGCTGGAGCAGGAGCAGGTGGTTGGGCCTGCTGCCTGGCCAAATACTCCAGGACTTGAGCCATTTGGTCCTTCAAGTCAGTGATGTCCTGTGCCTGCTTTGACTGTTTCATCTGCTTAGCACTAGCACTTAGAGCGGCTGCGAGCATGAGGCGTCGGAGCCTGAGAACAGGGAATGCTCTGCGAGGGGCTCTAGAATAGATGGAGGATGGGGGAGACCGGGGCTCCCAGCGCCACGGATGGCTCAGCTGAGCTAGCATGAGAAGCCACACCGGTGAAACTTGATTCAGTTCAAAAGTATTCCAAACAAACAAAAAAAACAATGAATAGCCATTCAAACATTTGAAATCCAGTGCAGCTGTTAAATAAAAAAGGTTGGATCTCACCCGGCTATGTGCAATGCCATCCCCATCGCTGATTCCTTCTGTCCATATCCTGCCGGTAAGGCTATGTGGTTGAATCTTTCCTTGATCCAGAAACAGTTTGAAAAAAGGTCCAAAGTAGCAACTCAAAAAATATAAAACAGAAAAAAATGGTTTGAACAAGAATAGAATAGAATAGGTGAACAATCAATGTTAGCATTGCTGCATATTGCTGAGCAACTATTGTCAACACGTCTTTACAATGTAAATGAAATTAAAAGAAAATACAGCTGACAAACAGAAAAGGTTACACATGCAAAGTACAGGCCAACAAACCCACATGTCCAATTTGGCTGGAAAAATAAGTCAGTCCCCCCTTTGCCTGTCTCTTGCTATTTTTTTAAACTCCCAGTAACTAACAGAAAGTTCTGCCCCCTCCAACTAAGGGTAGCCAACAGGGACAAGTGCAATGAGCCATAGGAAAATAATTACCACAATGCCCCTAATAGCTGGCCGGTAATAAAAATGAATTAGGTTCACTGCCTACCAGTGTTTAGGAAAACTAGGCATAAGTTATGGAGCTGAATTTTTACACTAAAGAACTGGATTGCCTGGCCAGGCATTTTGCCATATAATTAAGCTATGGCAGGTGAAGCACTTCTTGCTTCACTTTGGGTGGCTTGTGCCACAACATGATGTTAAATAAAACTTCTAAACATCTTCATATGAACATACCAAAGTGCACAGTTCCCTTCTGAACTCTGGCAGAAGTCTTGGCTCATTCATTGAAACATCTTCAACTAACAGTTACACAGGGAGGTTTTTTGTTTGATAGTTTGCGAGCCATTTGGAGCCATTGAAGTCATTCGAAGAAAAAAAAAAACACAGTTAATTATCTGTATTTTTAGCTGTATTTAAACTTTTCCAGCATATCTCACATCCATCATCACTTGCATAAAGTCCAAACAGTTTGTTCAAGATTCAAATATTTTGTTTGTTAACAGCTGTATTCAAAACACATACAGGCTATAAAACAATAAATAGATGTTTCATATAAAATAACAAATATTACCAATACAGAAATAAACATGTAAACTAGAAAGTTATCTGTGGCAAACAGCCCAGTACGGTGCCTTGGGAGGTCAGGTGGAAATGTGTTCGTCTCTTTGCAGTTTGTAAATCTTGCAATGCTAGGAATGTGATTTTTGTATGCTAAACTGTCGGAACATCCACACTTTGAAAAGCATATTTCAACCGTCCCTCTTGGGAACTGAATAACAAATTGATAGTAAAATCTGATAGTAACTCTAGGTTGGGATTCGCCAAAGGTTTGGAGGTAAAATTGTGGTTTAAGGTTAGGATCAGGTTCATGTGTAAATGCTCCTGGAAGAGTGAATGTTCCTGACGCTTTTGACTCAACTAACATGCCTTCCAAAACCATGTGATCCATACCTGGAGTGTAGCTTTTGCTAATCAGTATATATTCCTTTTTTATATTGATTCCTTCCCTTTATTATGTGACATGTCTCTCTTTGAGAAACATCAGAGCGTACAACGTCCACTGGATTTGTGCTTCACTTTTCTTCTTCTCTTTCATAAGGACATGTAGTTTTACATTGCATGCAGAATTTCCATTCTAAGCAAATGTGTAAAGAGAGGAGTTTTTTTTACTATGCTATGTCTTTCTCTAATTTATATGTAACTGTTAAAAAAGCCTCCTGCTACGACTAATGACCACCTTTTGTATTAGGTAAAAAGTCTAGGTGTTTTCATCCAAGCTTTTGTTGTTCCTTCACTTTTGTGGCTGGTTGTAAAGACACAGGCAGCTGTTTTATGACATGTCACACAATCCTTGAACTGACTATTGAAAACGCTTCTTTGAAAAACAGCAGGCTATATCATTTAACTGTCAAACACAGTCTTGGGAAGAGAGGATTCTGGGACAGCACGTGGAAGCCTGCCAGTTTCATAAGTTCATTGTTTGTTTGGAGGGGCATAATTCATTTTTGTCCCCCATCTATTTTTAATTTCACTTTCTCTGGACAAGATATTGCACTTAATTACAAGGTCAAATCGATTTTATTGGCTATAATTCTAACAGTTAATGAGCAGACCAAAAATGTATTTAATATACAATCAGAATCTGTTTACTTAGTCAATGGAAAACAGACATGCTGCATGTTAACATACAATAGCATAGAAAATATTCATTCACGAAACAATAAAGAATATCAGGTCACACATTATTTTAAGGGCTGTTTTTGGTAAATGCATTTCTTTTTTGTTAACGGTTAGCTAATATAAAGTAAAATATTTATAATAAAATAAGCAATCTAAAACAAAGGAACTATAACCCATTACACTGGATATCAGCACATCACACAAGCCTGAACTACCATAGGGCAGCAGTGTAGAGTAGTGGTTAGGGCTCTGGATTCTTGACCGGAGGGTTGTGGGTTCAATCCCAGGTGGGGGACGCTGCTTGACCCTTGAGCAAGGTACTTTACCTAGATTGCTCCAGTAAAAACCCAACTGTATAAATGGGTAATTGTATGTAAAAATAATGTGATATGTGTATAATGTGATATCTTGAAACAATTGTGAGTCGCCCTGGATAAGGGCATCTGCTAATAAATAAATAATAATAATAATGCTTTTATAAAATGGTGTTCATAATCACAGGTTAGAAACATCGTAGTTACGTATTGTAATGAATTGGCATATCAAGCCATTGCATTGAATGGAAAAGCAAGGGGAACCGCAAATCATAAGGTTCAGAGACTAACATCTTACCATTCAATTAAAGAGAAAGCTCCATAGTCGGCAGGTAAGTATGTGTCTTATGCTGATGTCAGTATTGTTAACTCATCAGGCGCTAGGAGGAGATCTGTAAGAAGAATTAACAAGTAAATAAATTTACAATAGCCAATGAAGAGTAAGTAGCTGATATGTGTAACGGTTTTAATTAATTAGCACTCTTAATTATTAATTACTTCCAACCAAGCTCAAGATCCAGAAAATGAAACACAGTCCCGCAATAACAACACAACGGTTATATAGTCTACACATTTTATCAAAGTGAGTTCAGTAATACGGTACAAAAGTAAGAAAGTTAATTAGTGGAAAAATCATCAGTACATCAGCTTCAATATGACAAGTCAATTATAAGTAAGCAAGCATTCATCAACATTTATATTTGTCTTTCTATAATAATAGCAAGGCTCTTAAATCAATAATCAAATAGCATGAATAAAATATGTACATAGGATAACTGTTTGAATATATAGGTATATGTCAGGAAAATGATCAAAATACAAATTGTAATTAATAGGATATTACGATATCGCAATCAATCGTCAGCAATCTGTTGTTTAATTTTATATATCCCTTAATTAGAATTCACGGCACCTAAACTTAACACCCATTATATTTGTTCTTATTTGTTCTGTATTTATTCTAGTACCAATTTCAATTAAGTAAATCGCTTCAATTATTTTCACTCTGTCTGACTATTAAATTATTTCCATCAGCTTTTACACTTGCTCCTGGTTTATACTGTACAGCGATTTATGGCCAGATCCTGTTATACTTTATAACCCTCTCTCTACTTCGTGAGTTGTCTGTATTCCTGGTCAGTCAAACCCAGTCTTGCTCAGTGTCTGGTGGGAATCTCTTGTTGTAAATTTGACCAGTGCTGGCAGACCAAATTAGTTCATTCATTTATTGGTTCAACGTTTGTTGACTTTTCCTCTTTATTTGATAGCGATCCAGTTGGTCCTGTTCTCTTTACATCCTTTTTGTATTATTTAAGTTTCTCATAATTTTAACCAAATTCTGGGACGTTACTTTGAATATTGCGAAGAGCTAATAGGTTAGGATGTTGTCCGTTGCTCTCTTCTCTCCTGACATTATTTGTTAGATGTTGATAGCATGCATCCTTTTCTCTGGCTTATTCATTCATGCTTGGAGCTGTTGATTAAACATCTTATATGCAAGCTTTCTTTTTTTCTGACTTATTTGTTGCTTAATGTTGACAGCAGTCCTGTAGTTCAAGATGTTATGCCTATTCTTCCCTTTCTCTGACTGACTGTATAAAATTCACTCTACAAAGGAATCCTCTTGGTTGCCCTTGAAGATTTCCAAACTTACAACATTTCTCATTGATCACAATAACTATATTGAATTAGCCACAACACCTTGCAATTCTAGGGAGTCAAACTTGGCCTGTGTGCCTCACTTATCGATGTAGCTATGGTTACCGAGGTAGGCTCACTCCCTTTTACCTCTTTACAATTTTGCAGCTTCAGTACAATTAAAATAAGTTTAAAATACAAAGAAATAAAAGGATACACTCCTTATCTTTCTGGTTGTCATAGAGACTAGGCCAGCTGCCTCCAGACCTATAAACTGAATTCTATGAACCTGTTATGTTCCTACAGATCCATTACAGTATTTACATTCTTGTATAAGATGTTTCTTTGTTCTGTTAAAAAAAAAATAGAATGCTCGTGAGAGAAGAAAAATCAGCTGCATTATTTTTGTGTAAGGAGTGAATTTTCTTAAAAAGCTAAAAGTGTATTGAAGGTGTCAAAAAACTATTAAGTTAAGTATTTGGAAAGTATTTGTGGGAAAGAAGCCCTTTGATTAGTGCATTAATTGTGTGTTTTAGCTGCAGTAATGGTAGCACAAAAAAGTTAGCAATGGCACTTGCCGTGAAAGAGCCAATGGTGTTGAATATTAATGAGTTTTAAATGAAGTGGAAGACTCCCTTTATTAGGGTGTCTGGTGCCTACTTAAAAGTCTTTTTGTCTAGCCATTCTCAAAGTAGAACTGAAAAAGGATGGAGTCATTCAGAATACTTGCAATACTTAGGGGAGAGGTTTCATTAAACACTGTAATTTCTTTGAAGTGACACAGCATTTTCTTGCTTTAGAATGCAAATCCAAAACTAAACACTATCAAACGTTCAATTAAAACAAGACTGCTGTATACCAAACATGGGGAAACTTTCGATGAAATGTCATGTTATAAAATATGTGTTGTCTTACTAAAAAAAATGTATTGAAGAACTGCACTTTATAACATGACATAGGGGATCTTGCAAATGCTTCGATTATGTTTTTTGGTACCGCTATCCAGATTTACAGCTCTACCAAATATCTTTAGACATGTGAAAACTGAACAATTTTGATGGACGATGCAAGGTAACCCCTTATTCCACAAAAAACAACTATTTTGGTGATATGCTTAGTGGCACATCAAATTTTAAATACTTCATAGACAAATATATTTATCCGCTCTTATACAAAACAAAGGGTTGTCTGCTGTGAATAAAACATTTACTTATGAATCATTTAAAGTAATATTGATCATTATTGGCTCAAATCAATACTGAGTTCTTAGATGCAATCAAATTATTTAATGGAGATTGGCAGATTCAAGAAATGGTTTTAAAGTAGTAATTGTTTTATTAACTAAGATCTAAAATGAACACTAGTATTCAATGGATATATGGATGTATTTTGAGGATTGAGTCCACTATCGTTGCATTAACTGAATATTATTTAAGCCTTTCTGTTGTTTAAATTAAGGTTCTGTGGTTCCAGCTTCCTTGTAGAATTGAAGTCTTTTGGTTGTCGCATATAGCTGCCGATGTTGGGTGCGTCTCCTGGTCTAGCTTAGTGTCTGTAGGAAAGTAAAACTGAAGGCTGGCATTGATCCACAGGGCCTTTAGCTGAGATGGATGGAGGTGAAGATGGCAGCTTGAAGGCAACGATGAAGAAGAAAGAGGTGGCGACGGAGAGACAGAGATGGAGCCCAGGAGGCTGTGTGGTCCAGTGGTTAAAGAAAAGGGCTTATAACCAGGAGGTCCCCAGTTCAAATCCCACCTCAGCCACTGACTCATTGTGTGACCCTGAGCAAGTCACTTAACCTCCTTGTGCTCTGTCTTTCGGGTGAGACGCACTTGTAAGTGACTCTGCAGCTGATGCATTGTTCACACACCTAATCTCTGTAAGTCGCCTTGGAGAAAGACGTCTGCTAAATAAACAAATAAACATATTCTTCTTGAAGCAGCACTTAAACACTTTTGCAGAGATGTGTCATTGTTGATCACTGTTCCTTTCCATGTCTATTCCCTTCCTAATAATGAAAATCATCCAATTGTTACATAACGGTTACCATGAGGACACATTCTGTGGATCTCATGGTGTGCAACGTGTCACAAGTAACACATATCAGTTAAATAGCCTTTTGGACCCCAATGAGTCTGTCCAAGGCTACAAAAATACTTTATTGACTGCATTGATTCAGATCAGTGATTTATGAACCATTTCCAAAATGTAGCCATCTCTCAAAATGTTTCAGACTAAATAATCCGCATGCATCATATTCCTATTAATTACCATGTTACTTTAGAAACATTGCTATTGCTGAATCAGAAAAAAGTGTACAGTATGGATGCCACAGCAATCCTCCAGGGCAAGCCTATTTTAACATCACTTTTCATTGGACTGAACTCAATTTCTGCAACAACACATCTGATAACAATCTTAGAGAAATTTGATAGGGATACAAAAATACAGCATTTACTCATGTTTTAAGTCTGTTAATTTTTCTAAACTTTCATGTTTTAGCTGCATCTTATGTGCGTGCAACAACCACCCACCCTCCCACTGCAACTCTAAATTGTTTGTTCCCTATTTGCAGTGATCTTTTTGATAATATATGGTTGGGAGTTTTCCATTAAAATTGAAAAATCTCCGATTTGCTATAAAACTCTCTTGGCTGGTTTATTCTGTTTTTTTATTTGTATTTATTTTTTTATGTAAAAGCTCTGTGCAGCAAATGCTGTAGTGGATTTGATAAAACTCCAATTCCCAAATACCCCTTTACTCTCAAGTTACAAAGACCCATTAGAGGGGAGTTCATACAGTGTGTGCAGCTCTAGCATCTGATTTGCTTGTTCCTGGGTGTCGTCATTCAAGCAGTGAACTTCATTAAGTTCTCTTTTGAGATCTCGGTAACAAAATGGATGATGAATACAAAGTTTTCCTCCATACACGTCCGGTGGCTCTGTAGGTGGCTTGACAGCAGAAAAAGCCTTCCAAATGAAGTTGAATCTCTGGCGCAAAAATCTGGACACAGGCAAATTTGCCATGTTTCCAACACTTTCCTCATTCAGCGAGGAGGAGAAAGTTGACATTGATAGTGCTGTCAGGTTCTCACACTATTTCCCAGCGCTAACAGAATCACTTCATTCCCTTATGAAGAATCCTTTCAGTGTTACAGCTGAGCAATTACCCACTGAGAATATTTGCTCACAGGAACAGTTTATTGACATGATCAATGATGATGATGTGAAGGCTAAATTCACAGCTGCTTCCAGGCCGGTTTTGGTGTTCAGTTGCAAGTGAATACCCGCTGGTGGCTGAGTCCTCCTGCTGTTTCCCACAACCTACAAATGTAAGAGTGGATTCTCCAGCCTTCTCACAATAAAGAGGAAATCCCAAAACCGACTTGATATGAAGGACAACATCAGATGCACCCTTTCTAATACGCAACCAAAAATAAAACTTCTTGTGTCAAGAAACATCATCATCCATTCAATGGATTTTCTTGCCGCTTATAGGTAAGTAATTGTTACCAAGTATTAAAATAAAATTCTAATAACAGTAACTTAAAAGTAAAGTACTTAAACTACATAAAAGTAACTTTTCTACTTAAAAGTCTATTACCAGTAATTTGATACAAATGTGTTTTTAATCTTACTCAAAAAGTAGTGACAAAAGGTACATCATTTATTTAAAAAGATAGTATAAAATAAGGTTATACATTTTCGATTTAAAATACATATGCTAAACTATAAAAACAAATGTGTTTCTAATCTATAAGGGGTCGCACTCAAAGGCTTGCTGTGTAAAAGGGATAACCGATACAAGTTTGAGAACCTTAAGTTAAACTTATACAAATACAAATACTTTTATATAGTTCCTATATTTTGGTATTTGTAAATTAAGTTATTGTTCTATATTCTAAACAAAAAAATACCCAATGTGTCACATGTGTTGTAGGCTACAGTACTGCACAGGCAAATTGCTAAGCATTAACATTTATTCAAGCGGTTCCGGCAGGTTTCATTGTCAAAATATGATGTGCCCTTTACAAACAATTAAAAGTTAAAATACATTAATATTATATACAGATTTAGTATTTAAATAAAGGCTATGTTGAAAGTACAGGCACTGCAGGAGACCCTTACATGACTGAAGTTTTGTGCAGGCCCTCGTGATTACTATGAGGCTAATTTACACGTGACCACAGTGGCACTGCTTACAGTCAGAGAAAATGTGACGTCAGAGTAAGCAATATTGCACAGCAATGCTTTCTGGGGATATTTTGTTTACATTTTCATAGGAGAGGTGCTTAAAATAATTTGAATGCTAAAATATCATATACAAGCCTAAATAAATTAATCAAGGAAACGTGAATATTAAACAAAACAAATGTAAGCTCTATTTTGTTAAACTACCATGCTTATAAACACTCACTTTAATGGTTGTGAGTGTTATTCATTTTTTTGTAATTGTCTGTGGGCAACATTCATAGCAGGATGTTTGGTTCAAATTGCCTTACTTTTTTAATTATCACCAGTCACTGAACTGAACATCTGTCCCTGCCTAGACTCTTCCCAAAGCGCCTGTGACAGGGATGGCCGAGTGGTGACATCAGGCCAGAAGCAGGAACTGATACACATCGACAGGCAGGTATTTGGGTGCAAAGCGCGCACTGCGGCACTATTTTTTATTTCAAACAAAAATAAATAAAATATTTGAATGCAAAACAACTGCTCACAGAGCGAAAATAAATGTTTAAACAAAACAAAAATCATGAAAGCCAAAACAATATGTAGGTCAGGCTGGGCAGCAGTGTATAAGAAGACATTCTACATAAAGTATTAATTACGTTTTTGATTATAAGTTTCTTTAGTTGTATGTTATTTTCATATTGTGACATAGCTTAAAGCATGTGTAACTAGCTAAGCAAGACATTTGCAGTCTCTCCTATCTTGGCGTCTGGGCAGAGAGCCAAAGTTAGCAGGTATCTAATCAAGATGTGTGGACACGGTGTGAAAATAGAACACCAGAAACAAAGAACAGATTAGGTTAAGACAGTCTGTAAAATGCTTAAATGTGACACACTATAGAATGTTATAGATTTGGGCGAGTTTCCTCCCTTTACCAGATGTGTTGAAAGTGTGTGATAGTAGGGTGGATCCATACTGATTGGAAGAAATGGGGGTGGAAATGCTAATATTCATAGTATTTAATGTAATGTTTTTGTTTGACTCGTCAGTCACTTCCTTTTGATCTGGATTTCTCGTATGTACAACTCATTGCTTTTCGCTTGCTGTTGATCAAAACATTGTTTCATTGGGAATAGACAAACTCGTCTAATCACTCCATTCGTTCAAATCCCACCAAGTGACTGGAACTCTGGGTACTAGAGCAACGGTTGATAAGATGAGTGCTGTGAGTTTCTCATACTTTAATAACTTTGGGCTACTGTTATATGTTGATGGACACACCCTAACTGCATTCTAAGTTCGTAGGGCTCCTTAACATTTAACTTTAAAGGGGATACATGTTTATACGTTGTTGGACACTCCATAACAGTGTTCTAAATTAGTAATTGTTACACAATATCTGGGAAGTTGTTGCGTGTTTGTGTTTGTCTTTTTATTTCGGGACTGCAACCCCTTTTGTTATATGCTGGCAATAACCATTGTTGGGTAGAGCCAGCCTTATTATTTGACGGTCTCAAACCAAGAAAAGTGCAATGTTAAAGTGCTGTTTGAAACGTAACTTTGTGTCTGTCATTGTTGGAGCCCCTGCCTCACCTGTATACCTGAGCACTGCAAACCACTCGTTCACAATAACCAAGACCTTAAAACGAAGTAAGACAAAAGCACTGGATACAGTTCCCTCTCACTCAGCTTCGTCTTGAATTTTATCCACACTCACAGTACTCTCAGGCTCCCTGTCCAGCTCTCTCTGTCTCCCTTTCCACTTCTATCTCTGTCTCCCTGTCCAGCTCTCTCTCTGTCTCCCTTTCCATCTCTATGTCTGTCTCCCTGTCCAGCTCTCTCTCGGGCATCCTGTCCAGCTGTCTCTCTTTCCCTCTCTCCCTGTTTCGTCTAATCAGAACTGCATCTAATCGTGACTTGACCTGGACCATTCAAAATAAATTCCCCCGCTCTGTTTTGCAATACACTCTGGGAGTTGCAGTTATTTTGTAATGCACTCTGGGAGTTGCAGTTGTTTTGTAATTTAACTCTGGGAGTTGCAGTCTATACTCTGCTGTGACATAAATCTTGCAGCTGCTTCTGGGACAACAAAGTAACAACTAGAAAGTCACATAAATGCAGCTGACAGTTTGGAAAAGAAAACAGGCAGATAGTCGGTGATAAGCGCCAAACTGCTACTCAAATGTTTTAAATTCAGAAGTGGCGGGACTCAAATATTTGAAATTGAGAAGTGGCGGTACTCCTTACCGGTGAGTACCGCCCCATTTCAAGTGCTGCTCTTATCTCTTTGTAAACTCGATGCACCCTGCAGTTATCTCTTAAGCTTACTTCAGTTTTAGCCTGGGAAACTTATTTTTTGAATTCAAACAAAAATGTATATATTGCCTTAGTTATTATTTTTGAAAGTGGTTAAAAAAGAAGGGTTGACCTAAATGGGTCAAAACTTCCAATAAAGAAATAAATGTCTTTTTGACTTTTTCCTGCAAAGTGACGAGTACAGTGACAGTTCTACCAGTCAACCCTGAAACAGTGTAGTTACTTGTCTATTTCATTCTGCAGTTTTATATATATCAAGACAAGCAGACTCATTATTTTCTGTAAAGAAATGATATTGTCGCGATTTTGTTGCATTTTTGTCACTGTCAAGTTCGCCTTTTCATTTTCCTGATCCCCTCTGCCTCTCTGCATTCCAACTCTTCTGCTGCTGTCTTTATTTGTTTTTAAAGATTTCATTTAAGGAGGTCAAAGGAATTTGCTGTCATGTCCTTACCTGTGTAGCTCCAAAACATTAAACAGGCAAGGTGACATGAAACTCTGTAGAAAGCTACATTCGTTTAGAGGGTCCTGTCTTTCTTTCCGCATTTGGGTCAGAGCAGTGACTGGTCTTTTCAACCAATCCTGTCAGGCAGTAGACACATGTAATTATGACTATTTCACATACATGTTTGGTTTGCTGGTTTTGTATTAGAGTTTCATAAGTGCACAGAGCCTTATCTGTGCTTCAAAAGAAAAGCATTATTTCAAATTAAATGAATAAGATTATAAAAGCATGGGTTGATTATTATACATCCTTTATACAATTTCACTTTGCTGTCTTATTTATCAAAAGATTTTTTTTTTCAATAGAGCAGATTGTTATCTAAATACAGGCTATTAGGCTACCCGTCAGGTCCAGCAATTACTTATTATTAGTTGCAATTACTGGTAATTTATTATTTCAGTAGAAAAAGAAGAAATAGAGTCTAATATCTATATATGCATTACATATATAGATATAGTCTATATACTACAGAACATGCACCACTGAAGCAATTGTTTATCTAAAGCCTTTCGACATTATTAGACCAGATGATATAAGACTTCTGTGATTATCCTGTCATCAGGTATCCTGCAATAATAAGGGACAATGTAGACAGCTTTTCTTCAGTGGTTTCTAGCTCTATCAAAGGGTTCGTTAGTTAATGTACGTGTGTGTGTGGGGGGAGGGGGGTCATGGAAGCGATACTGCTTTGAAACTGAGATCACATATCCAGAGTGCTTTACCTGTGTAGTGCCTTTTAGAGCCTAATATGCTCCAGATTAAGGAATGAAATTATTTCTACTTGTAGAAGAATCCTGAAATGGCTCACTTGGTAAAGGCATGACTGCATGGTTTGAAGAGTGAGTCATACAGTCAGGGCTTGCCGGTGGAATCGGCGGGCATTCACTTACCTTCAGTTCTGCCAAGCTGTTATGGAGAGTTGATGCTTTGAGGGAACATAATTGGACATTTTAAATTAGGGAGAAACAATTTTGCTAAAATAATGTGGTTAAAGGGCTCCCGAAAGTGGCGATCCAGTAAAAGCACTCGCAGAGTGCAGGATGTGCCGATAGTCTGGACGTCGCCGTTCGAGTCCAGGCTATTCCTTTGCCAACCGAGGACGGAGCTCCCAGGGGCAGCGCACTATTGGCCGAGCGCTGCCCGGGGGGAGGGAGGATTAGGTCGTCCAGGGTGTCCTGGGCTCACCGCACACCAGTGACCACTGTGGTCTGGTCATGCATCTGCGGGCTTGCCTGTAAGCTGCCCAGGGCTGTGTTGTCCTCCGACGCTGTAGCTCTGGGTGGCTGCATGATGAGTTTGCAATGTGTTAAAAGCGGGTGGCTAACGCACATGCTTCGAGGACAGCGTGTGTTCGCTCTCGCCTCCTTAGTCAGTACAGGGGTGGTAGCGGTGAGCTGAGCTAAAAAAAAATAATTGGACATTGCTAAATTTATAAAATAAATAAATAAATAAATAATGTGGTTAAAATAATTTCACAATCTAAATTTATGTTGATTAACTTTTTTTATAAACCCTGGATTTCCAATACACTTATTCTGACTAAAAACCAACAAAACGTATGTTACTAATTGTATTCCAGTTAGAGTTAGATTTAATATACTATAGCGTTGCAGGTGAAATAAAAGCAGACCACACAGTTAGGAAGATTCAACAAGTTGTTTATTGAACACGGTAAACATATACAGACCACTGTCTGCCGTGGACCACGCCAAAGAAAAATAAAATAATAAAACCTATTTCCTTGTCACTCTCACTCAGGCAACCTCTGGCTATGTCTTATGCTCTTTGTGACACTGTCTGTCTGTCACTCGGTCGCTCACTCATTTTCCAACTCTCCCCGTGCGCTCAGGCATTCACTCCTCTTTCCCTAAATCACACCCTCCATCTTCCTTCACCAATACCGGACATGCCATTTGGAACCCAATCTCCCGTCAGCATTCTGTGGGTGCAAATGCATGTCCAGGATTGGTTAGCCCAGACAGACAGGCATCCAACCCCCCACCCCGTGGCACAGCAAAACAATAGGACATGTAAAACAAATATAAAGGACAAACAAATGGGACAGTCAACAAGTCCTTTTTGCAGCGTGAGTGCCTGAGTCGTTACAATACTTTATATACTTTAATATAAAGAAGTTTTTATATTTTTTTCTGTGTTACATAGAAGATAAGTGGAACAAAACTGTATAAATCTGTTCTCCTGTTTATTAGATGCATAACTAAGTTGTTTGATTAAATGTTACAAAATCACTATCACGTGCAAGCATAAAGAATTTAGGTAAAGTGCACAGCACCAAGTATGAAGCAAAAGGACCACTTGCATTTGCAGGATGCCCAGCCCCCATTTATAAGACTAGCTTTAGCCAATGCTTTTTCCCCTTTTCTGTCTCCTCTAGTTTCTGATCTTTTTATCTAATGTATAAGACTATCCGTCTTGTATCTATTTATAGTTCTTGATGACTACCAGTGCCTGCAAATGAATTGTGAGTGCTGCTTACCAGTCAGCTAACACACATCAATAGCCATGAAGGCACCAGTGATAATATATGTCATGTACATGCATCAATAAAGGAATTCAAAAATATATAAGAAATGTGGCGTGTATCCAAGCAGTGTGCAGTGACCAAGGATACTAACAATTCAACGTAAAGCAACTGATAGAAAAGTGAATGAAATTAAATAAATTCAATAAAACAAATACATAAATACATACATGTATAAAATATAAACTGGCATATTAAAAAAAACCATACATACAAATACAAAAATACATGCAAAGTGCAACATACACACCGTTTTTTGGTTTAAATACAATGGCATATACTTATAGACTAATGTATGGGCTGCAGTGCATTACGAGAAAATATTTAATCAAGGGGTTCTGTGACATCATAAACCATGAGAGCGAAGCTCAAACCCATATGTTATTTTTTACAGTACATGGATTTTAAAAATCTGATCGAAGCATCTAAGTTTGACCTGGAGAGATATTTGGAGGAAACACATACAGATTCAAAAAGGCAGGAGCCTATGTCAATTCCTTCAGACATCCCATCTATTATTATTTATTCCTTAGCAGACACCCTTATCCAGGGCAACTTACAATTACAAGATATCACATTATTTTTTTACACATTATTATTACATACAATTACCCATTTATACAGTTGGGTTTTTACTGGAGCAATCTAGGTAAAATACCTTGCTCAAGGGTACAGCAGCAGTGTCCCCCAGCTGGGATTGAACCCACAACCCTCCAGTCAAGAGTCCAGAGCCCTAACCACTACTCCACACTAACCACTACTCCATACACAGAATACCAAATGGAGGACTGTGCACCTAAGTGGAAAGAAGTAGAGCAGACTGAAAAAAGCAAGGGCTTTATCATCTCCAGGGCCTAATGGAGTTCCGTACAGAGTGTACAAGAGTGCTTCAGGAGTTCTACAAATCCTGTGGAAATTGATGAAAGTGGCATGGGAAAAACAGGTTGTACCAAGAGCATGGCGCCGATCAGGTGGAGTCTTTATACCTAAAGAAAAAGATTCTACAAGCATCAGTCAGTTTCGCCCTATTTCCCTATTAAACGTAGAAGGCAAGATTTTCTTCAGCATTATTGCTCAGAGATTGTCAACTTACCTATTAAAGAACTGCTTCATTGACACTTCAGTACAAAAAGGTTTCCAGGTTTCCCAGGATGCTTAGAACACATCAATATGATCTGGCAACAAATTCAATCAGCTCCATCTGACACTCCTGGATTTGGCTCATGCATATGGTTCAGTGCCACATGAACTTCTTTGGGCAGCGTTTGATTTTTTCAGTGTACCGATGTGACAGAGATCGAATGATTCTTGGTGTTAGAACTCCCTCCCGACCTGTGAGGGCACTGTATAAAAGGAACAGAGTACCCTTAACTAAATGGCATGACAGTCGGTCATTTAGTAAGGGGGCGGAGCTACGGTACCCAAACGGACAGGAAACGGCGTGGCATCCGAGGATTGGAGGAGCGGATGAGCTTGTTAACCTAGGGGTCATGAGTGAGGATATAAATAGGGGTCGTAGTGTAAGTGATCTGTTCCTTGGTAAATGGTTAGTGTTTCAAACCTACAAGGAGTCTGTTGCAGTATCGTGAACTATGAGTTTTGCCTTGTATTTGTTAGTGTTTGTTATCTGTTGTCTGTTTTTTAATAGATTACCAGTAGCAAGATCCGGAGCTGGAGCGAAAGCCAGCATAAACCCGGACATCACTTTCACCCCTGCATTTCACAGAGAACTGTAATACATCACTTGCACTTATTCACTATCACTAAGAACTGTGTTTGTGTTCAAATCAGCATGAAGTTTTAACATCTACTCTCATCTAATGGAAATCATGTTGTTGCTCAAGATATCTATCAATAGAATGTACCTTTCCAGGTTTCTGCTCACTGGCCTCTCTTTTCGTAATTCATAAATGACATTAACAAGTGTTGAATTCAGAATAGTGTTATATTTAATGAACTTAAAACTTTATTACATGGGATTTCATTGCTTTATTTACAATATAATTTAATATTGAGCTTGTAGAAAGCCATGTGGATTGGCATTTAATAAGAGTCTATGTCAAAGATCACTTGTGGTCTGCAATGCTTCATTAGTGTTGTAGATTTAGATTGGACTGTAACTGCCTGGTTGAAAGGGACTGAAGATGGTTTGCATGCTGTGTGTTGGTGTATGAATTAGTCTATAATGCTGTTGTGATGCTGTTGTCTCTGGGGAAGCAAATTTTCTGGTCCTTGAACAGTCAGTATTGTGGCAGATTAATACTCACTGCAGTTGTGTCGCAGAAAATGAAATTTGTCAAGTATGTGTCACACTTGGACACAAGTTTTTCTTCTGGATTTCTGTGCTATCCACCCTCTGTTAGATATGATTTTACAAGAGTGAAGTCAAATTTGGTTTTCTTGGATGCGTTTATATTTTCTTGTTGACTGATAAAAGTTATTCGAGCACCGATGTCAGCTGGGTGTTGAAAACAGGACAAGCTGTTGAGTTTGTGAGCATTTTTTTCTCAAGTAATCTTGATTGACAGAGTGATATTGCACAGCTAAGCACGCAATACGACTTTTTGATGTCACAAGTGCAATGTGACTTTTTTTAGCATGGACCACAGTATAAATATAGCTATCCCTGTAATACAGTATGAATATATAGTATAAAGTAATTAACATGTTGTAACAAAAAACTATAGCAACCGAACATTACTATCCTTCCGTTACTGAAAGCTGCAAAGAATAATTGATAATAGTATTCTTTCAGTTAACCATTCAAAGAAACTATTTATGCCTGATGTTTTGCTTTTCATTGCTCTATATACTGTATATATATATATATATATATATATATATATATATATATATATATATATATACACACACACACACCACAGGCACTGTCAGATATGTCCCTTATAGTCTGTGCATGGATATTTATCATTTAAATCTCTTTTGTTGCGACAAATAGGTTTGAAGCCTTGCCTACCAATTTAATTCCTTTATTTGATAACTGCTGAATAGCAGGCCCTCTAATCTGACACACTGAATAGAGACTGGTCTGGTAACTGAATTCCCTGCATTGACTGGAAAACATGGGAGTCAGTTAACTCAGAAACAGCCAATTACCAGATTACGGGGCTCCACTTTGTAACAGTAATAAACCATATAAACTGTTCAGACTATTAGAAATAATACAATAAACCCATGCCTGGATATCTAAACCCAAGATAATCCTCTCAAAAGGATGTAGTAGGTCAACCTGTTCATCTGAACCCAGCTGTGAGTAAAAGGGGTTTCAATGGAATGCCAAAGTGTTTACTTAATGGAAATGTATGATATTTATTTGCAGTACACTTCCTGGATTTCAATGTTTAACACAGTCCTCTCCTACCTTGGAACCAGCTATAACGTGGCATGGTTCTGTCTCCCATTATAATGCCCCACCAGCCCCTTTTTTATTCTCATTAAGGATCTTTTTGAATGGCAAAGTTTGATCAGAACTTCAGAGTAACAAACAATTGATTCCCATCAGCTATTCACAAAAAAGTACAGAATCCTATCCTGAAAAGAGTGCAGTTATGCGACATGGGGACTCGTGACAATGACAAGTGACATTTAATAAATAACTAATGCCCCCAACACTGAACACAGCAGAAATAAATTTCAACTAAAAGCCACAAGGGGGCCAGCGCATTAAGTATTTAATAGAAAAGACAATAAACATATTTAATACTTTAAAAAGCCGCTATTATTCCTAAAACTGTAAATACAAATGTTACTATTGATACCCAAAACCGTAAAATATAATTCTTTATTCTTATTACATTTGTCCTAGCATTTAACAATTATAAATTTTACCTGCTAACTAAATACTTATCCCTGCTTAACTGCATGCACCACAAAATGATATACAGTCAGACAATGTATTAGACCTGAACCAGAGCCTCTGTAGCATCAGTAGTCTTTGAAATCTCCACAACCAAGTCCAGTCAATTCAGTCAGGGAAGTTACCACAGTTCCAACCTTGCCTCCCATGCTGCAAGTTGTAATCTTATTTTATTTGTACACTGGCTGTTCCGGTGACTCTGGAAATAGAGCCAACAATCCTCTTCGGTCCACCTCCACCCTTAGAGGGGGGGATGCAAAGGGCAAGGATCCTATGCAAAAGAAAGTAAAAAAAGATGGTATCAGAATTGCACACGAAACCAGTCAACAATTGTAACCCATCTTGTGATATCTTTGCTGTCTCCCCAGGTATATTCTATTTGTATTTGCTTACGATTGTAAGTCGCCCTGGATAAGGGCGTCTGCTAAGAAATAAATAATAATAATAATAATAATAATAATAATTCTAGGTTTTAAATTACTTCCACAGCACTCAGGATATATTCAGTACGTTTTATAAACAATGTTTTGAATTGATAGCGGCAGTGATACATTTGATTCCGTGAAACAACAATCCTAATCCTTCTTTTACTACAATTTGCCAAAAGTTTAGTATTCGTTGTCCAACAGTGACAAAAATGGTACTTCCCTTGTTTTTCAAGCGATTCTTTATCCACTTCTGAATGGTTCCAGTGATTATTTTCTGTTCAGTGTTATTATTTGTTTATTTTAGCAGACGCCTTTACCCAAGGCGACTTACAGAGACTAGCGTGTGTGAACTATGCATCAGCTGCAGAGTCACTTACAATTACATCTCACCCGAAAGACGGAGCACAAGGAGGTTAAGTGACTTGCTCAGGGTCACACAATGAGTCAGTGACTGAGATGGGATTTGAACCGGGGACCTCCTGGTTACAAGCCCTGTTCTTTAACCACTGGACCACACTGCCTCCTACCGTCCCTGTTGCTTATTCCTGCAATCCCCTTGCTGGAGTCCAAAAAGCATGTCCGACTTCCTGCGTACCCTCATTCGAATTCTCATTCTCATTCGCATTCTCGTTCTCATTCTCGTTCGCATTCGCATTCGCATTTGCATTCTCATTCGCATTCTCATTCTCATTCGCATTCTCATTCTCATTCTCATTCTCATTCTCTCTCATTCGCATTCGCATTCCCATTCCCATTCCCATTCGCATTCGCATTCCCATTCTCATTCCCATTTCTGCCCAACTCAACTCTTCTCTGTATTTTTGGTTCCGGCTTTATAGCAGTCCGTCAATTGATGCAGAATGACACCTGTGGCAATTAAAGTCTGGATCCTAGGAAAGGTACGTTACTGATTGTGCTCAATTATTAATTAGTGAAACAAACAAAATGATAAGCAATACACACACATATTCAAAAGTGTACATTAATCAAAATAAATCACACAACAAAAATTCAAACAATAATAATGCTAATAACAATTTAAGCAAAGCAACACACACCTATACCACCCCACACTCTAAATTAGTGACTTGTGACAGTTATTCCATAAAGTGACATGGCATTCTGTGAAACGCTTTCCTTAATACATTTTCATCAAAACTGCAACACACACCTTTTCCGTATGGCACAAATAGACAAATAACTGTGTCATGCAAGCATTTTCCAAATGGGGGGTTCTGCCTTAATTGAAAAAGCATGCTTAAATTTGAGAAAACAGGAAACTAAAATAGGGATAAAAAATGTTATTGGAGGCGGTGGGATAAACGAGATGATATAAGGGGGTGCCAGGTAAAAAATAAATTGTATGTGTTGTTCTCTGCATGGCTGTATGAGGAATTACTTTCCTTCCAGACATTGCAATATGATATTTTTTAATTAATTCATCATTTTTAATCACTGAACTGACTGTCAGAGAAAATGTAGAGTCAGTTACAGTATCAATTAAAACAGGATATATGTGGTTATATTAAATATATAGGAAACCATAAAACCTTGACCAGCTGTGGACCACACTGCAGCAGAAGGGGTCCTTCAGTGTTTCTTGGCATTAATGCAGACCTGATTGGAATCAATCAAAGTGCTTCTACAAAATACAAAGCTATGTCATTATGCTAGTGTAGTAAAGTATATCATCATAGTGATGATATAAGATGCCACATCTATCTACTTTAACTGTTGGACTTTAATTATGGCGCTGCTATCCTTATAGCAGAATTAAAATAGAACCAAATAAGAAAACAAACAAAAAATGACTGAAATGCTTAAAAACTGCTAGAAGCAATGTCTGCCAATAAGCATTTGAGTTGAAATAAAGTTAAAAAATGAATGCCTTCTAAAGGTCAATATATCAACAATGATGTTTCAGTTTATACTTCTAATGTCAGAAGTTGTTTACTGCAGTGTCATGGGTTATATCTGTTCAGACATTACATTTGAGAGAAAAGCCTGCTGGACTCACGATATTCTCATTGTCGATGTAAATACTTAAGGTCAAAGGGAATTGGTGATTTTGACATGTTAATTAGCTGAAAGTAAGCACAGATGTCACTGCATACACCAAATCTACAATGTTATTTGATTTTCTTACCAAAAAGCCATGCTAGAATACCTGTGAAATACATGTATGACTTGTTAAAACATACATTTGTCAATAATGACATGTTTTGTTTAATGCATATTTATATTTTTTTCAGAATACCTACCATAACCTGTACATTTGTAAGGCTGTATAATTAATTTAAATCAAGGCTTGCCGTAGTTCTGGGGGCGAGGCTCAGCTGGCTACATGATTCTATTGGTTCCTTAACCTATATAGTCCAGGCTCACCTTCCACCACATGCTCTGCAAGTCTTTCTCCTCCACCTCCTTACCACCTCCTTTGCAACTGTATCTCCCTTCTGGGGGTTGGTGGTTCTCCATCACCTGGCCGACGTCGGAGGTTGCACCTCAAACGAGGATTGCTCCTATCAGTCCAGAAGGTGAGATCGTGGGCCAAACAGTCACTCATCCCACACTACATTCTACATCTTACAATGCTGAGCTTTGATCTTTGAATACTAATGTACAACAATGATTCTGACTGCTGCAACAGTAATATGAGCATTCTAGTTGATTTATGCCTACTATTGTACCTCATCCCTTGTCCTGCACCCTAACATATTGAACTGTTATGTCAAGCCTTACTAGTTAAAACTATAACCTACAACACCAGGCCCCCAGTTTATCTTGCATTTTTTTGCCCAAAAAATCAGTTTACGTCACAATTAACTGTTTAACTAATAATGATTCACATACATTTCTATTTTTACAGCAACACAGGGGCTTCCTCTGCTGCCTTTGTGAAAAAAAGATGCCAGACTATTACTCAGCCAGGAAAAATAACCTACAAAATCTGTATGATAATTTTCCTACTTGATCTGCAGCATTAGTTATATGTTGTCTGAGTCCAAAACAGACATATTGCAAGACAAAAAATAAGTGTTCTTATTTTAAATATGCCACATGCCACGTTGTATGGTTTGCAATTAAGGTAGGTACTATTTTACGGAGAAGTTTGATAATGTTGTAACACAAGTTTATTGAAATCAAGAAGCCTTTCCCTTGATCTGTTGTAAATAAATGGACACTGGCAGACCAATTTTAAGAAAGCATTTTAATAAACACATCTCTGTTTCTATCTGACCACGGAGTATCTGTCTGGCAGTAAACAAGCCGAGAGCTAATTAGCTCGACCCACTCCTCTAATAATGATAGGCTAAGACAGCCAGCGAGAAAAGGTTCTTGCAAGGGAATAGTACTGGTAAGCAGTAATTACTTGTAATAAGGCTTTTGTTTTGTAGAATTCTGAAGATCTTCTTGAAGTCATGTGCAATTCCCCTTCTTCAGATTGATTTTCATGAAGCGTAATTATAGTCTGTTACTTGGGAGTTCAATTGAAGACTCAATTTTCTATGAGTATGGAGCACTTGTCAGGAGAGCCAGGTGTGTGGTAATGGCTGGAGCTCCTCTCGTTCACTTTAACGTTTAGATTCAGCTGGCTAGCTGCTGTCTGCGAGTCTTTCATTCTCGCATGTAGGATGGGTTGCCTTGACAGCGATGTTATATACATTATATTAGGTTCTATGGGATACATAAAATATGGAAATGATTTGGCCCTGTGGGTTTTTTAAAAAAAATTTATTATTATTGTCCTGGAAATAAATCATCCAGTACATACCTTTTGTACAGTTTCAAAAGATTTAAAAAACAAAAAGGCAAACAGTAATGTACATTTATAATGATCTAAATCAGAGCTGTCCAGCCTTTTTAATTTAAAAGAGTCATAGCGGTTACCAGGGAGGTTTATATATATATATATATATATATATATATATATATATATATATATATATACCTTATTTACTCAAATTTAAGTCACCCCTGAATTCAAGTCACCACCCAAATCTGCCCCCACCCCCAAAAAAACCTGAATGCAAGTCACTTTTAACTTAATGAAAAAAAACAATAACACATTAATTGACCATATAATTACGGCATATTCCTTGCAGTTTAGCCCGAAAAGGTTACTGGTACATTTAAGTTTTATTGTCTTTATAGAATTGAAAAAATAAAATAATTAATAATTAATAAAAAAAAAATTATGAATTACTAGAACAAAAGTCATTGGTTCATGACATAACCATAAAAAGGAAACTGAAATTCTCGCTTGTTATTTTGTCTTCGTTACTTCCCACATTCCGTTTTGAATTTTTTCTTCTTCGTCACTTCTGTCATCATCATTTTCATCCTCTTCATCAGTGGTAGCATTTTCTTCTGGTACGGCATCGCTCCAAAGAATATCATCTTCGCTTCCATCGAGACTGTTTGAAATGCAGCACTTCTTAAATGCTCTGATGATGACATCTGAAGGGATTGCCTTCCAAGCCTCCATTATCCATTTAGCCAAAACGGACAGTGGTGCACATTTGACTCTGCCAGCAGGGCTTAGCTGGTGATCGTTTGTTGAAATCCATTCTGTGTAATGGTTTCTTAATTTAACCGTAAATGCCTTGTTAACTGACACATAGAGCGGCTGCAGTTGAGAGGTCCATCGGGAATGACTACTACCCTAATTTGAATTTTTTATAACTGTCAAAAAAGTGCGACTTGGATTTGAAAACATATGGTATTATATTATATATATATATATATATATATATATATATATATATATATATATATATATATATATATATATATATACACTACCATTCAAAAGTTTGGGGTCACTTAGAAATTTCCTTGTTTTCGAAAGAAAAGCAAATTTTTGTCCATTAAAATAACATCAAATTGATCAGAAATACAGTGTAGACATTGTTAATGTTGTAAATGACTATTGTAGCTGGAAACGGCTGATTTGTAATGGAATATCTACATAGGCGTACAGAGGCCCATTATCAGCAACCATCAGTCCTGTGTTCCAATGGCAGGTTGTGTTTGCTAATCCAAGTTTATCATTTTAAAAGGCTAATTGATCATTAGAAAACCCTTTTGCAATTATGTTAGCACAGCTGAAAACTGTTGTGCTGATTAAAGAAGCAATAAAACTGGCCTTCTTTAGACTAGTTGAGTATCTGGAGCATCAGCAATTGTGGGTTCGATTACAGGCTCAAAATGGCCAGAAACAAAGAACTTTCTTCTGAAACTCGTCAGTCTATTCTTGTTCTGAGAAATGAACGCTATTCCATGCGAGAAATTGCCAAGAAACTGAAGATCTCGTACAACGCTGTGTACTACTCCCTTCACAGAACAGCGCAAACTGGCTCTAACCAGAATAGAAAGAGGAGTGGGAGGCCCCGGTGCACAACTGAGCAAGAGGACAAATACATTAGAGTGTCTAGTTTGAGAAACAGATGCCTCACAGGTCCTCAACTGGCAGCTTCATTAAATAGTACCCGCAAAACACCAGTCTCAACATCAACAGTGAAGAGGCGACTCCGGGATGCTGGCCTTCTAGGCAGAGTTGCAAAGAAAAAGCCACATCTCAGACTGGCCAATAAAAAGAAAAGATTAAGATGGGCAAAAGAACACAGACACTGGACAGAGGAAGATTGGAAAAAAGTGTTATGGACAGACGAATCTAAGTTTGAGGTGTTCGGATCACAAAGAAGAACATTAAGTGAGGCGCAGACCAAATGAAAAGATGCTGGAGGAGTGCTTGGCGCCATCTGTCAAGCATGGTGGAGGCAATGTGATGGTCTGGGGTGCTTTGGTGGTGGTAAAGTGGGAGATTTGTACAGGGTAAAATGGATCTTGAAGAAGGAAGGCTATCACTCCATTTTGCAACGCCATGCCATACCCTGTGGACGGCGCTTGATTGGAGCCAATTTCCTCCAACAACAGGACAATGACTCAAAGCACAGCTCCAAACTATGCAAGAACTATTTAGGAAGAAGCAGTCAGCTGGTATTCTGTCTATAATGGAGTGGCCAGCACAGTCACGGATCTCAACCCTATTGAGCTGTTGTGGGAGCAGCTTGACCGTATGGTACGTAAGAAGTGCCCATCAAGCCAATCCAACTTGTGGGAGGTGCTTCAGGAAGCATGGGGTGAAATCTTTTCAGATTGCCTCAACAAATTGACAACTAGAATGCCAAAGGTCTGCAAGGCTGTAATTGCTGCAAATGGAGGATTCTTTGACTAAAGCAGAGTTTGAAGGACACAATTATTATTTCAATTAAAAATCATTATTTCTAACCTTGTCAATGACTATATTTCCTATTCATTTTGCTATATTTCCTATTCAAACTCATTTCATGTATGTTTTCATGGAAAACAAGGAAATTTCTAAGTGACCCCAAACTTTTGAACGGTAGTGTATATATATATATATATATATATATATATATATATATATATATATATATATATATATATATATATACCGTATATATATATATATATATACCCAGCCTCGTTATATTGCCCCTCGCTATACTGCGGATTTGGATATATTACAGTCCTGGTGTTGGCTCCCCATTTTTACTGTCTAACTGCGTATGCCATAGATGCAATATACAGTGCCTATAGAAAGTCTACACCCCCTTTCAAAATTTTCACCTTTTGTTGCCTTATAGCCTGGAATTAAAATGCATTAAAATATTTTTTTTTCATTTATCTACACATCCTACCCCACAACTTCGAAGTGAAAAAAATATTCTAGAAATTTGTAGAAAATTTATTAAAAATAAAAAATGAAATAGCTTGGTTGGATAAGTGTCCACCCCTCTTGTAATAGCAATCCTAAATTAGCTCAGGTATAACCAATCGCCTTCAAAATCACCCACCAAGTTAAGTGGCGTCCACCTGTTTTAAATTGTAGTGATTCACATGTTTTCAGTATAAATCCAGCAGTTCCTGTAGGTTCCCTCTGCTGGGGAGTGCATTTCAAAGCAAAGACTCAACCATGAGCACCAAGGCGCTTTCAAAAGAACTCCGGGACAAAGTTGTTAAAAGGCACAGATCTGGGGATGGGTATAAAAAAATATCAAAGGCCTTGAATATTCCTTGGAGCACAGTCAAGACGATTATTACGAAGTGGAAGGTGTATGGCACCACCAAGGCCCTCGCTCCAAACTGGATGACCGAGCAAGAAGGAGACTGATCAGAGAGGCTACCAAGAGGCCAAGAGCTACAGGCTTTTATGGCCAAGACTGGTCAAAGTGTGCATGTGACAACAATATCCCAAGCACTTCACAAATCTGGTCTGTATGGTAGGGTGGCAAGAAGGAAGCCATTACTCAAGAAAGCCCACCTTGAATCCCGTTTGAAATATGCAAAAAAACACTCAGGAGATTCTGTAGCCGTGTGACAAAAGGTTTTGTGATCTGACGAAACTAAAATGGAACCTTTTGGCCTAAATGCAAAGCATTATGTTTGGCGCAAACCCAACACAGCGCATCACCCAAAGAACACCATCCCTACTGTGAAGCATGGTGGTGGCAGAATCATGTTATGGGGATGTTTCACATCGGCAGAGACTGGGGCACTTGTCAGGATAGAAAGGAAAATGAATGGAGGAAAGTACAGAGTAGTCCTTGAGGAAAACCTGCTGCCCTCTGAAAGAAAGCTGAAACTGGGACGGAAGTTCACCTTTCAGCATGACAACAACCCAAAGCACACAGCCAAAGCTACACTGGTGTGGCTAAGGAACAAAAAGGTAAATGTCCTTGAGTGGCCCAGTCAGAGCCCCGACCTAAATCCAATCGAAAATTTTTGGCATAACTTGAAGATTGCTGTCCATCAACATTCACCAAGGAACTTGACAGAGCTTGAACAGTTTTGTAAAGAAGAATGGTAAAATATTGCCAAATCTAGGTGTGCAAAGTTGGTAGAGACCTATCCCAACAGACTCACAGCTGTAATTGCTGTCAAAGGTGTTTCCATCAAGTATTAACTCAGGGGGGTGGAGACTTATCCAATTATGATCTTTCAGTTTTGTATTTTTAATATATCATTTTTTTCTCAATAAAAACTTTTTTCCTTTTAGCAGTGTGGAGTATGGTGTGTAGACATGTGAACAAAGTTCAAGGGGGTGTAGACTTTCTATAGGCACTGTACATAGGCACTTAGAATTACCGTTCGTTTTATTTCGTACTGCACATCACAAACAACAATATACAAAACAATTAAAAACAAAGCATTAACATCGTACTGTTATCATATACACACGTATTGCACAATAACACAAAGCAAATTAAATATCTACTTGCTGAAGCGGTTTTTATTTTAGCCAGTGAGGTGACACGTGTGACAGCAATGCACTATCAAATTCATTTGAACTCTGTCGGAGCCAGGCCATTTTATTATAATGCCCCTCATCTTTAGAACTTGCTCCCGATTCATATCAGGAATGCTAGCACAGTTGAATCTTTTAAATCTAGTTTGAAAATGTATTTGTTTGGGTCTGTTTATTTGTAGCTGATTATATATTAGACACAGGCTTTTTAGCATAAAAAAACTAGTTGTCCTATTTCTGTGTTACTATTGTTGCCACTTCTTTATAGTTTTAGATTTATTTATACAGAATTATACAGAAAAAGTCCAGCATTTGCTGTTAAATTGTTTGAACCCACTGCTAAATCACAATGGAGTCAGTTTATAACTCACCTTAGTGCATTTCAAACTACTCCAGGATATTAAAATGGTGCAGCAGGGAATTAATTATGGTAAGCTAAGAGGGTCAAGACAGAGGAGTGTGATTAACACTCATTAAAAAAATGAATCAATTAATTGACAGCCCTACATATATTGCAAATTGGTGAGGAGTATAAGTGGGATGAAGGAGCTTTATTAAAACTTTGCTTGCATCATTCATTGTTGTTTGATCTCAAATTAGATACACAGTGGCTCCGACAGTGTTTATTTGTTCATTTATTTTAAATATCAATAAAAAATAAATACATAGAAAATTATTTATTCTTTGAAAGTAGGTAGGCCCGATAGAATATCCGGAAACCAAATAATGCAGTGCAGCACAATTGACAGTTAAAGAGTTAATAATTCAAAATTTGATATCAAAGAGAGATCTCTACTGGATATTCAATGTTTTTTTGTTTTGCTTTTTTTGACAACCATTACTGAATTTGTTTAACGCTCATATTGTAAATGCACAGAATTGATATTAACATGAGAAGTGCACTGGATGTGATGTTTTTCAGTACATGCTCCCTTATGTGGGTTTGCATCTGTGTTCTGAACCCAAAGTAAGCTCAGTGAGTGCACATGTATGCCTTCTGGCAAGCCCTGGTCTGCAGTTGCTGTTTTCCCACACTCTCTACACAGAGCAGATGCCTGTGTCATGCCAGCATGTTCCTATGAGTGACAGACACACCCATGCAGCCAGTCCTTTTGGACAAGCTGCTGGCATGAATAACTGATTTCATATTATTATTATTAATAATAATAATAATAATAATAATAATAATAATAATAATAATAATAATAATAATAATAATGTTATAAATAACATTTAATTATTATGGATTGGATAAATTGCTTATTTAAATGGCCAGAAGCCCCAGTACATTTCCTTGTAAATTTTAGTTAAACTTAACTGAATTTAAGAACATAAGAAAATGTACAAACAAATGGAGGCAGAATATAGAAATACAGACAAATACCCCTCAGTGTGTATCATTGCATGATTATCAATGTCATAATAACAGTGTGTATAAGCTAACTAACTGCAGTACAACATCAGGTTTTATAACTAACATTGAATTTAGGGATCATTTTTAAATGTATATTTTACCCCAGTATTCTCCACAATTTGAAATTCCCTCATCTTAGTAACCAATCAACTCTGGAGGACTGAAGGTCAACGGAGTCTCATTTCCGCTGCCTGGTCAATTGCCTCTTTTCTTTCTTTTCATGCATGGCTGATCTCCGCCTGGAGTCATCTGGTGCCTGACCAGCAGGGGTCACTGTTACATAGTGCAGTGATTATGCACTGCGATATATGTGGTCCCTGCCTTGATCGGCAACTTGTTGGGCCTGAGATTTTAATCAATTAGCTCATACTCTATGCCCTGGTGCACCTCTAATATAAACCTGTTCATATAATGAATTGCTCTTTAATTTCTCATGACTATTATCAAGCTAAAAACTGTGACCAAGCATTTGTATCAGTGGTACATTAAGGTTTTAAAATCCTAACACAATAATTTCTGAGCTGAAATAAGGATTCGTAAAAAATGTTGCCCTTTTAGAGGGCCTCATATTCTGCCCTTATTAATGGGTGGGTTGTGACAAATGAAAGTGCAACAGTTTGCAGCCAGAATTTAATCATACTTGATTTTCAGCCTTGCTTCCATAATATATGTCTCAAACATGATGTATGCAAGCAGAACACAGATTTACTTAGCATTTTTTAAAGCAGCAATGACCAGCACTTGTTTTAGCTGGTAGTTTTCAACTGTTCATGCTGGTTCAATAGACCTGTATGAAGAGCTAGTTGTTCATGGTTAATTTAGAAGCCTCTTTGCTGTAAAATCAAAGCTATTATAAGTCAAACTGATCTAAACATGTACTATGATTGTATCTACCAGCTGGGAATAAGAAACCAGTAACAGTATATGTTCCAGTTCCCATGTCATCCTGGTCTCCAGCTCACCAGCAGATGTTAATCTCAGCAAGTCTTTATTCCCAAATGCTACTGAAAACATGTCAGTACCCTTAGAAAAGTTTACACAGCAAAGTGCAATCAGAGTGAACATGAGGTAAAGCATAGGAAAGCATTGTAAAGCCCAGAGAGCTATGGAAAGTGTATTAGATAACATGGCAAACTATGGTAAGCATAGTATAAACATGGTAAAATTATGAGAAAACTGTAAAATTACTGTTGAAAACTTGTAAGTAGATGTTGCAAGTTACAGTATTAATTACCTGTATACAAGACCAATGTTCTGCAGTAAAGTGAACATATTGAGAGGAACCTCGCGCCGTTATCAGCGAGATCTGCCAGAGACTGTCTATACAGCAAGGATAGTTAATGTGTTTTCATATTGGCGCAGGAAAAGTAAAAAGTAAATCAGCCAAAAGCACCATTTCACTTTTAACACACTTAGGAGAAATGTAGAAAAAAAAGTCAACACCTGTCATACAGTAAGAGAAATAAGTCGCCAAAGTAAGGGAAATATGTCCTTCTCCTCCTCCGCCTTTTTCTCCCAATGTTTTTTTGCAGATTTTTGCAGACCCCGGGCACTTTTATCCACGCGTATGTATATTACAGGACATCCGAGTTTAATGACAATTGTTTTGTCAACATGGAAATATAATAAGGAATGCACTTATTGTGACTTCTAATTAAATTACATTATTTACTTCTGTTTTAAAATGGCACTTTTGCCTGGACAAAAATATATATTTTATATAATATAGTCAAACCTGCTCATGCGATCACCTTTATTTAGCGACCTGGTCTAAGTGACCACTACAAATTCCTCCCAATTATATTGCTTTTATTTAACTGTATTAAGCGACCACCTGTCTAACGCAACATGCGACCACAATTCTCTTACCAAGCAACGGACTCAAACCTATTGTTATAAGAAAAATATGGTTTTAAATGGTACGTCCTAAATTCAAAGGAATACGGCAAAAGAAGAGAGAAAACGTGGAGAAACAAAAGGTCCTCCCTAGATGACATAATTAAAGTTATTAAACTCGTAAAGACAGTAAGTGCCAGAAAAAACTGCTGAAAAATTCGGCACTAGAAAGACGCAGATACAGCATTTTATAACGGAAAGAACTAGGGCTTGAAGTTTTAGGTTTTTATTTTTGTTCACGTGACCGTGTTTTGAACTGATTCAATATCTTAATTAAACTGTTAATTACTAAACAAAGTCACTTCTTTTTTTTTTACCTTGATGTCCTGATTGAGTTGCTGATTCTGTTTCACCACCTTCATTATTCAAACACAAAAGCAAGCAATGACATTAATCACTTCCCCCAGATACAACTTAACTTGCATTTCGTTGTCGCATTTGCCTGAGAACTAGGTAATACATAATCATTATTTACAAAATCTTGTTCGTCTCATTACTTGTTAAAAACTGTAACTTTGCTGCTATATTACTTGCACATTTGTCAAACAGAAGGGCAAACTGGTGTGAAAGCTAGGGCATCTGCATTGCAAGCTGCATTGGAAGCATGTATTGGGTTCAATTCCCACACAGGGTTTATATTGCAAACTTTTTAAAAAAATGTATATCTTTTTGATATATCCATTCTAAATAGCTGGGGACTTTTAATAACTTGCCGTTTTTGTTTCAGATACAGGATACACTCTAAACAATATGTATTAAACTGGAACAGAAGAGAAAATCATAGTGATAAATAATGATATTCTGCAACAAATCAAATTAAATGTATATTTTTATGTAAGTTTTTATTTCCAATTAATTATTGATTAATTTAAAAAATGAATACATATTGGCAAACCTTTAAATCCTAAGATGTTGATGAAACATGTACTTGTAGGCCATTTATGCAAAGAAAGAAAAAAAACCGTTTTTCTAAAACTAATCATCTCATATCGCTTATTCCATGATAAATGTTGCATAGAGGACATCATTTTGTTGTTTTTCTCATTGACTGAAAAAAAAAAACTTCTGGTCTTAATAATCTATGCTGAGAATCTATGTAGAGTCTCACCATATGAGCGTATTCTCACTGCCTACTCAGATCTTGCAGTGATTTGCATTCTTTTTGTGTTCAAATAAAGGCTGTCTGAACCATCTATTCTGAGAACATAGTTTACCAGCTGCTATCTACTGCTAGTCCTCATTAGAGGCCTGCTGTTCTTCTGAGAACCACACCACATGTTACACCCTATGTCCTTTACACACTATCATGTTGCTGCTCCCTAAATTACCAGCTACAAAAGGCTGCTCTGCTTTTCTGTACAGACAAGCCTTGTATCCTTGTGTTTTCAGAGCCTCTGTGCCATGATCTCTATAATTAAGGATGCAAGGGTAGAGGATGTTGTCATACAGGGCAACAGGTTGCCAGAGGAAATACCCTCCATAGCTAACATCTTAAAGTGTCCTTTATTATTCAATATTATTATGATTGGTGCATGCATTTGTGTGTGTGACTCAATAAGAACCAGGTAATTTTATGCAAATAAAATTGCATCTAAGTATCAGCCAGCTTATTTGCTTTATGATGATAACAAAACCATTCAAATAATTTGTGGGTGCAATATTTTAGTATTAAATGTATACATTATACTGTATGCTTTTTCAGAATATTTAACTTAATAAAATACACGTCATTACTGTAGATGTTACTCCAATCTGACTTTTATAAGAACTGCATTTACTTTATAAACTAAAGCAGTTTGTGCCCTAACCCTGTCTTTCTTTTTTTTAAATAAAATCTTATGACAGATTCATTATTATTGATGTCTGTAAAAGATCACAAAGTTTTTTCCCAGTATGATTACCCACTGGGTAGGCATATCATAACATAATTTAATGGGTTCCATTCAGCTGATTTAAATAGTAGTCATTGTTTAAGTAATTAATAAATGTCTCAACGAGGTTATGTAAATCAAGGGTGCATGGTCGTCTCTTAAGTTTATTTCTGACTGTACAAATATGGAAATGACAACTGTATTTAGATCCACCACTAGAGCGATTGAATAGACATCAGTGTATCTACAGAGGCTGTTAGTCTGTCCGCCTGTGTTTTTGTTTGTGTCCTTTTTTTGCATCTCTATAGAGAACTGCTTATACAACTGTGATGAAACTTTCTAAACTTCTTTAACACAAATAATTGAGTTAATCTTGATCTCATGGTATAGGGAGGATGTGACACTTACATTTTAACAAATGAGAACTTCTTATTCTACTCTTATTCTATTATGATATAAACTTGGTCTGGACATACTTTAGCACTTACTGCATACAATGAAAATAGGTCACACTGGTCACAAAAATGTTGGAGTTAAAAAGAAATGGATTGTATAGAGCTAGAATAGGTCTGCCACAAGAAAGACCTTGATGTTTTAATAGACTAATCACTGTCAATAACCAGACAATGTAGTGAAGTAATGAAAAAGGCAGACAGAATGCTTGGCTATGTAATGAAAAGTACATACATCAAAGCAGGTTATGATGAGGTTGTATAATGCACTGGTGAGATGGCGCTTAGAAGACTAGCAATATCAATGCTGAATATTTAGGCTCCTTCAAGGCCTGATTTGACAAAGGTTAGAAATCAACCAGCTACTAGGCACCGAATGAGATTTGATGGGCAGAATGGCCTCCTGTTGTTAGTGCATTTCCTCTTATGTTCTAAAACCTTTTATAACCTACCATATGTCCCTGCTCTGTGGCACTATTCAATCAAACTTCCAGAGGCAGGCTATGCCTCAAACACAGCAATGCATTAGAAAACACATATAAACATTTGTGATGAAACTTGAATCCATTACAGATGACATGCTTTTAAATAAAAACTGCTCTTCTTTTTATTCCTGCTGACATTTTTTGCTGTTTTTAAATCGGATAGACAGTGTTTACATTTGTACTGCTCTTGTGCAATGTATAAATCTTTTCACTGCTCCTTTGCTTCAGGGCCATGTATTGCACTATTGATTTTTTCAGATCCTCCAAACAAATTTTAATCACAGTTTAGGGATTTTATAAAAGAGCAGTGAAAATACAAACCACGTTTTTCACATATTATACATTTTAAAAAAAAGAATCTGAAAATAGTCTAAGAGAAATACAAAATGTGGCCAACAATAAGCTTCTGAAAAGTAAAATACATCTGAAATATCTGTTGTTACCAAATTAGAAATGGAAAATCATTTTCAGTGGTGTAACTTGGCATTAGGTACACCTACATCAAGATATATCCTACCTTTCATCTTAATTAATATGTGACATGTGCGTTTCTTACATTGTCTTGATTTTTAGACACAAGTCTTTTTTTGCATATGCCCAAGCTTGCTCTCTCTTCGTTCCAAGAAGATCTGAGCTTTAGGCAGATTGCTGCACGTCATTCTTCAGTGCACAGTAACATCTGTGCTCCAGTAGGTTCTTTCTAGACACATAGCTAATATTCAGTGTTTGGCATACAATTATTTAACAAAAAACATTGATGTGTTGCAGCCAACATCGGAAAACAATTGAGGTTTATGTAATGGGAAGTCAACTGTGAACATTAACCCACAATGGTCCTGCTTTGCAATGTTTGAGCATAAAAACCAACCACATTAAGATGATAAAAAAAAGAGTTGAAAGAAAAACAAAATAACATTGTAATATACTAAATATTTGAATTAATAATAATCCTAATTTAAGTGATAAATATTTGAAAGTTGCAGGATGAAAGGCCAGATACAAGACCTTGGCCACCTGGGCAGTGATATCACAGAGATCCACCCACGCTGTCACATTACAGATAATTATACATAATAAAAGAGCACTTCTTTAGCGCTCTCCAAAAGAACCTCCATGCTAAAAATATTTCAGCAGATGGCTGAACATGTTAGAATACATCGCTGATAAAGAAAAAAATTATGAAACAACCCAAGACCATTCTAATGGTTTGATTATTATTATGTTTGGACTTTGAATCCCTGTAATTGCATTGTGCGTAATTTGATCTTGTTTTAGGACCAAAGACACATTTATCTGTACAAAGCCCAGTAATTAAATATAAGGGCCAGTCATAATTACAATATAATTAGGATCCCGATTGCATCACAGTCCTCTTTGAACCTTTTTAAACATGCTTTTCATTTTTAATCAAGTAGCTTTTTGCCTCATAAAAAATATACTTGCACATTATCATAGAACTGAACATACTCCAATAAAACATTTGTAAAACACATATGCAATGCTTTATTAGCATTGGAAACCGTAGATATTACTATGCATCTTGTGCAATCTAAATTCATATTCATGTTCAAATGAAATTTAAAATACTGAATACATTGAATTTTGTTTTGTGACACTAAACAGCTGCTTTATAGACACATAACATTGTATTTTTAAAATAGTCCCTAAATATGTCTCAGCTTTTGAATCTGACTATCTAAAATGTACAGATTGATTTATTTTAGTGAAGCCAGAACTAAAACCTTCACATTTATTTGGATATTTATTTATTTGTATGTTTACCCAGTAGAAAGCTCTCTCCTGCCTGCTGATTATTATTATTATTATTATTATTATTATTATTATTATTATTATTATTATGTGGGAGTGCTGGAATAAGCTATTCTGCAGGGATGAGAAACTAAGGGTTCAATTCTCAAAGCTATTTACCCCAAATTGTCATTTGCACATTTCTTTCTGAATGAAAAAAAGTACATTTCTAAATTGAATAATAAACAATTTTAGACTAATCACAAGCCCCCTAAATTAAATGTCTGAGCTGTTTATTTCTGGAATAGTAAAAGTTTTAAGTGCATTTCTGCTACCTGAAAAAATTGTGCCTAATGACAATCCAGCCCTAAGAATGGAAGCACAGACCTAAATGTGTGAGAACAGAAATGAAGGAAATGGTTACACCACAAAAACAGTGAATGTGTATGTGGTGTGACCGAATCACAGTTGTGTTTATTTCTTTCACTTAAACATATTTACACCTTATTGGTTGTAGTTAGTTCACGCTTACTATATTTTTATATTAAGTTTGTATTTACACTGACACCCTCTCCACTCAACTTCCATTAAGTGCTAATGAATTAATTGAATGATTAGTAGGCTCATGCAGCTGGGTATAAATAGATATGGCCATGATTTAGAGCAGGGATCTCCAACCCTGGTCCTGGAGAGCCCTAATCCTGCAGGTTTTCTAGGTGTCTTAACATCGATGGCTAAAGATCTGGAACACATGTTAATCTTAACTAATTAAGCCAATAATTGGTGCAATTAAATAACTGAGAGCTTGGTCAAAATGAAAGCGTGAAGACCCAGTAGCTCTCCAGGACCAGGGTTGGAGACCCCTGATTTAGTGGATAAATGTTTGCAGTGCAGTGCAGGAGAGGGAGAGTACAGTTTTATGTAAATGTAAATGTATTGGTAAGTGTTCTTTTTAATGAAGAATGTAATTTACTGTAAGTTTCAGATCTTGGCTAAATCTAAAGTTTAAGTAACAATTTAGGAGACATTTGTAATGTGGTTGCTGACTTCCTGGCACTTTCTCTGCTTATTAAAGGTAGAATTGAAATTAAATTGAAGTGAACCTTAAATATTGCTTCGCTGTGGAGACAGACACTCTGTTAACTGTTGTGATGCAAACACAGCAAATGTCTACTAAAAGAGTGCCGAGTGGAATCTGGAATGACGTGTCATTGTTGCCACTTTGTGGAGATGACCAGTCAATTGCAATCAAATTAACAAACAGACTTTACTGGACTCCTGGTTTTTTATTTATTTTTTATTATTCAATAGATTCCATACTTACAGACTACAAATGCAGTACATGGTTGATTATTTCAAACTTTTGACAGAGGGAGACAATACATTTAGTTTTTAAGAGAATCTCCTGGTAGGAAAAATGCACTTAGCGTTTCCTTAATTAACAGTATGGGCATGCAGCCAGCCATACAGCCTTGTAATGCCATGAATGGCCTGTTTTACAATAAAACAACCTAACAATAGCAAATGTTGTTCTTCTCCTTTTAGTAAAACACATAATTCAGCTTTAGAGCCAAGTACTGCAACTTTGAAGGGGAAACTTGCTTGATATTTTTGGCTTAAGCAAAGCACACTTAAAAATATATTTGATTAATCTCTTTAATTGGAAGGATGCACTTTATTAGGTAAAACCCCACACCTCTAGACTATATGGCAACCAACTGTACCAGTACTTGCATCAGCTTGCACTTGCACTGAACTGTTCCATACCTTGCCGTATTCTACTACTGCTCTTAATTATAAATACTTCCTGTATCTTGTATTTGATTTTACTCTTATAGGTATTCATATTCACGTTTTTTTTTTATTTGAAATCATTCTCATCCATGTTTCATACTTACTACGTGCTCTTACTGGACTTTACTCATATAAGCAAATTTTTTTATTACAAGTTAACTGCTCTAAGTCGAACTTGCTCTCAAATGAAATTCTTTACTGTATTCTTTAGTTTGGTCTTATTTGAATTTGATCTTATTTGCTACTGATTTTTATTGTACTTTATAACTGCTCTTATCTGTAATGTGATATTCTGTGATGTGATATTCTGTACTGTGATACTTTGTACTGTGATATTTTGTAACAATTGTAAGTCGCCCTGGATAAGGGTGTCGGCTAATAAATAACTAAATAAATAACTAAATACATAAATAAATAAATAAAAACTATTCAATACAAAAATACAATACAGAGATGTGCACAAAGCCTAAAGCAAACCCCCCAAACCAATGCAGCTTTTTTCTTCAGTTTCAGTGATTGAGACACTGATAAGAGAGATTTTTTTTCATGTAACTAGATCCAATTCCTTGTACATGACACAACACATAATAATACAATTCATATGAAACTGTTGGCTTTTAAGGCTGGATTGTAAAAATAATATGCTATAGGGTGTGGCAAAGCATTGTGACATAAACTGCCTGGCCTGTCTAGCAGGTCTCACCCTGGTGTGGGTCATGTTCTCCTGGTCGCTTGATGAACAAAGCATATGTCCTTGCAATCTTCTACCTACCTCTTTGAACCAATTGCATGAAATATTAATTAATTCATTGACTAACATCCCTCACAACACCTTCCAGCAACATGTGGAGTGAATGCCACATCGTGTCAAGGCATTGATCAGGACAAATGTGGTCCTAATGAAGTGGTCAGGCAGTGTATTTCAGCAGAAGATTAATGAAAATATATTTTCAAATATAAAGCCAACTAAGCAGAATAAACAGATTTGACTTTGGCTCCAATATTCTTGATGTACTCCACAAAGAGCCCGAACAAGTGTAAGCTTAAGATGGTCTGGTAACTGAATGAACAACCTCCCACGAATTGGGAACTGTTGCATGAATCGACAGGAATTAATGATCCACCTTAACAGGTATGTATAGTGAAGTACATTTACAAATGTGTCTCTAACACTCCCTTGTGCACAGCCATGTGACTTTCTTTACATTCGTCTCAGAAAGCCTGGACCAAATTGACCATGACACAGCCTATGTATGAAATGCCTCAATCTAAATTCTCCAAAATGTTCGCTATATCATTCGGCAGTTGTCAAAAGAATGACACAAGTGATGTTATTTACTGCAACTTTTTTTAACCATTTCAGAAAACCATTGGATTATAATATAATTAGAATAGTGATGCAAAGCCTTTACAGATGTCCACATTCATCAGTGTTGAAAGTTCAGCTTCTGCTTCGGAATCTTCTTTCTATCTGTCTGAATATATTTTTGTTTTTATATTTTATATGGTCATAAGAAAAATAAATGAAATAAAAATCATATGTGTTACCCATAAACAAAATACCAATAGGTTTCATAATAAATGTTTGAATACACAGGGAAAGCACATGGATTATTCAATAACAAATACTTTAGCACAACAGGTCATCTTAAAGAACCTATAGCTAGAAATGGTTGGAAGGTGCTTTCAAATTAAATAAGACAGTATAGATTTAGTTTGACAATAAGGCATAAACATAAGCAGATTTGTTTTAAACGTTGCTTCAGATAAGAGGGTAAAGTAAAAATAATCACTGAGTGAGGGAATGCAAAGACAGAGTTTGTAATTTACATCTTTATTTACAAATTGATTATTTTTTAGTTAACCATGACGAAGCATTTTGTTTTCTGTTAATAGCACACAAAACTAACCATTTACTTATGATGACAGATTTTATTCATTAATTTTTGTTTTATAGATTAAATATTGCAATACAAAAAATACTGGAAATACATGAATAGAATAGAAACTATACAACCTTTGATGGCATTCCTCTATATTTCCATAATGATTTGAAAAATAACTGATAAGATACATGGTAATGTTACAGCTATTAAAATATTATACACAATAAATGCTGTATTTTGAAATTAAGTAATACGGGAATTGATACATTACTTTAAGTTTAGGTCACATCATTTCACTATCAAAAATACATGTCAATGTCTAATGAGTAATAATATATAACATACTCTACAGCTTGACAGAAACTTCCATATAAAGCAATATTTCTTGATTTCTGTGCTTTCAGTTTTCCATTACAATCTAAGGCTGGTAGATTACTGATACATCACTCAAAAATCTCACTAAGCCCTATAATATCATATTATTTCATTTGTGTTCATAATATTATATTATTTCATAAGATATTTTAGAGGTACATTTTATTACAACAGCATTACATATTTAGGGTTTGGTTTTTTTTAACCAATCTGCTTTAAAATGTAGTATTACTTTCCATGGCAACTACATGGTTTTAATTTATTAAACCTGTAATGAAAATCTATACTCAAAATGTACCTGCCCAGATAACCCACCAGTGGTAATTTACTGAAAACAAAAACAACAACAAAAACATACATACTGTTGTATCAACATATTTCAGCCATTTTCTTTGTAAATATTGGAGTCACATTTCCTGTAAAGCTTGGTTGAGCCTGCAACTTCCAAATGTTGTTGGCTAAGGCTCTGCATCATGTATTGCAAGTGCATACAAATATTAAAAATATATATATTTACCAAGGATTGCAATGGAACTGAGGAGACACTTAACCACAAGAATATCATTTCATTTATTCTTCCAGAAACAACTGCAATCCACCTAAAAAATAATTTTAATAATCAAGGTTATATATATATATATATATATATATATATATATATATATATATATATATATATATATATATATATATATATATATACTGGCTACCATTTTAATGCAGAAATAGCTATTTTCTATGAATAGGTATTTTTTACCATTAATGTAATATTGAATATTTGCAAGAGAAAATGGGTTACTGTTTGGCCGCTCTCATAATATGGGCAGCAGCAATGTTTGATGAAAACGTCATTTTCCCCCTGTCCTGAAGAAGAAGAAAAAAATCCAATTGAATATTTGCCTACAACTACTAGACTTGTAATAATTACTTTTATGATGGTCTTGAATTGTAAAGTCCATGCCATTATTAGTCAAAAAGTTCACAGCACACAGAAGACTAGCTGAAGCATGTAATTAATGGCTGCTGAATATAGAGCTTGCCTTGCATTTCTTGTAGCATACAGTGACAATTTAGTATGTTAATAACATTTCTTCAAGCTGAAAATACATCAAATAGGTGCACTAATAAAACATTAGTGACAAAGCTCTATTTTAAAGGTGTAAAGATTTATATAACAGATAATTTTTTTTATGTGATTATCATTAAAATCTGGGTGAATGTACTATATCATATTTTCACACAAGGGTAAAACTGTATTGTATCTTCTGAACAAAATGATAGTTGTTTGAAGTTTTAGACCTTTAGGAAATCATTTTCAAACGGAATATAACAGAATAATTCCAGCTAGTTGTCATAAAATTTCAGTTCCTCTTACACAGTGATACAAGCTCAGTTCTTACCATGACAGGGCTTCTCACAAATTGTGAGGATTAAAAATGCATTGGTTAAACGGTTTAAAATCGGAGCCTTTATGTATAAACACAATAAGCTTTCATGATAAAAGCATATATGCATGGGCCTACTGTATTTAGAAAATATAACAGTATTGTTATATTGTTATAACACCTTACACAGTCCTTTTGCTTTTTGTTGTTTCTACCACTTTCATACCACCTTGACATTTAGACTTAATCTGAATCCCTATTCTTATTAACTGTTTTCTATAAGTAAACTATTGATTCCCCAATTAATTACTCTTTAATGATGTTAATTATTGCCCCTGGTAATATGAAACTATACCAATAAACTTAATTTTATATAAACTTATCTTTTATTATTATTATTTATTTCTTAGCAGACGCCCTTATCCAGGGCTACTTACAAGATATCACATTATTTCTACATACAATTACCCATTTATACAGTTGGGTTTTTACTGGAGCAATCTAGGTAAAGTACCTTGCTCAAGGGAACAACAGCAATGTCCCCCACCTGGGATTGAACCCACGACCCTCCAGTCAAGAGTCCTAACCACTACTCCACATTGCTGCCCATTTATAGTGGCAGATAAAACCAGCCCATTATTTCCTTAACCATTAAGTCCTCTCTTTCATGTACATAAACTAATAGCCATGTACACATTAATCTAGTGCCTCAAAGATGCATTCAGAATGGCCTTTTCTAGATAACCACATAAGTAATTTGTTATGAATCTAAAGGAGGCAGTAAGTAGGCAGGAGTGCTCAGGATTCATGACCAATTACCAATTAAAAAGGTATGTTTGTTGGCCTGGCTTTGGTACCCATGGACCGTATAATTATTGGGAGCATATATTGTATATTAACATACAGTAGTTTGAATTATATGTATCCTGAAAAGTTGTAGCATGAATGACAATAATAATAATAAGCTAAGGCAGCTCTTTTTGGTTTGATGTCAGTTTTTTTAAGACTACAAATCAAACAATATGCTGTAAAGTAATTTCTTTTGTTGCATTTTGTCTTTCTCTCCTCTGGAGCTGATAAAGACAAGGATTATCCTGGATTTGCATCTTCTCCCTGCATGATGAGCCCTGGACCCAATGACTGCAGCTCATACAAAGGACAGGGTAGCATGTTTTCAGTTTTAATGGGGACACACAGAAAACTTCCAATCTTTCCTGACATTTCTTATAGCAATATAAACGTGGTCTAGGTTGGAGTGTCTATTATTAAAATAAGAGAAGAGCGAGTCAATTATACTTCAATGGCTGAATAGCCAGGGGTCCTCATTAAAATGATCAGAAAGGCTGCAGTGTTACTTTCCTGTATGTAGGCACTGATTACGTTGTATAAGAATGACATGGCCTTTTTGGGAAAGAAAATAAAGTATGCCGTGGTGTCTAGCCAGCCAGCCAGAAACTGTTGACACTTTTAAAAGTGAGATGCACACTCCATCAAGAAGGGGGACTTAGCAGTGATAGGGTCATAGACTTCTGATGTATTTAAAAATAGTTTTGGCAGTAATGCTAGAAACTGTCACGCACAGCCTAGAAAAAAAATGCCTGCGGTATGGTGGCAAATTGGCGTGCTGTTTTGTCTTCAGTTTTACCATATATGTTAAAAAACACAACAGCCGAAGACAGTGAATACAATCTGTTGATTGGGTGATGGAATGTTTATAGACAGACTGTATTATTTTGGTCATGTATTCTTCTTGGTTTTTTACATATGCTGAAATGTACTTTGGTTATCTTAGAAATTAACATTGTAGTTTATTAATTTAATTCCATAAAATTGCCGGAATTGGTCACAGAGGATTTTAAGAAACTGAAACCAGATATTTTTGTCATGTGTTTGTACTATGCATTGGGTAAGCTAGAACAATACTGGAAAATAACTGAAGAAACTTTGAATTCTGAATTTGACTTATATTATTGAAGAATACAATATGCTTTTTTCCCATTATAACTACAAGTTCTTTATAAAAACAATGACATCTATTTATGTTCTAAACAATTTTTACAAAAGTTCATAATTAAAAATACTGATGCCTGTGTGCACATATAAAGCAAGATATTTTTATTGAGATAAATATTATTAAATTAATATTATGGAGATTGACTTCTAATGGTATTGGAAAATGATTTTAATAAAAATTGTGCTTATATGCCTTATATATTAAATAATTTATGGATGCCATACAATGAATAATCCATTAACATTTTTAGATGGTATAGATTTTAACATGTGAGGCACAACATCATTATTAGAAGCTGGTGAATGAGAATATTCTTTTAACTGGTAATTAATGAGATGAATTTGGTAATATTTAAAATAGATTCTTGATGTATTATAAACATTTGTGAATATTTAACTGACCACTTCCTTAATAGTGTAAGTGTGTATATTAACAATTGTATTACATCCATATTAGTAATTAACCAAATAAATACACACATAGACTTTATTTTGTAGCTATTTATTATTTGTATTTTATTGCTATGCAATTATTTACTTTTCCAGTCTGACAAGTGGTGTTAACAAAATTCTCTACCAATTGTAACCCTGTTCTTTAAATAATCATTTATTTTAGTTTGTATTTTAGTTATGGGTACTGTCATCATATACTTCTTTGGGGAAACAAAACTTCTCACCAGTCTACATTATATATTTCCCTTCTAAAAGTAATTAATCTCATATTATCTGTTAGTTATGAAGCCTAAAATGATAATCTGATTTTACACTACTTATGGGTCTGGTTTTCATACAAATTCCATTCAGTGGTTAGCTCCATCAGGTAATCCATTCTCAAGTAAAACACTTTGTACTACATTTATATGTCTTACAACATGATATATATATATATATATATATATATATATATATATATATATATATATATATATATATATATATATATATATATATATATATATATATATATTATTCTTCACTCTAAGTAACTTGTATTTATAAGGCCTTTTCATAACGAGTATTCAAGTTTTTTTTTGCTTTGCTAAGTGCACAAGATTTAACACTATAAATAACTACAAATGAAGGAAAAGATGTTTAGAAAGTTGCATACTTACAGCACCAAATCTAGTGACTCCCCCTGAAACAGTATCCCATATAATGATATTTGAATAAGTTCGTGTACACTGAATTTGATCCCAGCTTAATGTGTTTTGAGTGGTGTGCGAGAAATTTATCCAAAATCCCCCCACCCCCCAAGTAAAGCGTCAAATTTAAAAAATCTGATATTGCTTTTAATATATACAGAACAGGCAATATCCCAGTTAACTGAACAAATAACTGTCTAGATTTTTTTATGCGTATTGCGCAAGAGTATTTAAAGTAATATGCATCTCAAAATAAAGACCACAATATGGAAATAAATTTTAAATATGGTGGTACTACCCTATTAGCAGCTTTAAGGATGAACAAAATAACACAATTTACAAAAAACAAAGTAGAAAGTATAGCAATACCACTATAAATGCAATTCCAAAAGAAAATCATATTAGTAACATTTAGCTTGGGATCAAACCTTTCTGAGAGTTGGATCATTTAAACAAAATATATTTTTAAAATATGATTATGAGCATGATTGCTATGGAGGTACACTTGAAATTGATCAGGCCCTTGTGTTTTTGAGGTGGTACTGGTTCAGAAATCCTCATGTAGATAGTAGACCAATGGTTCCCAACTCTGGTCCTTAAGGTTTGTTCCAGTCCAGGACTTTGTTTCAATTAAGTTCTAAATCAGTGCTATGTCCCTCAGCCAGTTTAATTAATTTAGCACCTGGTTGGAAAATATCTGGACTAGAATGGATCTTGAGGACCAGAGTCATCACCACTGATGGAGGTGAAGGAAGGTTGGCCCACCTATTCTAGTTCTTTGACCCAACCAAAGCTCTAATCCAGACCGCTTAGTATGTATCTATTTTACAAATTATATTTGACCTATTAATGCCCCTCCAGGACAGGAGTTGGACACCCCTCCAATAGAAAGACTTTTTGTGCTATCCGTTTTTCAAACCAAATTAATAGTATAGCTCAGTACCCAGAAAAAAAGAAAGTTACTAAGGCAAACAGAATAAATAAAAATCTAAATTTATTTTGTTATTTTTGTGTCTCTATACAAAATGTTCTTGTTATAATAATTGCGGTCTGCAGTTGACACTACAAGAATCCGAAGTCTCAAAACATAAGCCAACATCTACATTGCATGGTGCTTTAACCAGCTTTACAACCTGTGTATTATCAGAATAATTGGCCTTTTAGTTGATTTGACTGGCTGACAGTGAAGCCGCAATAATTAATTATGGCAGTGTTTTTTTGGGGGGGGGTTATACATGTATAATAAAACACCGAACTAATGAACTAAAATACTATATGGAATAAATGGGATTGCATTCAGAGACTGTCTAAACAATTCGGCAATGAATTTTAATGTACATACCCACCTATTACTGATCATTTTCTAGATGATTGTCAAAGTATATAATGAATGAACCCACAGTCGAACTGCTGGACCATTTGTAATGTGCAGTACACTGATACACATGCAAATTTGCACTAATAATTTCTCCGATTTTCAAAATACCTTTTACATTTTCCTGACAGCTTTTCAGTTCTATTCATATAAATCAGAGCCTTTATCAACTTTTCCTTGTTGTAAAGTGATGAGCAGGCTGGAGATCAATAGTATGGTCATGTTTGTATACATTGCGTAAATCAATGGTGTTGCTTTGGTGTTTCTTTGTTATACAAATGCTAATTTTTCTTTTCATGATTTTATTGGCAGCAGTTTGTAACTAGTATATTATATGTATTCATATTTGTATTTTTAAACATCCAACTAATATGTGAATGATGAACCAAAATGTCATTTTTGTGTTATTACATTTCATATTAAGCATTTAATAATAATAATAATAATAATAATAATAATAATAATAATAATAATAATAATAATAATACACTGACAGGATACACAGACATGCATAATATTTTTGCAAGCACATATAATAAACTTATGATAATGTAGTATATATTTTGTTAATATCTTACATTAGCCTAGACAACAAAACAATTACAATTTTAAAATTATTTAAAAATGTAATATTACAACTAATCTTACACTGATGACAATAATATTTCTTGCAAGTGATATTATATGACATTACATATACATGACATAAAAAAGAATCTGTACCTTAATGGCAATTGAGATAAAAAAAAGAATATATTATTGAATTTCTTTTATTATAGCATCTTAACCACAATAGCAGAACATGATATGCACATTTTCAGTGTCGCAGAACTATGAATGTATTTAAACAGAATGCACCTGTTATACCTTACATTAAAATGCTGTATATTTGATTGGTTTATATATTAATGGCTGGTTTCACATACCTCTATTAGCACTAATACTGGACTACCTAATGTTTCCTTAGGTAAGGGTTTCCAAGAGTAAGTAAGTGCTAATCAGTCTGCGAAACCAGGCACAAATGCATCACGTTTTCTAACTAGAGTCTGTTGGTATATCACCTACCACCAATATAATTATATTATTAACCAATGGCTAAATAGTAGGTGTGTTTCTGCTTTCTAACAAAGTTTTGATTTTAAAATACATAGTTTTATACAATATATTAAAGTTTTTACTTTTTCAGTAGTAACATTTATTTTTTATAGTCTATTGAAACTTTATAAATAGTTTAACAGAATATTTAATTGACAGCTATTTAATAAGCTCAACATGTCTATAACACTGGTTAAAACGTATCATCCAAACTACTGGAACATGTTTTTGATACAATGAGCACCATCTGTATTTCATTTAATTCCAATATTGGTCATATATTTTTTTTTTAATATAAATATATTTTTCATAGAAGTTAGCATTACTTGGAACTTTGCTTTTAACACAACTGCAAATAACTGTAAATTGAAATATGGATATCAAAATCTATGGTAATTGCTTCTGTATAAGGTTGATGGGATAATTTGTTTTTATGATTTAAACTACAAATAGCAGCATAGACAACATCAAGTGAAAAGTTTGCAACAATTCTTGTGCAATGAAAATATAAATACTAATGCTGCAACGGTTTAAAGAAACCAGTTTGTGAGAATATACCCCAGGTGTTTCTTGTGTATGCATTGTAGTGTAAAAATATTATTGGCCTCACTATATGTGTGTTGTTTTAAGAAACCCATTGTGCATTCTTAGTTCAAATGTAACAGATAGCAAATAACTATAAAATGATTATTAAAGGAGGCTGTGTGGTCCAGTGGTTAAAGAAACGGGCTTGTAACCAGGAGGTCCCCGGTTCAAATCCCACCTCAGCCACTGACTCATTGTGTGACCCTGAGCAAGTCACTTAACCTCCTTGTGCTCCGTCTTTCGGGTGAGACGTAGTTGTAAGTGACTCTGCAGCTGATGCATAGTTCACACACCCTAGTCTCTGTAAGTCGCCTTGGATAAAGGCGTCTGCTAAATAAACAAATAATAATAATAAATAATATATTAAATAAATAGTTGTTTTCAGGTTTGTATTTGAATTTTTTTAAATGTACCCTATTAAATGTACACTATTAAATATATTTTTGGAATACAATTATTCATTATGCATGCACATTTTATTTAAGTATTTCTGCTTTATTTGTTAAGCTGCGTTTTATGTACTGGTAATTACAATGTAATTACATAGTACCTATCCAGTAATTATTAGATATACTTGTAAAAAGAGTTGAACGAGGAAGATTTCACAAAAAAGTAACAGTATGTTATTGTTAGCATTAGTAGAGAAAGTGTTTGGAGGATAAGCAAAGTTTGACATTATAATGCTGGCAAACAGAACTTATTAAATATAGGTTTATCTTGTAGAAAGCATAATTGATTTGTGGTTAAGTGGTCTGTGTTGGAATACATTTCTTCAGAGAGGTAAGCAAAATGTTTTATTTTCGTTCAATAAGTTTATGTGTAAATGCATTGTATGTGCATGGAAAGTTTTGTAAAAAAAAATATATGCTTATTTTAGTTTTCTTGTTTTTAACAAATATATGCATGTAATCTACTTTTAATGTTGTGTAACATTTTAACAGTTATGCACATTCCTATTCAACAAATCGTTTTATTAATGTAATTTTGCAAAACTATACTTAAACCCAAACTGTATTAATTTGCATTTTTTATACCATGATATAAATTGTTAATCAGAGAACACCACTCCTAAATTATATATTTATTTTTTTGTTATACTGTAGTTGGCTCTTAATTGCTCATCTCTTCAACACTGAATAAAAAATAAAAACACACACAATTACCTCTTCCAATCGGTCCCTTAAACGACATATAATTATTTGTATTCATCGACCTCCACATAGCATATTTTATTATTCAGCCTCTTCTTTCAAACATGCATAACAGAGTTTGTCATGCTAAAATATATAACTTAAATAGAGATTTGATTTTACATTCCATATTTAGACCATCAATGGGATTTTTGTTTTTGGGAAAATGATCTTGAAAAAATAAATAAACACTTCAAATTGATGCATGCTTTTATATCGTCAAGAATTGATTATTGTAATGGTCTTTTAATAGGTATTGGTAGCAATGTGATATCTCGTCTGTAACTTGTACAAAATGCTGCTGCAAGAGTTTTAACTGGGACTAAGAGACAAGATCATATCACTCCTGTTCTTGCATCGCTACACTGGCTTCCAGTCCGATTTAGGATACATTTTAAAGTGTTGTTATTAACCTATAAGGCTCTAAATGGCCTTGCGCCACCTTACCTTAAAAATCTTTTAACACCATACATCCCCAATTGGTCACTCCAGGTTACTTTCTATACCCATTATTCAGAAAAAAAAACTCAAGTGGTAGATCCCACCTCAGCCACTGACTCATTGTGTGACCCTGAGCATGTCACTTAACCTCCTTGTGCTCCGTCTTTCGGGTGAGACGCAATTGTAAGTGACTCTGCAGCTGATGCATAGTTCACACACCCTAGCTCTGTAAGTCGCCTTGGATAAAGGCGTCTGCTAAATAAACAAATAATAGATGCTTCAGCTAAATTGCACCAAAACTATAGAATGACCTGTCCAGTACTGTAAGGAAAGCTCCCTCGGTTGATGTTTTTAAATATCGATTAAAAACAATTTTTATAGTTTGGCATATCCAGTTATCTAAAATATTTTTACTTTTTAGCATTATTTGACTGTTTTATTTATTTTAAATACTTTAAACTATGTTATGGGTATTCTTGTTGTTATTACAAATACTGCAAATACTTACTTGTTTGTTTGTTTTTTCTTCATGTAAAGCACTTTGTGGCAGCCCTTGTTAAAGGTGCTATACAGAAATAAAGATGGATTGATTGATTTATTGAAAATAAACACAATATAATAAAAAATATCTTTATTTTATTCACAGTCTTGTAATGTTGAATCTTGAGGTTGTCTGTGAAGCTTGGGGTAAATTCCCTGACTTCAGTAGTAAATGCAGCCGACCACCAGGCACTGAATCCTGGGTTAAAAGTGTCTTCTATTGGAACAAACAAATAATGGGACAAGATATTGGGAAGATATGCACTAGGATGTGTAATATATAACAATGTACCATCAGCACTCTGTATTTCATGCTTGTCTTTCAATTAAAATCGATTTAGGTTGCTTTATTATTTCTAAAATGAATTGTTAATGGACTATTTTGCACATCTAGCATTTATATTTATTATATTTAATAAAAACTAGTTTTTAAAACCACTGTTTTGTTTTCTTTTGAAAGCGCCATGTTATAACCTCAGTAATCAACCTTAGGTTGTGCACTGTAAAATAATCGAGACACATGTGATTTCTTGACAACAGTGCATACCCTGTTGTGTTTTTCTGCACACACATCTGAAGCTGCTGGATTGGGAATCAGCTTACACAATTCCTCATTTGCACTCATCCATGTCTATAACCATCATTTTGTTTTTGTGCTTATCCACAAATTGTGTTAATGTTATTTAAAAATTGAATTGTCAAACTCATGCTAACCTGATGGCTTTTTTTTCAACTTTTAATTGCCTTCAATCTTTTCAGTGGTTTTAAAATTATTTGGCTGAAAAAAAGCTGATATTTTGAAGACTAAGCACATTACCAGAGAGGAATTGAACAATTGTAACATTAGAACCCAAGAAAACTACTTACAAGCATTGCTTTTACGTTTTAGGTCAAACGTTTCTTACTAGTTTTATTCTGGTATTTTATTCCTCTCTGAAAATGTGCCTTGTATTTGCTTCTAAATTGAGCAACATTACTCACATTCTACAGGACCAAGGGTCACACTCAAAGTGACAGCACTTTCATCTTTTATGCACCAAAATATGGACATTTTTAACCCTAAACTAACAGCTTACTTTTTTGAAATGCCATTTTCTTAAGTTGACTTTTTTGTCATTTTTTTAGTGTGCTTTTTTCCCAGATGTTTCTTTTGTAAAGCAGTTTGGGTGGCTTGGGCTATTTCACTTGAAAGGAGTAAAAAGTCAGAAATGATTTGCTTGAATACTCCACAAGGTGAGGCCTGGTGCTGTCGACCCTCCATGACAGGGTTTAGAGGTGGTGATGAGGAGGAATGGTGGAGTAAAAATGAAAAAGATAGGGTGTCTTACTTGGGGTTTAAATAGCAAGCTGATTGAAGACTGGAAGGGGAAGGAGTATGCTCTCTGAACCACACCATGGTTACAAAAAAGTGCGATATAAGTCCAAGATTGTTGTTGTTCTTGTTATAGTTACGGTATACCTGACTTGTCAATGGTGGATCTAAATACTCTTCGTGTATGAAGGTTTTGGAAATCAAACATGAAATATCCATACACAGTCAAGAAATGGTCCTATTTTAATTATTTAATCTACAAAGATATTCCGATTGGTTATCTTTTGCATGAGTTGAATCATTACACCCTGTATTTTATATATACTGTATATTTTTTTATTTCAGGAGAATTGTACTCTTGCCTAAATAAGGCTGTGTATAGATACTAATAGAAACATGTTTGCAGTCTCTGTTAACATGTAAACAGTATGTTTTCATCTTTTCTCAAGGTTATCATTTAAACAAGTTACTATTAATGGCTGTTCCCTTGGTTGTGTGACACCGACACTTTGGTGCCTAAAGTTATTAGAGATAGCAGTTAGAGATTTCTATCTGTTAAAAACACACTTGTTCACTCGGGCTTATGTGTTTTCATTATTGCTTTTTGTGCTGTATGGGTTTTCTGTTGTTTTGTTTCACTTTATCCTGATGGTTTTTAAAGTGTTTTATAGTCTTGAGCTGGAAACTTACATTAGTAGCTCCCACAAATGATGATTTTCTAGGCCATTTGGTGAAAACAATAGAGATCAATAGTCTTTTTTTTTAAATAAAATGTAGGCATTGCATAGGCATGCAATGCACTTATCACTATGCTAAAGCATTAGGAAACCTCTCCCTTTGTCCTTGAAAAATCTAAAAAGGAACGGTGTAGCAGTCTTGACCCACTGTCCCGTTTTTTTAACATGTCCTGTCGATATTCTTTATGGCCATTTAGCTCAGCTAATGGCCACACACTAACGCAAGTCTCCTGTGGTTTTTACCGGACCCTAATTTGCAAGACACTGTGGTTTGTCTGATATGTATTAAAGTAAATATTTGGACCTGTGGTCTCACACCCTCAGGCTACAAAAGAGGTAATTAATTGGCAGAAAGGTTGCTCTTTCTCAGGAACCAGTGTGGCTAATATGCTATGAATGATACACACAAGACTGGGCCCCTCAGGGGAATGTCTAGGTATAACTTTCTCATTACATGCATTTTCATTTTAAAGATTTAATATTAGAATTTGATGTATTGTATATCTCATTTACCTAGAAAGACAGTTAAAGAGGTGTGATGGAGAACACAATTTGGATAATCTTGAAAAACATTTTAAATATATTTCCATTGCTCATGCTTACCAATATGACTGACAATGTGATATGTTTTTTTGTATATATTTTCTCACAAAGACACTGTAAAAAGAAGCTTGGACATGTTCTTAATACAGACCGATCTGTGCATAGCAAACAAAGCACAATGGGCATTGTTATGCTAGCATTAGCCACCACTGAACATTTCTTTTAAAAAGGATGTCTACAAAATACAGATATCAGTGAGTCAACAGACAGCTTACCAGTGAGAATCCAAATTATTCTTTTGTGATACGATGTTGGAGTTAAAAGATTAGCTGTGACGCTCCAAACACAATAGACCCTGTGATTAACTGAAGCATACAATATTAGCGTTTAGAATAGCCTTGATGATATATTAAGCACATTACTGTAGCTCGAGTACACCAAGCAAGTCTATGTGGCTTCAATTAATATTTCATATAAAGGTGTAATATTGGGTGTAAAAATTGGAATAGTTGATTGTTCATATGGTATGCTTATTTTCAGACGTCTCGAATAAACATATAACCAAAACAAATAAATAAAAATGAGGTTACAGTGTTGCTGATTAATCAAAATGTCTGCATTTCACGATTTCATTTACACATTAGTTGACACAACTAATTGCGCATAATTGTCAAATTTACAGGTCAGTCATTTATGTTTAGTTGTTGTGCGGAACAAGCAAACCATGCACACACGTGCCACAGTCAAAAGGAAAAACTAATAGGGACATATCCCCAGGATGTAATTGAAGGTGACACCAGCACTAATTTGTGTTTATGCTGAGCTATTATTAGTATGGAACAGATACTAATAATCAGATCCATGAGTTGAATTGTAAGAGATTTATTTGCTTTTGTAGTTTATTTTTCAAAGCTTTTGGAAATCAATTGATCAATCAATCAATCAATCAATCAATATTTAGTTTATATAGCACCATTCATAGTGGACCACCATCACAAAGTGCTTTACAAGATAGTGAGGAACAATGCATAATACAGTGAAATACAGGGCATAGTACATTAAATACAAACAGTATAAAACAATGCAAATACATTAAATACAGGCATAATACATTAAATAGAAGGCTAGGATGTAAATTCTAAATATTGTGGATGCATGCCTCATACAGAATCATACGAACAAGGTGGAGTGAAAAACCTGAAATAGCAATTTAGACAGCAGCTAATAACAGATATCAGGCTAAAGAGCATTGAAAGCAAGAGAGAACAAGTGGGTCTTGAGAGTTGATTTGAAGCGAGCGACTGTGGAAGCTACATGCACTAAAGCTTGGAGAGAGATCCAGAGAGTCGGAGTATTGAAGCTAAAAGAGCACTCTCCGTGTGTGGTGCACTTTTGCTTGGGTATAACAAGCAAGCCTGAGTCAGAGGACCTGTAGGGACATAGCGGGTCAGCAGGTTGGAGAGATATTCTGGACCTGTGTGATGAGTAAATACAAATATTATTTTTGATACATTGGACATGGGAAATTAAAGAAAAGTTAAAAATCGAATATTCCCATCAAATACCAGTATAATGTTTTATTGAAAAATAGCATTTAAATAGAATGGAAATATTTTAGAATCATATGTTTATCTTAACACAGTCTTAGCACTTCATATTTTAGCATAACACCATATTAAGTAAGTAACTAATGTTTCCTGTAATGATAGTAACTTAATTGTTTTGTGCCATGGTTTTATATTGTTCACAAAGCAATTTACATATAATTACGTATTAGTTACCAAGTAAAAGTAGGACTTGTTGATAATTACCCTGTATTACAAAGTAATTACATGGTTATAATTTAAATGTTATTTTTGGAATTTGAACATAATTTGTATGTGTTTTCAAACAATATGTGTGTATCGTTCAAAACCTCCAAAATTATTGGCACCCTTGATAAAGATGAGCAAAAAAGACTGTATAAAATAAATAATACCAGTACTGAGATATATTGTAATTTTCCAACATGTGGAATATATTTGACTTTATTAATGATTCAATGGAATCAACCAAAATTACACATTTCTCAAATTATACATTTATTTCCAAAAAAAATGAAGTGTCACAATTATTGGCACCCTTGTTTTCAGTACTTTGTGCACCCTCCCCTTGCAAGGATAACGGCACGGAGTCTTTTTCTATAATGTTTAATGAGATTGGAGAACACATTGGGAGGGATCTTAGACCATTCCTCCATACAGAATCTTTCCAAATCCTTAATATCCTTCGGTCTACGCTTATGGACTGCCCTCTTCAATTGAAACCACATGTTTTCAGTGGGGTTCAATGGGGTTCAAGTCCTGAGATGGCCATTGCAAAATGTTGATTTTGTGGTCAATTAACCATTTCTTTCTGGATTTTGATGTGTGCTTGGGGTCATTGTCTTGCTGGAAGATCCACTTGCGGCCAAGTTTCAGCCTCCTGGCAGAGGCAACCAGGTTTTTGGCTAAAATGTCCTGCTACTGGGTAGAGTGCATGATGCCATTGACCTTAACAAGGGCCCTAGGACCAGTGGAAGCAAAACAGCCCCATAACATCAAAGATCCACCACCATATTTTACAGTAGGTATGAGGTTCTTTTCTGCACACGCATCCTTCTTTCGACGCCAAACCCACCGCTGGTGTGCGTGGCCAAAGAGCTCTGTTTTCGTCTCATCTGACCAGAGCACCCGGTTCCAATCGAAGTGCCAATGCTGTTTAGCAAACTCCAGGTGCTTACGTTTGTTGGTTGCTCTCAATAAAGGCTTTTTTTCTGGCAACCCTTCCAAAAAGCCTATTGGCAAGGAGGTGGCATCTAATTGTAGATTTGGAGACTTGGTGACCCCAAGATGCAACCAAGTTCTGTAATTCTCCAACTGTGGCCCTTGGATTTCCCTTTGCCTCCCGAACCATCTGCCTCACTGTGCGTGGGGGCAAGATACACTTGCGTCCTCTACCAGGCAAGTTTACCACTGTTCCAGTGGTTTTGAACTTCTTAATTATTGCCCTAATAGTGGTAAGTGGTATATTTAGTTTTTTAGCTATTGTTTTGTACCCATTGCCTGATTTATGAAGGTCAACAACCATTTGTCTCTTTTCATTTGTGATTTTTTTGCCTTTCCCCATGGTGATGGATGACAAATGGATTTCTTATGCGTGTTACCTCATTTTTATACCCCAGTGAAACAGGAAGCCATGGAAGGCCACAATATAGTTCCTTAAGATTGAGATGAACGTAAAGAACTAGAATGTTAATGCAGATTTAATTTTGTTTGATTTTATTTATAAGAATCTTTAGGGGTGCCAATAATTCTGACACCTATCTTTTGAGAACATTTTTTATTCTCTGAGCAATTGTTTTAGAATAAAAGAATATGGTTTTCACATATATTTGAGCATAAAATATACTGTAGCTCATTACCTGTGTTGTTTATCTTATACAGCCTTTTTTGCTCATCTTTATCAAGGGTGCCAATAATTTTGGTGGTGACTATATATATATATATATATATATATATATATATATATATATATATATATATATATATATATATATATATATATATATATATATATATACTGTATATATATATATATATATATATATATATATATATATATATATATAGTGGTGTGGTAGCGCCACTATAGTTAGTGTTGAGTTGGGTAAACTGTGTATTGTGTGCTGTTAAGAATGATGAACTGGAGGAGTACCTGTAATGTGACCTTTATGTACTGCAGTGTCAACAGTATTTTATGTCATTTCTTTTTAATTTTTGGTGGATCTGAACAATGATGTCATGCTAATATTTGATTTTTAAAATACTGTTTTGTGTATTCTATCTACTTGTTAAATAAAGTCTTTCAAAAAGTATATCTATCTATCTATCTATCTATCTATCTATCTATCTATCTATCTATCTATCTATCTATCTATCTATCTTTCTATCTATCTATCTATCTGCACACACTTTTTTATCACATTTTTATAGACAGTATGTCTTTGCATGTTGCTAAGAAACAAAAACACATTTGTAGCAGGAGATATAAGAAGAAGAGTTTGATTTTTCCTCAGTCAGTGGCATGTGATCCCAAGGTCAACAAGACAAAACAACAAATGTACCTGACTGTACCTGAGACATTATACAATGAAACATAGAACTCATTAGAATAACTATAAACATCACAGGTAGGTGTGTTAAGTGTGATGCTCCAAAATAACATCTCTAAGATTTATGGTAATATGAATGGTCTGTGTGTGTGTGTTTTATTCTTCAGTCTTTAGAAGGGGAACATTTTTTTTCTCTTTTCCGCAAAGCAGCAAAGCAATATCCCTTTATTCAATATTACTGTGGCAGGGCAGGGCCCTGCCTGTAAATAATAATATTGTGTGGTGATTTGGTGGTGGTTGGCAGGGATGGGGTTAATTTCCTATCCCTGCCAAAATACATGTGAGAATGTGGCTGGAGCTAATTGAGTAACTGATAATTAGGCTCCAGCCACATGGTATACAAAAAGGGGAAAAGCCTTTATTTGGTGGAGGTGTTTTGGGTGAATGTTTGTTTGTGCTGTGTTTATTTTTGAAAAAGAAGAACTGTAGTGAAGGCTAATGCTCAGCCTACATGTTTGTATTTAGTTTAAACCTTTTGTTTTGGCCCTTGCGCCAGTTATTTTGTAATTGTTTTATTGTGAAAGTTTTGTTTTTGTTTAACTGTTTTATTTTTGCTCTGTGAGCAGTGTTTTGTTCAAGTTTTTGATTGACTTGTTTATTAAACTGCGCTTTAACTGCAGTTTCCTTGCCTCTGAGTCTCTTTGCCTGCCAATAACATCTGGGCCCGCAAGGCTACCCTTTCACAATTACAAATAAAAAAAATATATATATATTTTGTAGTCAAATAATAGAGAATTGGGCCAGACTGTGGACTCAGAGAATATATATAACTGTATATATATATGTACACTACCGGTCAAAAGTTTTAGAACACCTCCATTTTTCCAGTTTTTATTGAAATTTAGGCAGTTTAATGTCTCAATGTACTCTGAAATGAAAGCATAGAACAAATAAACAATTGCAGATAAAAAAGAAATCATGGAATCGTTTTGTTTAACAAAATTTAATCTAAATTTTATATATATATATATATATATATATATATATATATATATATATATATATATATATATATATATAATTTAGTTATCTTGTGAGTGAATGGGTATTAGGACAAGTATATTTTCTTGTTTCCAGCTTTTAATGTAAATACACTCACTGAACACTTTATTTGAAGCGGTACCTAATATCGGGTTAGGCTGCCATTTGCCGTAATCACTGTCTTTACATGACATGGCATAGATTCCACAATGGAGGCGTCTTGAAGAATGTTAATATATTCAGTCAATAATATTTAATGCAATTAATGTGATTTTCCAGTTCATTTCAAACATGCTCAAATCAGTTGAGATTTAGGGATTGTGGTGGCCATGAAAGATTTCTGAAGTCTCTGTCATTCTCCCCAAATCATTCACCTGAAACCCAGCCTGGCACAGATATGCATGGTGCATTGTCATCTTGAAAGTAACCATCGCTATCAGGGTGAAGAGCAGCGTTGTTGAGCACCATTACAGCATTCTTTTGCCCTTCCAGAGTAATCGTAGCCCTGTTTCTGTGTTCAGTGCCATGCTTTGTATAATAGTGACCCCTGTTAGGAAAGAGAAGGCTAAGGGATCCCTGAGAAACTGTCATTACCTGTCCCAAATATGTATCTCGCAATGGAGTGAAATGAAAATAATTATAATTCATTTGTCATATCCCCCTTCCCTGTCACTGAGGAAAGTACAATTTGTTTAGGCTGGACAGAAATACACTGACACTCAAGAGTTAACATTTGAACCTGTAACCTTCCACAGGGTAAGCCTACTCGTGAGGCAGAGTTTAGCCAACGCACCAGCCCCTCCATTAGTCTTACTTCAGTTCAGTGAAGTCAAATCAGCTGGTCCTTTAGTAAATTTGAGGCGGCAATGTTCAATAGAGACCTGCTTCCTTTTGCAATAGCCTCCAGACCTAATCTGAAGTCCACTGTGAGTTACATTATCCAGCAGTCAGAAAAGCCTGGTGTCACCGCACGTCTGTGTCAGTTTGGGTGCCCCAGAAATTCTTCCAGGACTACTGATCAAATGACCTATCACATGGTTATCATGGACAGATGTCTGTCAACAACACGGAAAGTGCCCTAATACAGAATTGAAGGCTCAGTGGATATATATGACAGAGGGTAGTGCTCTGGGTTGGGGGAAGGGCTGGCTGTGTGTATGTGATGAGTGTGTGGATGTCGCTAACTGCTTATCAGCTGCTAATAAACCACATTGTACCTGAGAGCCTTCTGTGTGTGTCTCCAGTGATTCTTGTGGTTGCTACAATATATATAGTTGGAGGCATGAATCTATACTAGAATCACTGATTGTGTGCTTGTTAATACCCATGACATAAACTGGAAAACTCCACTATATACATGTTTATTTAAAGTCCTAGCAGGCTGGAGTCATTATGATTTAAAAGCGTATCAGTTTATTTGTAAAGTTTACATTGTGCTGTGTTAAAGGACAGTGAGCGGAACAGGTGATATTTATAGATTGGCCCCTCTAGACCAACAACGACCTAGCGGAAGCGCTGCTCTCAAAGACCGTGAGCGGACAGAGAAAGAAAACAACAGATAAACCAAAGAGAAGAAAATAAAAATATAGAGAGCGGGGAAACCTTGGGCAGACCCCCAACAGTGTATGAGAATAGGCAGAGGGAGCGGCAGAGTGTACGATGGATACCCGGGCCGTACAGCTAGCGACGGTCGGGGAAACGCTGCAGAGTGCAGCAACTTTATTTTGTAATTTTGATTAAAAGTGTTTTATTTTCTCTTTTTCTTTGTACCTTCTGTTTTTGATTATTATTTGTACAGGCACCTGCAAGTGTCTAGTTGGTCGTTTTTAGTTACCATTGCTGGTATCTGAGAACGGCGGACCAATAGAGCCACCTGCTGGTGCATAATAAACAGTGCACCCGAGTGATGTTTAGCACTACAAATTTCTGTCTCTTGTTTGTCAGTGAATTCCTCACTCTTCCACAGCCCCATTGTAACTCATTGTCTCTTCCAGCCTTATTCTTTGTACCAGACCTCTGGTATTTACTGTACTGTACAGTGCTGAATATTATATATTTTAATATAAGGGGATTCTTCTATAATTAAGCAAATTGTTGATTCTGGCAGGGAGCTCAGTTTTACCTTAGACCAAATCACGTAAGTATCAAGCATATTAGGCACTTCCAATACCAGATCAAATCGTCAGTCGAATAGCTAGTATCTTATTTGTCATTCGCTAAACACTACATCCAATGATCTGCAAGGAAAGGGTTTATATCTGACCTCAATCCATTACATCCCGCTGTGCACCAGAGTTTGCCTCCTCCTTCCCAGCCTCCACCTGCGTTTTGGCTTTGTCTAACGGGGAAGGCAGCTATCCTTCCCCCCTGCCCATGGCTTCCCTACAGTCAGCGTCTCCACTTATCTATGAGCTAATTTAGGGCAGGGGTACCTCAAAAGACGAGGTCAAAGGCCCAATCATGTAGTGTAAAATATGTATAATCTAGTAGTCTATTTTAATAAATAATCTATTGCATGAGTTTCCTGACTGAAATTATTTGACTGGCCTCTTGGACTGTTCTTAATGAACATCAGCACAATTGATAAAATATTACAGGTCGATTCAATGCTCGAATTCCGCAACAGTGAGCGCATTTTAGTGTATTAAGAAATACTATAATGACTGATAGTGTTTCAGTGCTCACTGCTTGTTCTCATAAAATAAATCGTGCATTTGAGACCAGAATACGTGTCTGGATTGCTTCCTTTACCTCCACGTTACAATATCAATTTAAAATTGTGTTGCAACATAATGAATACCAGTTTTAATTTTCAATTCAACATCAAGCATTGCAAACATACCTACAACAGTGAGTTGTGCAGTTTTTTGTTTATTTGTTTTTTTCAATATCCATTGTAATCTCTTCTCTGAGACAGTGACTGATTTTTTAAGAACGTCTTGCTGTTTAGTTAATTGATCAGCTTTCTTCTGGAAAAACGTGCGTCGTTTCCCAAAGCAATCTAGATGCCGTGTCTCAAGAAACCAACGGCTTAAGCCTTTCGTGAGCCAATACTTCACAACAAATAACACATGAATGAGGACGCCAATGTAAGAAAAACCGAAGTTAATATAAGATGGTAATAGCAAAATATATATTTTTTGTTTCTTTGAGCTGCAAGTAGGATTAGACATGTTTTCGTTTTGCATCCATTTTAACTGTTTTCAAGTAACCGCACATAAAATGTCACCTTATGCGTTATTTTGTTGGTTCATATTTAAAGCAGATGACTGGTGATAAAACAATACATTGTTTACATAATTACTGCTACTGATTTGTATACGAATTATATTTATTTGAATATAAGCATAAGAAGTATAGTGAAACTAAATCTTCACTGTGTGCAATGAACGTCATATTTTTTAGATTGTTTAATGACCCATCAGAACCCTTGCCACGACCCATATGAGTCACAACCCCCACTTTTAACCCCCCCGGTTTAAATCCCACCTCAGCCACTGACTCATTGTGTGACCCTGAGCAAGTCGCTTAACCTTCTTGTGCTCCGTCTTTCGGGTGAGACGTAGTTGTAAGTGACTCTGCAGCTGATGCATAGTTCACACACCCTAGTCTCTGTAAGTCGCCTTGGATAAAGGCGTCTGCTAAATAAACAAATAAAATCAAGGGAAGTAATGTTAAAACTTTACAATGCATTAGTAAGACCTCATCTAGAATATTGTGTTCAGTTCTGGTCACCTTGATACAAAAAGGATATTGCTGCTCTAGAAAGAGTGCAAAGAAGAGCGACCAGAATTATCCTGGGCTTAAAAGGCATGTCATATGCAGACAGGCTAAAAGAATTGAATCTATTCAGTCTTGAACAAAGAAGACTACTTGGTGATCTGATTCAAGCATTCAAAATTCTAAAAGGTATTGACAATGTTGACCCAGGGGACGTTTTTTGACCTGAAAAAAGAAACAAGGACAAGGGGTCACAAATGGAGATTAGATAAAGGGGCATTCAGAACAGAAAATAGGAGGCACTTTTTTACACAGAGAATTGTGAGGGTCTGGAACCAACTCCCCAGTAATGTTGTTGAAGCTGACAGCCTAGGATCCTTCAAGAAGCTGCTTGATGAGATTCTGGAATCTGGGATTCTGGCCTCCTCTCGTTTGTAAACTTTCTTATGTTCTTATGTTCTTATGAGAGTCTGCGGGACTGACAGTGAGAATAAGCAATAACTTGGTGCTTAAAATTTAGAGGTGCAAAGCGTGATTATTGTATGTAAACAGTATATTTACATACCAATGTGTATAAAACATAGCAGTTTTAGTTTTAAAATGTTGTAGTTTTCCTTTACAGAAAAACAATATATTGCAGTATATACATAAATAAATACATAAAAACATTTCCATGTTTACAAAAAAAGGATATAGGGTAATGCAAAACATTTGCTATAGCTGTATGTCTTTCTTCTTCTTCTTCTTCTTCTTCTTCTTCTTCTTCTTCTTCTTCTTCTTCTTCTTCTTCTTGTAAGATCTCTGAATAAGTTAGATAGTTTTCAAACATTATTAGTTATTAAATAGTAATGTATCCAGTTGGACCAACTCTGTAGTGGACACCACAATGAAAGCTTTATAAATCCATGTCCAATACCTGGAATGTTTTACTTTGCTTTATTACAGAACTAATTACAACCTGAAGTGGGTGGTTCTTGATGAATTATTGACAGACACAATGAGAGAAAATAATTCAACAATCATTCAAAATAGTGGGTGCTAGCTTCCACTCAGGGCTAGCGAAGGTAGAAGCTGGCAGCAAATCCAAAGTAACAATGCACATCCAGCCATTGATAACAATGTTTTATCCTTCTATTCATACGTTCCTTCATTACAAAGTCTGGTAGGTTTGGTCTATGTTTCAATTAGACCGGTTGTTTGCAAGTATTATGTGTGGCTGTTACATACATACAACATTCCCTCTGTTCTATTGTGCTCGCCAACAAAAGACAATGATTAATCTCCACAGAGTTGTGGACAAGGCCAATGGTACAATAAGCCCAGACAATCAGAGGTATATTCATTTTGCACTTGGATACAAAGAACAGCAGATTTAGCCAGAGTTCTTTTGTTTCTTTTGAAGTCTAATTTCACAGAATAGCAGTGAATGGTTTTCTCCTTCCTAGTTTTGAAGTGCAAATGTACAGCAATTCTGTCAAGGTCAAGAGATGGTCCATACTCAGATAACAAGCAGTAAACAAGTACAGTAAACAGTTGAACACGAGTACTATATGCCAGGGGTGTCACCAGGATTTTAAAAGTATGGGTGGAGGGCACATGCCACCTCAGTGACTATTGCCAAAAGGGAGGTCCGGGGGGATACATTTTTAAGAATTTGTGGAAGCATTTTCAATTAGAAGCATTTTCTATTAAATCAGCAGCAAGATAGGCATAGGAATTTAGTACTGCAGTTGAAAACCTGAAATAGAACAGGGAACGTACTTAATCAATTTATTATTTTCTTTATTGTCATAGTGTCATACAAAGCGCCCATTCTCACTTCTGCTGTGTCACGGGGCCCCCTCTCTGCCCAGCGGCACTTCAGGGTCCCCGGAATGATAAGAAGAAGATAGCCAACGCTGTTGTTGCAAAAGGGCAGATTTATTTATCAGCTGTTCAAAAAAAATTGTAAAGTATACACAATAGCAATAAGGCAAAACAAAACAAAACAAATAATAATTAAATAGTAGTAATTTTCTTTTGAAATGGGTAGCGTATACTTTCCTGTTCACCAGCACCTACTTAGCATGCTTTGCAGACCTTGACACTCTAGCTCTGTGTCTACGCCCTTTGAGATCCCAGCTAGAACTAACTGCAGTGAGACAGTGTCACCGGTGACAAACCTTGTTTATTTTGTTTCACTGTGTGTGGGGTTTTTTTTGTACATTGCTTCACTGTGTGTTTCCTGCACGAGTGAATCTGCTGCACCGAAAACTTTTTTTTTCTATGTTGCACTGTTTGTTTCTGCCACTGCACATTCACCTTATTGTTCACAAGGAAGTCCCGTCCTGAGCACAGAGTAAGACTGGCGATTGGGCGTGTGGTTATCAAGGGGAGTATAAAAGGGGAAGTGGGGAACCAGGAATGAGCGGGTCTTTCTTTTCCTGGAAGTGGGAGACAGGGCATTGTGAGTTGTTGTGGAACAGTGTTGTGTTGGAATTACTTTTGGAAAGAAGGAAGATTCCTTAGGGGTTGAAGGAATACTAACTGGAGCTTTTGACCATGGATTGCTTTGGACATCGGGACTTTACTGGAGCTCAGGTACTGTAGCCAATTATTTATTTATTTTCTTGTATCGGGACTGTGATTTATTTATTTATTTGTTTATTTTCTTTCACTTATATTGGCTACGGTACGTCACTCTATTTTTGAACTGCACCTCATTTTGGTTTTGTACTGCATATACCTATCAGCAAGAAGGAAGAACAGACTCATGACTACAATATTTTCGTTTTAACGCAAGTTATTTATTTTATTAAACTGTGCTCTTCCTTGACTTACATTACGGTTTGTGCCGGGGTGAGCCTGTGTACTGTTTCTAGTTTTGCTGCTGTGTTTTTTTTTTGGTTTTTTCTTTCACTTTGCACTTGAGTCAGGTGGGTCAGTCTGAGGGGAATGCTTCCTGGAAGGAGAGGCAGTGATACAGCCATTGTTGGAAGGCTGAATGTTTCCGAGTTACTTGCCTGGGCGCAGTAAATCCATTCCTTAAGTAGAGGCTGCTCGGATCCCAGAGGAGGCCAGTTTGGGAGTGCTGGCCAAAACCTGGGAAGATCACGAAGGGGAGTAGAGTTTCTTTTCATTCTTTTGAAAGTCTGTTTTTGGTTATTTAGCTACAGAAGAGAAATTTCCAAACAGATACTTACCCTCCGTTGAGTTGTTCTGTGTGCATTGTTTCAAGACACTGCTGGGGCAGCCGACGTTGGAAGTACTTACCGGTTACAGTATCCAGGGGGGCAGCGGCGACACAGACTTGTCTAGGCTATGAGAGAGAGGAGGAGACACACAGGGGTCAAAGACAGGCCAAAGGGAAGTAAAAGAGCTGGGCTGTACTAGAGCAATTGTGATTTACTTACCTGTACTCCTTGTACCTGAAAGTCGGTCTGTGTCCTATCCCAGGTTTCCTGGGATCTCCCCTCCACGTTTGACAGAGCAGGAGATATCGCCTGATGGGTCCAGCACCTCCTGGAGGACGTGTATTCCGGGCGGTGGCGACTGTAGAGCTTGACGCTCTCCATCTTTTCTTTTTCTTTTACAGCCTTTTTGGCAGCTAAATGTGGACTATATTTTTCTTGGACTTTTTTTTCTTCTTTCCTGTTTATTGCTGTGGAATACTTTTTGTGTGCACTTTTACCCACAGGAGGGGAACTCCTTTGTTAATTTTTAGTGTTTTAGAATTTTTACCCCGTGGAGAATTAATAAAGTTTGTTTTATTAATTTTAAACCATCCATTGTGTATGTTTACGGACCCCTGAGGATCAAGGATTACCTGTGCGATCAAGGATTACCTGTGCCCTTTTAAAACACAAGGTGGCTTAGCCGGCACTACAATTGCAATTATTTTGGTATAATTAACTGTTTGGTTACCGCTGTCATCTTACCCGTGACAATAGCAGCCCCTTTTTAAGCCTGTTAACCTCGCCCATAGTACAGATGCATCCATTTTATGTTAACAAGGGGGTTCAACTTAAAGGGACAGTGTGACAGAAATACAATGATTCTTAGTTGTAAATCCCTCCCGACCTGTGAGGGCGCTAAGCAGTGAGAACAGAGTTCCTTGGACGGGCTGGTCAGACAGTTCTTTCCCAGGTTTCAAGGTAAGTCGGCCAGCCAGGAAAAGGCGAGAATCCGTTGAAATAACGCATTGACCCAGAAGGGAAACAACGTGGCAGCCACAGATTGGAGAGGCAGTTGCACTCGTTTACCAAGGGGTCATGTGTGATGGCATAAAAGGGGACGGAGAATCGTAATCTTTTCCTTCGCATTTGCTTTGTAATTAAAAACTGAGAAGGACTGTGAGAGACCCCCGTTAACCAGAGAAAGCAGTATCGTGAGTGTTTTTTGTTTGTTTGTCTGTGTGCAATGGTCTTGTTTGTTACACCACACTAGACGGCTAACACGATTCTGGAGCTGTCGTCGAGGGTCAGCACTAACGCCAGAACAGCACTGCACTACTGTCACAAAATAAACTGTATCACCCACCACGAGCACTACTGCACTCACCCAGGACTGGTGACCGTCTATGTACATGACGGCGGGAGGTGATGAAGACACCAGCAGCAGACTCAAAGAATGGAAGGTAAGTCCACGGTTACTGATTTATCTTTAGTTTTGGTGGTCAGTAATGTTTTATTACATCGGGGAGACCCTCCCACAGCAACCATTACATGTATTGAACTAGTTCAGTTCTCAGCAAAAATGAGTTAGTCAATTAAATTACTACTAAAATTTCTAAAAGTACTTGGAGGAACACTACATTCTACTTAGGTTGCTATATAAAGTGTTACTGGTCATAAAAGCCATCTGTTTCTATTTTACTTCTTAATATTTCTTATTCCGTACTGTATCTCAGGGGAGATTCAAGCCAATCGTCTTAGTCATGGTGTCATGAATCTTTAGAAGACAAGTGTCACCCATTTGCAGCCATCAAACCTCATATTTACAAGCAGCTAGCTGGGTCGGTTCTGACGACTTCATTTTCAAAGGAATGTTGATGTTGGTGAAATCTTTGCTAGTGTTTCAGATGAAATTAAGCATTCGTACCCAGACTTGGAAATGTTTTTTGTGTTTACATCCCTAAGTTGTTCAAACAGGGCACCAAGGGTCAGATTACCTTTGACCGCTGTTCTTACTTATTCTAACATGCTATTATTGTGGACTATGAAGACCAAACATATTAATATAAATGTATACTTCTGTCAAAACAAATAACATAATTATCTTTGTATGCTGTTTCTAAAGACAAACGTTACTGATGTTACAATAGGGTCTGCCATATATTATTTGTTTTAGATAGACCTTGTGCAAACCTTACGGCTAAGGATATTAAAGATAGTTTACATCAGAGTATCTGCAGATGACATTTAGTTAAACAAAACAATATGCCAGACTTCAGACTTAGTTATGAGTGCAAGGGCACTTGGATAGAGATTGTTTTGTACCTGGCCTTTAGAGTTCACAGAGGATAGCATAGCTAGACCTAGGAGGGCATGGAAATAAAAGCATTATCATCACTAAAGCTTAGCAAACATGCAAGAAAAAAATACATTTGAATCAAGGTGACAAAGCCAAAGATTTTTCTCATTTAAAAAATACAGAAACCCCTCTCAACTATATACTGGATATTAATGCCCAGGCCCTTCTAATAATAAACTGGAAACCAAAATCAGGTGTACCCCTTGGGAAGAGGTTAACTGGGTATAACTTTATAAAAGCCACTGAGTCGCTCAGTCTCAGAGAGAGTTTGTTCTTTGGAAAGCATGTGAAAGGAAAAGATTACTACTTAAGTAACCTGTTTGTTCTGTTGGTTCTCCTTTAAATAGTTTCATTTTAAGTTTCTGCTAGCAAACTAAAGTTTGGTTTTGTTTTCACATCACTCCTGACTGATTGACTACTTGCTGCTACACCATCTGCCGCTAAACATGCCTCACACAAGGCCTGGCAGCGAACCGCCAACCATGCGGTTCAAAGACTAATGCCTTACCATTCAACTAAGGAGCAAGGTCTGTAGTTAAAAGGTATGCATCCTATTAAGATACAATCAGTACAGCCACTAGGAGTAGATTCATTACAATATGCTATTTCCAGTCTCTGTATATTTTTAATTAATCAATGTTTTTGTGTTACTGTACCTCCTTCCTCTTTGAAACTTTTAAATAACCCTAAGAAGCAGCTCAAAAGGATACATTAATGGAATTATATACAGTATTTCCATAATTAAACTCAGGGTATACAAATTCAAGTTTGAATAACGGTTTGCAAATGTCCCAGGCTACATATCTCTTTAAAAAAAAATCATGGTTCGTAAAACAGTACATTAAGCAGGTAAAGAGATGCAATGCAAAGAACATTTACATACCACAAGTGAGACAGAGAAAGTAGCCACCTTGCATAAAACTGCAAGATGAAAGCTGGTCTGGTTATTAACTGGCTGTAAAGTGCACTGCACTCTGAATTTTTATTACACACTCAGCTTTACTTACTGAGAATAAGCATGGAACTATTTTTAAAATGGAACTCTACTATTGATGCTGGCCCTTTATATTCAAACTGCTTCAATTCATTAGCAGTTATTAGACATAAGATGCAATATGCATGTAAATGTAATGGGTTTTATGTTTTCCAGCTGTTTGATGTTTCACTAAGCACAGCAGATGTATTGTGTTTCTAAATTGCAAACCAATACAGGCTCCGAATTAATGAAGAAACCTTGAACAATGAGGTAATGCTATTGTTTTAAGTACATGCATGTTGATGTCTGTGCCTCTGATTACACACCGCAATTATGAAGAAACACAACTTCCAGCCAGTAAATGCTTTGGGTGGCCTTGCAATAGAAAGAAGATTGGATTTTAATTATTATAATAATGTTTGTCAAAGTGTTCTTAAAATGTTATTGTGCATTAGGCAATGAACAATCTATGAGAAACATAAAAAATAATTAATGGAAAAATGATTGACAAAAGAACATAATATCATGTACAATTTAATTATGGGAACGGTCGATAAATCAAGACAACATCTGATTCTGCTTAAAAGAGATGTTCCCAAACAGGGGATCGGAACCTCTGGGGCGGCGTACGATGACTACAGAGGGGGTGAATTACGCACAGAAACATGCTATTTTTTTTGACTGAAGCCAGACTCCCTAATGCTGCTGTTGGAGTTTGGGTTACTTTTAGTTATACCCCCTTGAAGTTTGCTCTATTATACATGTATGGTCATTTCCAATCCCTGTGCTTGCTATATTTAAAATCATACAACAAACAGGGGTGATTGTAAGGTGAAATATATATACAGTGCCTTTAGTAAGTATTCACCCTCCTTGGATGTTTTCACAGTTTGTTGTGTTACAACCTGAAATCTTGCATTTAAATGGGATTATTTTTTCCTTTGATTTACACAACCTACTCAACACTTTGAAGAAGCAAGAGAATTTTTAATGTGAAACAACAGTTAATGAAAAATTTAAAAAAAAAACTGAAATGTCTTGGTTAGATAAGTATTCATCCCCCTGAATCAATATTATTATTATTATTATTATTATTATTATTATTATTATTATTATTATTATTATGTATTTATTTATTTCTTAGCAGATGCCCTTATCCAGGGTGACTTACAATTGTTACAAGATATCACATTATTTTTACATACAATTACATTATTTTTTAAACATTATTTTTACATACAATTACCCATTTATACAGTTGGGTTTTTACTGGAGTTGGATGGGGATCGTTGGTGGACAGCAATCTTCAAGTCTTGCTACAGATTCTCAATCGGATTCAAGTCCGGGCTTTGACTGGGCCACTCTAGGATATTCACTTTCTTGTTTTTAAGCCACTCCAGTGTCGCTTTGGCTGTGTGCTTGGGGTCATTGTCCTGCTGAAAGGTGAATCTCCGCCCCAGTCTTAGGTCTTTTGCAGACTGAAGCAGGTTTTCCTCAAGGATTTGCCTGTATTTAGCTCCATCCATTTTGCCCTCTACCCTGACAAGCTTCCCAGACCCTGCCGATGAAAAGCATCCCCATAGCATGATGCTGCCACCTCCATGTTTCACAGTAGGGATGGTGTTACCTGGGTGATATGCTGTGTTGGGTTTGTGCCAGACATAACGCTTTGCATTTAGGGCAAATAGTTTAATTTTTGTTTCATCGGACCACAGAATCTTTTGCCACATCTTTTCAGAGTCTCCCACTTGCCTTTTTGCAAATTCCAAGCAGGAATTTACATGTGCTTTTTTCAGAAATGGCTTCCTTCTTGCCACTCTTCCATACAGGCCAAATTTGTGTACCTGAGTTATTGTTGACACATGGACAGCTTCTTCCATCTCAGCCATGGAACGCTGTAGGTCTTTCAGAGTTGTCATTGGTCTCTTGCTGGCTTCTCTGACCAATGCCCTTCTTACCCGGCTGCTCAGTTTGGGAGGACGGCCTGCTCTAAGCAGATTCTGGGTGGTGCCGTATACCTTCCACTTCTTAATGATCGACTTGCCTGGGCTCCAAGGGATATTCAATGCCTTTGAAATTTTTTTATACACCTCCCCTGATCTGTGCCTTTCCACAACTTTATCACAGAGTTGTTTTGAAAGCTCCTTGGTCTTCATTGTAGTATCTTTGCTTTGAATGCACTCCCCAACTGTGGGACCTTAAAGAGACAGGTGCATTTAATCTGAAATCATGTGAACCACTTTTATTGCACACAGATGGACTCCATTTAACTTATTGTGTGAATTCTGAAGACAATTGGTTGCACCTGAGCTTATTTAGGAGTGTCATAGCAAAGGGGGTGAATACTTATCTAAAGAAGACTTTTCAAGTTTTTATTTTTGGTATGATTTGTTTTTTCATCCCCCCATTTTTTCACACATTGAAAGTGTTCAGTAGGTTATGTAAGGGGGGATGAATACTTACTACAGGCACTATATATATATATATATATATATATATATATATATATATATATATATATATATATATATATATATATATATATATATATATATATATATATATATATATATATATATTGTAATCATTAACATTTTTTAAAGAGTTCTTACTTTTGTTTTATTTCCAAGTCTTGTTTGCCTGTTCATCAGAAAACACCTCCAATCTTGAAATGTCTACATAACCATACTGTGTGTATGTATACAGTGCCTATAGAAAGTCTACATCCCCTTTCAAAATGTTCACCTTTTGTTGCCTTATAGCCTGGAATTAAAATGTATTAAAATAGTTTTTTTCATTTATCTACACATCCACAACTTCCAAGTGAAAAAATATTCTAGAAATTTGTAGAAAATTAATTAAAAATAAAAACTGAAATAGCTTGTTGGATAAGTGTCCACCCCCATTGTAATAGCAATCCTAAATTAGCTCAGGTGTAACCAATAGCCTTCAAAATCACACACCAAGTTAAGTGGCCTCCACCTGTTTTAAATTGTAGTGATTCACATGATTTCAGTATAAATTCAGCAGTTCCTGTAGGTTCCCTCTGCTGGGTAGTGCATTTCAAAGCAAATACTCAACCATGAGCACCAAGGAGCTTTCAAAAGAACTCCGGGACAAAGTTGTTGAAAGGCACAGATCAGGGGATGGGTATAAAAAATATCAAAGGCCTTGAATATCCCTTGGAGCACGGTCAAGACAATTATTAAGAAGTGGAAGGCGTATGGCACCACCAAGACCCTGCCTAGATCAGGCCGTCCCTCCAAACTGGATGACAGAGCAAGAAGGAGACTGATCAGAGAGGCTACCAGGAGGCCAATGGCAACTTTGCAAGAGCTACAGGCTTTTATGGCCAAGACTGGTCAAAGTGTGCATGTGACAACAATATCCCAAGCACTCCACTAATCTGGCCTGTATGGTAGGCTGGGAAGAAGGAAGTCATTACGCAAGAAAGCCCACCTTGAATCCCGTTTGAAGTATGCAAAAAAACCACTCAGGAGATTCTGTAGCCAACACCCAAAGAACACCATCCCTACTGTGAAGCATGGTGGTGGCAGCATCATTTATGGGGATGTTTTTCATCGGCAGGGACTGGGGCACTTGTCAGGATAGAAGGGAAAATGAATGGAGCAAAGTACAGAGAAGTCCTTGAGGAAAACCTGCTGCCCTCTGCAAGAAAGCTGAAACTGGGACGGAAGTTCACCTTTCAGCATGACAACAACCCAAAGTACACAGCCAAAGCTACACTGGAGTGGCTAAGAAACAAAAAGGTAAATGTCCTTGAGTGGTCCAGTCAGAGCCCCGACCTAAATCCAATCGAAAATTTGTGGCATGACTTTAAGATTGCTGTCCATCAACGCTCCCCAAGGAATTCGACAGAGCTTGAACATTTCAACCCCACGACGAGCAATCCTAAAATCTAAAATAAACATTTAAAATCCATTTTATGTCCTCATTAACAATAGTTCTGGTTACTCTTTACTTGTGGTCTGTTCCTCACTTTTCTTTTTTACTTTATGAGGTTATTCAAATGTTTCAAATACAATGAAGTGATGTATCCTGGTACCTTGGCTGTAGGTCAAAAGGTTTGATTGCAGTTAGACCATTGGTGTGACTTTAAACTACAGCACACTAAGTACAGGGAAGTATCGCTAACTTTATCTACAATATAGCATTGTCTGTTCCAAATTGAAGTAATATATACAAGCAAAGAACCAGTAGATGTTCAACAGATGGGAAGGAGATAATATTATTTTAAACATATTTAAAATGTTTACAAAAACTGTTTGGGGTTAAATATTATTCTGCATCCACACCGCAAAAAATACAATAAAAACCTCTAAATGTGAACATTTAATGTACATTTTAAAACAGTCCCCCCATATATTTTTAATATATGGTGTATTTGGTTCATACATTTAAAATATATACCAACAATCCAGTTGTTGTATGTATGTTTTATATATATATGAAACATATATTTTATATAACTCGAAAATATATTCTATTTTTTTTTAAATATATTGAAAATGTATTTTCTTTCCATATGGGCATTGGCTAGAGGAAAAACCTAGGTAAGAACTTCTTAAATAAAACAAGAAACCATTAAAATTGATACAACATTTTAATTTAATATACAGTATTTGGTAGACTTACACATGTTTCTCATGACGGGCTGTCCAGGACCTGTATCCACCACTGCCTGTCAGACAACAACCTATGCAGTTTGAAATAATTAATCATTTCCTGACCCACAATGGCCCCTCAGACATTTCAAAAATCCACTCATGCAGACAGAATACTAACATGTAGTAATACAGCATGCCAAGGAGTAACACATCTACTACATTAAACAAAGCATTGCATTTACTGATTACACTGCATTAATACATGATGGTAAAACTATAGCATAGCATAAGGGTCACTGGATGTTTTCAGGTAAGATCTGACACACAAGAGTGAGAAAAGGTTTTTCAAATGAAAACTTCAGAATTTTTGTGAACTCCCTCTACCACTCCCAAGAAACCAAACTGTCAGATTTATTTGGTATTCTGGTTTTGTAGATGCAACATTTTACACTGTACTTACACCAGTCAGGTTATTATAACTACCTGTATGTGAGAATCTCAAATCCTTCACGTCTGTTTGGCTATCCGAGCAATGTACACACAGTGCATGGCTATCTTAACAGATATTTAGACACATTTTTCAGGACATTTAAACACCCTTTTGCAAACATATACTCTGTGAATGTGGTTAATATGCACCATGGGGTGTAATAAATCTGCTAAGAAATAAATAATAATAAAAAATAATAATATTAATGTAAACTGTTTTGAAAGTTTCAGAGGTAAGATGTCATTAAAATGCTGCCTAAGAGCGCCATCTGCTGTGCTATTTACGTATTTGATTTCAGTTTTAGACGGGATGGGCCCATCAGCACAGCAGTCTTTGAGCTACACATTGCAGTTTTGGAGGAGTGCTGCTCAGAGAATTCCTACTGTACATACATCCATTTTGAAAAAAAAGTTTTTTTCCTAAGGATATGCTTTCCAAAAACAAACACTATTTAAAAAAAAAAAAGTTTTTTCTAGTTCACATTAGGTTTATTTGGGGATTCGTTATGACTGTGTGCACAAGCATATCCTTTTTTAAAGGTGATTTGGTGTTGGTATTTCAGTGTTTCTGGTGTTTTCTTGGGGGTAAAAATGTACTGCTACTGCGTGCTTTCAATGTATTTTGTTAAAAGCAAAGCAATACATCTCTTCCATGCTGTAAGGACAGAGCTTCTAAACAAAATTAAGATATTTTTTTGAGTTTCTTTCTGTTAAAGAAAGCGGTATTTTTTCTTGCAGTATCTTTAGTTGTTTTTGTTGTGAGATGTATTTGATGTACATACAACATCTATTTTGTGTATCTGGTAAACACTTTAGCCTGCTGTTTGTTGTACGCATAGAACCTACTGTTTATTATATATAAAATGGCATACTGTTGCTTTTTAAAGAAAATCCATAGTATATTGTCCTGGAAGAGGACAGAGCTATTTATCTCAACAAAAGTAAGATATATTTCGATATTTTAAATTTGTCTCCCTTTCGTTGTTTTAGGTAAACAAAAATAACCTTTTGCATTAGATAAACATAACCATTTACAGGGAGGTATTTTGTGTGTTTTTTTTCATTTTCCTTGTTACAGTATTTTCTTTAATTTGAGATCAGGTGTACTAGTATTTACACACAGACAACACAACCTATGTGCCTGTAAAATAACTAATAGCTCTGCTTTTAAATTGCTTTGCACACAATTGCTTTTGTCTGTTTTGTTGAAAAGCATGAGCTTTTAAGAAGTCATTTTTTAAAGAGCCACATATCAGAGATATATCAAATATAAATGTGTGTTTGTGTATTTTCGAGTTTGCAGATTCAATAAGCAGACATTCGGTTCATCAGGGTCCGAGTCTGAGTCATCAGGGTCCGAGTCTGAGTCACTATCATTCAAGTCCAAGTCCGAGTCACGAGTCACTTTGCACAGGTACCAAAACTTGACCTGTGTAATGTCAGAAAGTGGTACAATGTCAGATTTTGGTACATGTGCAATCAATCACAATCTGATGGGTGTTTTCATATTGTCAAAAAGAGGTACATTTACCATTAATTATACATTACTTTTTGACAAACTCAAACTGGAAACTGACAAACAGTTTCTCTAAAAAGAAAAAAACAATTCACGAGTCCACTGCAAAGTTGTACAAGTAAAAATAAATGTACAAGACCCAATGTATTGCACATGATAAATATTTGCATCCTATTTTCATTTTATTAATGTTTTTAAATTACATTAAAAACTACATAAAAGACTGGAAAATATGATAATTTCAATTTTAAAAGATGTAAAAGATAGAAAACAGCATAATGTACCAGATTTGAATGGACGCTTCCCTGCGTTCTTAACGGAAGTTGTTTAGGCAAGCGCAGTGCGCTGAGTACCACTTTTTAACACGCACCTGAAAATAACACTAGATAATGTATTTTTTATCTTTTCTCTTTTACACAAAAACATATATTTACGTATTTTCCCTTTGTGTAGGATGGAATAAAAAAATGAAGCTCACACAGACAGATTTCTAATTTGACGCTGCACAGCGTATTGTTAATGTGTTTTTTTTCCCGCATCCATAAATTATTTTCATTTTGGTAAATTAAGTGGTATTAAGCTATTCTGTCATTCTTTTTTGCTATCAAATCAGTCTGATATATCTGCTTGTTTGACGGTAGGCAATTTTCGATTTAAGACTAGTGCCTAGTTTTACACTGAATTTGCCTGGTGATTTCATTGACGTTACTTGCAAACAGTGATGGCGTGTGCTGGGAACGAGTGGAGATTAGAAGCAATCACACAGCAACTTTCTGGTATAAATTATGAAGCTCTAAAAGTATGATTATAACATATGATTATTCTTTTTTCATTCATTTTTGTTTTCAGTAAACTCAAAATTATTAAGGTGCCCAATGTTCTATTGTTTTCAGTGCAAACAAATAAATTATATTCCAGAGATTCAGAGAGCTCAGCAAAATCAAATTACATATTTTTCAAGAACGCAGTTTTAGAAATGTATTTCTACAGTGCTTAAAAAACGATATATATGTATAAGAGGTGTGATGAGGTATAAGTGCACATAACATTGCATTGTGGGATAGATCATGTGAGTGTGACAGCAGGTAAGACAAAATGGCTGAAAAGAGAAGAAGAAAGGCTGTGCAAAAGAACTTTTAACAACAGAAGACATTTTACTAAGCTTATTGAAAGATTCATAAGATATATCTAGCACAGAATCAGAAATCGATAATTATGAAAAAGATAGCAAGTTATTGTTTTGCACACAATTATTTAACACCTTAAGGTACACACGGAATTAAGAAGCTGTTCAAATGGTTTCTTTTTAAAATACATTTGAGAGTGACAAATATCACAAGGAAACTGACAATTTGGAGGATCAGATCCAACCTGTCAGAAAATTGTAAACATTTCGTGCACCTCATTGCAAAAACTTTAGTTTAAAAATCTATTTATTAAACATCTATAAATGTGGTATTAATGTTTTTGAGGACTATTAACACAATTATTGCTATAACGTTTGAATGAAACTTTAATGGTATAAAAGGTTCACATTAAAAGTTACACATTGTTATAACATTATTTATATATCCATTTATAACACATTTATAGATGTATTATTGCATGTTCATAACAGATCCATAAACTAAAGTCTTACCCCTTAAACTGGGATATTTTACTTAAATAAAGGACATTTTAAACACAGCTTAATAAGTGTAAGTGGGTAAACCCAGACCAATGACTGACTAAGGCCCTGGGAACACAGAGCCACTTTGTGGCTTGGAACTTGGTTTCCACTGCCTGGCACTCCCAACAACGACTGCCCACGGCAACAAAACTGGAATTTTCCACAGCTTGCCCAAGCAGCTGAGCGTGGCTATCTGGTCAGGTTTTGTATCTCATACTTGATGTAGCCAAACTGGATACAAAGAAAGTGCGTCATCACGTAGCCAGGAGGTGTTTAAGCTCTTTGTTTATTGCCATGATGAAACATGTGGAACTTGATATATAAAAACTATTATAAATAAAATAAAAATACACACCAGTAGCTGCATAGGTTATTAAGGCATTTGTTTACGATGTTATACGAGAACAACTATTCTTTTAAAATGAGCCAGTGAAACCTGATCCTGCCTTTATAATTTAATTTGAGCCCAGGGTTTTTAATAATGCCCAGATTAGAGCTTTTCCAATTCACTGGCCAATGGCTGCAGTGCAATCAGTGAGCAAAACTTAATATATTTAAGAATAAGTAACCAATGAAGGTCATTCCTACTTGATAAGACAGCCACTGACATTCAAATTAATTGACAGTTTTCAAAGTGCATCTGTTGTACTTGGAGTAGAGGTTTATAATGTACATTTACAATTTTCTTGAAACCATCAGGAAGCCCCATTATTATGCATTAACTCATCTTTTGCCTTTCATTACCTTTGTAGTTGAACTTGTCTCTTGGTAAGGCTGTCGATACAAGGTGCTTTTTTGAAGTTCCATTTTTACATTTCTATGTAAATTTGTAAATTTATTGGAGTGGTCTTATTTAAAATCCAGCAGATTGATGTTTGTTTTCATATTGAAAATGCATTACAGAATAACAGCTCTTTGTTTAACAGTAGTTGCAGTGTGCAATTTTGTTTTTGTGATTTATAATAATCTTATTGTAAGAGCCCATACCATTTACACTGTGTACACTACTGAAGGCAAGTACCTTACCGTAGAATTGAAAACACTGTTCTTCTAAGCAGTTGACAAGTGAGTGCAGAAGACACTTGTATTGAAATTCAGACAAAAAAGTGAAAAAAGTCTTATTTCCTTATTTATTAGGAACAGTACATTTTTAGCAATACAACCTGTCAGTCTGTAGAACTACATAAAGCTTTGAAAGCTCATCTAAAACTGCTTAGTTACATGCATATTACAGCAAAGAATACCATTACAGCTGAACAGTTTGTACTTTCATGGCTTCCTCAGGCCAGGTGTAGTTGTCAACAGCGAAACTGTCGTAGTCGGTACTGTACAAGTGTGAGCGGACAAACGCTTCTATGTCAGTGGGCTCAGGGTTGACAGTGGCTATGCTGTTTTTGTAGGCATATTCTACCACCTGTTGAGAAAGGGAAAATGTAAATTGGTCATCATCCATTTACCGGAAGGTACTCAAACATCAAAAGACCAAACATTGTACCTGGCTTAAATCAGTGATATTGTAGCACCTTCCAGTATACTTACATTGTAGTCCTTAATTGTGTGGCCATGCAAATCACTTGTACCACAGAGCTGTTGCATTACAGAGCTAGTTATAAATGACTATCCCTTCATAAGAAGGTGTGTCTGGTGATCGGAATCAGCTTTCTGTCTCTATCATCCTTATGCAGTGGAGCTCATGTTTGTGGAACACTGGCTAACTAACAGTCTGTGAGTAACCTACAAATGATGAATGGGGTCATTGAGGTCCGGAAAGCAAGCTGGCTACAGTAAACAAAGATTTCTCTCATCCAGGGAATCCCACACAAGATGACAATGATATTCATAACAGAATATTTGTCTTATTTTGGTGAAACTGTAAGCCAATCTGGCCTGTCCATTTGTCTGATTTAAATCCAGCTGAGGCCAGATGGGAATGAACTTTAAAAGATGTTTCAAGACTTTATACCTTAGGAGACATTTTGTAAATAAATAATAATAATAATAATAATAGATTAAATTTCCACACATTATTTTTCATTCTGTTTGCAGGCAATAACAATACAGTATTGTATATATGGGTATGTGACAGGGAGAGCCCTGTTGCTGGTTCTTACGCGGATGTGTGCGGCTGGGACGCATAACAGGAGATGCGTTGCTAGGCAACTAATTGAGCAGGTAGGCTCGTCTGGCGCCGAGCTGACCAGGAAGTCCGGATTGGCTGTGGGGCGTGCCGGATAGGTTGTGCACAGCTCAAAAGGCGTCTGCTCCACAACTTGAGGCGACTGCACCGCTATGCCTCACAGATGGGTGCTGTGTTTACATCATGGAGGACAGCATCTGCTCCAAGGAGATAACTACTACAAGAAATCCTTCCACTCCAAGATGGTGCTCGTCAAGGCATTGCCCAGCAGAGACCGTATGAAGAGGCTGGAGTCGCCGAGAGAATGCCGGTACTCCGGGAGCCCAGAAGTAGGTCAGTTTAGGGGATGTTGATCCCAAACAGTGTAGAGTAGTAGGTTCCTGGAGCGGGACATTCCTTTTAGTGGGACAAGCGCTTGCCATTTGTGTGGCAAACTTTTATTTTTAGCTTTGTTTTTTTTCTTTATTAAATCCGGCACTAGGATTACCATTGTTGGTACCCTAGCATCGGGGCCTGTGTTTAATAAATCTGCGCACATGTGCGGCGTGTCAACCCCCAATGCTCTGTGTCTGCCTCGGTATTTGTATGTAATGTTGCCCTGTTACATGGTGTCTGGATCATTTTGCTACTTCTGATGGTTCAATTTAAGTTATCCCAAAATATGCATTTGAATTGATACAGAAGATTACATTTGTATAAAATTGTTACCTTAACTGCCACTTTGAAGGAAACATCTCTAATGGTATTTAATTCAGGATATATGCGTCCTTCAGCCAAATCTTCAGGCTTGACCAGTTCAGCAATAGTCTTGTTTGACACAAAATAAATGCAATAAAGTACAATTAAAACCCACAATAGAAATAACATTTAGAAAAAGCCTTCTGGTATTAGCACTTTTTATAAAACTAGCTTTCTTCAATAGTTACTGGTCAAGACACACCTCTTCAGACAACATCTGTAAAACTCAGCTCTTCCCTTCTGGACAATATAGCACTCTGCCTTTAATGCACTTTAACTTGCACTTATCTGCTCCCTAGTTTACTGTATTTAACCCTGTACTTAACCCAGTCTGTAGTATTTTGTATTTCACCTGCACTCATATCTAACCCTGATGTAACTATCAACACTTTTATCTGCTCTTGAACTGCCCCAATATCAAATCATACTGTGTTTTGTATTTGCTCTTATTAGGACTTAAGTTATAGTATTTTGTATCTTGATCTTAATTGTACTGTAATTCTTAATATGTATTTTTTGTATACAACTGTAAGTCGCCCTGGGTAAGGGCGTCTGCTAAGAAATAATAATAATAATAATAATAATAATAATAATAATAATAATAATAATAATAATAATAATAATAATAATAATAATTACAAAAAAATATGCAAAGAGTACAAAAAAATATGCAAGTCGATTACGATTAAAAAAAGTTGTCCTACAAAAAGATGCACTATCAAAAGGCAGGCTTTTGATTTTAGAAATGTTATAAATTCTTAAAAGATCTTTTAAAATGACTATACTGGCATTGACTGAAGCCCTGCAACCAAGTAAACTGTCGTGGACTCTTTCATAGGTAAGGATTTTTTTTAAAAAGTTCCAATATTAGCAGCATGCAATCTCTCTCAATGACTAGTGTTCATATTTTACAAACAACTGACACTGAATATATTGTTATTAAAGTTTGGTCATCTGCAATCATAAGAACTTTTGCAAACGAGAGGAGGCCACTTGGCCCATAAACTCGTCTGATCCTAGCAGCTGAATGTGATCTCAAAACTTTGTCAAGTTGGGTCTTTAAAGATCATAACACTTTGAAGACACTGTAAAACTTCTAGTCAAAACTGTGTCATTTATTAGTATTTTTTTAGTATGTCTGAATATTTTGGTAATCTTTATTATTAATTTTGAAGTCTTAATTCAGCTTTAAACAGTTCTAGTAGGAGAGCAGTCATTACCTCAGCCGTGATAAGGAAGATCTCATCGCTGATGTGCCTGACTCCACAAGCAGAAACACCAAGGGCAACTCCAGGGAAAACATAGGCATTGTTTCCTTGGCCAGGGTGAAACTGACGGCCATCAGGGAGAGTGACAGGGTCAAAAGGACTTCCACTGGCAAATATGCCCTGACCCTGAAATATGATATCAAAGAGACTAATTAAAAAAATACAGCAGAGATTGAATCAAAGCAATTGTTGCTTGTTATTCCTTCCTGTCATGCACTTTCATTGGCTATAAAGGTCTCAAATATGCAGTTTTAAAAGAAAAACGCCTCATAGAAAACCTGTATTTTTAATTTAACATATCTCAGCTTGCTTGCTCTATTTTAAGGAAATCTGTTCAGCAGCCTTCTGATTCAAAGCATATTACTGGTTGAAAATCATGTCAGTCAATAGAGGATGCAGATGGTTGGGTTATGACAGGAAAGAAGGTATTAAAAGGGGTGGAGACAATTTCACTATTTGTAAAAAAAAAAAAAAAACATTTTAAAATGAAAACACATTTTTGCAAGAACATTTTTGCACATTTGAGACTTATGTAGTGAATGGAGATGCAGGTAAGATTGATGGATTTTTTTAAAGCTACAACCACTGGCTCATTGGGGTCTGCTCAATTTATTTAAATTATGGCAGATCTATATTTAATCATTATAAGAAGGGCACCTCTGCTACAGCATGCATGAGTTTCTTGGGTAATTTTGTCTTTAAAAGTAAGTTAAATGGTTTGGTCCAAATGTATAATTTAACAGTATTAGTATTTAGATCCGCCGTTGTTTAGATCGGCTGGATAGACCCTATCAACTCATACATGACAGTTGTATAAAAATAATCTCTTTTATTTGACATATACCAAACATTGACCACAAAGTTAAAAAATATTGTTTTGTTTTCCCCTAGAAGCGGCCAGGGAGGCAGAAGTATTCACTGGGCTGTGTGAACCACAAGTTGCTGTCAGTGAAACCATTTGAACATCTGTTCACAGGCAGCTACAATGCAAAACCTTTAATCATATCATTATTTTCCAAGAACAAACAATCATGTCATCAGGACACAATTTAAATAGGTCACTCTGCTTCCACTGCCTTGTGTTATCTTTGACCAAATGCATACTGTGAAGTAAATAGCTATTGATTATAAATCTAGAAGTAAATGGTATGGTATTTCCTCATTAATATAAGCCATGTTTTTATTTTATCAAAGGTAAAAAAAAAAAAAAGTTTTTTAGTAGGACTGTCAAGCGATTAAAATATGAATCGCGATTAATCTCACGATTAAAAATGTTCATCTTAGTTAATCTTATTATTATTATTATTATTATTATTATTATTATTATTATTATTATTATTATTATTATTATTATTATTATTATTTACTGATGTTTTTTATTGCCATTAAAAAAAGTATTCTCTTGTATTAATAACTTAAAATTATTTAAACAATACAATGCATTCATTGAGTAATGGTTATATTCTCCTTAATTGGACATACTGTAAATTATGATACTTCGCTTGATTCGTGGGCTTGCAGTGATCCTGAATTTCTAAGTGTAGTCTGATGGGTTTCATTTGTTGTTTTGTTGCTAGAAAGTGTATTTTGAGAACTGAAAGCATGTTTAGCATGCAGGTGGTGCTTCAGATTAGATGTAGCCTGTGTTTGTGATACTGAAACTCAATTTGACAGTAGATGCATCAGAAAGTTTTTTTTAAATAAACTTCCCATTCACCAGTCCTTCACTTTTTAGTACTTTGCTCCATAATGCAGTCATATGACTAACTTTAGATGCAAACGCAGACTGCACTCATTGCGTTGCATGCGCTCCAGGATATTTCAAAGGTGCCGCAGGGAATGAATTACGGTAAGCTAATAGGGTCAAGACAGGAGTGCAATTAACGAGCGTTAAAAAAATGAATCTCCAAAGAAATTAATGTGTTAATCGCAGAAGTTAACTGCGATTGACAGCCCTAGTTTTTAGTTAACTTAGAGACCTGACTTACAAGTTGTTTAAAAACTTAAATAAAGATTGCTATATAACTAAATAATTTCATGAAATCAATGGAATACAATTATGCTAACTCAATTTCTTATCTAAAATATTTTTTTTATTTGTGTATAAAAAGTAAAGATACAACAACTTGTTTAAAATTCTTTTAGGGTTGTTACTAATTACATTTTCCTTTCACAAAATGTGTTTCAAGTTTTACTTGAAAGCCAAAGATGGTATTTTAATTCTATTATAAAACAAACAAATCTTTTTGTATATGACTACCTTTGTTTTAATGATATACTTAGGCTGCTTGAAATATATGTCAGTTTCAAAATTTGAATGGTCAAGGTTTATGATTTGGTGTCAAAAAATTGGACCTAAAGTGCATTTTACTTTCTTTTTGCTGTAATGGAAAGTAAATTAACCAGTTTTGATAAAAATCTTCTCTCCTCCACTAATCCATACTATAAATTATATAAGCAATAACTTCATGAATGAAGCAGCCTGTGCATTGTATTGCATGATCAATGCACCTTTTTCCATGCCATTTCACCCAATCCTAGTCTTGTGTCTAAAGCTAAATTATTTCCCACCACTGTGTTCAATATTTTCCATGCCATTTCACCCAATCCTAGTCTTGTGGCTCAAGTTAAATTATTTCACACCACTGTGTTCAATACCTCAGTCATGCGGTAGCATTGCTCAGCAGTGCACTCTGCTTTGCTAGTAGGGTTGCTCAATGCAAAAATGATTGGACGCTCATTGAAAGATGCCATGTCTTTGATGACCTGCTCTGTGAAAGCTCCTGCAATTGCAGCAACACCTGCAAACAGAAAATACAGTATGAACACCCAAGTGACACACTTAAAGATGGGTGTATAGTGTATAGCGTTTTGCACTCAAAACTAAGTAGTCCTGAGACATGCCAAGCCTTTTTTGAAGCAAGTTGTTAAATATTCTTCTTTTACAATTTTCCTTTGCAGTAGCTTCAAAATAGTGATCCACTACATATCACAGTACTGCAGGTAGTTACTTTTCCTATCCTGTGTCATCCTCATTCCATTTGGCCTATCCTATGAGAAAGTGATATGTTACTGGGAAACAGTGGTTTAACCTCTGCATATACCCAATTAAAGTAAAAAAAAAAAAGAATCCACATAAATGTGTTCAGTACAGCAATAAGAACATGGGCCCTATTGTCAAAAATGTCAGGACTGTATTTAACTTAACCATAAAAGAATAGATACATAAACATCATAAAATATTTTGTTATCGCAATGTATACATTGATTAAAGAATCTTAATTTATGGGTGGAAAACTAATACTATTACAGGCACCATATACATTTTTATTTTACCTATAATTGCAGTTGGTTTAAGATCTCGGACAATGTCTTCCAGCTTTTTCATTTCAGGATGTCCATGAGCAAATCGAAGTTTTTCATGAGCCAAATTGTCACGGCCCTTAAAAACACACACACACACAATATTAATTGTAATGTATAAAAATGAAACTGTTAGACCCTTCAGCATCTCTTAATAAATATGTGCCCCCATACCATAAATATTTGTGGGGTTTTGTTGCTACACAGTCAGTTTTACAATTACAAATTGAATAAAGTGTAGTTAATCAATGGCAGCCATTTTAACCACTCTATTAATTGAGAGAGCCGGTAAAAATAGACATATTTATTACACACGTCGGAGGGATTTATCCATTTTTTTAAAACTTTTCCTGGAAATTAACCTGGACACTAGGGTTAACAGTTTGTGCCATGGGGCCTTTCATTTTTAAGTATTAGAAAGCTTCTGACGTTGACCTTTAAATATATCACATCCAACAGCACAGTTCCCCCAACACTGGCCCAAAGACTAAAGTATTGTGCAAACAAAATTATTTGTGTACCTTGGGAGGGATCCCTGGATTACCAGGCCCAAACCTAGTGAGCTTCTCAAGAACAATTATCAGACAAATACGTCATGAAAAAGTATAATGAATATCCTCAACATTATACTATTTATACCACTGGTATTTTATATTAATTATTTAAAATACTGCTTCATGCAGTAATTTGTTGTCCAGTAATGTCAATGAAAAATAAACTGGGCCCTGACCCCAGAGAATCATATATACCATGATAAACAGAAACAGTTTCTAAACCAGCCATGGTCCAATACATGCACATATTTGTTTGACGTTTAAAGTCAGCTAAGATAGTAATTTATATAAAATAAGCTTTTGGAGTATGATTCCCTTGGGCTGGCATCCTTGAAGAAAGACACTTGTGTTGAATGGTAGTGCACAGTATTTTACAGTTGCAACACATGTTTCTCAGGGGAACCACATTATCATTGGGAATTCACATTGCCAAAGCTGAAAGCAATTAAATACTGGGTTTTGGCTCTACTCTTTAGGTTGTATAAATGTATATTTTAATAACAACTTTCATCTAAAAGTTTAATATGGTTTGCTCTTGGAGTATTTCGATATATGTGCCATTATTAAAGAAGAAAGTGGAATTATCAGGTCCTTGTCTACTGCATGGAACAACTTTGTGATGGTTATATTCCTGCCAGCAGATGGCAATATTGACAAGGTCTAACTTAGAGCTAAAACTAAATTGGTGCAGTGCTTTAATTAGAAAATAAATTTCCTATTTAAAAAAGTAAACCAATTTGAGTGCCACCCAAAAAACAAACATCATATTAATAAATTTGAAGCATGGCTAGTGTAGTCCCTGATAATTTACACTTTACAGCAATTAGATGGTAAAACTGTGAACCAGTTACCTATAAAGAGGGGAAAACCTAATGTAGAGCATGTCCAATGGCAGCACTAGAGACCACTAACCTTAATCATCAGATATATTATTGTGAAGAACACAGTGAGAGCTCCTTACTGGCCTATCAATGCAGTTCAACCCTGCCTTATAAAGGGGTAAGAGGATAATTCCAATTCCTGGTCTCTATGGGAGACCATAAAGGTGCCAGTTGTTATTCACTCTCCTGTAAAGTAGGAATAAGCTGTAGGCTTTCACTGTAAGTTTTGACGTCAGGCTGTTCTACTTGGTTTGTAAATGTCGTCAAGCAAGCATTGCCATGCTAACTGGACCAATATGACAGACAATGTCCAACTTTTTTTTTTTTTTATAAATTGTTCTGTAAATATGAATTTTAAACTCAACCCCTAATGATTGCCCACTCTAAGTGAAATATAAATCAAATGATTATTATTACCTTGACAATCAGTCCCTTGGAGTCCACCATCCAGATTTTTTTAAGACCTTGTTCTTTTGGGGTCCCTTCCTTCTCCATTGCCATGGTGACGAGTTCAGCAATCCCCATGGCAGCCTGAATTACACAATTAGGCATTGTATAGTATCTACAATATTCAAAAACGCCATAACTGTTTTTTATTAAATACATAAAACAAAGTATAGTATAGATTATTATCAGCACAAATCACTAATCTGAAAAAGGTTCGGCCGCAACTGGTTTGGATTAGTGAGTGTCTAATCTCAGAAATTACCTCCCCAGCTCCTTGGAACAATATCTTGTGATCAGACAGTTTGTTCTTGGTGATGCGAAGAGCAGCAAGAAGACCTGCAACGGCCACAGCTGCTGTTCCTAAAATGAATAAATAAATGAAATTAAAAACATACACTTTACTGCGCTTTGGAGCTATTTAATAGGTTAAGTGTATCACATTACTGTGTGGTAATAATTGTCTTACCCATGGTTTCGATCTCATTTTGCCTCATCACAATTTACATATCCATACGCCATTAATTATAGCTGGTTACAAATTTCTTAGAAGATATATACAAAAAAATAGTGATCTACCAACGGTTAATTTTAGTGTTACAGGAGACCTCCCAATGGAAAAGTGGCTCAGCAGAAAAGTGGTGAAAATGTGAGTGTAAGGCATAGTCAGTTAATGGAAAGACAGTTAGAAAATTAGAAGACAACAAAACAGAAACGAAAAAAAAAAACATTATGGTCTATGAACGTTTTATTGGCTTGGATTTATTGGCTAAAAATAAGCATGGACTTTAAAACTGTTGATAATGATAAATTAAATGTTGTTTTCAGACACTTGTATGGTACCATAAGAAACTGGAATGGCAAATGTAGCATCTCCAGTTTTCTGGGACTTGGATCAGAAATAAACCAGCATCTCAGTAGTACTTCCGTTGGCAGAAATTTAAACATAATAGACAGCAACTTTAAAACAGCTAATAATGTCTTTGTCTCCATAGCAAAAACATCATCCCCCCTTAACGGAAAATTATTTAAAATAACTCAGATGTTCCAAGGTTCTCTCCTCCGAAACTGCTGTCGGATTGGTAAACAAGGTCTGGTTAGATGTACGTACTTAAGTTTGCTCGATGTGGCCAAGAAGGTTTAAACAACTTGACAAAACTTGTTCAGTTTAAAGAGATGAAAATTGGTATGAATACATAACCCTTAATTTCAATGAAAATGACTGTGAACAAAACAAAGAAAGCTCTTGTGGTTTCATGTTTTCTATTCCCGGAGACTCCATGTGCCCTGTGTCCAGTTTCAATTTGGTAGTCGAGACAGTCTATAGGAAGAGGCACGATGATCCGTCTCTCTGTCAGTGCAGAACTGTCCAAGCGATACACAAACCAGTCAATAAGGAGCACTGCTGTCCACTTGATATCTGACTGTGGGCTTCAATCTCGGGAAACTATGTCCATTACAGGTAACCGATGCGAAAGCAGCTAATGAAATTATTGGTCCCCTTCCCTTCAAGAATGCCATAAATGGACCAGAATCCTCTCAGACAACAAGATGGCAGTCATTTTCGAACAAATGGAGAATCCCATAAGATATCTCAATAATCATAATCATAAATAAAGTAGCACAGTTAAACCCTATTCACATGTGACTACAGCTGTACTGGCTGTAACCATTCTCTACCAAGGACACAGTAATAAAGTGTCACAAATGGAAAAATGCGATTGCCTCTCTACCCAATACCCAGCATGTCAAGACTCAATTAAACACATTTAAATGTTAATGGAATCTATACTCATAATAAATAGTATTAAATATAAACAAAAGTAATTACACCAATAATACTACAATAACTATTGCATTATGTCAACCTGGGCTACAACACTACCATTCCCTACCAATTACTTGGTAATTATGTAATACATGCATTACAAATGTGTTAATATTTATAGTGGATATGAAAAACCCCATGGAGCTGAGTGACAGAAAATTGCAAAGTGAAATCAAACCATTCAGAAAAACAACACTAGATCATTCTAATCAGCATTAATACCTAATTTATTTGGTATACACTGTGCTAAATATCATCAGAAGGCTAACCATGAATGTATAGACATATTTTGCTCTTGAAAACATGATCATTAATCTCAATTAACCCCTTTTTTTGGTAACCTTTTCAAAATGAAAATATACTTTACTGCCAGGTTTCCATGTTTTATGGAATCCTTCAAAGCAGTAGTCCGATATAAAATATGGCATGCAGCAAGAGCCAATATTGCTCACACTTTCTATCACGAGTGCTCCTGTCACCACTCCTATTCAACAGTTTGCCATTTTTGTCCTCTAAGTAAAAGGAGAGAAGGGGGGGGGGTGTCAAAGAGAATACCTTGTTTGTTCAACAGGAACTGCTGTGACTAATGAAACAGCCTCACATTTCAGTTCACACATCACCTGGGCTTGAAAACCACCAGCCAGCCTATGCAGGGCTTTGTAGTCTCATTAATTATAATTAGGGCTTCTGATGTTCAGTTGTAACCGATAAAACTCAATAAAATACCCCGATACAAAAAAAAATTAAATCGGTGGATAGCCAATAAACACCGGAAAACACCAGAAAAACTGTGGAAATTGATTAACCATTCACATTGACTTTCCCTTTTCCCATTAAAAAATAAAACCTACTACAAAAATAATAATAAATACATTTCCCAGTACTGCTGGGCAATGTATTTATTATTATGACTTGCATCTATCATGGATTCTTTCTGAATACTTTAAACCCGCCCCAACTACTGAGTGACAGCACATTCCTGCATTTATATTGGAGACTCCGCATGCGAGATTTAAAACAAGATTACAATCAGGATGGAGGCTTGTTAGCGGGATTTAAAGCTGTATTACAGTTAAGAAATGGAGGATTTAAAACAGAATTGTGGCGAAATGTACAAAAATGCCTCCAGACAAAACCCCCAGAAGAATGTGCCCGTGACCATAAGGATTTCATTGTGGAAGACAGCAATGGAAAGAAGTGTGCAAGTACTGTCGAGTTACTACTATACATATTTTGACAGGAAAAAAAACGCTCAAGCATTTTGAAAAGTAACCGAAAACACTAATTTCATACAGTATATCAAAAACGAAAGCCCCGAAAAAAACAATTTACATAAACCTTGAAAATAGCTAAAAATAAGCACCAAAAAGTACAATTGATAAAAACCTAAAAACAGAAGCCCTAATTATAATCTGACATAATGAAAGCTCCAAACCTTCAGTTTATATATAATTGTATAATATAATATTATATAACCATATATACATACATAGTGAGGCTGTTCAGATATTTTATCAATTAAAACCCTGAGATGGTATTAAATGTATGTTTTTTTGTGTATTCTATTGTTGTTTATTTTGGTTACATAGCAAAGTTTTTTGTATCCATAACACCAGACACTGCATGATGAGACGTGACAAGGTGCTGCATTTTTAGATAAATATAAGGTTTCAATATGATCAATATGATCAGAGGCAATGTGACACACATCTAAGTGAATGACTTTGAGGGAAAGGGAATTTGAGTGAGTAACAATTTTTTTTTTTTTTCTGAGAAGCTGACATCAGACAACTGAATGCTTACAGTGGTGACATGAACTGCAGTTCACTCTGATTGCCTTCTGCCCCCAAAAAAGTTCTGGATATTAGCCATCTATGGAAAACAGTAGAATTGAAAGATAGTCAAGAGGTCTGCATTGTGCAATACTAAAATGGTCTGTAGTTGAGGGCTTGTGTGCAGCAAACTGTGGACCTGCAATGGAATAGCATTCATATTTATATTATTGCTCATAAAATAATGAAGTCTTGACTGTACCTTGTATGTCATCATTGAAGGTGCAGTACTTGTTGCGATACTTGTTCAGGAGGCGGAAGGCATTAGCATTAGCAAAATCTTCAAACTGAATCAGACAGTTCATGCCATAACTGTGGAACAGAAACAAGTGCAGGTTAAGTCACTACTGAATCAGCAATGGTGGAGAAACGATCACAGTACATTGAAATGCGGTTGGCTGAGTTGCCACGTGATGTGCCGCACTGTCCCAACTTCCATTGTGGTTCGCAGGGGGTGGTTCGCCACCATAATGTTAAGAAAGTTGTAACAAAGGTCACTGAGATTGTGATAGGCTGAGGGCTGTAGTGCAGGTGACTATTGTAATATCCTAATAGGCTGGCTCCATGGTGACGTCAGGCCAGGAAGAAAATAGCACAAACAGACAATACTGCAGGGTACGAAAAGCACTGCATGCGCATTTGAATTACAAATAAAGACATTTAACAAAACAGGAACAAACACTATAAACAGAAGACAAAACAAATACCATGCTGGTACAGCGATCAGGTAGGAGCAGTTGCTTTCTGTATTTCATTCACAGATTTCTCAAACACCATCTCTGTTCTCTGTTCTCCAATCCTGAACACTCCAACCCTGCTCAGCCACAGCTGCAGGTTTTTATACATGCGACCGTCTCCAAATTAGCAATAAATTAATTAATCCGGAGACGGTCACATTCTGCATGAGTTTAGCAGGGACGGGGAATTTTAACCCCATCCATGCTGTAAAATAACAATAACAAAACATTGTGCTTTTACAAATGAAACAATACGGTTTAAATAATAATACAACAAATATTAATTTATATTCAATACACACAAGGGCGAGGTGTACCCCGTCACACCATGTAATAAATTGTACCACCCCAAAACACCTACATTTCCCATAGTATACTGCTGTACATAGTATATTATAGGAAACTACAGTGGTTTGGGAAGGTACTTACTGTACTAGTGTTGGGTAACATGGAATGTGTGTAAATTTGATTTGATTTGCAGTTCTTGTACTTTGTAAGTCAAACTGTAATAGCTGGATAAAATAATTAGATGGAGGTATCTGTCAATCAAGCTCAGAGGGACAAGCACATTTGAACCCATGAAGTACCATTTTTTTTCTTTGAAAAAATCAGAACACAAGTATTTATGTAATTTGATACAATCTAAATCAATATTTCTTCACAGAAAATAATCCTTAGTTTTGGCTACAAGCTGCTGCTTCCTATTTTCAGAACAGTCTATTTTATATGTGCCTGTAATCAGACCAGGGAAATTTAGACATATAGAAAACCGAGGTTTATCATCATTGTGGGCAGTATAAAAAAAACAAGAAATGTAACATTTTTAGGCTTCAGTTTCTTATTTTATATTGAGGCATCATAAAAGCATCTGTAGGGCTATATTTGCAGAATTAACAGTAATATTTAGACTTAAGTTTTGCTGTTAACAAAACCACAGTAAGTTATCACAACAATGTAGTTAATGAAAATATTTAAATAGCATGTAATTGCCTGTTAGAAATGCTCCAACAAATTACAAAAGTAGCCTGTCCTCAAATGAGGACAATGGCACTTAATGGGTTAAATTAACAAACAACACTTAATAGATTTTTCACACTTCAGAACCAAGTCGTTTTAAAACTGTTTTTCATTTACACATTTCCAAGGAAAACAAGAGTTTGATTCTGACCCCAGTTCTCACAAAGTCAGCCCAACATTGTTCAGTCTTTGGTCAGGACAACAAATTAGAGATGTCTTGTTAGTTTTGCAAAGTAATAATTCTCTCTGTTAAATACTTTTTTTTTTTTTTAGTATTTCTTACTCATGTACAAAAAGTCACCAGGATGTGATGACTGAAAATAAAATAAATACCTGTGATATTTCAGGCCTGTACCAAGTTGCTCTTTATGTTACGGATATATGGTGGAACAGTAGTAGAGTAAAATGACGGATATGGAGTTGAACCAGCTCGCTGCTCACTTGCACACAGCCCAAGGACACACATTCATTGAATACCAGTCTGTTTCTGTCAACCCCTTGCCAATTAAATTAAAACTGTACTGTTGAAGTGACTCGAAATAACAGAATCTTTAATTCACCACACATACTGTACAGCTTCAATGATGAGAAAACAGCTATTCCACTGGCCACTATCCAGTGTGGCCTTATTATATATTTTTATTACAGAAAACACCAAAATGATTATCTGTCTGTTATTTTAATAAATCATCATAGGACATGTTATTCAATGTATTACATCAACTAATTCAGCTGATTTCCTCCTGTAGGGGGTGTTCAAGCTCCTCTACTGCTTTTGAATAAACTGTTGAAACAATGAGTCAGATTTATCAAGGCCTTTACACCAAAATGCAATTTGAACTTTTTTTTTTGGTCAACTTAGAATAAAACTTTTAATGAAATAAATTCAGAAACAAACTACTATGAGTGGCAATTTAAGGACTCAACAGTGTGCCTAAGTTGTTTATTAGGTGCAAATTGCATTTTCATGTAAAATACCTTGGGTACCAATGGGTCCAGTGCACTGCTTAGAATGTTGGTTTCTCATAACAGATTTTCAAACAGCTGAACTTTCATTTGTGTTAAACATTCTCATGATGTCTCTCTAGAATGAGGCGCTCATTATAAAGGCAGACCAAGAAGGATGGAAGAAATTAAATATGCACTAAATCTGCCATTCCTTAGCTAAAGATTTGTGCTTGGTTAGTGTGTACTTAACACCATGTTCAACTCCCAATGGAAAAAAAGCTTTCTCCCTCCAAATGCAAGGCCATCACACGTAATTTAAATTAAGTTATACAGTAATCAGGGCACTTTGAGTAATAAGTTGCGGCCTTCGTGGACCAGAGTTATTTAATGCTTATTGGACTGGCAGTTAGCACATACCTTTCAACCCTTCACACGCAAGGGCATATTCCTACATTTCTTAAATGACTATTCTGCCTCATTGACAGCTTTTTTGAATTATACTCTACAGCCCACATTTACTACTTCCAAACACTGCTTGCAGATATGTCATATTAAAGTTTATAAAATCAATGTAAAAGTTGCTTTTATGATATTACAGTTCTAATAAAGCTAAATGTATTTTTCTTTAGGAAAGCTACATTTTATTCTATGTGCAATTTCCTTTATGGCCTGTGGGACTAAATGTGTTTTCAATTTTTTTTTTGCACATTCCGCTCACAAACACATGTACTCTGTCAAATATATAAAGCACAATGTAACACCATTGGTGTCACATGATACACTCAACTGTAGTTCTTTTGTTTGTTTTTGTATACTTTAATTTGGTATACCATATACAGAACACTGCAAATAAGGAAAACTACATTGACGTGTTTCTTCCTGGTATCTTGTCACTTCCGATGGGTAGGGGTTATCTGTACTGTATATTCCATATTGAAGTATAACACCAAACGATCTTCAACAAAACAAAAGGAGGATCATTGATAATACTGGTAGTGCTAACACGAGGTTAGAAAATTGAAAAATTAGACTGAGGTTTCAGCAATAAAGTATGAAGTATCATTTTGTGATAATAGGCAGTTTAAGGTTGTTCGAATTAGGGGTTAATTGATCTAAGCCTTGGCAGATCTAAATAATCCTGATTGACAGAATTGATACTTGTACAGTACCTATTATACCATAATCAATTCAATTAAATTAATCAATTCAATTGAAAGATAGTTGTATTTAGATCTGCTATCATCTAGTCTCCTGTATCTCCACTGAACAAAAGTGTAGTAAAAACAGAGGCAATCATTGTTAATCCCAGATACTGTAACTACAATAAAGCATGATAAAAAAATGGAAACACACATAAAATATAATCCTGATAAAGGCATAGTAAACTGCCAAATTACTTTGCCAATTTACTTTGGTAAACTTTTAGGTACATGGATGACAGCGGTACTAGTAGGTGGGAGATTATAAATATCCAGCTAATGACTGAATAAACATGCAATCACAATATCGGACTATTCTACAGTGTGTTATGTCCTGAGACTTTGGCAGCTCACACAACATTCAGCTGTAAACATCTGTTATTTCGATGCAGCACTTCCTAAGGAAAGGAAGGAATAATGTAACCGCTGAAGTGATTCAATTCAATTACAGAGGTAATACAGAAAATAATAAAATTCTGAGGCTGTGTGGTCCAGTGGTTAAGGAAAAGGGCTTGTAACCAGGAGGTCGCTGGTTCAAATCCCACCTCAGCCACTGACTCATTGTGTGACCCTGAGCAAGTCACTTAACCTCCTTGTGCTCCGTCTTTCAGGTAAGACGTAATTGTAAGTGACTCTGCAGCTGATGCATAGTTCACACACCCTAGTCTCTGTAAGTCACCTTGGATAAAGGCGTCTGCTAAATAAACAAATAATAATTAAATGATTTCACAGCCAACTAATCAATCAATCAATCAACTTGTTGGAGGATAGTGTATGAAGGAACTGTCAACACTTTTTTTTTAATTTAGTAGTTGCCAATTAGGATTTTTGTTGTATTCTCCCCCAATTTAACAGTATCCAATTATTTTTGTTTAGCTCACCTCACCGCTACCACCCTCGCGCTGACTCGGGAGTGGAGAAGACGAGCACACGCTGTCCTCCAAAGCGTGTGCCGTCAGACGACCACTTTTTTTCACACTGCAGACTCACCATGCAGCCATCCAGAGCTACAGCGTCGGAGGGCAACGCAGCTCTGGGTAGCTTACAGGCAAGCCCGCAGGCGCCCGGCCAGACTACAGGGGTCGCTGGTGCGCAGTGAGCCGAGGACACCCTGGCCTAACTAACCCCCCCTCCCCCCAGGCGGCGCTCGGCCAATTGTGCACCGCCCCCTGGGAGCTCCCGTCCTCTGTCGGTAAAGGAATAGCCTGGACTCGAACCGACAATGTCCAGACTATAGGGTGCATCCTGCACTCCACTGGAGGCGCCACTCGGGAGCCCTCAGAACTTTCAACACATTTAAATCTGTTTCCAACACTCCTAATGCATTGTAATGCTTGATAAATGTATGATTGCAAAGTGGAAATGGAAGGCAATGTCACAATTCTTCACTTGTTCGACTAGTAAAATTTGTATATTTCAAGTTCAATCACAGAATTATTAAAGTGTCTCACCATATTTTAAGAATGTTCAAAATTCAAGGTGAGCCTGAATAATTGGTCTTCCTTGACCAGTGGTTGATAAAACCAAAATTCCACCTACATTTGATGTTTTACTGAAGAATACAGTATGGGCTTCTCTATGGGCTTCAGTGCACAGCACAATGCTTTTTTTAATGGAAATTATGGAACACCAACAATTAAAACAACTCTGACAGTAATATATAATGATTTAGTTTTTTCATGTATGATTTTAATGTTACAGGCATGATTTTTTTATAGTATTATTTGTTATTAATAATCTGTACTTTACTACCTGATATGGAGGCCCTAGTGTCTTACAGTATGTGAAGTAGTTATAAAAATCTGAAAACTGTGAACATGAACATTTGGTTCTCTGTGAAAATGTGCTACCAAGATTTGTATTTTATATTTTGTGGCTGCCCACAACTGACGTCACGGATTTGATAGGCTTGGAGGTTTGACCAAGGAAAGTAGGCAGCTGCTCTTGTACCGCGTTGGTCCACTGTTGGCATCGATTCATGCCATACGTACGTTGCCTTTTGATTTAAATGAGTCTTCTGATCTTTTCTTGATAGACTTGGCGCCACTCATCCTCCAGAGCATTTGACAGCATGTACAGTGTTGTAGGGGGTCCTGACAACAAAACAATGAATTGCACTACTCAGGAAACCCCAGATGTGTTCGATTGGGAATAAGTCAGAAGACATTGCAGGCCATGGAGAGGTCCCAATACCATTCGTTTTGAGAAAACTCCTCACTAGTTTAGCCCAGTGTGAATGTGTGTTGTCATCTTGAAACAAAACTGACATTTCCAGACCATAATCTCTGAAGTCCAAGTTGAAACAGGATTCGTCAGAAACTGTCCATCACCTAAGACTTGACGCCATGCCAGTCCTATCTACTTGTGTCTTGCTTGTGTAGAGTCAACTTGGAGCATGCCTATAGCACACTCATGTTCCTCTTTTACACCCCGGGGAATTACGCAATTACACATCCACTTAATTTTATGCATTAAAAAACATATTTAGAGGCAAAGGTTCCACATTACAAATATATAAGCGAAAGAGAGAATAAAAGATTTTCTTGGACATGTATTTGAAGACATCGACTTGTTTTGGTCATCGACAGCTGACCGTCTTCCTACATAAATGCAGTAACAAATACAGCTGATGTTAAGCGCAGCAACTTACTGTATAATCTTCCTGTCCTGTGAAACTAAATGGGCTTTTAAATCAGCCTTAATTTTTTATTCACAAACAGACCACAATGTGTTTAAGAAGTGACTAATCTTTATTAAAGCTTTAATGAAGTATTGTATGCTGGATACACTTTATTAAAATCATTATACATAACTGTATTTACATTAATAAAGATGAGTTGGTTTGGCTTTGAAAAAGTAAGACTTACAATTTAAATGCCCATTTAGTTGTTTCTCAGAAAAAACCTGTAAATTAAATACATTTTACTATTTACGCATTTCTCAGTTGTGATTGCGATACACAAATGGCTTAACAGGTATCAATCACATTTTTAAAGGACAGTAGTTAAGTTGTGGGAAAACTGAAAATCAGAAGCCCTAAATATGACCCACTTACTTGAGACGTAAATGTTAATGGGTGTAACCCAAATATGAGACTTAAAAATATTGAAGCTTAAAATAATGATGAATTATTATAACTTCAACTGTAATCATTTTGGGGAAGGTGTAAAAATAGTATTTAGGCAAACAAAAAGTAAAAATGTGTACTTTATAAACTCATGGTATACAAATCTAGACCCCTTCACAGTTAACTGATATAAGAACGCGTAATCCTTTCTTTAACTGGGATTTCTTCCTAGACCACACATACACCCTTAACCTGGTTCATTTCTCAGCAGTAAGTTCCTTTACACCCCTCATATTGGATGAATGCCATCAAAGCATTAGACTTTATGAAAATAAATTAAAAATATATAATTTCCACATGAGAGTTCAGATGTTCTTATTTTCTTGAGTTTACTTTTCCCTTTGCTTTTTATGATGTAATCATTTTTTTTGGCTTTGGGTTAAGCTGCCCCAATACTAAGCCCTTTGCACAAGATTCTCAACTCCCTGGCTGAGAGCAACAACACTGTACCTAATCAGATGATAGTATTGAGATACAAGAATTTAAAGTTTAAATATCAAAACGTTAAATCAGGCATCAGGTGTTTTTTACAGTTACGTTGTTGATCTCAACCAAAAAGTTTTAATTGTTTTTTTTTTTCATTTTGTTTTTTCAATCTAATGGTCATTGTCCAAAAAAAAAAAAAATGAACCTATTGTTTTCAGCCACACATTAAGAGTGAGTCAATAGAGACTGCAGTCTAAAGTGTACATGAAGGCAATTATTATTATTATTATTATTATTTATTTCTTAGCAGACGCCCTTATCCAGGGCGACTTACAATTGTAAGCAAATACATTTCAAGTGTTACAGTACAGGTAATACAATAAGGGGGGTGAAAATGATCTAAACAATGGCGGATCTAAATACTGCAACCGTTAAAATATGAAGATAGTAGCAAACCTGGCATTATACATGTTTTTAAATACTGAAATACACTTACAAGACTCACACACACTGTTAGTTTTTACAAATCCCCCTTATTTTAATGATTTATATGATTGTGTTTAGATCCACCACATAACATCTTGTCCAGACACAAACAAACACAAATATCAACACACATATCAAACTTTCTACACAAACATACCTGTAACAGACTTTTTATGGTGGCTCTGAAAAATACATGTATAAAATCCACTAGACTAGATTAAAATGCTGCGAGGGAGTTTCTAGTAAGTCATTTTATTCATTTTGGAGAAGAAGTTTAATATCAATATAATAAGAAGCTTTATTTAAACCATCGAATTGCAGCTGTTCTAGCCAACTGGCATGTTTACAGGTAGTGGACTACTGTGGTTTGCCATTGGCTTATTACACTTAAATATTAAGGATTATACATGGTAGCATCATTACAGCTTTTTATAAATGCATGTTAAAGTCAACAATTGTATTCGTATAGGAACAAGCATGGCAGCTTCACTCAAGTTAATACCATTTAAGTCAGAATTTCTTTCGTGGCACCACAACGATACAAGATTTCCAAGTTTATAAAGGACCTGGCACAGGGCAGCCCTGAGACCTATTTTGAATTTAAAGCTCTGGCTGATTATGGGTTTCAGCTTTCCTTAGCAGTCTGCTAGACATGAAGACTTTCAAATACTTTTAAAGAAAGTCAGGACAGCTGATGCAACAAGCATTTCTTGGATGCAAAATGAATAGAGATTGTGGGATTTGGCTATCCTCAAATGTAAGCTTGCGTAGTTCGGACAGAGCAGGACAAAACCCTACATACTGTAAATGGTAAAGTCTAAGAGTACTTCACTACCTGCATTTTCTTGTTCACTATAAATTATGTGCATCTTTCTTGAGTTACTCTACCACAATGGAACACTAGACTCTTACAGTAACAGTTTTTACAATGTATCCTGGGAGCATAATTTTGTGGGTCCCTCTTGAAAACCATGATAAAACAATTTGGCAGGGAAACTGTTAGTTTACCTACCTTGTATACAATAATAATAATAATAATAATAATAATAATAATAATAATAATAATAATAATAATAATAATAATAAACCACTAGTTTCTATTTTCCACTGTACTGTAATAAAACAACATGACTAATTTAATAAGGCCACAAATAAAGATTTGTCCATACTTTCTGTTATTTCACCAATTTCATATTTTCATTTTAATCAAATAATATTTCTTTAATATGTTGTGGTGGGGTGCCCCTCCCCTGTGCGTATTTTTGTGTTTTATGTTTTATGTGGTGTGTATGTGTTGGTGCACGGAGTCGGGGTTATGTAGCACGGGTGATTAAAATGTATATTTGTATTTAGGCACTGGGTTTGCACAATCACTTCACGTGCAGACTAAAAAGGTATATTGGTGTGTGAGCACCGGGATGTCTGCATGTGTGTGTGGAATAATGGGTGACAGGGAGAAGTTAAAATTCTCCCTGCAAAAACATGTGGGAATGAATAAGTGATTAATGATTAATTAAAGCTCCAGCCACAGGTGTATAAATAGGATGATCACAGGCGATACGGGGTTGTGTGTTCAAGGTGGAATGAGATGAGATGTGAGACAAGACAGTCAATATTATTAGAAAGCAATTGCTCCGTGCTGGCTTACACCAGCACGATACTTGTTTTGTTTCGTGTCTGTTTTGTACTTGTCTGTTTATTTCGGCCAACGTGCCGTTTGTTTTCTGTTTGTTTGTTTATTAAATCTGCGCACCAGCACAATTCACCCTCCACTCTGTGTCCTACGTTTTCTGCACTGACATAACCACCAGCCAGCCTGTTCACATATGTCCATTAGATCAGGATAACAAACTTAAATCAAGGGGCAATTTCTACACAACTGGTGGCAGTGGAAAACCAAGGTCACTGTCTCTCAACTCGACTTTCAAAACATAATAGTTAACACTTTTAAAACATTCCCCAGGGCATTTAATACTTTTTGGAGAGTAAATGTGTTTGTCAAATACAAAATAGTCCAGAAATTTCAATGCATTGCTATATATATATTCAGATTGAATACTTGGTGACCAACAGATTTCATGTTTTGCTTCTTATTTTGAGGCATATGTGATTTATTACTGCCTCTGCATAAACAACTAGCATCTCCAAAAAAGGAGCAGTCTTTACAGGAGCATTTGCCAGAAGCTAAGGTCTTCATATGAAAATGTGCATCAGATTTTATAGGGCATCTGGCTTTGCATATAAAGCTCTGAGGAACCTGAATGAAACAAATACCTAAAAGAAAAAAAAAATGACTGGATTACAGCACTAAAAAAAGAAATTGCTTCAGAAGACAAACAAGGCTAATATTCCAATTCCCTTGCTGTTCTTTTCCCAATAAAAATAAAAAATAATATCGAGGAAATTAAAGACAGATCACAAGAAGCTAAGAATCTACATAAATGAAATATCTAAGCAAAATGAAACACCTTTGGCTTTTATGGTGAGTTTCAGGAAAAGAGAAAAATCCCTGGGGTGTTCTACAATCTTTTTGAAGACAGTACAGTATGTACTGGAAATCTATACAGTTTATTGTACAAATCACACCACATATGTCCCTGAAAAAAGGGGAAAACTTGTGAAGCGCCTGTATTCACAAGTGAATTGGCTGTTGAGCTTTTCATTCTTTTCCCACTGGACAAAAATACCATAAAACAGTTTTTTGTTATAGTTTTTTTTGTGAGCAACCTGCCACTGCCATTCCAACAAGCCTTGCACAGTGGTGATAAGCCTGCTGGCATGCAGAATTAATTTTATTCTAGAGTAATAGCACACCTTGCTTTGAACCTGACCATTAAAGTGAGGTACAGCAGTGTCCAGTCTTTTTTTCTCAAAACTCATGTTGTGAAACACAGAGCTAACCATCTGTTTTGTGCACAGAGACATAAATCCTACTTGGCACATTGGTACTGCATGGGAGATCAAGTCCAAAAGAAATGGTCCTGCTGGACCCAGTGTTTCAATAGCAGCATGCATTTCAGCTCTGAGAAGGAAGTGGTGGGGTTCCGAAGAATATACCGTTTTCATTTTCATTGTTAATATTCAAACAACTTTTTACACTTATAACTTTAAAGTCTATTTCAAAGCTCTTTTCAGAATGGCTGCTCTAGTGCACTGGGGTTTGAGATCTGTCCTCACTGCAGGAAGAGCGATAAAAAAATATATATATTAAAAAAAAACACATCAGCAAGTGCTCTTGCTTTTCTGTTCCGTACCATATCATGGATCATTATTGCTGTGTTACCCAGTCGATCATATGCTTGAAATCAATTCAAATTGTTACTGTAGTAGTGTTTAGCAAATTAAATCAGGTTTTTATTAACCCTAACAACTAACACTAACAATAACCCTTAGCAAAAAAAGAACAATGTTTGTTAACAGTTAATAAACAAACAAAAAAACGGCCCTTAAAATAAAGCGCCTGGTCACCCCAGTAATATAATGACTTATAAGAGTAAGTAGGAAGATTTGACTGTGATGGCACTAGCTTAGCTAGGTCAGTTAAAAATAATAATAAAAATAATAATTTTCCTGCTGAATTCAGCTCATGTCCGGGTTCCATTTAAATAGTATTACCCGTCTATTTACAGGTTAATAATATTGCCAGTGTCATGTGATAGGCAATTTTTTTTTTTTTTATCAACTGATTCAGGACTTCACAGATCGGAATTGAACACATTTTATTGTCATTGGTATTTTTTATTTAGTGGATGAAATACCAGTAAGACATACCACATTGGAATCACATATACCAGGTGCTGTTCTTCATAGCAACAGTAGAATTATGCATTAAATGCAGTGTAGCCCAATAAAAGCACCTGTTGACTACAAAGCTTGAGGAAAGCTCCATTCCGCTGTTTTCACGTGTGCAGCAGTAAAGGCGATTTAGTATTGTCTCAAGACTTTAACTTATTGCCTAAGTTCACCACATGCAAAAAGACAAATATTTAGGGTGCTAAAACCATAGGTAAGGATAGCAAATGTCAACAGACAGCGAACACTATTTATACAGTCCTACTGTGATTCTACAAACTACAGAAAGGGTCATGTGTTTCTCTCTGTTTAAAAGGTTTTGTAATGTAGAAACAAGGGAAGGCACCAGTAGGAACACTCACTGTGTTGCATCCTGCAATAAAGAGAACACTACATAACCAAATGGTCCAAGGTTACCATCCAAGTGAATGATGTCATTTCTATCTGGTGTAACATGGTGTATCACCTTTGTCAAATGAAGGCAGCTATTTATGTTACAGTTATGAGTTTCCAGAGGGAAAAGCAATTAAGTCCAGATTTTTAGATTTGATATACCTGTACATATGACTGTTGATTCAGTGTTTAATAGAGGAAAAAGCTCTGGTATTTAATGGGTTCATTCAGTGATTTATTACAAGTCATGTTTATTGCAAGATTCCTATTACTTCATCAGGACATCTCAAGCAAACCAGGGGATAGAATTGCTCAATTATGTATTTCCAAATTCAAATACGTTGATGAGCATAGAGCAAAAAAGCACAATCTTTAAGGTAAAAGTTATTTTAGAGAATCGAGTCGAAAACTGTTCTTCATCTTTCAACCCTTCAGAAAAATTAACTCACACACACACTTTACAGTTCAGTCAGTTCAAGTGTCTTGTTTTAAACACAATAACAACTTACTATTTTTCATCTCAGACTGATTTTGTGGAAGGAGTCATGCAGGCCGCAAATCTTTTTTTACATGACAGTGTGAGACATGAGTTAAAGATTAATTCTCTGCTATTTATTCAACCGTGCATAGTCACAGCCTAACATATATTTCAAGCTTAGAAATGTACTACATTTCTGTACATATATTTAATCATGCATTGTATCAGTAAGTTTTATTTTGATGTTAAAAAATAAATATTGCCACATTTTCTATATAAATATCTTGGGATAATGTTGGAGGGCAAGAAGGGCAAGGTTTAATAAAAAGATGTAGAAGAAGGTGTTAAATAAGCAGTGTAGTAGCTACACCAACATGTTTTTGCTTCTTTTTCATTTTCATAATTTAGCCAGAATTACATGTCCGGTCATCTTAGAAAGATTCACTGATTCTGTCATGTCCACATAATAGACAAGGACAACGACTCTCAAGGAACAGCTCCCAAGTACAAAATATTATTCTATTACCGATTGGGATAGTATACCCAAGCTGTCACAAGTGCAGGACTTGCAGCTCTGGCAGATGTGCTTTGCTCTTCTTAGGACTGAAGTCATTGTATTTTGTATCTTGCTCTTAATTGTACTGTAATTATTGATATATATACAGTACTGTGCAAAAGTTTTAGGCAGGTGTGAAAAAATGCTGTAAAGTAAGAATGCTTTCAAAAATAGACATGTTAATAGATTATATTTATCAATTAACTAAATGCAAAGTGAGTGAACAGAAGAAAAATCTAAATCAAATCCATATTTGGTGTGACCACCCTTTGCCTTCAAAATAGCATCAAGCATCAATTCTTCTAGGTACACTTGCACACAGTTTTTGAAGGAACTCGGCAGGTAGGTTGGCCCAAACATCTTGGAGAACTAACCACAGTTCTTTTGTGGATTTAGGCAGCCTCAGTTGCTTCTCTCTCTTCATGTAATCCCAGACAGACTCGATGATGTTGAGATCAGGGCTCTGTGGGGCCATACCATCACTTCCAGGACTCCTTGTTCTTCTTTACGCTGAAGATTGTTCTTAATGACTTTCACTGTATTTTTGGGGTCGTTGTCATGCTGCAGAATAAATTTGGGGCCAATCAGATGCCTCCCTGATGGTATTGCATGATGGATAAGTATCTGCCTGTACTTCTCAGCATTGAGGAGACCATTAATTCTGACCAAATCCCCAACTCCATTTGCAGAAATGCAGCCCCAAACTTGCAAGGAACCTCCACCAGGCTTCACTGTTGCCTGCAGACACTCATTCGTGTACGCTCTCCAGCCCTTCGGCGAACAAACTGCCTTCTGCTGCAGCCAAATATTTCAAATTTTGACTCATCAGTCCAGAGCACCTGCTGCCATTTTTCTGCACCCCAGTTCCTGTGTTTTCATGCATAGTTGAGTCGCTTGGCCTTGTTTCCATGTCGGAGGTATGGCTTTTTGGCCGCAAGTCTTCCATGAAGGCCACTTCTGACCAGACTTCTCCGGACAGTAGATGGGTGTACCAGGGTCCCACTGTTTTCTGCCAGTTCTGAGCTGATGGCACTGCTGGACATCTTCCGATTGCGAAGGGAAGTAAGCATGATGTGTCTTTCATCTGCTGCAATAAGTTTCCTTGGCCGACCACTGCGTCTACGGTCCTCAAAGTTGCCCGTTTCTTTGTGCTTCTTCAAAAGAGCTTGGACAGCACATCTGGAAACCCTTGTCTGCCTTGAAATTTCTGCCTGGGAGAGACCTTGCTGATGCAGTATAACTACCTTGTGTCTTGTTGCTGTGCTCAGTCTTGCCATGGTGTATGACTTTTGACAGTAAACTGTCTTCAGCAACCTCACCTTGTTAGCTGAGTTTGGCTGTTCCTCACCCAGTTTTATTCCTCCTACACAGCTGTTTCTGTTTCAGTTAATGATTGTGTTTCAACCTACATATTGAATTGATGATCATTAGCACCTGTTTGGTATAATTGTTTAATCATACACCTGACTGTATGCCTACAAAATCCCTGACTTTGTGCAAGTGTACCTAGAAGAATTGATGCTGTTTTGAAGGCAAAGGGTGGTCACACTAAATATGGATTTGATTTAGATTTTTCTTCTGTTCACTCACTTTGCATTTAGCTAATTGATAAATATAATCTATTAACATGTCTATTTTTGAAAGCATTCTTACTTTACAGCATTTTTTCACACCTGCCTAAAACTTTTGCACAGTACTGTATATATATTTTTTTGTATACAAATAATAATAATAATAATAATAATAATAATAATAATAATAAAAAGGGTAGACCGGGAGGCTCCCCTTAGCACTCTGGTCCCAAACCCCAGGTTTTGAGTACCCATCACTAAGGCTATGATTTTGGCACAGTAATTTTTAGTACATTTCACAGACGAGGTGTGGCAAAGAAAAACAAGAATTCACGGAAGTGTCACCAAATAATGTAGTTTTAGCTACATCAACGTACATCAAAACCAATAATATGAAGACTATTGCTTTTGACTACTGACTAGTTTAAATGTTACTTTAGAGTACAAAACTTACAGTACAGAGGGCTCCCGGGTGGCGCATCTGGTAAGGATGCCCCCTATAGTCTCGAGTCCAGGCTATTCCACTGTAGACTGGCCGGGCGCCTGCAGACCTGCCTGTAAGCTGCCCAGAGCTGCGTGGTCCTCCAACGCTGTTTTAACCGATAAAACACCCCCCGATACAGAATAAAAAAAATGAAAACGGTGGATAGCCAATAAACACCAGAAAACACAGGAAAAACTGTGGAAATGGTTAATCAATTCACGTTGACTTTACCCTTTTCCCATTCAAAATAAAACCTACTTCAAAAATAATAATAAATACATTTCCCAGTGCTGCTGGGCAATGTCCCACATTCCTGACTTGTGTCTATCATTGATTCGTTCTGAATACTATAAATCTGCCCAAACTACTGAGTGACAGCACAGTCCTACAATTCTATTGGAGACTCCGCTTGTGAGGGTTAAAACGAGATTACAGTTAGGAATGGAGGCTTGTTAGCGGGATTTAAAGCTGTATTACAGTTAAGATACGGAGGACTTAAAACAGAATTGTGGCGAAATGTAGAAAATTGCCTACACACAAAAACCCTAGAAGAATGTGTCTGTGACCATAGTGATTTCGTTCTTGAAGACAGCAAAGGAAAGAAGGTACAACTAACTGGGCACAGCGTGTGGAGCTTCCTCTCCCTGTCAGATTGGAAAGGTGGTGGGTAAAAAGCTTCCCAATCCACTGGCTGGTTGACATGAAGGCAGAGATGCCTTTAGGGGGGAAAGCAGGGTTAGTATGGAGAGTGACCTTACTCCTAGCCCCTGTGAAGCACAGGCAGGCTTTGCATTGGGGCAAGTGTCTGGAAGCCTCCTCATTTAAACCCGTACTGGGAACGCAGAGACGCGGCCCTGGCATTCTGGAGAGCTGCAACAGCCTCATCTGAAACACCAAGCTGACTTAGTTGCAGCTGCTCAGGGTCAGATCCACAGCTGCAGACTTGCTGGGTCGGGATGCCACAGGGTCCTCCACGCCTGACTGAGAAGGTCATGATGCACAGGCAGCTCACAAAGGCTGGCCATCCAGGAGCTGGACCAGTGCCGAGAACCAGGCTGTCCTGGGCCAATTCAGGACTATCAGGAGCACCCGAGTCCGTGCCTGCTTTGACATATGTACTCAGGCAAATCAGGCTACACAGAGGTATATCCCAATCGATCATGGCATAACATTTCGTACTTGAAAGTGAATTGCCAATTTAACCTGGCCACCTGTATAAAGGCACCTGAGTGAATGAGCAGTTCATTTCAGGGTGGAACTCTTGGGGAAGAGGATTGTGCTGCCTCTCTTCACCAGCTTTGTGCTAACTTACTCATTTTTGTGACTAAATTAAATGTATAAATAATTTTGGACTAGTTTTGTATTATTAATAGTTAAAATATGTTTTTTATTTTTTATTTTTTTTTATGAAAACAATGAAAATTGCACTTTATTCTATGTAATTGTCTCTTTTTTTATTTATTGTTTTACTGGTGTACCTCACATAAATATTAGGCTTTGCATCTTTAGACCTGTTCCTCAAGTACCAAGGGTAAGTTCTTGTTGTCCATCTAAAAAGATACCGTAGGCTAATGCCTTAATGTTATTATTAGCAAAACTTAAGTAGGATGGTATTCAAAATATATATGCTTCAAAATGACCTAATCCCCAAACAGAGCAGAATTCACAATTGGTAAATCGTTCACAGGATTCTGCATATCTAATTCCTATCCAGAGCACCTTAAGTCACGCCTCCTGATTATAATACCAGTTACAATTGACCATGCAGATACATCACAAATGGTTATGATGTTTTATGAAATGTCAGCCCACCAGTAAAGTATTTCGGAAGTCTGGTAGTTCTGCCAAAAAAAAACAACTGAGAATTCTGAAGATCTTTCTTTCTTTTTCCTTGCAGATCTAATAACTGGCTATTCCTAAATGCAGCTGTGTTGTCTAAAGGACACAAAGTACTGCCTGTCAGCCTTTCAGGACACAAAGCAGTGATGTTTCCAAAAATGATTTATTACTACTCTCCACAGAACAATGTCAGATACCAGTGAGAAATTCCCAACTTAACCTTAAAACATGACATGAAATATCATTTGGGCATCCTGGACTCAGGAGGTTTCTAAATCACCACATGGTGACTGGTGACAGTATAACAGTCTCAATCTAAGCACATGTAGCACTTGCCAGCTTTCATGCAACTTCAAGTAACTTGTTACAAGGTAAGTTTTACAGTAATTTTCACAAAGCAGTTAAAATTAATGTTGCTTCATAAGTTGCCATACAAACATTGCACAAAAGTTGCCTGGAGTTTCATGGGCTTGAGAAATGATTCTGTTGCTGGTGAAAGCAGCAGGGCCAAGACTTGAGCCAGACAATATTCTCCATATTAAATTTCATGTCAAGGGCACCGATTCCAAAGGGGATTACAGACAGTAATGTGGAACGTGGTACTCAGCCTCTACTAATCAGTGTGACCAGAAAGGAAGTCAGTTCATTGTCAATTCTCAGGCCAAGTCTAAACGGGCTCCTCAGTGACAGTCAAATTGATCTTTAAAAATAAATATATATATATATATATATTTAGACTATTCCAAATACCACACAATTTTATTTCACTTTGTTTTTTCATGTGAACTTTAAGCTGGACTTTTAGGGAAACAGATGTTCCTTTACCATACATTTGGAAATGTGCACTATGCACAACATCTATCTGTATTTTACTTATTGCTCTGAAAGGGAGATTTTACTTGCTTGAAAGTCACGGTCCACTGTCTCTTACCAATGCAAGACCAATCTACTTTCACCCTTCCAATTCATAAAAAACATTGACTGTTACTCCATGTTAAATGAAGGGTCAAGTGATATCAGACGTCTCAATTGTCATCTATCTCTCTACTTTCCCAAAAAATTTTCTGCAGGTTTTTTTGTTGGTCACTATGAAAGTATTGGTGTGTATTGATCAATTCCTGAATGGAATTAATTATTTTGTGACTTTCTAGCTAAAGGTCAAGGGTGGGCTAAAAACATTATATTTGTGAAATAATACATTAGGGGATTCAGTTAATAATTTAAGCTACCAGAGATTTTTTTCTAAAATCTTAAGGAGATTATCTATTATACTTTTCTGCCTGATTCAATAGGATCCTTAATATTTATATTTATAATTCCCATCTTGGATTGTATTTTAATAGGACTCTACCCAGAATATGACAAGAGTAACTTGTTGACAAGGCAGATAAATTTATTCACAGATTAAAATGTACCTATACTTTTCAGATGTAAATGTTGAATTCAAAAACTAAAAGCATTTAACTTCACGTAGCATGCATATATGCCCTATTTTAAGAGCCTGTCATAAAATGTCAAAATAAGACAAAATAAAATCCTTTTTTATTTTTCTAAAAGGTTTCTTAGAATCTTGTCCATAACCATACAGTATACGAGGATCATGTTTCTGTGAAGGCACTACAATTTGCAGTCCCTTTATAGCAGGATAAAACATATATCAAAACTCCAAACTGTTTCTGCCACTTCAGCACATTCAACCTTTGTAAATAAACTACTATAGTGCTGTCCTAAAGCCAGATACAACCCATAATTACAGGGCACGCAAGTTGCTGTAAGTGTATAGTTGGTATTTGCGGTATAAGCTGTGGTTGATGTTAGCATCTAATTGTTGGAGACAACCGATGAGCAGGGCCAGACGGAACACGTGCCCGCCGATTTTTGACAAAAATGAGCGGAATTCACTCAAGACAGCAGAAAATATATTTTTAAAAAAGTAGAATTCCTGTCACACTACAAAAGTACTAGCATAATCATGAACTACATAGACCTAAAAACAGTAAAGATTTATGTATATTAACTACATCCAGATTCATATTGGTGTATAGTATATTACACTGTCCATGGCATTGGCAGAATTCGTTGCTATGACAATTGCATTTCCGGTCACACGATCAGCGCACAATAATTTGATTTTAAAAACAGTATTGCTAGCTACCAGTATTGAATACTGTAGTTATTAAAAATGAGACAAATGCTAAAATCACACAAAAACAGTAAGCAAAACAGTGATGTCAGGAAAAAATACGTTTCAACCAAAATTAGTGCACAGGATCGTGCTCAACAATTTCCAGACGATTTCTATGAAGACGGGGTTTGATTTTTTGTACATTCTGTTAGCACTCGATCGATTACCTTCGGAAGCAAACAGTGTTTTAACACGTGAAATCTGAGAGCACTCAACAGAAAAGCAAACAATCAAACAGGTAAGTATGCACATTATTATTATTATTATTATTACTACTACTATCCTAAAATGTGATGTGTTGGTAATAAAAAAAATGCACTTTTTTTTTTTTTTACAATTATCTTACAAGTATCTTACAGTTTAAGATTTCAACATTATGGATAAATGCACATTTTTGTGACAGAGGTTAATAAACAGCAAATATGTGCATTATTCATATAACAAAATAACCTTTTACATAAAACCAAATATATTAATTTCTGCAGATTTTCCATAGAATTTAGGTAAAATGATCTGCAGAAATTGGAAAAAATCTGATCTGCAATGGTCACTCAATCTTTATGTTAAGGAACTGCATAAAAAACTGCCTTTTGAACGAGCTCTATAACAAAATAACAATCTTGATGGTCAGGTTATTTTTCTTGGCTCATTTCAAATGTATTAAACTCACTCAAAGAGATCATAATCATTTAGCTTAAAGCCCACAATTCTTTGCTTCCAAAGTAATAAGGACCATTCAGAAAAAAGTGCTGACAATCTCAATAGTTCTGATGCCAATTTGATATTTGAAAGTTAGTATTGTTGCCATCTGGACAAAATACATTCTTATTTTAATTGGTGAAATATATTTTGTGGCACTAAATAAATCCATATGTGTTAAATATGATGAACTATAACTACTGTAAAGTACTGTAGGTTACACCATATCTTTATAATACTGCTCTGTGGTATACTGCAGTAAAAGTTGCCGATTTTGGCTGGGGATCCACTGCAGGGTTAGAGAGGAAAATCCTCTGGAGCTAGTCTGTCTCATCGTAATTCAGCGACCCTGACTCCCAGTTTGGGCTCTTGCCTCCAGGTGTCAGTAGCTTTCTTACGTTCAGAAGTTGAAAAGAAACAATGGGCCTGACAGCAAGAACTGAGGTCACTCTTTAATCTTTCACTCCTGATCACTAACTGGGTTGCTGTGGTTGGGTGATATTATTGTTGGGAATTCCAAACTGGGTAGAAAAACAAGGGTGAATTTGATTGAAAGTAATACAAAAATACCTACAGTAAAAGCAATTTGAAAATAAGTAGTCAAAAAGTTAGCTGGTGCACGGACTCAGTATCACAATATCAGAAAAATATACCTGCAATGGATTTTCTAAATCCAATTATACATAGTTTTATTTAAAAAGTGGAATGCATTCCACACACATGTTTCAGACAAAACGGACCATCATCAGCGTGATCCAAAAAAGTATATATTATAAAGCATTTATATTAGCATTCATGGTATTTTTAAAACTGAAAGAATCTTCTTGAAAAGCATTTTGTCATGGAAAAATGGCTGCTGATCTTGGTTTGTAGTCTCAAATGAAGTACAAATACAATGAAGCTATTTTGTATCCTGTCTTCCAATAGTCAGTAACAAGAAAAGATCAATAATCCTATCTAATTTGATAAATACTGTCCATAATTCACTTCTTGCACAGAGCTATTTTTAAATTGTTAACAAATGCCAATTAAAACAAGGAAGAGGCAGATGAGATTTCAAATCTTTTGTAATACATTCTCTTCACCTTAAGCAAGGCTAATTTACTGCTACAGGCTCAATAAAAATAACTATAAAAAAGGAAAGTCACTGACTAGGGTTATTGCTGGCATATTCAGTCTCGAGCATGTTTATGTCAGCCTCCAAGTACTTACAATTGCTAATACCAGGCATTACATCATGAAACTACTGTTTACAAAAAGTGCATCTGGAGTAATAGTGTGCATCACATAACTAATGAGAACTGTGGTTCCTGACAGTCTCTTGAAGAAATATTAAAGTATTTATGATAACCCACAACTGAGTGGGTTCCACATTATAAGTCCTGAAAACTGCAAGCAGAAGGCAGGAGAGCCAGAACTAGCCCTTGATAGAGTTGATTCAAGAAAAAAATGGCTTGGATCTTAACACATGGATGCACTGATGAATTATACTGTCATATATTATTATTATTATTATTTATTTCTTAGCAGAAGCCCTTATCCAGGGCCACTTACAATTGTTACAAGATATCACACTATTTTTTACATACAATTCCACATTTATACAGTTGGGTTTTTACTGGAGCAATCTAGGTAAAGTACCTTGCTCAAGGGTACAGCAGCAGTGTCCCCACCTGGGATTGAACCCATGACCCTACGATCAAGAGTCCAGAGCCCTAACCACTACTCCACACTACTGCTGCCCGTGCATATAGTACATGCAGTTTTCCAAGACCAAATAAAAGTTGACTTTTGGTGATCAATAGTACTCATCAGTATTCAACTTGTACCAATGCACGATAGGTCCCCATAATTAATTACATTCATCTAGAGCATGGGGGCACAGATCCAGTTCTCTGGATCTTCTAGTTATCATTAAATCATTGACCGACTAAGACTCAGAAGGAGTTAAATCGGTTCAATTAAGTAATTATTGGATAGGTTAGGTTTGGTTCATAATCATTGGTTTGGTTGCTGTTAAGAATATAACAGAGATATTAGCTGCGTTCCCCACCACTTGGGGAAAGAGACAATTCTTTTATGTTCAGTTCAGTAAGCAGTATAATTAGGACATTTATCCTAAATACCCTTTTATGTGACTTTCAATGAGAAATATTCTGATTATACTCTATACAGAACTTGGCAGCAGGTAAAGGGAGTCAATGAAAGAGGAAAGAGCTATGTAATTGACAGGCGGCTCAAGGATCCAGACCATTCCGCCTCCTGCAATTTTATAAAAATAACATTACATTGAAGTAACTGTGGGGAAAAAACATGAGTGAAACCCAAACATAAGCCTTCTTTTTCATATCCAAATCCAGTTTTTGCCATCTTTGAAGTATGATGTGTTCACAAATACAATGATCTAAGGAAACTAATTAACTAACTGTACATACAGTATCTACAACTAACATCTAACGAACAAACTAAAAACAAAAAAGATGTCAGTAACTCTTTATATCGTGTTGCAGATAAAATTCAAATACCACTGTAATATGAAGTTCAATTACATGTTATTAAACAATCAATACATCTGTAACAGCGACATTAACCATATGAAAATGACAAGATATCAATATTATACCAAAACTGTTTTGCATAGCTCTATTTTATTAAATATGTGTAGGACTTTCATGAATATGCAATATTGCAAAACTAGTGTAATGGTGGATACACAAAAAGGCACCCCTATTGCATATCTATCGACTGTTTATTAACATTTAACTGAACTTCAATAAACAGGTAGTCTCGCAAAAAACGCTTTACCGATACAATGTTATCCAACTCAAACTGATTTGGTAATTTTGTTAAAGTTTTGAAGATAAACCACCATAATGGAACATTTCTTTATATTAACAGAATAACCGTACCTGTCCGTCACAGCTTTCATAAATTTATCCAGGAGTTCATCATAGGCTTGGCCTCTCACTCTCTTGTGTCGCAATCCAATATACAATGGGTCTTTCAGAAGCTCCTATAAAAGAAAAAAAAAATCCATTCTTGCTGTAACAATTAACATTTAATATGAAAAGAGTTTTTATTATATTACCTCTGGAAATCCTCGCACTGTATATTGAGACTCGTCATTTTTAAATATATCTTTATGGCCAATGGGTTCACCATTTTGAATATGTATTTTTTTAAATAATTTTCTCTTCTCTTTTTGATTATTTGGCATTTTATGTCAAAAATAAGTTTAGCATTTTGATCTACAACAAAAAAAAACTGAGGCTGGCATCTTGCATGTCTGAAAAATAAATTTGTTATGCCACTGTAACATGTTTATGCAGTAATATTCTGATTTGACTAAAACGGTAAAAAGGTGGGGAAGAAGTCAAAAAGAAAAGAAAGCAAATTTAAATTTTCCATGTAATTAAAGAACGGCCCCACATTCCTGGCACTCCTATTGATACAAGATGTACGATTTTCCCCCACTGTGGCGATAATCCAAAGAAATGTGCTTCCAAAAGCTAAGCTTCTATTTCAGATTCCAGTTTCCCATTCAGACACCCGAGCATTAATCAGACAATACACTTCCTTGCCAGAAACCTATGGTTAGTCAGATATTGTATTTTTATTTCCTTTCACCGCAAAACAGAAGTCTTGGAAGTGTTGGTTAAGGTACCGAGCCAGAGGGAACAGACAATGGTACAGGTGCATAGAGTTGTTCAGTGAACAGTAAAGGTCATGCTGCTTTAATTTGATCAATTGTGTTGATAAACGAGCTACTTGATTATAAGAATACTAAGTGTACTATAAAAGACTGTTTTAAGTAAAATAACTTGAGCAGTATTCCATATTCCCCTTGTATCATATGACCTAGGGCAGGTTTACACAGACTTCTGGTTGTGTACAAGTTACTTACACAAACCAGAAGTCTGTGTAAGTAACTTGTACACAACCACAGGAGGCTGTGTGGTCCAGTGGTTAAAGAAAAGGGCTTGTAACGAGGAGGTCCCCGGTTAAAATCCCACCTCAGCGACTCACTCATTGTGTGACCCTGAGCAAGTTACTTAACCTCCTTGTGCTCCGTCTTTCGGGTGAGACGTACTTGTAAGTGACTCTGCAGCTGATGCATAGTTCACAAACCCTAGTCTCTGTAAGTCACCTTTGGATAAAGGTGTCTGCTAAATACACTAATAATAATAATAACAAACACAAATGACCATCATGTACAAGAATTAATCAAGACTGGATGGTGCAATTGTATGAAGTACAAAGGTTTAATTTTTGTGCATAGCTTAGGAGGTATTTCAACACGACACAATTACAAAAAGTATTTAAAAAAAAATGGTAACAAAAAAATGCAAGTATGTGATCAGTGGTTAAAGAAAAGGGCGTGTAGCCAGGAGGTCCCCGGTTCAAATCCTGACTCATTGTGTGATCCTGAGCAAGTCACTTAACCTCCTTGTGCTCTGTCTTTCGGGTTAGATGGATGTAAATGTGTAAACATCCAAACAGATTCAGTCAGGTCTATTGACAATGATATGTCAATAATAGGTCTATTGACAATGATATATGCCCATTACCTGCCAAATATATAGAGCGCCCAAGGGCAACAATATATAAGCAATAGGCATACAGTTTGTTTTTGAACTGTCAATTTAATAAATGTGAAAACAGTTTTACATATCTATCAAACTGGTCATAAAGTCTTCAATATGTGTTTTGCGGTTGACGGGAACAGTTCAGAAACTAGGCTTTTAAAAAATAAAAATAAAATTCATAAAAAGTCAAACCCTTACTAGAAGTAGATTTTAATGTGAGAATTATCACTATAAAACTCTGAACTGGCTTTGGGGTTGGTGTTATTTTTGGCTTGAAAACAGTAAAAACTACAGTGTTACTTAGATTAGGAACCGTGTCACACACCATTGTAATGTACTGCACTGTACAGTCATCTAAATAATTTGATGGCAAAAAGTTTAACTGCTTTAACATATGTAAGTCAGTGTCATGTGTTGCATTTGCGTTATAGGTGAGTGACACAAGGTTAAAAGCTTTATAACTGCTTATGCAAAAGAACTGTGCAGTGGTTAAGGTATGACCTTAGTCATAGTCAGGCCTCAACAAAATATCTTATCAGATAGATTGTCCTATGAAATGTAAAAGTTACAAAGAAATCTGCTTAGCAAGAAGTATTTTGTTTTTGATGACAACAGCAATATAAAACTAGGTACATCTGAATGATGTTAGGATGCTTGCCTCCTACTTTACTAGGGAGTAGATTTAATGTATAAACAATATTTGTATATATACACATGTACTTATTGTAACATATATTAGACCCTTACAGCTATGGCCAAAAGTTTTGCATCACCCTATATAACACTAATTTGCTTCAGAAAGTCCAATGAAACCTGCTAAATAGTGTTACGTTAACATATTACTTTACATACCGCTTTGTATGTAATGTAATACTTAACGAAAAACTGACAAAAATTGAAAAATGTGACATTTCAAAATCTAACATGAAATACTGTACTACTATTATGGCTTCCGGTAGACCGATTTCATTTTGTAGTTTCTTTGATTATATGATGTAAAATAAAATATCCAAATTATGTTCATATAGTGGGGTTTTTTTTTCTCAATCCTAAAATTCTAGGTGATGCAAAACTTTTGGCCATAGCTGTATATTATTGTGATTTATGGGATTTGTGGGTTGGGAGATATCTGCGTCCTGATTGGCTGATAGGTGTTCCAAGCCATTGAATAATTACAGTACTACCAATGGGTGAAAACAAGTCCCAGCAACTAAGACTTTTTACAAACAGATATGATTGTGCGTTTAAGAACGTTTAAAAAAATAATCTTTGAATTGGCCTCCATTTTTTCCCCCAAAAAAACAAAATAATAATACTAATGTCAGACTTCCTCCATGTAAATTTGAACTTGTTTGGTGACTCCAGTGTTCACATATTCCTGGAGGATTTAGACCAGAACAGTTCGGTAATGGAACCGACAGTAATAATTTTTTTTTAAAAAAAAGGTCAGTGAAACTGTGAGTACTACAAGACACCTCTCTCTCTCAGTACTGCTGAAATTAATACAATTGAAGCAATTAAAGAAGAGCAGAATACTAAAAAAGTAACCGCTTGGGCTGTGTCAGTTTTTAATGATTGGTCAGCACAAACTTCAAATTACATTGCAGCCAGGCAATTATTTTGCACTGTGTCCTATGTAAGCTTAAGTGCAATGCAAACTACTCAACACGCACAAATAATGATCCGCAATAATGATAATGAAGGTCTCAATAAGCAATAACCCCTATTTATGATATTTGTGGAGCACAAAAATACAAACCAAAAATAAATAAATAAAAAATGTCAGCGGAAGGGCAGCCAAGTCTTCTGGTGCACGGAAAAGAAAAGTTTTCTGAGAAGGAGCTGAGAGTCCTTACGGTTGAGGTCACTCAGCATGAAACAGAGTCATTTGGAAAAGCCTCAGCCAACATCAGTTATGCAAGTATCCTTAGGAAATTATATGTATTGGCCTGCCCATTTTAGCATGAACCCAGAAATTTGCCTAGAACTCTGGAAAAGGTGGACAGGCTATCCCTCCAGACATTCCAACTCCGGTCTGAAAGGAACCACAGGCTAAGAGGTGCAGAGAACACAGCACTTTCACATGTGTAGTAATAGCGGTCCCTAGATTGACGCTGGGGTTTAGCTCATCCCTCAACCCAGCTATGAGGTCAAGGATGACCTGCGGAGTGAGACGATAACACTTTAGCACCACATCCTCCGGCATCCCCCCCCCCCAAAAAAAAAGTAACCCTGGGATTGAATATGCGGGGTCTTCTTCATCTTGCTCTTCTCCTCCGAGTGTGTTCCTGTCTCTCCTCAACAAGAGCCAAGTGTCGCTGCATAAGGAAATGTACCACAGCAGCCATCCTGAAGCCAATGACAGGTCTCTGCAGGTCTGTGCTTCTATACAACTCTTAACTACTTGCTTCTTCAATGGTTTGCACCTTGTAAGAAGAGGTGTAAAGTTTTTGGAGAGTCAGCAATTGCCTAAGTGCAAGGCAAAATCTGTACATCAAATTATAATGTTTGTGCCCACTTGGTATCCAGATCCTTCATTTAAATGCATTTCAATATAATTTTAATGGATTAATGGTGGCAAAGTGCAAATTTGATAGCGGGTGCAGAATGCCAGGTGAACACCATGCTTTACATACGCCTCATTATGGGGGTTTTGTACCTGCAAATCACTTTGTGTGTATCCTTATATCTACCCCATATACTGTTATGCATTGCTGTTTCCAAGTCTGATGGTAAATTGTTTTCTGACAGCTGCTCTGTGTATTCCACACATGCTACAAATACTGCTTATCAAAAGAATATTCACTCCAGTAAATAAAAAAGTAACTTATTTCTTGTTGTATACCACATTATAATATATTTTTATGAAATGACACATGCAAGCTAATGTTACGAATAAAGAATACATTGTGATGTCTGCCACATATTGGTATTTAAGCAACTGATCCCCCTCCAGTATGAAAGATCCACTTCAATAAAAGGTTAAATCAGATTAATTGAGTGATATCCTAGATATTGTTTAACGCAGGAAAAATGAAACCACAGGAAAAGTGTTACCTATGGTGATAATAGTTTTGCTAAATTTTTAACCACAATAACATACATTATTAAAAGGCACATGCTACAGTATAACACAGAGGGCTTCTATTCAGTTAATCTGAAAATATCTAAATACCATTGCCATTGCAATCTTTAACAGAAATTAAAACTATTAGTTAGATCAATACACACTTTACAAAAATACTTCAGCGGAAATGCTATATCATGAACAAAATTAGTAAGATTACAAATTAATCATTCTGATCCCAATCTGTATCAACCTAATGCCACCACTTTTCTCAGTTCAAGGCAGTGATGTCATGCTTCAAAAATCCGCTTAAAGAGCACTGCAGCAGTGTAGCATGTGGAAGCAGATTCTGTATGGGATTCTTGATGGCTGGTACAGTACATTGCATTTTGACAATTAACCTGCCTCCCTGTCTAGACTTAAACATTATACATGCTGCTTGTTTTGTTACCTGTCATAAGAATACCACAACTGCTGGAGCTTAGTAACAAAGCAGCTTAATTTATAGCTCTTGATATATAAGAGCTCAATCAACACTGCTGTGCAAAAATCTTAGACATGTTGCATTTTTCTACTCTGATGCATTATGAGCATCAACACTTTACTCAAAGCCTCCACTAGTGTTTTCTACTAGTATTACAACCTTGACTTGCATAAAGAAGGAAAAACATTGACTGAAATAGCTTGCATCACTCGATTTTCAAGGTATAGTATCCGAAGCATAATCAACAAGTACAGAGAAACATCATCTGTAACTGACAACCAGGAATGGAAGACCCAAAAAGCTGTCTAACAAGGATGTGCAATACTTGAAGATAATATCGTTAAGGAATAGAAAGAAAACAAGTGTTGAATTAACAACAGAACTGGCAGAAGGCACAGGTGTCATTGTCCATCAAATCAACAGTATGAAGGTCACTCCTGAAATCAGGACTTAAAGGATGTGTTGCAGTAAGAATACCTCTGTTAAGAAAGGGGAACACAACTAAAAGGCTAAAATATGCACAAGAACATAGAAATTGGACTATGGAACAATGGTCAAAGGTGCTTTGGACTGTTGATGGATGGACAACGACACTTGTACCTTCTGCCAGTTCTGTTGTGAATTCAACGCTTGTCGTCTTTCTATTCCTTAAGGATATTATATGACTTGTACTTACACATTGACACTGAAAATTACCTATCTGTACAAAAAATAAGCAGGTCACTTGAGAAAAAGTTTTTAAAGCATGACAAACTTCTGAAAGAATCCAGTCCTTCAAAGTCTATTTCTGTATAATCAAAATATATTGGTTGTCAAAATAAGCTACTTTTGTATCTAGAGTGACAAGCAATTTGAATTAACTGAACACTGCTGCTGAAACAACCATTATGACTTATTTAATTAGGTAGCAGTAAATTTACTTTGCAATGGCTTTCCTGACAACTAAATCAACTAAAACTGCTATTCACCACCCACTAAAAATGAATCATTCTAAATATATTGTATCAGTATTTGATCTCAAGTCACATGAATTTAGCACTGAAACATGGATATTAAAAAGGAAATAACTTAGGGTGGTGGTTGGGGGTAATATAAGCCCAGTAGCTCAAAAGGACAGTAGGTCTTTGCAGCTGCATGTGGCAAGTCATTGTCTCTGCTCCCCCATTGAAAAATAACCATGGAAGAGAGAATAATCTTCTTATACACATTATCCAGTTATTCAGGTTAAGAAACTTCTGCCAACACCTACAAGAACTGAGTCTGAGAAAAGTTGTCCATAAATCTTTGAGCGATTTACGTATTTACTCCATGGTAATTTCACAGCTTTCAGGGCTCATTGAAATGAAAATGCTATGACCACATGGGCGAAAGTGTTCTGTCTGTAGACAGAATTCCATCAAAATGGCTTCTCCCAGGTCCATTCAGGTCCATTCAATAAACTATTTTTAGATCAGCAAACTACATCTATCAACATGCATCTGGTTTATGACACAGGGGCACTGCCCAAAGCACTAAAATGCTTTGTACTGTGATTAAAGCAAGCACCATTTTCAAAGTGAATGGCCGCAGAAACACAACTTTTGATGTTTATATAAAAATAAAAAATAAACATTCATAGTCGGGTGTCCAAATGAATCTACCTCAGAACAAAGTGCTGTTCTTGAGAATGCTCCACCGGGCAATGAAACACAATAAGATATATTGTAAACGTATCTGTTTACTAGACCAAAACAGTCGTGCCTGCCTGATTAGGTATGCCTGAACTGTCAAGTGGTGATCGATTAGTTTTGAACTGGAGAGCGATTAGTTTGGAACTGGAGAGAGAGACCGTGACAGAGCGAGACAATGTGAGAAATGCGTCCTATTTGTTGTTTAGTCTGATGTGTATACTCACCGTTAAAGTGCAATAAAGTCATGAAACGAAAACCACAGCTCCTTCATTTTAAAAACACTTCATTTTTTAAACTTCATGCTTACTTTTATATGAATAATGTATGTCAATATGTAATTTTTCATGCTATGATGCGTGACATTTTATTTATTTATTTATTTTAACTAACGCTAATTATTTTACTAATATGGTTACTCACATATTAACAATACAGATTGCGTGTTAATTTTTATTTATTTGTATTCTTTTGGAGCATATAGAAGATAAACACATTGTAACTTTATATCTTTGTTTTTTATTTATTGTACTTCATTTTTACAATGGAGGTTTATAATGTAATTTGGAAATATATATGTGTGTTTAAAAAACATTTAAGTTTTGTTGGAGAGGGGCTTCAGGGTTTAAAGTGTGTTGAAGACAGCCCTCGGGAAAAGACTGTCAAGTGACAGATTGCATCCTTGTCATAAGTGAGGAACCTCACTGGAAGGAGTTTGATTATGGGAAGGCCTTGGCAAAAGTTAATAAATGAAAAGGGATCAAATTGGCCCTCAATCAGTATGTCTTGGAGCAAACACTGCATTTCAAACTGCTTGTAACTCACCTCATGTGCACTTCTTTTTCTACAAAGTCAAGTTCAAATGTTCTTCTGAAAGTGGTCCAAAATGGCTCAGAATGCATCTGAGAGCATGCACAACCCCAGAGCTTTGGCCCCGGCCCAGCCTAAAGATTGGTTTTGCCTCAGGAGTTTTAGTCAAAATGATCATTGGCCACTTTCACCCATGAAAGCAATAAAACATATTGGCTGCCATGACTGTCAATTTACTCATTCTGGAAAACCCCTTTCTCCTAGCTCTCACCCAGAGGACTGTACAGTAAATGCATCACTACCAATATTATTCTTATATGGCTGGCATGTCTTATATATACGTATAAATGAGCTAAATATGCATTGTGAAGTTTAGTACATAGGTAGGCCATTATCCATAACTATTAAACAGTAAATAGTGCTGAATTTAGAAATAGTAAAATAAACTAACATTTTATGACAAACATTTTATGTCAGGTACCACAACAGACTGAGTAAACTGTTTATTTAATCTTGACTTTTATTCAACTTTCAGGGAAATACCCTTAAAGTCTGACTATGAGGAAAAAAATGATAACAGTGGATGCTTAAAGATGTGCTTTAAAGTAATACATTCCTGTGTCCTCATATCACTTTTTTCCTTATTTCTGTATGTGATATGTGAAAGTTTTTGAGTGCAGATTTATAATAAAATCAGATCAGTTTTAAGCTGTGACTCCCCACAAAGTACTCAGAATTGTATATCTGTTTTATTTCAAGATATCGAACGGCACCATTTCCAGGGGTGCAAATCGTTTTGAATCAAGCCACCCTCACAACTTCCCACATGACACAAACCTTCTCTCCTGTATATGTGGATGAGTCTGGGCCATGTGAGTAGTCCAGATCCAATGAGAAACTATCATCTATGGTTGCTAAGGAATACAAAATAAAAAATGTTGAATGTTGCTGGCGCTATATGAGGTACAGTACCTTGGTGCTAGAATCTAGTGCTATAGTGTCAAATTTGCACCTCTGATTTCACAAGTGTCTTTGTAGCCTGCTTCTCTTTCTACATTATAAAGTACATTTTCAGCAAGAAAAAAATAAATAGCCAGAGAGACAGATGGAAATGATCTTATTACCAGTTTACGTTATGCTTTGCATGCAAGCAAAGCAACTAAAATAAATACAGCACTCAACTGCAATTCGGTAGGATCTGTAGCCTAGAGGTATGTCTGAGTCACTCTCCTATACTACATACTTGATTGATTTATCTGCTAAATCTTCTAAAACTCAGTGTGCACCCATGTAAGTATCAAAATACAGGCATTTGTTAAAGAGTTTTACTCAACAGTTTGGTCTGTGGATGTTTTTTACTGATGTGATGCCAGCTATAGAAAGTGGTTTATATTCTCTGATAGTGCATTGCAAAACCAATGAAATTTCAGATCAGACTGGTAACTGGTTAATGGTATAACAGGACTATTCTGCAGGACTATTCTCTTTTCACATTAGCAAATCATGTATACAATACTGAACTGTAGCTAGAGGCAGTTTGCCCGTATTTTCTAAAAATTAAAAATTAAACTATAAATTAAAGAACAAACAATACATTTTTTGTTGTTTTATACAAATGTAATAATGCTAAAATTGGTTGATTCCTTTCAGGTAAACTTTGCTTCAAAGTAGGCCAGGGGATTGTAAATCTGTAGCTTTCCCTCACAGATGGATTACAGCGTCTTTGTAATGAAGGCATGAGCATCAGACATATTCTGTGCAGCCCCTCCAAACTCTCTAAAGTAACCAGACTCTCCCAATGGACACTTTCTTCTGAGAGCAGAGGTTATTGAACCAGACTCAATACAAGTGTTTACTGTTTGAAGTTTAATATATAATTTCAAGGATTTTACATGTAATTGTATGGCTTCACTGTTTCCATGTTTGAAATACAATGATGTCATTGGGTCCTGATCTGAGCCCCTGGGGCAGAGGCAGAAACAAGACAAGGAGCTTTCAATATGCTTCTCTGTGGCCACATAATAATGAATGGGATCCCAGTCCTTCCTCCTATGAGTATCACTGTTTGTGGCTTATGCAAGGAAAAGAAGCTTTCTCATTGGTCCAAAAACTGCCTAAATGAGAGTCTCAGCTCCTCTCATGTCATGACTGGTAAACTGAAAATACAAAGAGGGGAATCAACCTATTTTTTTTGCTGATCATTAAGTTCATGGTACATCTGACGCTCTCTGATCAATTACAGAAACATTTTTAGCAGAGTAATATCAGTTGCTTTTGAACTCTAGACCAAAGTATACTTATTTTTTGCCTAATTTTGTGATCAGAGAAGTAGGTTTTTTATTAAAAGTATCATAACACAGATAATTCTTTAATACACTACAAATACTTTATGGACATAATAGCTTATCAAAATCCAGCATGAATCTGGGGGGGGGGGGATATCATACAAGGAAAAAAAATAAATAAGACCCTTCCCACAGCAACTGCCATCCTTATGAAACTTTCCAGCATTTTAAAAACAGGCAAACATTAAATCTGTATTGTGGGATCAGTAATAGAAATTGTCTTTCTCTCTGAGAACACACACAGTGATACATTGAAAATGTAAATGTTGTCTCTATGGGTTAATAAAAATATCAAAAGAATCAGGATTATCTTATAATTATATTGCTGTGACATGTAGAGAGCAGGATGCAGCACAAGTGCAAGAATGCCTTTTTTGTAAACACTGTAGGCTTTTCTGTAACACTTGAACATAGCAGGCCTTTAAATAGTGATTAGGAGGCATGTTTTAAAAACCTAGTCAATTATTGTTGATGTTGATAGCGCTCATTAAATCTGAAAAAGTCTGTCCCTTTCTCCCATGAAATCCTTACACTGAAGAGTGAAATGCTGCTGACATTCATAAGGTTTGTAAGCTTGGAATGATTTATTGCAAGAGGGGACACCCAAACCAAAGAAGAGAGATGATGTAATCCATTCCTGCTTAAATGTCATGGCAAAGAATAGCAAATAATCTTCTGTATTTGTAGCAAGACCTACAGCAATAAAGACCCTGCAGCGTGCAAATGAAACAGAATCAAACCTAAAGCAGTATTATGTCTTCAGTGGCAGTGATTTAATGCAGCCACATTTCTGAAATGCAAAGCTAGACAGCTGATCAAACAGAGTGATCTAAACCAGGGTTTCTCAATCCTGGTCTGGGGGACCCTTATGTCTGCTGGTTTTCATTCCAACTGAGTGCTTAATTACTTAATCAAACTATTCATTATCTTAATTAAAACTTTTGAATTGCTTTCAGATTTTAAAACAGTTGGAGATTTCAAGTTAACTATACTATTCTATAAGCAACTTGAAAATAGGAGCCAAGAACAATTAAAAAGGTCTAATTAAGAAGATTATTAGTTAATTGGAAAATCCTGATCTAGACAACGTAACATTTTATGAAAAAGTTGATCAGATTTTAAAATCAACTTTAATTTATTTTTTTTATGTGAGAACTTTTATATATATATAAAAAAACACTTAAACAGATATCTTGAAATCCCAGTATAGAAAGGTTTATTATAGTATATTTTAACACTAATCTTGGAGGTAAATGTATTTGCTGTGCTTATGCTTGCCAAAGTCTATGCTTTACTGTACTACTGCATACTATATTTTGGCAGGCATACCACAGCAAGCTCTTATAAGGGTGGCCTATAGAGTAATGGCAAAATTAATACAATATTCTTGTTATTCAAGCTTAGCCATTATTTAGTTTAACTGAACTGCAACGTGTTTAGTCAAAATTAAAGAGCTTGAATATATAAATACTGTGAAGAAGATGTAACTGTGATTTATACAGTACTTCAAGAATGTATACTGCACATCAAATATTATGTTGATAGAAAATGCACTTTAGTAATTAGTACAAAAAAATAAATTGGGATGTGTGTGAAAGAATGTAAAGTCATTGAGAAGAGTTTTTTTTTTCAGATTGAATGAAAACAATAGACTTCATTAGGCTGGGTGTTTGACTGCTTGACAGACTCTTTTATTTAACCTCGAGTCCCAGTTTCTGTATTTAACCTTAAGTGAATGACAGTTTGGAGCCCGAGGACAATGAGTTCTGTTGTTCATGTCCTTTTGCATGGGAGCCTGCAGCACAAACAAAACCAGTATCGCTATTCCCATTAACTGGTACGTAATTAGACAGTCTCAACTCAGAGAAAATTCATAAATACGCCGCCACTGTCCTTATAGTTTCTTAAGAAATGACCAAATTGCAAAACAGTCAACAACTGTGATGAATATAATTGATTGGTTTAAACTGCTGCCAAAAAAAACCCTAGCTATTTTTATCAACTGAATACTGTCCCTTTAGTCTAAACAGGTATAGAACTTAAATAAAAAAAATTTAAAAAAGATGGGGGGATTTTGTTTGATGATGAGATATGGCAGAATCTAATGAAGTTGTTATTGCTTTTTAATTATAAAGTTTTCTCAACACATACATTAGTATGTATAACAATATGTTTTCAGTTGTATTTAATGAAGTCATTGTTTGTGCTTTTGAATCTTAATGTGTTTTCAATGCTGATAATTACCTGATATTCACGGAGTAAACTGTTTGCTGATTGCACCTCCACTGCATTTGATACATTCAGTGTGTTTATTCAAGCTTAGGTTTTTAGTGTTTAATGTACAGATTAATATTAACAGTAAATAATTATCTATCTTTTTGTTCTAAATCCAACACATCTAACCACAAAGACATGTGTAAGTCTGCATATACATATAGATTCTCATCAAGGAATGGAACACTGTTGTCCGTAGGCTAGACAGTCTTGAGTCTTTTATTGGCTAACAGGGCATGGTTCTTCAGCAGTTACATTCCGATTTGTCTGTGACACAGCAGGAAGTTCCTTATCTTGGCTCAGTGTCTAAATCCGGAAGAGGGCTGAAGAGCCAAATGGCCTCCTCTTGTACCTAACTTTTCTTATAACCTTTTAATCTGAAATCTACTGACTAAAAGCATCACAGGATTTGCTGCAAATACACCACTCCACTAAGTATTTGCATTCCACCATGATCATGTCTTATTGTCTGTAGTTATTCATTACATTGTTCGGTTAAATTGTGTAAAAACAAAGTTTCCTCTCCCACATTGTAGCCTTTTACACACTATTTACTTCAAATCGTCCTTATCACAATTTTTTCCAAAAGGGAAAACATACCTGAAATAAACAACTCTGACATTATTTTATGGACTTTTTCCCTTGGAGTAAACAGCAATCAGAATCTAGCCCCAAGTGCTATTTCTTGCCTTCTTGCAGTATACAATATTTGTATTGTTCATTACTAGTACAACCCTGAAAGTACGTAATGGTGCTGCAGTATAGTTAAGTTTATTCATACAATAGTGTCCAATAAAAAATCTCTAGCAAGTTCCAGTAAGATTAAACTACAGAATCAGAAGAGGGTTGACTGGGAGTAATACACTGGCTTTGAGAAAGTCTGTACATTTTCTTCAAAAGCACAGCAGACCAAGATCAATGGTTACGTTGCTTGAGTAAATCGGATGTGCATCTATGGAGCCTATGGCTCAGAGACCTGGCAAACCTTGTCCATCATCATGGTTTGTCCCTTAAAAATACTGTGGTTTAACCAACTGAGGTGACCACATCCTGTGGGATGGATGGGTTTAACAACAAGTAACAAATCAGCACAAATGTCTGAAATCTTTTGAAGATAACTTAAGAAAAAAAGACTTTGTTCTGTCTGCGCTATTTTTTCTATGCACTAAAATAAAGTTTAAATAACAACTTCGTATGGGTATCAAATATGAGAGTTATCAACTACTATATTCATCTTGTTCTTTAAATTCACCTAGTATCGTTTTACCACGAGGGGCAGAGTGTGTCAGGTGGAAAAGTTAATGGTTACCATACTGTATGTGGTTGGAGGTTAGACATGATTCAGAGAGCTACAGTATATTGAGGTCACAGGGGGGCTGTAAACCAGAACATGATGACCGAAGTTGCTCTTTAACATAGCTCGTACCGAATATATTGTACCTGTGTTGAAAAATGTAAAACCTTAAACTGTAAAAAACCTATTTCATTCATCAAAAAAAATACATATTTGGATTGGAGAAACGCGCCTGCTGTTGATCTAATTTTAAGCAAGACTTGTTTAGCTGCCTGGAATTTATAGCTGCACTTCAAAGCCACAGGGTTTTTCTCTTTAAAACTTGGCCTCATCATTAGTAGAACTAAATGGCAGAGCTTCCAGGCTGCCAGGATCTCCCCACCAATAATTACAAAGCCCAAAGCAGCTGAGCTGTAGAAGAACACCAAACATGCTGAGAAGGCTCTGAGATCTCGGTGTGGTTTGACATGCAGAAGCAGACACACCCTGTGGAACAGATGTACTGCAGTAAAATAAAAAAGACTCAGACACATGTATTAGTCTGCTCAGTTCCATAGTAACGTATAGTACCAAATGAGGATGAAATCAAGAGAACGGCATCGGAAAAAAAATTCTCTGTGAAGCACCTTGACAGGAAACATACAGCATTATTCACAAAGCGGCAACACTTTAAAATAATGTCCTCAAATTCATGATGAATTCTGGCTGAATACCACAGAAATAACACCTGAATATCTTATGCAGTTCCTCCAAGTTCTGAAGCAATTCATTTTGAATTCAGCTTTGTTAATTCATCACGATTTAAAAGCATTTAGGTTCCCCTTTCCCCTTCACACGTTCCTAATGAATTCACTGTTTATTCTTCACTAATTCAAACGCTCGTACTTGCCCACCAGGGAATTGTGAAAAGTGTTAAATCATGCATGTATACATGCTTTATACATGTGATCAACATAATTTGTTACAAAGGAAGATGGAATAAATACAGGTAATTAAATCCACACCAACTAACAGGGCTTAATTAAAAATTAATTATTTCAGAACTCAGAGGAAGTACATTATGTACATTGTCAGAATTCATTATGAATTTGCATTATTTTAAAGTGTTACCTACAAAACTTCAAGCACTGTTTTTTTAAGTGTGTTTATAAACTCTTACTGTAGGTTAAGGTTTGTAAAATGAGAATAAACGTTACGTTTCTGTAACAAGGCGGAGGCTGGACACCACAAGAGAGCGTCAATCATAATCCAAGCTTGTTTGTATCTCTGTTTTTAGAGCTTTGGACCTCATCTCATGTCACTGACAGGGGACACAATCCGTAATTGTTGTAGAAAAAAAGAGGTCAGTTTTTCGTGACTGCAAATCTAGATAACATACCTCATTATCTGTGCCTACATCCAGCATCACAGGCAGGCACTGTTGGGGCTTCACTCCACCACACGCTGTGTAAAGGGCCAGCTTACCCACAGGGATGCCCATCCCATAGCAGCCCAGGTCTCCAAGACCAAGAATGCGTTCTCCATCTGTGACAACAATGGCCTGAAAAAAAAAGTCACCAATTAATTAAAACTGTGCATGCTCTTAAAAGATAACCCCTGACAAAAGTTTATTTTACAAAAATGTACAAAATATCAACTTGCTTTTTACACATAAATGTAGAGTACTGGGGCCGGCAAAGTTGAAACGTCACATTGTCACATGATTAGAATGTGAAGGCATTTAAGATTCTTCAGACAAGCTCAACGCAGCTCAAAGGCAGGTAAAGGCAGACTTAGAGAAAAAGAATAACTCAGCAATAGGAGCAATAGAACACAATGATGGCAAACACTACAACATAATAAAGGACATTTAAAAAGCTACTTACTTTTTGATGTGTAAAAGTAAAAACACCCCCAGTGCCACTTCTGTACATATTATGTACATTTGTACATAATGTGACGTTGTAGCTATTCTACACCAATATCTGTGACCTTTCAACTAAGATATATTTGGAAAAATAAACTTGTTGACTGTATTCAAGTAAAATAAGTGTTAATGTTTCTATACCTGCACTTAAAAACGTACCTTTACATCATTTTCAGGCCAGGCTTTAAGCAATGTTGAGATATGATTTCGATCATGGATAGTAATGAAGAGACCCCTGAAATAGAAAAAGAAGTACATGTTTATTTGATTTCGAAAACCCAATGCTCGTTTTTATTTTATTTTATTTGTATTCCTTTGAATTTTAGTTGACTGGAACACAATGTTTGCGGTAGGTCTTAGCAAACCATAAGCCAAGCAATATCATATGGTACTGACATAACCTGAATATCACTTCCATATGTGTTTAGCCTACAAGTTTCATTTTCTAACAGATATCCTCTGATAGTTAAATTAATTCTAAAGGTTAGAAACCGGCAGTAGAGTGATATATAACATTTTGCAGGCAGTTTCTTTAAGCAGTCCCTACAGTAAGATCACCATTAACTTCAGTGCCAGGGCCCCAGGAGTGGAATGTGACAGGCACAAAGTTCTGCCACAGTATAAAATGCAGAACATTTGAGTGCCTGTATTTGGGAATACACTGTATAATATTTCAAACTGGCAAGAGACCAGCCAGGGGGTAATACTGTTTCATTTACAATAGCTGATCTGTGTCTGAGTAGTTGATGACCCTGAAATGATCTGCAACCCAAAGTCCTAACAGATCGTTCATCAGGAAATGTCAGACACATGCTGAACCTGATTCCCACACTGATTCTGGGGTTTGAAAATGTATTTTAAAAAGGTCATACCATAGTTTAAATTTAGAAAGGTAATTTACTGTCATTTGTTATTCATTTCCATGCATGTAAAGGATTGTGCTTAACTAACCAAATCAGAGACGAGGTGCAGCCAAAAATAATAATAATAATAAAGAAATAAGAATAGCGCAACAAATGCTTTATTCTATCTGCATTCAAAGTAAAAAACATATTGCATGTCATACCAAGTCTGTTGTTGAATGATTTTTTAAAATGGCTCAAGGATCAGTTTGATGGAAAACAACTCTGAGATAGACTAGGATTTGTTCTGGGAAATGTATGTCAGTAACAAGATAAGCTTCTTTGAAACGTTTGATAAACGTCTGATACACCACTGATACCTTGCTCCACAGAACATCATTTAGCAATATCTTTTTTTTACAAGTAACTTTTGGTTCGGGGGGGGCGAGGGGAATCACAACACAGAGTCATTCTGGTAGCTTGCAATAAAAAATATTGTGAGCTGAAGAATGTAGAATGGGTTGGTTTGGGGATGTCAGCCCTGGTTGTAGAAACTGCTTACCCCCTATGGAGAAGAAACAAACTGAGATATCTTGCACAGACAAAACCAAGGCTTGCTGCTGACCCAAGAACATGCAATGGTAAGCACAGCTGAACAGTGGAAGCTTCTGCTTTTCCAGTTCCAACTTTCCACTTTTACTAGGCGGTGGTGTTTGAGCAGCTCTATAATTTTGAAAAATAAATAGGTAGTCCAAAACTACCCAAACCCTAAAATGAATATAAAAATAACTAAGTAAGCATTTCTCCCTTACTAATGCAGTTTTGAGAATTTACTCCCATTGTGCTTAAACCTCAACTTGCTCATCTAAATTCATAATACAGTCCACAAGCATGAATTGTATTTTTTATCACAAAATATAATTCGGTTTTTTTTTCTACATTTTTTTGTTGTTGTTTTTGGATCCCAACATCACTGTGAGTCGTCCACTCATGTCACTTCCTCCAGCACAGTGGCCTAATTCAAACTGTGTTGATACTGTTATTCGCAAGACAGAAACTAACTGGACCATTTTAAAACCCCTTGTTTGTTACAATGTTCTTACACTCAAACACATGTTTGGAATAATTACAAGCCACTTCAATCAAATTGACCTTATTAAGAACACACATTAATCTCCAAGAACAGGCAGTGGAAAGGAGATGCCTGCAAGCTTTGGCCAGTGAAGTCTTTCATTTGCAACTCATCTCAAGAATGCTTTATCATAAAATACATACTTCTAAATGATGTCTGCTGTCAAAGCCGATTCCTCTGTTCAGACAAAGAGGCACGGAGCAGAATGGTTAAGACATTCTGATTCATTGTTGGAGATTTCACAGGGGGCTGGGAACTTGCCAGCTCACCAAGTCAAAATGCATGTGCACTCAGACAGAAAGCAATGTTTACATCAAATACATGTGATTAGCACAGAGACTATGTTCTGAAACGCAAGAGCTGTCCATGAGTACATGCAATGCCATGGCTATTTTGATGTCTTTGTGGCTTGGCTGACTATAAATTATTTTTGCAGCTACTATAAATGAATCTGTTATTTACACACAATCACACTCCAATAGAACCACTTTAGAATGGTATAATAAGTAATCAAAACATTTTCAAATGGTAATAGATTCCAAGTGTTCACATTACAGCTAAATTAATCACGGATACATATATTTACATAAAGCAACGTGAGAGCATAAGCCCATGTGTATGTACAGTGGACAGCAACCCCATTGAGCCAAAGCCAGAGACAAGAAATCTGGGTGTAATTTTTGACTTGATCTTTCATTTGAAACTCATATTAAGAAAGTAACTAAAGTGCCTTTTTCCCCCATTTACGAAACACTGCTAAATTCAGATGCTTTCTCTCAGTACATGATCTGAGAGACTGATTCTCGCTTTTATAACTTCCAGATTGGTCTATTGTAATGCCCTTCTCTCTGGTATTCCAAACTGTGCTCTGTCTAGATTGCAGCTTGCGCAAAACGCTGTGGCCAAGATCTTAAACAAAAAAAATATGATGACATTACGCCGGTTTTGGCGGCCCTACACTGGCTCCCAATTCGATACAGGATTAATTGTAAAGTTCTGCTCCTCATATAAAAGTCTTACAGGCTTGGCTCCATCCTACCTGAGTGACTTACTGGTCACATATGTTCCAGGGTGGCTGCTCTGATCCCAGGATGCTGGTTATCTCACCATTCCAAACATTAAAAAAAAAAACACAGGCCCCTAAGCTATGGAACGAATTGCTGCTTCCTGTTAGGAAAGCTCCTACTATAGAAAGTTTTAAAACTAGGCTGAAGACACATTTTTATAGTTTACCATATTTATCAAATCGACTTATTCATTGTCTTTTATATTTATGTTTGTTATTGTTTTTACTGGTTGTTGTTGTTTTATTGTATTTTTATTGTACTTACTGCAGTTTTCTTTTTATTGTAATCTTTGTGGCACCTTGATTTGCGAAAGGCACTATACTAAATAAATATTTGATTGATTGATTGATTGATATTTATTTTACTCACAATCCATTTTAAAGTGCAGTAAATTATTGTGAAACAGATCATCCTGCACCTCTGTACTTTAAATGTAAATGACCTCCCCCTTACTTTATATTCACACAGGGAAACAAATACTGTATAACAGGCTAATGCAGTGTTTTTACTATTGAGTTTATGACATGGAAAATATGTTCGCCTCCTTTTACCTTTTGAATTTAACAAAGTTTCCATTATTTCCCCTAGGGATTTCAGCTTTGACCTTTCAAGCAGTTACCAGTTAAAGTAACGTAATTAGAAGTCTTATCCTTTGACTCCTGATAGTTTCTGATGGAATTACACATTAAACTATACATTGATGACGATTTAGTAATAGCTT